>CM066989.1:129727059-130406174 GCA_033977485.1 Hydrangea macrophylla | reverse complement strand
TCTATTTGGTTCGTGGATTTCATGAGAGAAAAGAGGAGAAAGGAAAATAAGATGGAAAGTTGGTTCCCTTTACCTTACATTTACATATGGCACTAGTTTTCCATCTTTCCATCTTATTTTCCTTCCCCCTCTTTTCCCTCACAAAATCCATGAACCAAACACAGCCCAAGAAAACAAACGACTAGTAAGAACATGCTCTAAAACTAACCAATTTTGCACGACAATTTGTGGCATTTCTATGACAGAAAAGGACCTCTAAGCCTAACCAGTCCTGCACCCAACTCCAAAGCCGCATAAGCATATAAATACAACAAAAGGACCGACTACAGGTTATTGAAGCCGTGAAATGTCCATTTATCAACTGATATGAGCTTCCTGCAATTAACTACAACAAGAAATTCCATCTACAACCTATTAAGTTGAAACCTAGCAAAAGATCACACACCATAATTCTGTAAGAAACTAAAAACCAATATGAACATCTACTAACTAAATTTTACAGCTGAAGCTTCTGGAAGTGAGACTTTCCATTCCTACTATCCTCCTCAATTTTAAATATACACAGAACGACTATCATGATATTTTGATCACCCAGTAGCCATTGAAATTCTTAACACGGGATCCGAATATTTTACTTCGGAAGCTCATCTCCACCATGGTTATTTCCTGTCAAAAGATAAGTATGCAGTCAGTGGTACACATTATTCGAGAAAATCCCATAGCAAAATTGGAACTTAAAAAAACTGTACCTTTAGAAGTACCTCTGCTCTGGGTTTTGTGACCTTTATCATGTGAAGCAGGAAACTTCGAGATGACAAGTGAGCTTTGCAACCCTTCTAATAGCTGCAGACAACATACAACATATTCGACAAGCAATATCAGTTTTAACATTCAAGAAATTTAATACGAGAATTTTTACGTAATGTGCATAATGCATATTATAGGCCAACCCCAAGTAAGTAGGGACAAGTTAAATACAGAGCGAGCTTGAAATGCATGAGCTTCAGCTTGATTTGGCATATCCTTTGTACCCCCTCACAATTTTTTTATGTTTCAACTTTCAAGTCAAACATATACGAACCAAGTATAGATGAGCAATCAAGTAAAAAATCTCTCCGAGGCATATATGAATTCCAGAAATTAGGATTTAACACCGAAAAAAAAACTTGTAATGTTTCTAGATACTACCTATACTAAATAGTTTTTACTAAGTTTTCCACTCTTCTCCTTTTCAGATATATCTTCTATTTCCAAAGAAAGACACTACTATTTAGGTTTAACATACGTGCACACAACGCCATAGCGAGTGTGCGTTTGTAAATCATTTTCATTCAAGTCAAGTAGTGCAACAAAAAAACATATATAACCCCACACACACACACACACAAAAAAAAAAAAAAAAAAAAAAAAAAAAAACAAAACAAAACACAAAAAGCAAAAACAAAAACAAAAAAAACAAAACAAAACAAAAACAAAAAAAAAAACATCGAAATCGGTCACTTACCCTTGATGTTGGCTGAATTCTGCGATTTGACCTACGGGGCTCCCCAGCTTCAGAAATTGATTTCTCAGGGTTGCGACTATAAACATTGTCCTTCACCTCGGGCTTACTTGACCTTGTGCCAGAAGGTGCAAGTCTTCCCTTATTTGACCGCTCAGATTTGGCCTTTGATGTGAAAATTTTAGAACGGGCATCTGATGTTAGAGCTTGTGAAGAAAATAAAATTGGGCCCTCTGATGCTTCCTCGATGCTAGATAATGATCCTAATTCTGTGTGTCTACTAGTATCTTTGGTTACATGATCCTTTGTGGGGCCAACATTCGAAGAAACCACAGAGCTTGGAAATTTATCCTTTTGAGGTATGCTTCTACCGAAACCAATTTGTGGCTTTCCAGACTTCAGAGCCTTGGACTTGGATTCAGCTGCCAGTTTTTCCTTGGAGTCAATTTTAGAATTATTTTTCGATCCACGCGATCCCGATCCTTGAGGCATCAAGTATTTTGCCAAGCTAATTGAATCACTCAATTTGGTATTTTTAGTATTCCTCTCTGCAACATCATAATGCTTGCTCACGTCCATAAATTTCCTTTTCTTTCCAGGCTTAGGAACACCAAAAATCACTTTTGATCCTTCTTTTTGCAGACCGGTCCGTATTGTTCCAAGTGTTTGGGGCTTATTCTCGTCTATGGTATGCAAACCTACGGTAAATAATTTTTCATTAGCGGATAAAGGCAGTAGACTTGACTCTCCGGGTCTCCCGGATTCCATAAGATCAACATTTTTGGACACTTCCTCTTTGCCTTCTACATCGGGACCACCCAACTTCAATCGCTTTTCCTTTGGTGTATCACCCTGAAACCAGAGTAAAAATCAGTAAATATGATCTGGCAACTAAGAGCCCGTCTGGGATAGCTTTTTCGGGGCAACGCTTACTCATAAGTGATTGTTTACAAAACTGTGACCGTTTGAATTAGAATTTTGAGTTTTGAAAAAAATAGCTTTTTAAAAAGCTCAAATATGTAGCTTTTTAAAGAATCTCAAATTCAAAAAAAATGATCATTTTAAAAGCTAACTCAAACGTGTTCTAAGCAGCAAGCACCAATCGTCGAGTAAGTATTTACAAATAAATAAAAAGCAGACCAGGGAAGCACGGTCCTTTTCTCTTGAACTAGACCATTCAATCCACTCTCCATCCTTCCATATGAGAGTCGGCCTTAGATGCCATGCTCTCACAAGCGATGTTTCTCCTTCAGCTGCAGACAGAACCCAAGAGAAAACTCATTTTCTGAAAAACAAACTACAAAAAAAAACTAGTTGTTAGCACAGAACAAAAGGCTGTACCTGGAAAACGGACAGTCAACGTTGTTTCATCTTTTGTGCTTTTTTCTGTGATAACTCCCTCTCTCCAGCTGAGAAACAAAATTAACACAGATGAGATAGAGAGTAACACGGTTTTGTTTACCAAGTACCCTAAATGTAGAGAGAGAGACTCTTCTACCACTTGAGCAAAGTGAAATTTGAGTGCATCTTAATAATATTATCATTGGGAGTCTGTGACTACGTTTGAGAATAGCACTTTATAATAAGAATAGAACCAGTCATGTCTCAAAGACGAGAGATGCAAGATTACAGGTAAGCTAACAGAATTAAACTTTGCATGCAACTACTGATGTAACCAACGCCAAACAATTTTAGTGGCTTACCACTTTAAATCAAAACATAGTCCGAGATCGAACATTTACTCAAACCTCTGCAACTTGATCAACAACATTAGGTTTTAGACCACTACAATCGCCAATTCAGGTAATTTTATTCTTAGTCACAGTACGTATGCTTATATCCGCCTAAATGAATATCATCAAATACTGAAATACATGAGAATGTGTCGAGCACCATGACAGCAATTACAGGAAGAAATTAATACTTGAAACTTTCTCAACTGTCAACAAGTGAATTTGTTAAGAACTTCACAAATCTCAAACCTCATGCCATAGTGTTTATGCCGATGCCCCTGATTTTTACTGCTGATTAAATTAAAACAGTGTTACCAAAAAAATTATAACGTATTTAAAGAAGAGAAAGAAGATACTGAAAAATGCAGCTAACCAGACAACTCTGCTGTTAAAAACCAACACGCTTACCAATTTTCTACCCAGGCATCAACTTTGTCCCCTACGGACCAAGCATAATCCCCTAGGGCTGCTCTGCGTCTCTTTCTTGCTCCTTCCAACCTCATTGTATTGATAGGATGGGCGATACGTATTCTAGGTGAACTGTTGCCTTCCACTGCTACCCATTCACTTAGAGGACCTGAACATGGAATGTGAGAATATAGGGCGAATTATAAAGAGAGCAAAGAAATCTAATTAGGACACTTATGTTGGAAGACATGAAAGATCAATCGGATTCCAATTGAATATCTTTTCCAAAATTGTTATAAACATGAAGATCAACCTGGGCATATCTTTTTTATTTCATCTGGTAAGCTACTTTACTTTCACAAGGGAAAGAAAAAAGAAAAAGGCAAACAAAGAGAATCATAAAACGAATAACTCCAGTAGGCCAGCTTGCCAACTTGTGACTATGTTTAAGCCAGTATTGCAGCATTATCCCATATTTGCAGCAACTAACCGACGTTTTGATTGTCGACTACTCCAGGAATCACACTTTTCCATGCATCACAGCTGTATAATCCAGAAATCTATTTACCAGAATAACTGACACAATACCAATTTCATCACTTTGAACACCCCCCAAAGAAACAATCATGATCAACAATCGCTTGATTTTCCTTTGTAGGTCAGATTTAACAAGTAAGAGTTGTTCAACAGGGTATTAGAGAAGTCATCTAAACCCTTCAAGCATCAAGCATATGAAAACTTCCTTAGATATCACTTGTGTTGTCTTTTCATGTATGTATATTGAATCCACAGTTCCACATCCAATTTTCTGAATACATTTCATACACATTTTTCACAAACAAAAGTCATATGCAGGTATGGACAGCCAAAGCTTACCTTCATCTGACTGGAGTTCATTGTAACAAACAAAAACACTTCCATCCTTTTGACTCAATACCTTAGCTGAGAACCATGCTGCTTTCGTATCATCACCGTCTTTAAAAACCTAAAATTGAAGAGGCTAAATTACAAACGTAAAGACAAAAGAATATTATACAACTGCAGCACCAAATTTCAGAAAAAGATACTACAAGGGTGGCACTCACTCACTACGTGTGTGCAAGTACTAGAGAGTGACAAATTAAAAAAAGTGATAGGTATAGGTAGTGGGTTAGTTTTGTGTATAGGGAGGGGGGGGGGGGGGGGGGGTGTGCGTGTGTATACGTATATATATAGCGAGAGAGAGAGAGAGAGAGAGAGAGAGAGAGAGACCGACGTAATTTTTAACTGTTAAAATTTAGAGAATGTTGAGTTGTTAGTTTTAGGGATAGAATGAAAAATGTGCAGTAATGGTGGAGAGCAGTTTATTTATTTAAGGGGTTATTCCAAAACCCTTGTGAACTATTTTGATTTAAAACTTTATAGGTTTTACTGTAATTATTATTATTAGAGAAAAAAAAATGGCACCCTTAGCTTTCCCTTTCTATTAGAATAGATACATGCAAACTATTAAACCATGTCAAGATCATAATTCAGTAACCGGAATCTGAGAGCAATAGTAAGGACGGAAAATTGGGTACAACGCTCTGCTACTTCAAGTATTTCAGAACAAGAAATTGACAATTGAGATTTCCAACTCACAAACCTCAACAAGGCAACCTTCCTTAATGCTGGTCTCTTTTGAAGTCCCTGCAAAGGGCCCAATCTCAGATTCAGGAACCACCCCTATGGTTTTGGCCAAGTCAGAAGCTCTAAAACCCCTTTGTGCTCTTAAATCCTTTTCGTTGGCAGTAACAGCACCTGATTGATGCGGCATAACTTGGTTCGTGGTCTGGATCTCCATAGACCTCGGACCCACCTTGGAACGTTTAGCAGAAATAGCAGGACCTTCATCAACTCTGCCTTCGTGAGACTGTTCTTTATTCATGTCTTTTGATTTTGCACCTTGCTCAGAAGGCACATTTGAAGGCAAAGGATCACCCATGGCAACAACTTTTCCTGCCTGGGACACTGCTTCTGCTGCCAGCTCAGCAGCTTTTACTATGGCGTCCAAATTTTCAGCATGTTTTGAGGCAGCCGAAGCGGCTTCGACCCTCCTCCTAACAGCTTCCCTTGCAGCAACTATGATTGAACTGGCATGAGAAGCTATTCCCAAATTGTTTACAGCATCTAAAGGAGAAACACTGGACCCATTTAAACCCAGTGCCTCATTGGCCATCAATTTTGCTTGCAACACCGCATTCGATGCAATCTTCGTAGCTAAAGCTGCCGCATTTACAACAGCAACGGCGGCCGATATGGTAGCAGCTGCCGAAGCTAGCTTGGCTTCAACATCCGAAATCAACCCAGAATTCTTCTGCTTATCCAAATGACTCAACAGACTCTGGCTGTGATTAACAGCAGCAGAGGCAAGAGCAGAAGCTTCCTCTGCTTCAGCCACCTCATCTTTACTAACACTCTCCTCGGCAATGACAACCTTCTTCTCTGCATTCTGATCCCCTCTTTTTGAGTCATCATTGGAAGATGTAGACAATACAGCAGGTATTGAAACAACCATTGATGTAGACAAGTGACCAGTAACAATAGGAGCAGAGACTGATTGTGTCCGAGTTTGAGCAAGCAAAGAGATCTGGCTAATATCCTCAGAGACCTGTAACTTTTTTCTCTTCCTAGACTTTGGATCAGTGGACTTCTGGCCCGGTGATTGACTCGCTTTTTTCATATCAATCTGCTGAGAAGTTCCAGCAAAAACACTAGGGACCCCACTATGAACCACAGGACCAGGAGATACATGCTTTGTACCAGAGGAAATAGGAACACACGACTCTTTAATAGGGGTTAACTTTACTGATTCTGTAATGGGCAACATAGAAAAACGAGAACTCGCATCAAAGGCCGAAGTTTGTGGAGAAGCAACCCAGGCACCAGGAAAAGGGGCCTGAGATAGCCACGAAGCATTGTGACCAATAAAATTTCGCGTGGGTGGACTCTGATATGGATGCAAAGAAGAGAGTGCTTGATGATAATCAAGAACCGGACCTCTCACCAAACCAACGGACTGCAAAGCATCACAAGAAGTAGTAGACATATTCCAAAGTGGCGATGAAAGTGGTATCATGGAGTTAACAACTGGTGAAGGTGGAGTACTCTTGTTGCCCGCTCTTCCAACAGGTGATGAAAGCACTTTGCTTTGAATTGGGGCTTGTTTGGTTGCTTGATCAGCAACTCTAGCACCTGCATTACTCAATTCCAAAATGCAGTGAAACAGTAATAGCATTAGGGGTGTAAGAAGGGGCCGAGAAACCGGACCGACGACCGAACCAGCCGTAGTTTTACGGTGTTTGGTCGGTTTTGGCATTTATATATAATATATATTATAACATTCAGAGATGACCCTAACCCTAGCCACCTCTCTCTCTCTCTCTCTCTCTCTCTCTCTCTCTCTCTCTCTCTCACACAGACACACACACACACCACCACCCCCCCCCCCCCCCCCCCCCCCCCCCACTGAATCCCTATAAATCTGTCATTTCATCTCCCCTGCAGCACGCTTCTTCATACACACACCGACACCATAGCTCACTGGTCACCGCCATCTAGACTATGAGATAAACTAGCAATTAGCAAATAAATCAAGACACCTTTCAGGTGACACCACAGCTCACGGATCACACACACCGACACCATAGCTCACCTCTCAGGCAAACCCTCTCAGGACTTGGGCAAAGCTCTCATCTCGGGAAACCATCCATCAATCTCTTTTTATAAATATATAAATATATATATTTTGATTGTATCAATAACTGAAATTAAATCAATTTCTAGGGTTGTTGATCTGATTGGGGTTTTTAATCACAGTACATCTTCCTAGTAGCTCCCAAACAGATCGGTGTACATTCACGGTCTGTTTGGTTCGGTTAAATGAACTTGGTAGTCTGTTTCGTTTCCCAGTAAATACTAAACTGACTTCTCGGTTCAGTTGGTCAGAACCACTTACACCACTACACCAAATCTGGATGGAAATTGAACAGATTAAAATCCAGAGGTACCTGAACGTGATTGCAAAGGGGTTTCAACGTTGTTCGAATGGGATTTCTGACCCTGAACTCTTTCAACACAAGCACGCCATGCAGGCTCCCAAATACTCCTCCCACCATCTATACATATAAAATGTCAGATGCCAACTATATTTCTATATAATTGTCTCAGGAAATACTCCACATGCAAGGCTAATAAACTAACCGGATGTTCCAAAGGCAGATATCATACATGCCTCATCAGGTGCTGCTCCTTGTCTGCAGCAAAAATCCAAATGCAGTTTACAATAAAACTAAATACTACGGACATGAAAGAAACGGGAAATCCCAAAATTTGGTAAAATACAATACATGCAACAGAAAAACTCATATATATCACATCCCACCTTTCCTATAATAATTTAGATTAAGCTTTGCATAAACGGAACTTTTTGTAAGATTATGCTTCGCATGAAAACAAATCACCCATCTTGTTGAAGATTGATAATAAACTCATCATAAGTGTTAAATATGATTTTTCCTTTTTTCACAAGTATTTCCCCGCAACTGCATATACATGAAGATGCTAAAGAAGAAGACTCACATCAGAGATCCATAAACAAAAATCTGAGCTCGCAACTGCACTTGTTGTAAATCTGTGAAGGGCTGTTGAAACAATGCAGAGGGGGGAGTTGAACTGTTCAAATCTGGCAGATTGGAAGTGGGAATAGAAATTACACCACTTGGTTTTGTACCATTGGGTTCAACATTTCTGTAAGGGTTCAACCCTTCAAGCTGCACAAGTTGACCAGTCGCTGAGGGGCTTATGGACACACTAGCAGGGGGGGTTGCTTGGTTTCCCTTTTTCGTATTTTCCTTCCTTGTGCCCTTACCAGAGACTCGCCTTGTTTTACGCTCAGGGTTACCTTTTGAACCTCCACGTGAATTGTCCCCATCAGTCGTTCGTGGAGTCCTTCTAGAAATCTCTGACGCCGTTTTCGAATTCAATTGACCCGCACCAGAAGTTAAAGGAGATCCCTCCACCACCTTCAGTAAAATATTAGAGAAAAATCAAAAACTACTAACAGTGTGTTTGGTATGAGGGAAGAGAGTAGAATCACTTGTTTCGTAGGATGGAAGAGAGAAGGGAAAGGAAGATGGGAGGGATGCCACTTCCCTCCTGGCCCACAAATTTTTAATCCATCCAAAAAAGGACAGATTGGGTCATCTTTTGACTTTTTTGCCCTTCAAAGAAAATGATACATTTTCTTCCCTCACTACATTCTTGTTTAACCAAACATATGGAGGGAAGGGTCCCTTCCTTTCCTAGGGATACCTCTTCCATCCCTTCTCCCTTCCCTTCCCTTCCATTTTTCCATCCTTCCTACCAAGCATAGCATAAAGCAGGATGGAAAATATAACAGGAGTATCAACTGGGAAAGGAAAAAGAAAAAAAAAAAAAACTCACAGTGGGTATTTTGCAAGCTTGAAGAGTGGGAAATGATTGCCAACCCTTGCTAGTTTCACTTTCAGAAAGACCAGCAGAGGGGCTGACCTCAAAAGTGAAGCTCCTCTGATCTTTTGCAGCATCGTTTTCTATTTGATTTTCAGAAGTAGACTTAACTTTGTTGACATCCGCTTGACTGTCTTTTTCACTGTGGCAAACCTCGGAGGAACTAATTATAGTGGGTGAACCACAATTAGCTTTTTCAGAACCTGAAGAGCAGCCTCCACCTTCAGCCGCACGGATAGCATCACGGTTATCTGAAGTATCAACTACGAATCCAACGTAGTTATCAGAATAAAACCACGTGCGAGACACACACAAACGCTTTATCAAGGGCATAAATGTTGCTGACTCAGTAGAAAAGTATCTTAAGTTGAAACGTAGCTTTTACCTCTTACCTTTTTCCCACCAAACTAGGTGTATAATCTTAAGAGATAAATGTGAATCCTACAAAACAGGGATAGATCTAGGAATTTGGAGTTTGGGTGGATTGGGGGGGGGGGGGGGGGGGGGGGGTTTAGCGTGTTTACGAGGGTTTGGGGGCAGCGCCCCGAGGCGACCTTTTTGGGTCTATTCATACATATTTTTGGACAGATGAAGGAATTAGAAAAGTTAATACTGATTGGCACCAAAGGTACAATACAATGACACATTGTTACTACAAATTGAGAGCAAGAAGTTGAATGTTTCATACTTGGAAGGAGAGCTTAAGTGTAGAATAGAGAATATTTTAGTTTGGGAGGGGGGCTTAAGTGTAAAAATATATATTTTTTAGGGTATATATGGTATTTTTCAAAAATCAAGGGGGGACCCCCCTACATATGTCCGTCCCTGCTACAAAGCTATGTTATAATATTGGATGCTTTCTAAGAAAATTAATATTTTTTAACAAAAACTCTACCATTTACTAAGACATACAGAGTTGACTCTAGAACTTTTAAATTAGAGACAAAAAAAAATGCATGCAGCTAACGGTAACTATATAGATGAACAATATAACAATTCCCATATAAAATTTCTTGACATTTATCAAGATAAAGACAACAAATTCTAGAGAAAAGATGGCATGGTGTAGCTGGGTAACAAGCGTTGCATACTCCAAGTCTCCGACTACATAAAAAAATTTGAGACTGGACTGGGTCGACATCTGGATTCATGAAATTTGAATTGGAAATAATTAAAAAAATTGGACATAAATGTGTTTTTATACACACTGATACACATAACAATATATAAACTCCAATTGGGAAGGAATTGAAGCGGACATTCAATATTCAGGTGACACTCTAACCCAAATATGGTGTAATGATATAATGTAAGTGAGCTAGGAAAACATGTAATCCATATTTTGCATATGCAACTTCGCTTCCAGATTTGAATTATTCTAGTATATTTTGTTGAGAAGCTAGAATCCATCATACTTCCTTATTGCCAACACGGCTTAGTGAAGCAAATGAAGTGCAAGTCACATAAACAGGAACTATTTCCAGCTCAAAACATAAATTGCTCAACTTATGAAAATTTCAACAACATATATCAACAAACCTTCAGTGCTAGGAGCAGTCTTTCCATAGTCATTAACTCCAGATGCTGCAATAGCTTCATTAGTTTCACACTCTTTTTGCTCCATGTTGCAGCATGAATCCACCAAGGATACAGGTACAGGATCTGGAAACACCTCACTTTTGCTTGGAACTAGTACTGCATCCAAAGACAAAAGATTGAAAATATATCTACAGAGATATCATTGAAAATTGGCAGAAACTTGTATATTAGGCTGAATAGATTTCACACAGGTCATTGAAAATTTTCAGAAAATTGTATATTAGGCTGAATAGATTTCAAATATATACATATATACACGTGTGTGTGTGTGTGTGTGTGTGTTTATATAACGGGAAAGCGGCAAAAGAACCATGTATTTGAAAGTTGTTAGTAAAAACTAAAAAACCACAAAATACAAGTGCGAGAAAATCACTGAGTCACTGGATGAATACGAACTGAGGAAAAGTGTCATCGACATAAGGCAGAGAAAATGACATGATGACCTTAAGTTACCGATCTAGCTGGAACAAAATGGCAAGAAAGTATGCAGCCACCAGTACATGGTAAAGATTGAATATAAAGAAAAAGAAAACAGAGAACTTACCCAAAAAAGGAAAAAGAAAAGTAAAAAACTAATAAAGTGCGACTTTAGACATTTCTACATAATTGTTGCATAAAATGTCGAGATAGATGAGTGGTAAAACAAGAAAAGATAGAATTAGAAAATGAACTCATAACACAATAGAGTAGCATCCAATTCAGATAAAATAAGAGAAAACTAATTGAGTGACGGACAAACAACTGCACCAGTTAGTAAGAGTGACGGACTTCACATTGAGGATAACGGGTAAGGATAGTGGAAGGGGAAGATTAAAAAATTTCGGATAGACAGTACGGAAAAATATGATAAGATGTAGTTTAAAGGATGATTTGGTTTCAAATGAAAGGAGTACAATAGTTGGAACAATTAGGAGGAAGAGGAGGAAATAGACAATAAATTACCAGAAGCTTCTGAAGGCAACTCTTCATGATCTTTCTCAACCACTGTTTCTTCATGGTTTTCAAGAACGATTTCTTTACCACTGTCATGAGAAACTTCCAACTTTTTGGAGTCATCTTGAATAACTTCATCAGACACCATTGCAGGCTCACTCTGGCTTGCTGCATTACAAGTCTCTACACCACTTGACTGCATCAGTTGGCCAGCCGAATCTTCACATGCACCTTTTTCAACTCCGGAAACAGAACCTAGCTCACTGGCTCCATGCAAATGGGTGGGTAAGCTTTTTTCTGTTGAAACTTCAAACTTCGTTTCTTCCTTTTTATCCAAGTCCATAACCACCCCTGCATGTACAGTTGACTTCTGCTCCTTACTCTGATCACTAAATTTATATGCAGAGGGAACACCATCCAATGTTTTGTGTTCTGTATTTTCAAATGAAACCTCCAGCGCTGCAATAGAAGAATGAAAGAAAGAGGTCAAAGATTAGGGTGTGTTTGGGATGACAAACTTCATAATGCATTCTCACTAATTATAATTACTAATACTCATCATTATCAACTTATTTGCTTTTCAGTAAAAGCAGGTCTAACTTGTTTATGCTTTCAAGTTAGAGATGGTGTGTTGCACATGAGGACATGAGCTGGGGGTTGACGGAATCCCATGCTCCTCAACTTCTACAGTAAGTAACTCTCACACAATTCTTCTATATCCATCTCTACCAATCTTTCGATTTATTCTCTATATATGCATTTTATATATCAGCATTGATACATGTTCTACAGAGAGAGAAAAAAAAAGGGGGGGGGGGGGGGGGGGGGGGGGGGGGGGGTGTGGGAAGGGTAGGGGTCACTTTTGTACCAAATGAAGTGTTAGTATCACTTTGTATAGGCATACTCAAGTATCGCCATTGCTAACTTCATGACATACCTGGTTCATTCCTGGCAAAAGTATCATATTCCAATTCATGATCCATCGTGTCTTTTCCGTTAATATCTTCGACTGAAGACGAGGATTGAACACTCGTATCTATGATAACAGGTCCAAAAGTCTCATGGTCCAAACTACTATAATCAGAAGGCGGTATTACATTCCCTTTTGCGTTTAAAGCAACATTATGGTTATGGTAAACATCACCCTCCTCGGAGTCGAAATCTTTTTCAGATATCTGCAGAGATACAACTGACATGGAAGGGGATACATGATCTTCAGCATTTGGGTCCTTGTGGATTGCAGAAGCATTATTAACACCCTTTAAATTTTCAGTCACATGTTTTCCTCTCAGCAATTCAGTTGAAGTGCATTCCACTGTTAACTTAGGAAGATCACCCTCATGACTATCGCTATTTTTATCACCCTGATCATTAGAAAGGACATTAACTTGCCCGGATAACAAAGATTCCTCAGAATTACTCACTGGAGCTTGAGAACTGAATTGGCAATCACTTGCGGGAAAATCCTCTTCTTTCTCAACAGAACTGCTCTGCCCATGCATTATCTGCATAGGAGAACCTGTCTCTGAACTGCCACATACCCCATCCTGAATGTTTCTGACGTCAGTAGCTTCACCCTTAATATTACTCTCAGCTTTCTGCAAGTCACCATCCTCCTTAAGTGCCAAACTTGAAGGTTCCTCAGAATTACCAACATTAGTTTCACCTTCATGCCCTTCTGTACATTCCATTATTGAAGAATTCTCCAAATTATAACCAGCATCTGCCACGGTTCCCTTCAAATTTTCACCATCCGCAATATCCCGTTTGCTCGTGACATGGTCTTCCTCCACTCCATCACCAACATCTTTTGGTACACCACTTACACTCTCAGCATTGATATCACTTACCTGCTTTGAAACACTTGCAACAGCATCCACTGAAGACATTTTATGGATTTGTATCCCAGAAACAGAAGGATCTTTATACATTATGTCAACGAGAGTTTCATCAGCTGCTATATCAACTTTACTCTGATTTTCATTGCATTCTCCATCAATTTCAGAATTCTTCTCTGCCACAAATAAACCGCACTTTTCACTAACTGCAGCTGGATCCAACTCATTTTTACTTCCATAGGCAGATAACATCTCTTGAGTTTGTAAAGTAACTTCCACAGCACTCTCATTCAACCCAGAAAAGCGTTCCAGACACTCAACTGGTGGTGAAGCTGGGTGCGATTCTATAACATCCTTCTTTACATCACCTTGCTTAGAAGTAGACTCCATTTGTTTGCTTAAGCTACCCAATTCATCACACGCATCAGACTCCTCAATGATGGTTTCTCCTGGGACCATCTCTTCCTGCCCAACAGATTTCAATAACATTTCAACAGATTCTGAGGATGTTGCCTCAGACCAAACATTGTTATGCCTTGAAATGGAGCGAGACTCTGCTGCACTTGAACTAAACTCTATTCCACTACTTCCCCGAGAGAAATCCTCAATCCACTGATTGTCTTCTTGGCTTGGGATGCCAAGAAAAACCTCGTTTTCAACCAAACTGTCAAATCTTAGGTGCCCCGGAAGACTGTCATCAAAATCAAACTTATGAAGAGTGTATGGTTGCAAAACAGGGGGAAATTTGGAGCTCCCTTCACCAGCTAAGTGAAGATTCTGGCCTTGAAAGTCGTTGTCATCATAATCCATCGGTGTACCCCTATATTCGAGAGAATGTTGGTGGATAAAGGAAACATAAAATCAGAAGGGAAAAAAAATAGGAGGGGGGGGGGGGGGAGGGGGAAGAAGAGTATTCTTCAAAATTTCACAGATTGAGTGACTTGAGTCCCAAACTCCACACTACAGACTGTGACATTATAAGCAAGTTAACAATATCTGAACTAAAATTCTGTCTAATTTTGATACATAAAAAAAAATGCAAGGAAACTACTCGCACAAGTAAAGTATATGCTTTTGTATCATCGAATTGGACTAGCACAGAATGTAGAGCAGTACAGCATTAAATCTACATATTGTTTCACACTTACTAGTTACTTTGGCATTACGTGAGCTTTCAACTTCTAGGATTAACTCAATAGTTAAAGAAATACTTGATAAGCTCTAAACTAGCTAAAAAATGGATATAAGAAAAGACACAATAATCGACGTGCTAAATTGCAAACTTGAGATAGATATTTTCTCCCATTTATCACATTTACTCCATAAAACTCTCTTACAAAAATCCAAAGCAGAGAGGGAAAGAAGGGAAAAGGAAAGAAAAAAAAAAGTTCAAAAAAACACCTTAAAGGCTCGACTGGCTGACAGATTAATTTCAACAAGTTAGTTTGTCTTTAAGAGATATATGCTTTGATCCTGAAAGCTGGTAATTCTTCTACAGTATTAATATCATACACAGCAAAACGCCAAGATCAACTGAAAGCTGGAGATGAATGCCTTAGACAAAACCCATGCAGGTTAGTGTAGTAAAATAGGAACGGTAAATGAGAAGCCATAGAGATACTAAAAAGGGACCAGCAAAAGGTACAAAAAGAAGTTATCAAAATTTGGACAGGTCAATGTAGGCAGGAGGAGGATAGACTACATGTGAACTAAACTCTCATCAAGAGACAAAAAATAGTAAAGAAAAACAATTATAGAGTTCCAGCAATCCTTTCCACGAAGAAAAAATAATACGGGCCACAATCAACTTCTTATTATACTAAAACACCGAAATGAAGAGGAAAGTTATAGCTTCTAAAAGTTCTAAAGCCACTGCATGAGGTTTGCTTGGTTTCAAAGCTATTGGAGGTCAACCACATATCCAACCTCAATGGGGGAAAAAAACCAACCTTCTGAATCACTTATATGTTGGTGCTTTGCTTCCTAAGCCACTAATTCTACCTCGGTGAGGGATTATACTCACATTTCTCAGCAATGAAGATAAATTTCAAGAACAATTGTGTGAATTATGCTTGTCCATCTCGGCCAGCTCACTAACTTGTGAAGGATAAAGATCAAACAAACAATGAAAATGAAAAAACAAAAACAAGTCATGTCACCATGTTTTCCATGCAACATATCAGTTGAGAAGAATTCATGAGCATCTTCCCCTACTGAAAGATATATTGAGAAGAAACAAGTTCCAACTACATAGCAAACTCCCATGAAACCACTATTCTATTCTTTCCATGCTTGCACACAATATTCAACGCACTGGCATTGGCAGTTGTAGCCTATATTAAGGCACCATACCACTCCCCTGTCATGAATATTACCTAATAACATGAGAGAGAGAGAGAGAGAGAGAGAGAGAGAGAGAGAGAGAGAGAGAAAGAGAGAATAGGAGGAGGGGGAGGAGGATTCATCTTTATCTTCCCTAATAACTAATAAGTGAAAACAATGATGGAAAGAGAAAAAGACGTCAACAAGGAAGGGAATTGGGAGAAAACGTTGCCTTTCATTACGTGCGTACAAGGCTAAAGTGAGATGGCAAATGCTGTAAAACATCATTTTGAATTATGATGAATTAAGGACTCCCTCTATTATCCTTTCCCTTCATCTTCCCCCTCAAACTTAATCCAAACAAGTGACAGTGATCCCTTCCCCACTCTTATCTTCTCATATTTTACCCCCAATGCCTCCATGCAACGAAGTTAAGTCCGCAAAAGTAACTTCAAAATTATCATCTTAACCTACAAAAGCGGAAAACTTTACCTTAGGCCCTCACAGGTTCACATTCTAAAGTCGTTGTCGTACCAATAGACATGCATTGATGAGTATGTTTCCAAGAATGCAGCAAGCTAATTATTTCATGAAGGATTAAAACCACTGTTGTTAAAAAGGCATGCGCGCCTTAGGTGCGGCTCAAGCTCAAGCTCAGGATTAGCGCCTCGCCTTGCCCTAGGCAAAGCCCCTTAAAAAAGGCTCCGCCTAGGCACGCTTTTCTTGTGCTTTTATAAAAGCTCCAAGTGCAAAGCCCATGCCTCAATAAAATTATGCATCAGTAACTTAATTAGGTATGATTCGTATGAAACTAAATCCCATATTCAGTCCTAACTAATATTAAGTTTATTGGACCCATATTAAGACCCATTAGGCGATTACAACTTCCAAAACAGATGGGTCAAAATTTTCAAATAGAAGAATATTCTTCTTTGTGACCAATACTAACTCTCCTATTGGTACCCAAATTTAGAGAAGGAACAGAATAGAGCAAGGAAAAAGCCTAATTGTACTAATAATCTACATAGGAATTAAAATATAAATTTTGTGATAATTGCATTTTTTATTAGGTCTTCACTACGTTATTCTAAGGTTGACTATTTTGTGAAGCTAATTAGTTGGCCAATTAAGCTAATTAGTCAAAATGTACATTACTTTGATGTTTTAGCAATTTAAATGTATTTATATATGTTACTCATTGAGTTCGTAAATTTGCTTGAGCATATTTAATTTAAAAGTTTTCTTCAAGTGTGCCTCACTTCACTTAGGCTCGGGCTTTTTCTGCTACTTGCGCCTAGGCTCCAGGGGGCATTTGTGCCTAAGTGCGCCTTGCGCCTTTTAATAACTGATTAAACCATGTTGGATTCTTTAGGTAAGAATTCAAGGTAAAGGCTTCAATCAAAATGTTTACCTCCACTTGATTCTGAACCGCCTAAACTAACCCAATTTGCCCAACCGCCAACCCTAAAAGCAACTTGAAAATAAAATCGTCCTCTTTTTTTGGTAAGTAAATATAAGCCTAGAAGATGGGGGTAATGCCTTCACCAAACTACAATTGGTATATACAAGTCTACTTTTAGAACATTAAAATCAACTATTTACACCCACTTCTCTTCCCAGGGATAATAATCACCAAGGAAAAAGCGGCTTTTCCACAAAACATCCTTAGATTATATGGACAGTGGTAGTGATGAATCTAGAGGATTTTAAAATTTAGATAATTCAAAAGCAGGACAAGCAAATTCTTCCCTCCAAACACTACTAACCACATATAAAATGCAAAAAAAATCCTATGAGTGTTGGTATTATACACAATTTTAACTCAACGATCCATCAAGGTGTGAACCAAATAGAAAACCACCTAGAAAAACGACCACTCCTAGCTACACAACAATCAAGATGCCAGTTACCTTAGAATCAGGAACCTTCTAAAGTGGGCCCGCCCCAGCCCCCGCCCCCGCCCCTGCCCCTACTTCTGCTCCTGTCCCGCTCACAAAGAAACCTTTGAACCTCGTAAAGTTTTAACGCTCTCCCGCCCCCGCCCCCGCTTCGTGCAACTTAGCCACTTACTAATCTCATTGCAAATGTGGACCCATCAAAATAGGATAGAAAGATTCAGGGAATGCTTCCAGTGAAAAGAGCATCCTGAGGATTAGGCGTTCGGTTTAAATTATTGTGCTTCTCAAACTACAGAAGGATACTCCACTGAATCAATATCATCCATCAGAAAATACATTTGGGATCCTTTTGACAAAACTGGAAATTAAGTATTGAAAACTAAGTATTGAATTGTAAGTACTGAAAATTTTAAGCTACTCAATTAGCAATACTTAAAATAGTGTTTCATGCACTGAAATAGACTGCATTCAGAGATTATTTTCAGTACAACTTTCTCACTTAAAAGTTTTCAGGAAATTTTTGGCTTCTTTTCCAGTTTGATACATTATCAAGAGCACTGAAGAAGAATAAATGCTGAAAATTTTCATTTCCAGCACTAAATTGGGTTATCAATTAGGTGTATCCATGAACTTCAACTTAAAACAATGTGGGCAATGCATGAGACTGGGAAAATGTAATGCTCTATTACAAGTGCCATACTTTGTAAGTTATGAGAATTTTTATCCTTTTCTAGGAAGATTATAGTGTGATGCTTTATTACGGGTCAAAAAGACCACGATCCCACATCCTTTAGAGAACTTAAACCCCATGTTTTTCAACGTCCAGCTAACAGGGAAATCACATTTTACAAATAAATCCTAATAAAAAACAATCAGAAAAACACACACCCGTAACCTCCAACTGCCAAATATAATTGAAAATTAAAAGAAATCAACTTCTTAAACAAATCTCAGCAGTTCAGGTGATGACAAAATAAACCCATTTATTATTCTGATCAATTATACACTCTCTCGACTTGTATCCACATAAGACGTTCCAAAAAAAAATTTTCACATTCTTACGACCACCACATGTTGTATCACTTTGACAGCAATTTGGATTCTCCAATTTTTGGAACCATTAATATATTGTGCACAAAAAGTATCCGGTGGTTAGACCACCACTAATAACAATTCACCTCTTGGCTGGACTGTGCATATGTGTGTGTATATTATATGTATTTTAATTTTTCTTTAGAAGGGGACTGCTTATTTGTTGAAATTGTCTTAATTTCATTATTTATGTATTTATGCATTAACATTGTGTGGATTTGATGGATTTAATGCTTTTAATTGGTTATATTTATTAATACATAACATGAAGAACACATTGCACACGCAACGCGTGTGCCAGGCTGCTAGTTTAGAGAGAGAGAGAGAGACAGAGAGAGAGAGAGACAGAGAGAGAGAGAGACAGAGAATGCATACCATCTTTTCTTGACAATTCACTGTATATTGAAACCATGTTTTGGGATAAATCGAACAGGAGAGAGGCCGAGTGGTTACTTCTGGTGAAATGGAACCCATATGATTGTCTGAGAAGGTTCCATTGTGCGGGGAGGGTTGGTTATTTTTCAATTTTTTTCAGTTATGGGGAGAGAATGATTAATGACACTTTTGTATTCTTAAATTCATTTTATATGAATGAAGTATATTGGTTTTTATGTAAAAAAGGGTGATGGAAAAAAGAGAGGAGCACCCCTACCTTTCTCTTTCTATGGTAGTATAGATAGTATAGATAAACCCTAATCAAACCAATCAGATAAACACACACTCCTAATCTCCAACTGCCAAATGTAACTGAAAATTACAAGCAATCAACTTCTCAAACAAGTCTCAGCATTTCAGGTGATGACCAGAAAAAAAAAATGGATTAATTATACACTCTCTCTCCACTAGTATCCACATAATATAACTATTCAAAAAAAAAAAACATTTTTACAAATAAACCCTAATCAAGCCAATCAGATAAACACACACACCTAACCTCCAACTGCCAAATGTAACTGAAAATTACAAGAAATTAACTTCTCAAACAAGTCTTAGCATTTCAGGTGATGACGAAAAAAAAAATTTATCTTTATAATTCCAATTAATTATACATTCTCTCCACTTATATCCACATAACACAACTACTCCAAAAACCCAACTCACCATTTCAGCAGTAATTAAGAAAAAGCCCCAAATTACTATAATCACAAACCTCTCGTAAACAATACAGTAATCGAAAGAGGAAATGAACAGTACCAGAGGAAGTAAGTCTAGAGACGCTACCTCCCTCCATCCAGAGAACAAAACCTGACCGGCCGATCAACTGAACCCTAATCGCACGGTCATTCGCTGCTTCATAACCCTTATCTCTTTGACTTCAACTTTCAAAAGTAAACCCTAATCGCCCAAATTACACAACTGGAAACTGAAATTTCCGGCGGATCGAGACGAGTACTCCGGCGAATCGAATACGAACAGTAGAGAAGAGACACAGCGAGCGATATACAAATAGATAGATATAGAGAGAGAAAGTGGATTTTAGAGAGAGAGAGAGAGAGAGAGAGAGAGAGAGAGTGTGTGTGTGTGTTTGCGTGCAGTTTGGCGAAAGAACTCTAATTTTTTTTTAGCATTTTGGTTGGGGGGACAAATGTGTGATAGCGATTGAATTTGAAAAAAATAGGGGTTTTTCAGTAAATAATAAGAATTAAAGGGGTATAAATGGGAGAAATATATCACGTGTCATTTTCGTATTGGTTTGATTTTAAGTTTGGGCCAATGGACTTTTGTTGTTTGAAATAGAAGCGCAAGTCAACTAGTATTACATGTAGGTGACTGAATAAACCAGCACAGCCAGCTTGGAGATGATATGGTCTGTTTGGATATGCCTAAAATGGGATGAAAACGTGTAGAACAATGCTAGGCACACAACACATTCTACAACAGGATTTTAAATGCATGTACCATGTGCAGTGTATAAGTGATGCACAGAAAAGTGTGAAAAATTCAAACAACACAAGATACAACACATTTAAAGCCCTGTTGTGGAATATGTTGTGTGCCTAGCATTTTTGAAACATGTATTAATAAATAATGTGATAATTTTAAGTTAGACACGAATTTCTATATAACTAAAAAAAACATCAATGGCCAATTGAAAAAACGTTCTTTTCTGATCCACAAAATCGATTTCGTGTATCACTGATGACTCATATACCATTGTAATATATAAAAAAGTGACTTTGGATGTATTTGATAATTCAATTATATACTATAAATAGACTTCTCAAATTTCTTTTTCTCCTCTTCACCAAATAAAAAAAATAAACACTTTGAAGTCTTTGAGTCAACGACCTCAATCGCTTGCTAGAAATCTATACTATTATACAGAGAAAGAGAAGGATACCTATTTTATTTTTTAAGTTCTTTATAATTATAATAAAATTATTATATTTTATCTTTTTAAAAAATATTAAAAGGGTATTAAAATGTCCAATCAATTAAAACTGTTGGATTATTTTAATAAAAGAAAAAAATCATTATATTTTAATTATAGTGTGGAATTAATGTTCTTAATCATCATTTTATTGTAGCTTCCAACGGCTTAAAGTTTTACTCATATTTAATATATATAACTAAGTCAGTTACAAGGAGTTACTTGAGTATACACTTTATACCCTAACAAGTTGAGAGATATACATATATATATATATACCTTTACGGGTGTGGTGGTATAAGGCTCTCTTTGCCTTTTACTGTTTTTTTTGGGTCCAGTAACTCTTACAAAAAGTACTTCGTTTAGTATTTTCCTATCTCTACTAATAAGTTTTGTTTGGGTAAAGAAGGCACTAGAGGGGCAAGTTTCTTGTCATATCAAGTTGTGCAGACTTGATGGGCGAACGGCAAGGGTGGCTGGGCTGTTGTATCCCGGAGACGGCGTGCTATTTCCTACTGCACCGGGTATTACCTGTAGAGGGCGCGTATCGTCTCAAGAGAGCTTTGCGCCTCATCTCGGTCACCTTATTATTGGTTCTTTTCGTGGAATTGACGGTGATATATTTTTCTATTGGTGGATTCTCTAAAGGCTATTTTTATTGGTGGGTTCTCTGAACGCTATTTTTACATTATTCTCCAACAATTTGAGACGATACCTACGGAGAATAATCTGAGAAAATATGCGCAACTGTGCTTGGTAAGAGTTTGGTTTTCTATTTGTGGATACCGTTCACATGGCTAAGGTATGTTATCTAAATTTGCCTTTTGAGATATAGTAGTATGTGATGGAAATAGTGGGGGTATATGCTTTTGATTATTTCAATGGTTCCTTACTCTCGTGAAATTAAAGCAACAAATTGAACTATATGTTGGTGATAGAAAACTTGTGAAGTTAATTATTTAAGAGAAATTCTTGGTACTTTAAAAAGAGTCATTGACAATATACATGAGTCATTGACAATATACATGCGAGTTTCTTACTGATATGTCTGTAGAACTTGATTGGAGTATAAATATAAATGGAGGAGGTAACTTTCTTGAATTTTGATTATAAGAGTACGAATAGTGGATGGCCACAAGTATAGTAATGGTAATTTTCTAGAAGAAGAAAAACTCATGTTGTACATTTGGAAGTCTTACTACTTAATTTGTTGTGATAGTAAGAGATTGCTTGGGAGTCCTATGTGTTGAGTTTTGGCGTTTCACATAATGTTCATCATATAAGTTAGTCATGATCGTGGCTAAGCTAACTTGAAATCATGCCTATGATAAGGTGTAGAATTTATGGACTATATATGTTGTTTGTATATGTGTTACAAGCATACTAATGTTTGATGAGCATTGCATCATTCTAGTTGTTATTGTTTACCTCGTTACACAACTGCTAATGAGTACAAAAATTCCGGTTCTCTCCCTATATTATTGCAATTCTCAAAGGGAGATTTAGTTTATTGTGGAAAAAATGAAAAAGGAAAAATGATATGAGAAATAATTATATTTTACGACTTGGAAAATATTTCTACAATACAAAAATTGTCGGAGAAATTATTTGAACCAATCATCTCCATATTGAGAATTTGAGACTGAAAAATTACAATTTTGGAGATCACATGCACGAACACGCATGAAATTTTGAGAGATTTGAAATTTTTATTCAAAATGGAGATACTATTTTTTGTGATATGCGCGAGGCTTGAAATTTTATTTACAAGGGTGGTGAGGAAATTTTTTTTGAAAAAACTGATAAAGCTTGAATATTATTTTGGCTTCCAAATATGTTTGTTAATGAGCCATATCTATATTATGGGTTCTAAATTGTGAGTTGTGAATTTTCTCATAGTGGTGGCTCTTAAACAAAAAAAAATGTTGAGTTGTATTAGTATAATTTTGAATTTGGAAAAGTTACTTGGATTTAGCTATCAAGTGCAAGCATTTGGTTGTTTCCAAATAGTGGGGGCTTTTACAAAAATAAAGTATGATTTTATGTTTTGAAATGCTTGCAAAGGACAATGATAAGAGTAATGTCATTAATTTGACAATGTGTGTTTACCTTGGATATTATACATCCAAGATGATAAAGAGTGTTTGCCTTGAATATTTTTTCAAGATGATTATTTTGTAGTTGCTTTGGATATTCTCCAAAATGAATATTTGAGTGGGCCTTGGTTTAATCCAAGATAGTTGAATATGATAGCTTTGGAAATTTTCCAAAAATGGCAGGATACCTTGAATTTGATTCAAGATGACATGAGAAGTACACAACATGAAATTATAGGAATTCCTTGGAATTAACCAAGATGAAATGAGTGATTCCTTGAAGATTTTCAAGATGATTAATTGTGTTCTCATTGGAACCAATTGTTGATTAATTTGAATACGATTACTTATGCAATGAGATATAATTAACGAAATTGTGAATATTGGTTTGTTTAACCAAAGGTTTTCCACCGTACTAAAAAGTATAGTGATGAGTTTTGGAAGACCCTATGAGGTGATTGAATGTATACCATTGGCTATGTGATTATATTAGGAGGTGGAGTTTATTTGTTGAATGCCAATGATGAAGTGGGTTGGTTTATGCTTTTCTGTATGAAACTTTATTGTTTGAGAAAATCAATACCACTTGTTTTGATCCATTGTGATTATACTTTAATGATTGGAAGAGTAGGAATAAGTACTACTAAAATGGGAAAAATACAATATTGTGAAATCTTATATAAGTAATGTGATAATTAGAGGAGATAATCTATTTATAAAAGCTTTAGCTAAAGTTTAATTCTAGATTGCATCGAGGGGGATAGGCCTAAAGTCCAAAGAAAGATAAATCGCCTATGAGGATACCCTATACCCTACCTAGGGACCAGAGATCCTGAGAACTAGGTTCAAAGGGAAGAACGAATCATAGAGTGGTTTGATAGACATGCACTAATTGAGCACTAGCTCATTGGCTATCCCTATGATGTAAGTGCATGGATCTCATGACGTGTATGAGGTTGAGTTGTTTACAACTCTTAATGAGTTCTATAGCCATTATTGGTGGGATGTTAGAGTCATGAGAGCATCCTTGATAGACTCACCTATTTGAGTGTGGAAGTGGGGTCGCTTCCTATGAGAATGTGACTAATTCTCTAAAGCACTCAAGAAGCTGGGATTTAGCACATGGCCGTTAAAGTGCTAGCTTAGAAGCTTGGAATAGAGTGCTGAAAAATTATGTGTGTGACGCAACGTCTTGTTTCCCCAAAGCAGTCATAGTTCAAGACATTGTCACTACTGACTCTGGAGCAAGATTTGTTGAACACTAAATGAGGGTTCAAGCCATTGGCACCCTCACTATGCATAATTTTTTATCTTTACCCAATATGTGATTATTTTTATATTTATTAAAATAAGTGGGGGAATGTTGGATTATTTTAATAAAAGAAAAAAATCATTATATTTTAATTATAGTGTGGAATTAATGTTCTTAATCATCATTTTATTGTAGCTTCCAACGGCTTAAAGTTTTACTCATATTTAATATATATAACTAAGTCAGTTACAAGGAGTTACTTGAGTATACACTTTATACCCTAACAAGTTGAGAGATATACATATATATATATATATATACCTTTACGGGTGTGGTGGTATAAGGCTCTCTTTGCCTTTTACTGTTTTTTTTGGGTCCAGTAACTCTTACAAAAAGTACTTCGTTTAGTATTTTCCTATCTCTACTAATAAGTTTTGTTTGGGTAAAGAAGGCACTAGAGGGGCAAGTTTCTTGTCATATCAAGTTGTGCAGACTTGATGGGCGAACGGCAAGGGTGGCTGGGCTGTTGTATCCCGGAGACGGCGTGCTATTTCCTACTGCACCGGGTATTACCTGTAGAGGGCGCGTATCGTCTCAAGAGAGCTTTGCGCCTCATCTCGGTCACCTTATTATTGGTTCTTTTCGTGGAATTGACGGTGATATATTTTTCTATTGGTGGATTCTCTAAAGGCTATTTTTATTGGTGGGTTCTCTGAACGCTATTTTTACATTATTCTCCAACAAAAACTGCATAAACCGTTGGCCAAAAATATTAAACTATCTAAAAAACAAGCTCACACACGGAGTCTGTGGCCCTATTCTAGTAAAAACAAAAAAAGAATTGAAGATAGGGATAATTAACTTTTAGTCTATTTTTTGTAAAAAAAATTTAAAACTTTATTTATTATTTTATTAAAAATAAAAAAAAAATCAATTTTTTTTATAAAATTAAAAAGTCATCAAATTTTACATTACGTTTTGGAACAACTATTTTTAAGGTTAGGAGCAATTTTTGGAAATGTTTGGAGCTACTCTTCAGAACGCAGATAGCAACTCATTTCAAAGTCTAGCGCAACTCTTCACAAGCCTTGGGAACAAGTCTTTACAACATTAGGAGTAATTATCACAACGTTATGGTACAAATTTACTACATTGAAAATATAAAATTGACTAAAATATAAAATAACTATTCAAAAGTTGATGTTTATTTAAGTTTGTTGAAGACTTTTTACTTTTTTAAATTATTGTCAATTTTAAAAAATTAGTAGATTAATTTCTAAATTTAATACAAAAAATTACTGAAATATAAATATCCTTTGAAAATATGTACTAACATGGAATGATGGAATTCCTAGTCAATAGGATTAGAAAAGTTTCAGATTACACGTGGCCGAAGGAAGTTATGTTGGGCCACAATAGTTAGGACATGTAGTTAGGCCTGTCCACACTCCACACTGAAAAAACAAGCGTAACGTTTACCTCCCATGATGTATGACATAATATTAAAGTTGTCCCTTGAATTTAAAAAAATTTCATTGATCGAACATTTTTTTTAACACTTTGTATCATTTGGCCTTTCTTCTATTAACGGTAATGAACGCAATCTTGCAATGGTAGCAAATTTTTGCAAGTGAAATGACATTAGTTCCCTTGTTATTAACTAATTGGCCAAAATAAGCTCACAAGTATGTGTCAAATGACACAAATGCCCTCACATTAGGTATTTCAAGGTGTGGAAATATTTGTCAAGTGAAATACATAAGTGAGGGCATTTAGGTCATTTGACACAAGCTTATGATGTTATTTTGGTTAATTAGTCAAAAATAAGGGCAACAATGTCAATTCATCTTTTAAATTTTGCTAACATTACAAGATTTCATCTACTACCTCTAACAAAAGGGAGGTTAATGATACAAAGTTTTAAAAATATGAGAGGTTGCTGATATTATACAAAACATGTGGGAAGTCTCTATATTAGGCCAAACCTCAAGGGAGGTCAGTGATATTTACCCAAAAAATAATTATGGGTCTGGACTGCCCGGGTTGGGATTCTCGGCAGCCAAAGTGCTGCTCCAAAGGGGAGCCGAGGATCCTTACCCAAAAATAATTTTGGCCTTTTGGTCTAAGCCATTTTGGAACCGAGTATATTTTTGCTCACCCACCAAGAGTTTTTATGATACTTATCCTATTTCATTCACATTTTATCCTTATTCTA
This sequence comes from Hydrangea macrophylla, assembly GCA_033977485.1. Taxonomy (NCBI): domain Eukaryota; kingdom Viridiplantae; phylum Streptophyta; class Magnoliopsida; order Cornales; family Hydrangeaceae; genus Hydrangea; species Hydrangea macrophylla. The sequence continues at coordinate 130,379,408 of CM066989.1, read as the reverse complement.
TCAACACAATTACTGAATATGATATCTTGTCATAAAACTGTTGGTGAAAAATGCATTCATTTGGAAATGTATAGTATATATTAACATGGAAATAGGCAAGCTAGAGTTTTCTTTTTGGCTTACGGAGGAGAGTGCTAAAAATTGATTATGTAGTTTAAAGATAAACCAACCATCTATTGGCCTGTGTTGGGGATGTTTGTGTTTTGCGATTGTGATAGTTTTGCGATTGCGATAGTCAAAATAGATTATGGTTAGAATAGATTTTTATAGTTGTAGTGTTTGGATAATGTATTGTAAAAGTGATTATGATATCAATATTGATTATGTAAGTGTTTGGTTACATAAATGCAAAATTGATTTTGAATGTCTAAAGCAATTGTGTCATTCGATTGTGCATGTTACATTTAATTCAGTAATTTATCATGTTACGTGAAACTAGTACAAAGATGATAATTAGTAAATATTACTAATTCTTTGTCACACCCCAACCCGCCTTGGGCGAATTATGACACGTGTAACAAAGCCCACACACCAAAACTTACTCTAATCATTAAGAAAAAACATTATTTATATTCCATAAAAGAACTTTCTTGACACAAAATAGCCCCAAGGGCAAAAAGGTCATTAATAAAGTATAGCCAAATTTTATACTAAAAAATAGGTCTTTGAGTCTCGGTTCCAACGCAAAAAAACAGTGCCCGAATCCGAGTTTTCTAGAAAGAGATATACTTGTTTCCGTAAAAGTGGACAGCTAGGTAAAACAGGGGCGAATCGATCCGCCCTTTGAGGCCGGATCGATCCAAATTTGCATTTTCTAGCAGAATGTCTCTGAAAAGGGGCGAATCGATCCGCGGCAAAGGCCGGATCGATTCGGCTTCTACAGAACAGTTTTCTGCTACTAAAAACATCATATTTTCAAGTTCAAAACAATTCCAAACTTAATCAAACTTTTTGGAAACATCAACAACTATTCTCAAATAATTTCCAAGTGTTTCTAAACATTAACAAAATATATCCAAGTATGAAATGACAATCAAAACACACAAATTCTTCTCATGGATCATGAATTGGCATTAAAATATATCTTTTCCCAATAAGCACAATCATTCAACATAAGGAGAAGTCAAGTTAAGCTCATAATTGAAAACTACCCCAACTTGCCCAAGTTTCTTCCCCAACTTTATACAACTTGTGCCTTGTAAACAAAACCACCCATAGCATAGAACATAACCAACATAAAAAAACCCAACTAGGCATATTACAAGTCTTCTAAAAAACATGAGTTGTTCAGCATATCTATTACAAGGGTTACATTTAAAACTTAAACCACCTAGTCATATGGACATACCCAGATATACACAACTACCACGCCCAACCCGTCGTGTGGATCATTTCCTCTCATTCTCTCGTTCGGTACCTGCGATGGTTATTCAATAACCACAACAGAAAATGTATTTCGTTTAAGCTTTCGCTTAGTTAGAGAACTAATTATGCTATTGGAATGTTCAATATGCAAATGCAACAATCATCATAAACATCTATGAAATGATCTCTGGAAAGTCCAGTAACTCCAACCACCACCCCCGGGTCCTTCTCACCTCGGATCTTTCTCATTTTTTGACGCATATAGCACAACACACACTCTCTTGTGACCCCGAAGGGGTCACCAATATTTCATTGTGGTCGTCATCACGCCCTTGCTCTTGAGGGCTTACTATCCCTTACGTATGGGACCTATAAAATGGTGACCACTACTTGACTTCCCTTTGATCCATATAGGCACATAAGCAACTAAACACATAACATGACAATTTATACATATTTAACATGCTTTACTCCAAATTCATCAACATATAATCATATAAGCATGAATTAAACAACTATTGATAACAATTATCACAATCACATATCTAAACACCCAACTTTGGGATTAGAACACTCACATCCTCGATTCTTAACCAATTAAGCTCCTAGAATCCAATTTCAAGCTAGATTAAACCCCAATTCTTGTTCTAGAGTCAATCCTACATAGTTTTCACATATCAAGAGTTATCTATCAAGAACGGTCGCCGAAAAAACATTACCGAAAATGAAAATAAAGGACATGCATGTGATCCTCTTACCTTTCACGAGTCCAAAAATGGTCACGGTTCGCAAAATGATCGTCAGACGGCGATAAACATCATTGGAGCGTCGTTGTCAATCTCGTGAGCTCTCGGTTCTCTCCAAATTATGTAAACCCAGCTGTGTTTTGGTGCTTGAGACATATATGCAACATGCATATGTGTTGTAAATCACTTTCTTCTATTCCTATTTACCTCCCCCAACTTTCTTTAAGCTTTATTATGAAACCCCCTATAGCACCTGTATTTTTCCTATGTATATCTTCGGATTTCTGTATTTCTCCTTGTATTACTCTCGGTTATATTTATAATACGATATGTTTCCTTATTCTTGATTATTTTATATGATATATGTATGTTAAGTTGTATGTTGAGACCTTGGGAAAGCTTTGCTATAAAAGCTAACCCGAGCGCGCAAGGATCAGGACTGCTCGAGCCATGTAAGCACTCGAGCTAGACAGTGTTTTGCCTATAAATACCCCTCATGTTATTTCATCTGGACGAATTCCATATAACAATTTTGAAAGAGAGAAACTGCTGAGAGCTTCTTGGAGAGAAGTCCTTCATGACCAATCACCTTTATACTCACTCATACACCTTCATACACATCTATATGCTTAGATCCACACACACACACACACACACACACCTTCATTGTTATATGCAAACACACATACACACCCTCTCTACACATTTTGTTGCTAAGAAATTTCAAAAAGATCATGAAGAGGGAGTTTCAGAAGTTGATCTTCTTCATGATCAAGCATTAGAGAAGGAGGATTGAAATTTCATTTCACAATTTCAAGCACTCTCAACTATATATATCTTCTATATTTTCATCATCCATTTGCAATCTAAACCTTTGTGAGTATCAATCCTCACTTGGAAGCCTTTAGAAATGTTAGGGATATATACTAAAAGCCATGCTTCATGTAGTTGATTTATTATTCATTTAATAAAATCAGTTAATCCATTTTTATGAGAATCTGTGTGGGCAATATTTGTATTATATTAGTTATTTAATATTATGCATGTGTGTCTTTCATTCTACATAGTAGGTGATTTGGTGTGTAGAGTTCGGCTTACACACGGAAGATTAGACCATCGGATCTTGTAGAATGTAAGATTTTTGTTTACAGTCTTAAATGGATTGGACACAACATCGTAGGACTGCAGCATGGTGTTGTAGTAGGTTTGTCTTGACTACGGGAAATGGTATAGTTTCAACTCACCATGCTGGTACACTTTGTGTATTAAACGGGACCGACTTGGAGTAATTATCTTTATACTGACTTATAAGATAATTAATACCTCATGACTAGTATGAGTGCTTATGCTCTAAATCCTAAGTTAATTTATAGACACGTACATTTGATATTTACGCTTTGATCCCTAAAAGGGTGAGATCCTTAAATGGGTAAATATCTCATTGGATTGGGTGACAATATTAATTGTGTGGTGGATATTAATTAATGATGGAATCCATGTCTCAATTTTGGGATTGATGATATCCCCTTGAGAAAGCTTATAAGTTTTGATTATGTCAAACCCTGCAGGTAGATTTTGTATTCGACATATCAGATAAGTTAAGCGGAAGATCTCAAGGAATTTTAAGAGATTAATTAAATATGATTGTCAGTAATTATATTTAATTAATGGATATCTGTAATCTTAACATGGGGAGATAATAAGCATTTAATAACATGGAGCTCAAAATATATTTTCGAGATAAGGGTAGGAGTGCAATTATAATTCTTTAGTGGTATGAATTATAATTTATGGAAATAGGAATCTGATTCAGTTCAAATTAGGGTTTCCTAATTCCATAAGGAAGTCAATTCCTTATTGACTTATTATGGTCCCTATCGTACCCTATATATATGCTGCTTTGGCTCTCTCCTCAGTTTACGTTTTTCCATCAAGAGTATTATAACTCGGAATAGAAAAGAGAGCGTAAAAAGATAGAGTAGAAACATAAAGGATTTCGAAGGAGCCCACACTCAGTTCGATATTTTGGCAGCAAAGGAATACGGCAGAAGATCGTGAGCTATTATCGAGCATGTATTCTCGATTTATCTACTACAGCAATCCGTTTTAGCAGTTTAAGGTAACCCTAGTTCCGCCCTTATAGGGTTATTTTAGTTTTTACGTAATTTTTGCAGTACCAACTTATACGCGCTGTCAACGGATTCTGGGAACGCAGTTTCCTAGCAAGAAATCGTCCTTGCATGTTTTTATGACCATGCATGTGTTTGATTTGAAGTTAGAACTCTTGCATGTTAATGAAAACTCATGATCAACTCTTTGTCATGATTTTGTTGAGTTTGATCCTCATCCAAACACACCCTAAACTATTTTAGATGTAGATTCACATCTAGATGTTTTTAATTATAGTTTTCACATGTTTTTATGGTTTGCATGTGTCATTAGAATGAAGTTTTAGGCCTTGCATGTCACGCCCCGGAGCAGCATAAATAGGAAAAAATAAATTTCCTTTATGGGTCCATAGGGAATGACGGGTGAATAATCGCATTGTCATCTACTCAAACCAATAAACACCACGATAGGGAGGATGCTATTCATAGAACATATCTTATTAACATAATCAGAGGCTACAGCGAAAACTATAAAAGGTATAGAAGCAACAGATGCCCAAGTACCAATTATAAAAGTCTACTAAAACTATTACAACAACTGGCTTATAGTCTCAGGCCTATAACAATAATAACAACAGATATACAAACTAACTATTACAAGCAGCACGTCTTCTTCTCCAAGCCTTCAGCTCCAAGACCGGCAGAACATCAGTCTCTCGTCCTCAAGTCCTGTGAAGCTCTAGACATTGGAATGTCCAGGGCACAAACGCCATCAGCTTTGGATAAAAAGCTGAGTGAGTACACTAAACAACACTCCTCACCGTTATTGTTCAGCATCTTAAAATGCGGTTAATCTCTTAACAATGGCGTCACTCACGGACATAGCAAAGGTCTCATTAAACTGTATATGAATTCAACGATAACAGAAATCATATTAAATGAAAACAATAATAACGATCATGGAATAAATATCTCATCACGTATTCACCAAATCCATGCATGTAACCCATGCAATCACCCATGCATATACCTTTACGTCGGGACGCTGAATCCACGACTGAACATTAATCTCATCATATACGTACTCACATTCATACCTCTATCCATCTCTGTATCCATTCATCAATACCATATTACAAATCTATGTTCATTCGTCGATACCAAAATCTCATATCCGTATCCATACGTCGATACAATAATGCCAATCAGTATTCATTTGTTGATACAATAATGCCAATCAGTATTCATTTGTTGATACAATAATGCCAATCAGAATCACCCGACTAGGCAGTAGGTCCCACAATCCCTTGATAGGGTTACCGGTCGTCTACACGGTACCACCTATCTGTAAATAATAGAACGGCACATCGGATGTCTTCAACGATGCGTATACCCTCACTGGTCGTCTACACAGCTGAGAATACATTAGAGCACTAGCCGGACGTCTTCAATGGTACACTGGACGTCTTCAACAATGCATACGCATCACTGGACGTCTTCAACAGCGAGAGGCGCACTAGGAACTCTAACCATCCCACGTCCACCCGGCTCGTCAGCCGTTGATCCCACGGATCCAAAGTACAAATATCTCATTTCTCCACATTGAAGCACATATCCCATTTCTCATCATATTCTCTTATCTCTTCACGTCACTATCCCATGCATGCTGACCACATGTTGTGCAATGCTCATGCTCTAGATAACCAGACTACCATATGCTCTGTATTCCACCTAACTACTCATTACTGATTATTAGCATGCAATTGTGTTCCGTTCTGCTATTCAGTTAATAATATCAACATGTAACATTTAAACAGTTCCTCTCATAGCAGTGTTGCATTATCTCTTAAATTAACAATATCGCATAATGAAAGCATGGATCAACATTTAATCAACTAAACAGTTCATAAAATAAACAACAGAAATTGATCATGTTCTGCGAGGTTCGATCGATTGAGGTCCTCTCGATCGATTGAAGTCAAACAAGTTCGATCGATCGAAGTCCCTTCGATCGATTGAGGAAACAGCAAGTTCGATCGATCGAGAATAGTTCGATCGCTCGAACTTCATCTTCCACCCAGAAACTGAGCAGAGACGAACAAAGGTCTCGGGGTCACATAATACACATTTAAACATACAGGAACCATCCTATAGTCATCACTTGAGTGAGTTAAAGAAACTCACTTCACTCCGGCGGTCCAGTGGCGGCGTTCCGAGCTCCGCGGCGGCGGCTATGGTGACGGCGAGTTTTCTCTCTCTCCTCTCCTTCTCTGTCTCTCTCTGTCCCTCTTCTTCTTCTCCTGTTCTTCTTGTTCTCCTCTTCTTCTTCTCCCTCTCTCTGCTCAAGTATATATATATATATATAACACACATACACGGTTATATATATATATACGAAACACACACACACACACACAAAAGAGCTCTCTCTCAAACTCTCCCCTGAACTGCCAACCCCCCCCACACACACACACAAAACACACGTATATATAGGGAGGCAAGAAGGGCAGGTGGCAAACACGTAAGATATGAATCATAGCACGTTCAATCGATCGAGAATAGTTCGATCGATTGAATACAGGTCGATCAGGGTTCGATCGATTGAAAGGAGTTCAATCGCTCAGGAAAGGTACACATCATATAATCAGGTCGGCAGAGATTCGATCGCTCGAAGTAGGTTCGATCGATCGAGAATAACAGAAGTTCAATCGCTCGAAGTAGGTTCGATCGATCGAGAAAGGTTCTTCAGCAAAGGTTCACACAAGCATACAGGGTCTTATTTATATAATCATGCATCCGAAAATACAGGGTATTATATTGCATGTGTACTTAAACTTAGAATCTATTTTCTGCTTAACCCGAGCGCTCGTGCTTGGTGGGAGTGCTCGCGCTCGAGCCCCTTGAGCACTCGAGTTCAGCAGTTCTGCTAAGTTTGTTTGTTTCATATACTTAGATCAGTTTTTGCTTAGATGTTATATGTATGAACCTGAGTTGAAACATCCTTGCTTTAGTCTACACATGTTCACCTATCACACGGACACTTAGGATTAATTGTTAACTGATGTCTTGTGCATTTATGTACAACTTATACGTTTACTTGGATGTCGATTAGTTATGGAGCATTTAGAATGCGATAACTTTGATAATTGGAATAATCTATGCGTAATAAGATCGAAACTTATAAATAACGTTACATCTCTTTCGTTGTGCTATGCACGTTACTCGTTGGTCAACTTCATTGACTTTGATTTAATCGTTCGTTGTGAGTCTTCGGAATATCCCTTGTATCATGGGAATCCTGTTGGATGTCGGTAGGGATAGCAATGGGGCGGATTTTTCGGGTTCCCTGCCCCGCCCCACCCCACCCCTAATAGGCAGGGTATGGGGGAGGGTTTCATGGGTAGGGTCAGGTATGGGGAGAAATGTTCAACCCGGGCCGGGTTCGGGTCGGGTATATGGTCAAATCCCGCGAACCCACCCTGAATATACTTGAATTTACCGCATTTACCCTCAATAGATATGTATATTACCCTTTTACCCTTATAATATGAATAATACCAAACAAATTTTAGGGCTTCTTTTTTCTTGTTCTAAGTTCAGCGCCTCATCAAGACCATAGTCGTCCCAACTTTATCTCTCTACAAACGTTGTGATGGAGGAAGACAAGCCACCATGGAAGTTCTTCTCCTCAGACTCTTTCTCTCATTTAACTCTCTCCCTCTCAGCCTTCTTCTCCTCACCAGATTAGGAAGTTAAGCCACCATAGAAGTTGTGATGGAGGAAGAGCCTCCACAACGGCCGACGGCATCGCCACTCTGAGCCACCACAGCCACCAGAAGCTCTGATGGGTTTGACGAGAGAAACGACTTTGTCGTGTTATTGATTTTGATAAGCGATCTGGTATGTACACTATGCCCTATTTAGATATGTAAGCATCTTGATTAAGGCTTTTTCTGAAATTTGTGGTGCAAATGTATGACTTGTAGATTGAATTTGATTTTGATAGTTGTTGTTTTATACTGAATTGATTGAGAATTTCTTCGAAGAAATTTTTGGATTGAAGATTTTCTAAATTTGAGACTTGGTTGGGGTTTAACGGGCCGGGGCGGGGCGGGACGGGGGTGGGGTGGGAGATGACAGTCGGGGTCGGGGTTGGGATTACTCATACCCCGGGGCGGGTGGGGTCGGGGTGAGTACCTTTTCAGGCGGGGCAGGGTCGGGGTCGGGGAAAGGCCACCCCGTCCCACACCCGCCCCGTTGCCATCCCTAGATGCCAGTGTCGGTGTCGGTATCAAGTGTCAATTTGGGGGATTGCTGGATGAATATGGTAGGAATGATGGTTCATGATTTTGAGATTGGTATCCAGAAATGAATATATCTTGATTGAGTCGGCTGTTAAAGCACTTTACCATGATCTTGCGGCCGTTAAGGCACGATGGTTACTCATCAAGTGGCCGGTAAGGCACTTTTATATTCATGTTACGGGTAGGTCATGAACCTTGGATATCTTGGCTAATCGGCTGTAAAAGCACTTTACCATGATTTTGCGGCCGTTAAGGCACGATGGTTACTCACCAAGCGGCTGTTAAAGCACTTTTATCCTAAACCAACGACTTTTACCGGATTTGAAGAAGGGGTTGTAGTAGATGAATTTGGGTTGTGGATAAATGGTTATCGATTGGTCTTTTCGTTTGTAATGTGAAACTTTCGAGTTTGGGTTTTCATATTGTGGTCCAATTTGTCATAATTCTTCGTTAATTTATAAGATGATGATAAGTCGATTAAGGATAATGAACCTGAGTGTTTTCATAATTGTTTCTAACGATGCTTTGTTAGAATTTATGCCCACTCAGCTTGTATTCAAGCTGACGACGTTTTATGCCGTTGGACCTTCCATGTCTAGCGATACCAGGTTTAGCAGGTAAGGCTCAGCTCGGAGGCACCAACGGAAATGGCAGGATTTCATACGAGGGCCACTTTGATGATGGGTACTCGGGAGAGGACTACTACGGGGACCACTATGGTTTTGCTAGTTGAAGATGGATTTTCTTAGTACTCTGTTATCCTTTTTATTGTTGTAATAAAATAATGTTGTTGGATCTCGTGACACCGGTTGTCACTAAATTATTTCTCTTTTATTATGTTCCTTTTGGGTTTATAATATAAATGTTATCTTAAGACTGTTAATGTTTAATATTATTATGATGTGTTTGAATTAGATACATTCCCAATATTATTATATTTCTTGTTAATATTTTGTTGAGGACAATCAAGAGCATTTCCTACCAGTTGCGTTTCCACGGGTCCAAAGCCAGGAAATTTATTTTTCCCTACTTTGCCACTCCGAGACGTGACACCCCCAAGTTAATTACATTAACTACCTACATTTTTTTAAATGGATTTAATCTATGTCCCGTGTGGGTCCCAAACATGATCCCACATAAAATTATAAGGTTGCTATTAAACCTACCAATTATGAATTATATTTAAATATGCCCTCACATGGGCACCCAAATTGGTCCCCTTAACCTATCATAAGACATAACAATATATTTAAACATTTAAACAAGGATTCATATAAGCATATAATAGTATCTAAATGCAAATTATTCTAACTAGACCCTCATTGGGCCCCACTTTTATACTAGTCCTACCTTTCACAGGGCTTTCATTTGTGTCCGCATTTGAATACATTTTCGCACGTGGGTTCATAACCCCACCTTAAACCATCTTATGCATTAATTATCATTAATTAACACATACTGATATCGCACCAATCTTCTTTTCTAGGTACGGGTGTTACATTCTTACTAAATTAATATTTAGAATAATTAGTAGTTATATGATAATATATTTGTTACAAGTATTATTACCAACTGTTATTAGTGGTTTTTAACAATTATAAATTTATAATGACATATTTAAAGAATAATAAAGTGAGGACAAACTTCAGTACTCTATAAATAAGAAAATTCTATGATGCATTCCAGAATGGCTATTTTGAGACTAAATCACAATATTTTGAGACCAAATTATAACATGCTGGAACAACTTTTTAGGGTTGGATCATACAACTCAAACAACTAGACTATATCATAGAAGTCTCCTGTAAATATAAATGGTAGAGTGGTAGCGGTTCATAATAAGGGTCAGCCCCTTTAATAATTTTTTTTTTTTTTTTTTTTTGTCTTTAGTGGATATGGCTGTAATTAAGAAGGATGTTAAGGGCAAGAGAGAAGAAAGAGAAATTGGTGAAAACGTGGTCAAAGTGTCTATCCAAAAGCTACGCTAGCCCAGCTTTGGTCATATCGTAGAAAATTGCGTTCAAAACCCAACTGCTATTGCAATATGCAGTAGCCAATCACTCTAACTTTTGCAATTCAGCACCAGATCGTGTATTTGGAAGGTAGAATGCGGTGCCCAAACACCCTTAATGTCCGACAACAATTTGTAGAATTTATAGGTGATTATGGAACTTCAGAAGCTATAAATTAACTATTTAACAAATCAGCTTTTGCTATTCAATCGCATAAAAATATGAATCATGCATCAATTTGTAGAATTTATAAGTGATTATGAAACTTCGGAAGCTATTAATTAACTATTTAACAAATCAATTTCTGCGATTCAATTGCATAAAAATATGAATAATTCCCCTAAAAAAAAAAGTGATTTGGCCAATAGGGGAGTAAACGATCGATTTTTTGGGCTATAAAACACACCGAACCGATCCATTCAGTTTTGCTATATTAAGAATCATTTTCATTTCATTTCCGAAATGGTCGGTTTTTTTCGACCGGTGTATGTAGCGGTCGGTTTTGGGCTGCTGTGATGGGTCGATTTTTGGACACCTTCTAAACTTATTTTTGGGCCATTTGACATTTTTTTATAATTATTTTCTGGGGCATTTGGGCCTACGACATATGTTTTTTTGGGCCTACAATAATACATAAACAACACAAATCTCTATAATAAATGTTTTTTTTTTAATTTCTATTTTTATTTTTATATAACATATGTTTTGTTGGACCTACAATGGCAAAAATATATAAATCCCAACTTACCAAGCATAAAAACTTAAAAACACATTAAACTAAACTAATGAAACTTAAACAAACTTAAACTTCAACACCACCCAAATAAACACCAAACAAACTTAAACTTCAAGCCCAACACCACTCAAATAAAAACTTAAACAAGTTTTAACAAAAACCACAAGAAACAAAATGAAACTTCAAGACTTAATAACACAAAAACGTGAAACATCATCAAGTCCAATAAAAGTATAAAACCCACAACATTAAACTTCAAACGTCTAATAGTCCAAGTCCATCTTGCCCAAAAGTGTTCTTCTGTTCACCCTACAAAAATGAATAATGATAAAAATGAGATCTTAACGAATATTTTATTATTATTATTATTATTATTATTATTATTATTATTATTATAATTATTATTATTATTATTATTTATTGTGACAAGTAGAGATATAATAAATTCAAAAAGCATCTCACCAAGTAGGACTAATCCTCCACATCTTCCACAATTGTGGGGTTACCTTCCAAATTTCCAATGCAGAGACTTCCCCGATAAGTTCTAAAACCAAAAAAGGAAATGAGTATATATATGACAATGAATATATATCAAGTAACAAAATATTATAAGTGAAAAGACCACTAGTTGGGTCTCCTTCCGTTTTGGGTTTGAAACCCAAGGTGATTTGTCCCTTATACGCTTTCCGATATGGGTATTTCGTACATTGGTGTTCCAAATGATGGGACAAAGGGTTAGTCCCATTTTGTTTAGGGTCACTTGCATAAGAAGTTCCACAATAATTACATTTCGCCCTACGTTTTTTACCCTCTTCATTTTCATTTTCGGTTTCAACTTCGCTAAAATGATCCCAAACCCAAGACTGTGGATACCGGCATTTGGGCCCACTTTTGTTTTTAAAACAAATTTTCAAATTCAAGTACAAAGAGTCGCCACTTAATTTTTAAAAGGAAAATTAAGAAACCATTTTAAAGCAAACTGATCTTTTGCGAAACCAAAGATAAACTGGGTCCGGGGATTATGGAATGAAAGGGGAAGGAGCTCGACGGACTAAAACACCCTCTTTCATCCTATCTCGCGATAGGCCTCTACTCAACATCCTTTTTAATCAAATTATTAATCTAAGCATGCCCTCAACTAATACATATATACATATACATTACACAAGCATGTTGGAAATGGTGTAAAATTGATAATGACAAAATATCATTCATAAGCCACGTAATTCAAGTAGCAAGCAACATGATATGCAATAAAGAACTAGAAAACATACCCGGGATCCGGCCGCGAATATTAAACGTGCAATGCATACAAGAACAAAATAAATCTAAGAAAAGGTCTCTAACATATATATACACATAAGGCAAAACCTAGGCTAAGGTGTCGTACATGGAGTTGAAAATCAATATAAATCAAAGAATAGAATTAAACTAGAGAAGAGTTGAGAAATTGTACCTCAAATGCGCTACAAAACAAAGGTTAGTACACATGCCTTAGACAAGATATAATATCAAAAATAATTAATCCTAAGTCATGTTCAATTAGATACAATTTAGACAAGAGATAAGTCCTACTTATGAATATTAACATGTATGAATGAATGCATGAATATGAATAAGAATGAGATATGAATTTATTCACTAATTTGGATCACTAAGCCTCTGGGTTTAATCTAAATTATCATTATTCAAAACATGGTTTGAGTCCTAAGCCATTAAGAGACTATTTGAGTTGGAATAAATAAGATTAGACAAAAATGGTAGCAGTTTTTTATGAATTACAGAGAGCAGACCAGACGTTCAAAAATAGGAATAAAATACTTTCAACGGTTGGATCTTAATGATTTTTGGATATGTTATGCCTCTGTGAGTCTAGTTTCTAACCCAAAAAGAAAATCGAGGTTTCAACGGTTAGATCTCCGGGAATACGGAAAATACTAGACCTCACTCAGGATTCTGCAACTCTCTGTCCAGAGATCTTGTATGATTTTTTTAAAAATAGCAAAAAAATCCGAATTGCTTCATTCTTTTTAGGGAATCTTCCTAACACATTAAGGTTCTTATAAAAAATTATTAGAGGTCATGAAAACTTGGTTGGAGTTTTGATCTATCAATTTTAAAACCGGTTTGCTGTTCTGAAACTATTCTGAAATTCTGGACAGATTGTAGTTGTCTCACAAAACTCATGATCAAACCATTCTAAGCATAAAGTCTTACCAAAACAAAAATTACAGTGGTAAAAAAATGTGTTATTGACACTTTCCCGTTGGTTTCACTTGATTTCAACGGTTAGATTTCGAACTAAAAATCTTTGATCAAAAACAGTTTGTGAACCCACTGTTTTTATTTTTGCTAGTTCCACTTTGTTGATTGGCCTCAACTATTAGATCATAATGTTGGGCTTAAACCAAATCATTTCTTCTACCATTTGATGGTCATTGAAGACTAAGGACCTCTTTAGACTCATGGATTTTTGATGAAGTATGAAATGGACTTCACAAAATCCCAAACAATGAACTCAAACTTATGGACCAAAACTTGAGTTCAAATCATTACTCCTACCACTTGGTGGTCATTGGAGGCTAAAGACACACATACATGTAGGTTTTGGATGAAGTATAGAGAACTTCTCAAAACCCAAGGAAGAGATTAGTCTAAGCCATAAAGGTGGACTTAAACTAAACTACTTCTCCTACCATTTGATGGTCATTGGAGACTAAAAAAAAACAAATCTACTCTAATCTCCCTGGAATATAGTATGAATTCCATAAGATTCATAGTAAAGAGATCCTAGTCATGAGTTGATATTAGTATCTCACCAACTATGTGTAGATTATGGCCATGATTCATTTTAATCTTCATATGGATCATAAGATCATAGGAAACTAAGGAATCAAATTCAAAGAGTTTCAATGAGATATGGAAGATCTCATGAACCTTATGAATGAAGTAGAAGTAAAGGAAATCAAAGTTTTATTTAGGAACACAAATTCTTCAAAACTAATTTATCTCAAACCCAAGGCATTAATTAAATCCAAATTGATGAGATGTCATGAAATTCAATCACAAGTTCTTGGTGGTGTGTGATGAAATGGGGTAAGAAGAGAGGTTTTGAAAATGTGAAAAGTTCCTAGATCTACGAACTTGTGATTGAATTATTATATATATATAGATTTGAAGGCTTTACCTTTAGATCTTCTCAAAACTTGTAGAAATGTTGAATTCCTCAAGCTTTTCCTCTTCTTCTTCCTCAAGCTTCAAGCTCCTTCAATGGTGATTTGATGGTTGGGTAGAGTTTTGGTAGGATTTTGGGTATGAGATTGGTAGAGTTTCTCTCTCTCTATATTTTTTTTCTCTAAAGCTCTCCCAATATTTCTCTCTACAATTCAAGTGTCTCCCCCCAAAATGAGAGAAATGGGTTCTTTTATAGACTTTCATTATCTTAGGGGCTAAGATAAGGGTAGATAGGTCAATTTGGGGTGGGTTAAGAATATTCTATGGCATCTCTAACTCTCCAAATCACATGGGATACTTTCTTTTATTATTTTCCTTTTCTTATATATATATATATATGTATAGACACATTTTTCATTTTAAATCTAAATTAATCATATGAGTCACCAAATAGTATTTTTTTCTTTTTTTTTTTTCTTTTTGAATCTAAAAGTATGAGAAACAATGTTATTTTTATAAAATATCATTATTATTATTATTATTTAATCTATTCCATTTTTTTTAGAAAGTAACCCATGATTTAGTGAGCTCGAGACAGATGGTCAGTGATTGGCCAAATCTAGGGATATTAGGAGCAAGGTTTGGGAACTTGAAGCTTTTCAGAAGTCGAAGCGATGAACTTGAAGAAAATCGTTGGGACATTATTCATCATTGATTTCTAGAGGTAAATCCTCCTAAGTTTAATAGTTCGGTCAAAATTGGGGAGTCTACAAAGACCTTCTCCTTTTACCACTAGACTTTCTTTTACTCACCTTGGGTGGGAGACTCGTTGCATCTTGTTCCATTATATCCCTTTCTTTACCCCCATCGACCTCAATTGGAGAATTTTTATCGTCCATCTACAAATCAAATGTACAAAAAACAAAATCAGAAATCTTTGTTAAAAATCATTCATCAATGAAGCAAAAATTTACAGTTGGGGAAAAAGAGATACACTAAGCGAAATTGATTGAAATAAAATGGGGAAAAAACCATTCTACAGAAACCTGATATAAGGAAGGCATCTTGATATAAGGAAAGAGAAGACATAATCAAAACTGAGAGGGGTATACAAACCCTAAAAATAGAACAGATAGGAGAGATCAATCAAGACGTTTGGTGTATTTATTTATTCGGGCGTGCCAGAGGCTTGTTAGGTAGACCCAAACTAATAAAGACAAAATTTCCTAAAAGCACTTGTGTGAGTGATACATAAGGTTTCATGAATCTAACTTCTAATAGGCGATTGTGCGAATAAGTAGGAAAGTACCCTTATTCTAGGTCCATAGACAGTGTTGAAGCACACAAGTCTAGCAAGTGATGAAGAGAAATAATGAAATTAAATAAAAGACAGATTTTATTTAATTGAAAGGAAAGAGAAATTACAAAAGAGTAATTGAAAGCCTAGGAAGATAAAAAGGATGCTAAGAGTGCTATTTAGAATGCATTGGGATGCTTTTGTCGAAGTGACGCGGAGTGATTTTGTAGCTTGGCCAGCCTGCTGTATTTGTAGCGGCCTTGGAGGTCTTCTAGATAAGGTAGGAAATCTGATGAATAATAATCTGGTATAATTTACCATATTTATCTCCCAAATCTGATAAAAGTCTTCCATATCTTCAAATATATATATACAGGTATATATATGCATCTTGAATCTAGTCCAAATATAGTCTTGATTCGGCTGACTTCCCCTCCAAGCAAAAGATATACCTTCCGTATCTTGATAATATATTAACCATAACAAATAATATTACCATATATTATCTCCTTCTATCAGATAATATTTTCCCTTATCATAATATGGTAGTATATATCACCAATGTTTAGAGAGTTTGTAGGATGATAAACTTCCCAAAAGTGACCAAACCGTTACCAACTTTCCAAAGAGTAGTAGAATGTATTTGAGTGTCAAACAATTAACTAGCCCGATTCCCTTTGACTAACCATTGATGTAGGGCCTACTGAGGCTAGGTAATCAATCTAAATTAAAATACCAGCATAGTTGGATGAATGGCCACGTGGCCATCTACTAAAGCTTAGGTATAGGCTGAATTCATATGATGCCCGATTGAACTTTGACCAGCCCGAAGGAATGGGTATGGCCTGAGAGTCAAAATCAATCTACTAGAATAAGGACAAAAATTATAAAATGATCAACCAAAGTGACCATATTTACAACCTAAGCCAAACATATCATGCCCAATTAGACCGTGGCTGACCAAATGATAGCCCGATGACAAAACCAATGCAGCCCGATGGAATTGCGGTAAGCCCGATAGCCATGTGTCCCACTAGCTTGAATACTTGACTTCGACACCATAATAATTCAACCACACCATTGGTCATGAAAACTGATATAAGCCCGATTGAACAGGTATGACAGTCCGATTATTACAAAATAGTCCAAAAGTCATCTGGCCCTACCAACTGTGAACCAATCCCCAATTCTTGCAGTCGGGCTCCAAATCTCATTAAAAAATCACAATCGGCCTCTACCAATTTTGATTTAAAAAATGTATTTTTTAGATGCAAACACAAGAGAAGTGACAGTTAATATTCATATCATTCATAGCAGTTAGCACAATCAGCAAATCACATTATGAGGTTAATGCTATAAGACAACTACTACATGTCTTATACTTGTAGTGCAATGTATGATAGTTAGACGAATTTTAGTAGCTCTTACAGTCTTACCAAAAAAAAAAAAAGAGAGAAGAATTTTAATAGCAAACTTCATATCCAAAAAACTTTTATCATTTAACAATATTTAACACCATAATAAATGAAAATCAACAACTTGAGGTGATAAAATTGGCGAAAACATAGACCCTCTGTTTGATCTCCAACAAAACTAAAAACAAAAACAGAACTAGAAAGAAAATCGAATTTGGCATGTGGGTGTCACTGTATCTATTTTATTTTCTATAATCACATTCGTTTACCCTATCGAAGACAGGACCACATCCTTGAGAGACGAAAGTAGAAGAAAAATACACACTCACTAAGAGAGAGAGAGAGAGAGAGAGAGAGAGAGAGAGAGAGAGAGAGAGAGAGAGAGAGAGATCCACACCAACACACACACAATCGCACGAACACACACACACACACACACACAGAGTCACCGAGAGAGAGAGAGAGAGAGAGAGAGAGAGAGAGAAAGAGAGAGACAAACAGACAGACCTTGTCGTGGTGAGGCGGAGGCGTCGGCGTCGGTCGGTGGTTGGTCCCGGTGGTATAACTGGTGAGTTGTAACAACATCACTTTCTGGAGATCTCACCCTTTTGGAGGCTCACTCTCAGTCAGTGTCTCTAAAATTCTAAATGAGGAGGCTACTAGGGTTTCAACAATAAAAAGTATTTATAGATATGATTATATATATATATATATATATATGGGGGGGCAATATTCAATCGATTTTTCGGTCGGTCTACGAAGATTATGTAGACACCAAAAATCGAATCGAAAGAATTGGTTTTTTTAACTTTAAAACCGCGAACCAACTGTGTATAGTGAAAATCGATCAAAACCACCTGAACTGGTCGATTTTGGTCGATCGGGGCGGTTTTTTGAAAATTTCTTACAACCCTATTGGACAAAAACTATATTGGATAAATTTTTTTTGACTAAACATAATTTTTTTTGCAATTTAATCACATTAAAAAAGAAAAAAAAAGAAAAGAGGTTGTTCCCAAACTGGCCATACTCACTTGGAACAACGGCACCTATTACAATTGGGTTCATTGGTGGAGCAAATATATGAGATGCTGGCCCATTCAGTGGCGGGTCGATTAACCAGATCCGGTTATTTGGGCCAGCAGTGGCAAGTGCAGGCTACTTGGGTAATTGGTTCTATTGGGTTGGCCCACTTATTGGATCTATTGAGTCTCATATTCTTATTGGGTCATATGCCCTACTACCAAGGCTGGTGGCGTAAGAGATTATTGAATTGGACCAATTGCTTGTCTTGTGTTGCCAAATATTGTGGTCTCTTGGCTTTTGAGTTGATTGCATTTTTGTATGTGATCAATCAATTTAAGTGTGCATATTATTTTATTTTCTTTTTTCAAAATACTTCTTAGTTATCAAAGAAACTATTGAGCCTAATTTTGCGAGTGAATTCAAAAAATTATACACTTGAGTTCTCCAAAATTCTATTGGAGACAGACTTGTATATGTTATTGAGAGAGAGAGATTAAGACTTTGAATTATAGATTTAGTTGCAGAAAGGAAAAGATAACACTGAACAAAACATTTTCATTTGTTTGATTAATATGGAAATGTGAGGAAACAATACAGAAAGAAAGACACTACAAATGGTGAAAAATTAATTAAAAATTTTGAACTACGCAAATCACTTTCCTTCGTCTTCTCTTCTTGGAATTTTGTGAGTATTTTAGTTGGGTAATGCTAGGGACACAAAAAGTTCACAAAGAGAGATGTCCATAAAAGGATGTGACATCTCATTGACAGTAGGATTCACCACACTTAACTCAACTCGTCGAATGTCGTATCTTTTTGTGAGCATATATTTGTAACCCTTTTGTGTCTCAAACATTGTCCATTTTAACTTCTTTTTTTTTTTTTGGGCTATAATTTATCATATAGCCCTTGCCATTGTCAACAATCCCACCCATTGCATTTGGGTTCATTGTTGGTGCAAACATATTGCCTGTTGGCACATTCAGTCGCGGTTCAATGTACGGCCAAGTTCTTTGGGACTACAATGGCGTGGCGTAGTCAGGAATTTTTTTTTTCAGTGGTGTCATACGATAACCTAAAATCATATCACAAAATATGGGGGGTGTAGTAGGTTCAAACATCACAGAAGTGAGATTGTTGAACACATTAATAGATTATGAAATAGAACATGCATGTTTGGACATCATCAAATTACAAATTTGACACCCTTTTCTTAATTTTTTTTAAACCTTTTATTTTAGTGGTGTCAACTTAGTAAATAATAAATCTTAAAGCATTAAACTATGTACATAAATGCATTTTTCGAAAATTTCAGTGGATTCGATTAAACACATTACTGGGAAAATGAGTTGGTTGGGTTGGTTTATGGTGACATTTTATTGTGTCCTATGCTCCACTTCCAGCTTCTAAAGACTATGCTCAAGAGTTAAAGTGTCTGTTCGGAAAACTCTAAAACTGGATCATGTCCAGTAAAGGACTCACCCTTTTATTTGATTCTTGTAAATTAAGATAGTATTGGTTTGACAGAAAATCAATTTAAATATAGTTATTAGGTTGGACACGAATTTCTATACAAAAAATAGACACTCATTAAACACTTGAATTTGTAGATCTGATTCACTTATTAACCACAAAACATGCTAGCTATTTGGTTTACCAAACAACAACTAAATTTTTTACTCTTCTTGGATACAACCAAGCAATTTGTTGTATCATTCATGTACCTACACTAGAATTGACATCGGTCTCAATGGAACTTGGTCAGGGACAGATCCATGAATCCAACTTGG
Organism: Hydrangea macrophylla; assembly: GCA_033977485.1. Classification (NCBI taxonomy): domain Eukaryota; kingdom Viridiplantae; phylum Streptophyta; class Magnoliopsida; order Cornales; family Hydrangeaceae; genus Hydrangea; species Hydrangea macrophylla. The sequence goes on along the minus strand of CM066989.1, from coordinate 130,359,435 downwards.
TATGGAGTTTAATATTTTGCAAAAAAAAATTAATTGAATAGAGGCGAGTGTATATGTTTTAAACATATTTATCAATAAAATAATAAATATTATAGCGCACACACAACAAACGCACCCCCCGTCCCCTTTTCATTGATGGACCTAATTATTATACAATATAACCAATTATTACAAACTTATATTGGCACTTTAAAAGTTACTACTCAAATAACACATTATTAGTGCATGCTAAAAAGTCACTACTTATTAGCACTAAAGTACAATAAATGACACACTATTATAGTACTGCAATGAGATCTAAAAAATTAATTGCATCATTTATTGAAAAGTGCAAGTGCATGAATGTATGTTTGAATTTTCCTTTAAGATTTGCTGTCAAACTAAGTGAGAAACAAAGTGACTTGTCGGACAGCTTGTATATAAATGATCTAAACAATTATGAATGTGCATGGTGGGCACTGGCACGAGGGTTGGCATGTGACAACTGATCTGAGATGTTAAAATCTGGCAATAATGGGAGTTCTCACTTAATGGGACATCTCAATGAAACCAACATCAGCCTAATTTGATTGTACCATCTACCTAACGATATAATTTATTCTATATCATTGTCACACCGTGTGGCTACTACTGTGATCAGTCTCATTATTATGGGAATTACGTGAAACTCACAAATTACCGAAAATGAAAGTCATATGAATATGACAGCCACACGAGACAATTTTTTTCCCATCTAAATTAAAGACTTTGAGGAAAGAAAAAGATACATTTTTCTTTTGTCTTAAGGTATAAATGGTTTGCATATACTCTACAAAAATGAAGTGTAATCTAATTGCCTATAATTGTGTGGCCAACGTACTTTTTGTATTGTTCTAATATGTTATTTGTTCATGTATACATATGTGTCGCATATGCGTCACATAGATATACTTATATACGTGAATCAATCACACTTTCAATAGTAGCAACAATAACCAACTAAACATAGTGGTGGATTTACAGCTGGGTGCACCTGTGCTCAGTAAAATTTAAAGGAAGCTATGTGGTCAGTTTAGATCAATTTCAAAAAAATTCTAGTTTGCCCCACTAAAAATTTTATTTCAAAACTTGCGCCCTCTATGATTAAGGGTGCGTTTGATAACCCAAATAAGTTCTAAAAATGAAAAGTTTTAGCACTTACTTTTATTCACAGTGTGTTTTGAGTTTAATTGAAAAAAATAACCAAAAACCTATTAAAAACTTTAAGTGAAATTTTTTTACTGAAAATAATTACTAGATGCAGTCTATTTTCAGTACTTGAAACACTATTTCAGTATTGATAACTCAATCGCTTAAAATTTTCATTACTTATAAATCAGCACTTAATTTTCAATTTTATCGAACGGACCCTAAGTGACTAGATTGGTCATCTCTGTTTTATTTTCCATGATATCTTTAGATATCTCTCTAGTTTCTACTATGTTTATTCACACGTCAAGCCTCCTCTGTACCACTCATCAATCGTATCCAAACTGACCAGAGTGTAACCATTAAACCATTGATGAAAATGTATGCCATGCATCGAAAGAGACACAAATCTCATGTACGACAAGTGAAAAAGTTGTAAAAATATACTTTTTGTAGATATTATTAGACTTCAAAAAAATTTATTCTTTTGGATTTTTTGAGAAATTATTCCATATGATCGTCACACCGATGACTATTGTGATCTCTTCATTCTTGTAGGATTCGTATGGAATCCATAGAATACAAATCACAATAAGAATCACAAGAATGGGATAATCACATGAAAATTCTATGATCTACTTTTATATAATCACTTAACTAGATTCAATTTTAATGGTGAGTTGTGTAGATGGTCTCACAGAGACAAAATTAAGCAAGCAAGTGCATAGTGCTTAAGTATTTTTCCCGAGGAAATTTTTTAGGGTAAATTACAGTAACACCCTCTCAACTATAACACTTTTTCAAAATAGCTCCCTAAACTATTGCGCACACTTTTATTTCACACACAGTTCACACTTTTATTTCACACACAGTTCACACTTGTTCGTCTCTTCCAAGTGAACGTCTCCCACCAGACGTCCATCATCGTCGACTCCTTCACTGGCGACATACTCCACCGGAAGTCGTCGTCGCCTCCCTCACCATTGCAGTGGCTTTGCAAGGTCAAGATTTCTGTTTCTCTTTCCCTTTTATATTTTCTCTTTCCCACTCATCTTTTCTATCTCTCTTCCCTCTTATTTGGATTGCCCATTGACTGTTGCATATCAGATGACATAGAAATGCTTGGAATCATTCTTAGGATAATCCATAAACACTTGGACAAAATTGGTTGGTTAGAAATCAATGAGAAAGTTTTTGGTATGATTCACTATTCTTTATTGTAGCATCAATTTTTGAAATTTTTTTTCCTTAATTTTTAGGAATCATTATTTATTTATATATCTTATTGTGTTGTTTATCTTGTGATCATTATAGGTGGAAATCGGGGTATTTACAATTATGAAAATATTAACTTTTTAAAGTGATTTTGGTGATACACATTTTGGATGATTTTAAATTCTAGTTTTTTGAAGTTATTTTGTTTAGATTATGCTACTCTTTGGGACTTAATTGTTTTGACTTGGATTTTATGTTGTCCTTAATCAAGTCTCTCGGGTTAGTTTGTTGTTATTTGTTCTTCATTCTTATATCTTAAGTTATGCCTTAAATGAAATTGATATGTTATAAACCATTAATTGCGTTTAAAGCAAAAGACACTAACTGACTTTTAAAGGGTATTTTGAGTATAATCAAAAGAGCATGATTTTCTAAGAAAAAAAAATAATTTTTAGTGTTTCAAAACTAGTAAAAGAAAATAAATAAATAAATTGTGTAAATAGCGAGAAAAAAAAATGGTGGGAATTAATAGCCCCACCCTTCCTAATTGTACACTAGAATGAGTAGTGGTGTTCATTGTACAATGACTAATAATAAGGGTATAACTCATTCTTATAACTCATTTACGGAAGAATGAGTTATACTCCTATCATTGGTCATTGTACAATGAGTAATGTTATTGGTATAATTAAATTTTTACAACTTATTTATAATCATCCCAATCTCTCTCTTAAGTGACACTAGATTCCATTGAAATTTAATCAAATCCCACAATATCACTTAAAAAAAATTAAAAAAAATTATAATAAATTATAAAAAATAATTATACTCAACACCACTACTCATTTTAGTATTGTCCTTATTTGCTGGGATATATCACGTGTTAGTATCACGTGTTAGTGACAAGTTACCCATGATATGAGCTGGTCATATTATATTTTGTCATTAAGTAAAGATGATGTCATCAGATATGTATCAATTGAAAGTATTGACGTTCACGGCTCTTGTATTGTATTTGGAATTTGTTTCAATGTGAGTGGATGACTGAGGTAGCAAGCATGATATCAAATACACGAAACTTTCCGGGGTACTGGTGCATATATATATATATATATGTGTGTGTGTGTATGGTATACATATATGGTGATAGATAGAATCAGGGGGGAGCCAGGAAGTTGTACTTGGGGGGGGGGGGGGGGGGGGGGGGGGGCCGAAAACACGGTCCCTATGTTTGCTTGTAAAATGGCCAAAAGCCCCCAAGGCGAATTTTTTTTGGGTACTTTATACTTTTTTTAGGTTTATTTGTGCATATTGTCACTTTTTTTTTTATAGTAAAGTCTGATCACATACTATAATTCATAAAGCTTGGACCGATGTTAAATCAATTTGGCTTTGAGTTAAACTGAGAAGTGAAAAAAAATCAATGTGTTGGGCCAAATATTTAGAGTGAGTTAAATTAGAATTGATCAATATTAGTTCAGTTTCTCTTTATTTAGAATTTATAACTTCATTAATGGTTAAGGGTGGATTAGGTAACAATTAGTGTTACAATGTGTATATTAATTAGCACGGACCATTATGTAAAAGTTATTATATTGAAGGGGCCAATATGTAAGTAAATTTCAAAACTTTACAGTAATCATAAATACCCTACTCATTCAAATTTTTTGCAGGGGCCAACTGTATGTAACATATATAATAATCACAAATTTATAGGGTAAAAAAACAAATTTTACAAAATTATGCAGGGGCCATGGCCCCTGCTAGTCTCCACTATGCTCCGCCCCTGGATAGAATTACACTGCGCATTGAGAGTGGTGACGAGGGAAGGTGTTAAGATGATGATATTAATTATTGTAGTTTTTCTATGAAGGTTGTTTACAGTGTTATAGGTATAGATATGTATTTTTTTATATTTGTAATTTCTCTCTCTATATTGACATAATATGATAGGTCTTTCTTGTATTATTTGGGGGCGTACAAAGGTCTTTGAGTCTGGGTTATGTAATTTAATTTAGTTATATCTTTTATTAGTTATTTTTCTTATAGTGAAGAACATTATCTTTTGAGTCTGAACGTAAACAGTGTGTTTAACCGAACCACGTATAAGTATAAATATGTGTCGGAGTGCTTTTTTTTTTTTTAACGTGTATCTATTAAATACTATGTGTCTATTTTCTGCATATATGTTCTGTTGTATTTTCAAACTTCCGTTTCGTGAGAATAGTATTTTTTCCAACAGTCTTTTAGTGAGAGTACTCGACCGAATCACGTATAAATATGTGTTTGTGTGCTTTTATTTTTTGATGTGTGGCTATTAAATACTATGTGTGTATTTTTTGCATATATATATATATATTTGGTAACCGTGGGTGTCCGGGCCAGTTTGCGAACACCTCGACTAATTTTACGAGGCCAGGGCGTCCGGGTGAATCACCTGTGGCCACCCCCTTGAGATTCGAACTTGAGATCCAGAAGCCTTGCCATCCGGCTACAAAAAAAGTGATTAATTTTTATTTATTTTTTTTTGCATATATGTTCTGCTGTATTTTTAAACTTCCGTTCCGTGAGAATAATATTTTTCCCAACAGTCCTTTAGTGGGACCAAAGACCGCGAGTTCGTGGAAATGGCCGGTCTTGCAAAGCACATTTAAAACATCAAAAGAACCGACCTACAAAAGTTGAGCATCTCCCAACGAAATCTACAAAATTTTATAGCCCCACGGGCGCCTTCGATACATGTGTATCACTATGTATATGTGTATACATATGTTTGTATATATGTGTAGCCTATTCGGAAAAATAACAATGTTAGGGGTACAACTAAATCTCACAAATATTTTCATCTACAGTCTATCTCTCTCCTAGGTGTTACTGGGGTCGAGTGGATCCTACAGTGCCACGCTGTGAGTGTAAGTGTTTGTGAGATTTGTTTGTGCCACAAAAATTACTCTCAGAAAAAATAATACTATACTTCCCCAATTTTAATTTTAAATTCACATCTTAAATGATGTAGTTGTTGGATTATTCTTAAAGTAAAGATTGAGACAAACCTAAAGACAACTTTTGGGACACAACTCAAGAGATGTGTCTATATCTCTCCTATGATGTCACTGAACTCCACAGTGACACATAAGAGAGATAGACACATCTCTTGGGTTGTGTTCCAAAAGTTGCGTCTTAACCGTCTTTGGCTGTGCCTCAAGTATTACCCTTAATTTTAATAATCATGGGATCCCTTTAATATCATCCAATCAAAATTCAGTGGGTCTACTGTCACATTATTTGGGATATGAATATGATATTATGATTGAGTAATATTTCACTCACAACCATCACACAACTTTCCATCCACAATCCATAAAAATATCATATGTCACTATATGGTCTACTGACATCACAGAACGACACAAGAGAGAGATAGACACAATAGATTGCGGATTGAAAGTTTTGTGAAGCTTATGGGAGAAATTTTACTCATTAGGATTTAAGAATCATAGCATTATCCATTTGAAAATGTATAGAATAATATTATATGTACTCTTAAGGAAAAAAAAAAACCCCTAAAATTAGACTAGGTTTAGTATATGTCTCCTTTTTTTTTAATCTACTTCTTAGAGCATCTGTAGTGGTGTAGAAACACCACCAAAACTTTGCTAAACTTAAGGATTTTGTTACACATTGGTGTAGCTAAAGGTGCATCGTACACCACTTAAACTTAAGAGAACTTAAGTTTATGGTTCGGCTAAGTTTCACTAATGTACAGCCAAACGGCACAAGGTGTGCTATCCCAAAAAGCACACGACGACAGGGAGTGTCGTCCACCTTCTCACGACACATAGTGTGCCGCCCATTTTTCTCACGGCACACACTGTGCTGTCCACTTCCTCATGACACTCTTTGTGCCGTTTCATGACATGCTAAGTTGGAGGACTAAGTGTCTTGCAAGCTCATGCTAACTTTTGCATTTTGTTTTTTTAATTTTATTTTTTATTCTTGATTCTTGTATTGACAAACCACCCATACACTTCAAGGCACACTATGTGCCGGCCACTATCCTCACGGCACACAGTGTGCCGTCTACTCAACTCACGGTTTTCTCAATAACGTCCTCCATTTTACACCACTACAACGTGCACAATACCTATACAACAACTTAACTTAAGTTTAACACACACCACTATGGATGCTCTTAGAAAACAAAAATAACTAATTACAGTAGGCATGAAGAAGCTAGATTAACTATGTTCTTTTTATGCATATATTTATAAAACACTTAGCTAAGTTTCCATTTTTGCACGATAAGCATAATCACATCAGTTACCAAACACTTGAATTTGTAGGAGCCATGCACATATAAACCACAAAAATCGATTCTTTATTTTTCCAAACAGCCTCTAAAGAAGGAACAAATTTTGCGCAATCAAAAAATGTACCAAACACCTAAAAAAAATCTTGCTCGCTTGAGCATGTTCTAAGGCCTTGTTTGATAACAACTTTTGAATCTCATAAGTGATTATGAAACCCCAAAAACTATATTAAAACTACTTTGCATCCTACTAGGGATGTGTTTCGGCCGGAACGGATCGGAAACACCCCTTTCAGAAAGAATTCTGAAATTTTTGGAAGCCAAAAATGTATTCCGAATTTCGTTCCAAAATTTCAGAAATTCCAAAATTATTTTCGATTCCGAAATTTCGGAATTTTCGAAAATTCATTAGATTCGGAATTTTTCGGAATATTCGAAATATTTTTGGAATATTTTCAAAATTTTCCGGAATATTAGGAATTCAAGCTTAAATTTAATGAGATTTCACTTGAAACTTGTAGGCCTTTTATACAAGCACATCACATCCCAACTTTTATGTTTTTTCAATGTGGGATATCAAAGTTGAAATTTCGGAATATTTTCGGAAAAGTTTCGGAAAATACAAATTTGGAATTTTTCGGAAAATTTTCGAAATAATTTTGGAAAAATACAATTTCGGAATATTTTCAGAAAATTTTCGGAATTCTAAAAACAATTCCGATTCTGATCCGATTTTTTTTTTTTTTTTCGGAATTTTCGAAATTCGGAATACATATTTAGTTGCCAAAATCGGAATTTTTTAGATCGGAATTGAAATTTCTGTTTCAAATGACACCCTACAACCTAAAATTCAGTTGCAAAAAAAGTGAGTCAATCGCAATCGGCCAGAAAGTGCCCTGAGCCTTCCCAAACTGTCCTTTAGTGAGATGCTTTGATAGACGCGTTACTCAATCAGAGCTGTATCAGTGTTATGAAACCGGTTTCCTTTTAATCAGGATAATTGTATTCTAAATGTTTGTTAAATTAAATTAATATTATACGGAGTACTAAATAGTAAGTAATACTAGTATAATTTAGTTTTTGTTAATGATGGTTCAACGAATGTTGATTTGTCTTGTGTTGGAAAACTCGTGAACTCCGCTCCACCTTTCCCTCTATAGCTCTATATATAAACATGTATAAATATATAGTTAAAACTAATGATGTCTGTAACACGAAACCCCAACCCCCTCTCATGGGGGGTTTCAAGCACGAGGACTATAATGTCTCCTCTGTTGCTGGGTTTTGTGTCTCTTATTTAGTTATTTACAAACACCTATATATATATATATTTACATTTATATATGTATTGTATTAGATTGAACTTGAAGTTTGTTTCAAAGTAGGTGTTGGGTTTTAGTTCTTGGTAGAGAAGTTGCGAATTTGCAAGGTGGGTACAACCTCTCTCTCTCTCTCTCTCTCTCTCTCTCTCTCTCTCTCTCTCTCTCTCTTTATGGGACAAGTAGTGAAAAACCCATTGTTGATGTTTAGTATTTGAACAAAATTCTGCAATATCTCTATTGGGTTTGTCTCCTTTTCAATCATGTTTTTCATGAATGTGTATGTATGTATGTGATATATTTGTTTGTATGTCTATGAATATATATTATCAAACTAGATTTTAGTTTATTTATTATTATTATTATTATTATTATTTGTGGTATTTCTTACATTTTAATCAATTAGTGTAGTGTCTATTAGATGTTTGTAGGACTACCTGTAAACCCACTGTTTCTTTTTACCATTTAAACCAATTCATCAACATCTCTATTGAATTTTATCCTTTTTAGTTATGTTCTTATCATGTCTATGAATGTATGTATTTTATTTGTTTATTTGTTTGTCTATGTATATTTATGAACTAGATATTTTCTTGTCATATTTTCTTCATTTTCATCAATCCATGTAATGAGTATTGGGATCTTTATAGCTAGCATGCTTATTTTATTTTGCTTTATATAAACATGGAAGTGGAAGCCTAAATTTGATAGCTAGACAATTACCTTTAATAACAAAGGGCATAGCAGGATAGAAAATGATTTCCATTATTAGGTATAATTTGGATTCTTTCATTTACTGTTTTCTTTATATATGTGATGTATTTGTGTAACATGTTTGTATAAGTGACTGTTTACATATATAGGAACTAGATTTCAATTTGTATAATTTAGTGAAATGGGTATTTGGATCTTTATAGCTAACATGCTTATTTTGCTTTCAATTGACATGGCAGTGATTTGATAGCTAGAAAATTACATTTTCATATCAAAAACGGCGTAAAGGGGAAGTAAAAGTTTTCCATTGTTCGGTGGGAATTAGAATTCTTTCGTATATTTGCTAAGAATGGAAAGTGGTCCTTATTTGGGTTGGAAGAACAACTCTTTTCGTTTGCTAGAGCATGTAGAAGAGGACGGAGATATGAAAGTAGATTCGAAGTTACCGGCAATTCCACAACCACAAACACCAAGAGAGCCCATGGAGTTCTTGTCAAGGTCTTGGAGTCTCTCTGCTGCTGAGATTTCGAAAGCTCTTTCGTATAAGCAGAAACAATATGTAGTTGACAAGAATATCAGTGGAATCCCGTTTCCGGAGCCAGTAGTTGCGCCAAAACTTGTAAGATTTCCTCTCTAGTTTTCATGGATTGAAGTCTATTACTTTCTTTGCATTTTGGGTGCCTCGTGGTCATAGTTTTAATGCTCTCAAGGAAATTGGATTTATGTGGATTTATTAGCATCTTATAGTTGGTGTAGTCACCTATAAGAGTGATAATTTCAATTCTCATTTTGAATTTGTCTTTTGAGTTAAAAAGCATGTCTGTTGAAATATATTTTATCGTTGAGCTGCTAGTATCAAGATAACATCCACATTAAGGCTTAGTTTGGCCCCCACGTGGCTTTTTAAAAGTAGCTTATGAAATTTATTATTAAGTTATTTGATAATTTTGTACAAGTGACACATTACTCTTCATAAAAACATCATGAAACCAAAAAGCAACCTTGAGCTTTTAAAAGCCCTAAGTTCAATTTTTGCAAAGCTCATAAACTAGTTACCAAATGAATTAACATGAAATTGTGCTTTAAAAAAGGAGAAGCACCAAAATGGGGGCCAAACTAAGCCTAAGTTTGGTAACCTTTGATTGGTTCGTGGATTCAGTGATGAAACGAAAGGAGAAGAGAAGATTGAGTAAAACACTTTACTTTTCTTTGCTACATAAGGAAAATTGGGTGAAAAAAAAAATTAAAATTTGAAGATTGAGGAGTCATTTTCCTTCATCTTTTCTTGAGTTTCCGTTTTAGACAGTCTTAGATCGGACTCAAATTGCAACAGAACACACAGAGGAATAAACCTATCAAAGAAACAAAGCAATACACAACAAAACAACAATTTACGTGTTTCTGCTTAAAGCCGGTGATCTGCGTGCCGCTCTTTTTAACAATTCTGAACACTTATAGGCAACGGTAGTCCTAAAACACGCACATACCCTCTCTAATCCTTGAACATGAACATGTCGGTTTTGACCCATTCAAAGGAACCAGGATGAAGCGCCCCAAACTCACTTTGTCCCTTTTCAGGGTTGTTTTGGGCTTGAATTCTAACACCACACACCAGTTTCAATTATATATTGAATTTTTTTTATTAACAATGCTGTTTAAGCAAAGAGGAAAAACACTCGGGTAATAGTTTTCCTTCTCCTTCTCTGAATCCATAAACCAAACGGGGACCTAAGTATAGTGATGAAAGAATCAAGAAGTTTCAGTGTGTAGAGCATTTCACTGGGTGTTTTTGAGTCATTGAATTCACCGTTTCTAGTTCATTTGTTGCTACATTTCAGCCTGCTAAGATGAAGACTCTGGTGAGTGCTCGGAGAGCAGGGTCACTGGGAAGGTGGTTCCATCAGAAGGATTCCAGTAGTAAAGAGGTGAAGAAGAAAGATAAGGCGCGAGTGGACAACGCGAGGACTCACGCTGCCCTCTCGGTAGCCGGACTAGCTGCAGGATTGGCTGCAGTGGCGACGGCTGAGAACTCCATAGGCTCGGGCTCGAAAATGAGTGAGGCTCTGGTGTCGGCTACAGAGCTATTGGCCTCGCATTGTATTGAGATTGCAGAATCAACCGGAGCCGATCACGATCGTGTGGCTTCGGTTGTGAGGTCGGCGGTGGACATTCGGAGTCCTGGTGACCTTGTGACACTCACAGCTGCTGCTGCAACAGGTAATTTGCATTCAAGTTTCTCATTTGCACGTTATAATGAATTTGTAAGACTCACATCTACAAAGGGCTTTTTATTTAGGCTCTGTTTGGTTCATGGGTTTAGTGAAGGAAAAGGAAAAGAGAAAAATGAGGAAAACACTTCTTTGTTTGGTTAATAAGAACAAAGAAATCATTAAGGAAAGAAAATATACTGAAGGTAAAACTAATGGAATTTTGAATTTTGTGAGTCACTTCCCTTCTTTTGCTGAGCTGTTATTATATTTTGAAAATTTTCGTTTCCATCATGTTTTTTATTTCCTTTTCCTTTTTCTTATCTTTGAAAACCAAACGGAGCCTTAGTGAGCATTTTGATTTCACTTCTCACAGTTTAACAGTTGTCACGTCATTGGGATAAATTGAGATATTTGTCACATTATTGCATCATTATGAATAAAAGATTGTAAATTTGACAAAATATGCACCTTTTTAAAATGCCGGCCCTGAGGCCAAAGCAACCGCATGAGGCCTCATTTTTAGGTCTCATTTTCATTTTCATTTTTTTTCCCTCTATTTTCTTCCTAATTTCTATGAAACTTAGTATAGAGGCCTCATTTTTTAGGCCTCTTTTTTTTTTCCCCCCCTCTAATTTCTTCCCAATTTCTACGAAACTTAGTATAGAGGTCTCATTTTTTAGGCCCCTTTGAAAGTTCGATTGAGGCCTCGGACAATTTTTGTCATCTCAAGGCCGGTCCTGTTTTAAATCATGTCTTTATTCTCTAAAATTGTTTTTTTGGAACTTTCATCCACACTCTCTGAAAGGTTTTCTCCAAATCATTGGCAATCAACAAGTTTAAACTCCTGAATGTTTAACTTGAGAGATTGATATGTTACTGCATTTTTAAAGTTGAATAATTCATGAAAACATCCTTTGTGTTAATTGATCCTTTTTTTAACAGCTTTGAGAGGAGAAGCGGCTCTAAAAGCAAGATTGCCAAAAGAACCGAAGAAGAACGCGTCTATAAGTCCCTTTGATAAGAGCATGTCAGAAGCTCACATTGTTGGTTTACATGGTGAAATGGAAGAACAAGATCCTCCCTGTATAGGCGACTTATTGCAGCACACAAGCAAAGGTACTTCATTGTTCTGAGTTCCAAATTTAACTTCTTGTTTGTCTGATTGATTATTTTTTTGTTGTTGCTAAAGTTTGTCTAATTGATTAGTAACACGCATTGTTGTCTATAATGGAGCGTATAGGGTGGCATTCAGGTGTCAAATTCAAAAAGTGATATTCGAATTTTTGTAGAATCATTCAAAACTTGTTATGAAATTGCGAACTTCAGTCACAAATATTTGAAAGTTTCAAAATATCAGGACTTAATATTTGACACAAAATGAGATTATGCTTTTATAAGAACTTATTTGAAAACACTTGGGTACATTTCCTTGGGTAAATTTTGCCCTATTCTGAATTGTGAAAGGCCCATGTGAAGAAGTTTGTCTATCTGAAAAGCACAGGGACGAAGTGTGACAATAACTACGGAAATGCATTAAAAAGTATTCTCCTTTTGAAAGAGTTTGGTATTTTAGCCATCTAGTGATGGAATTGTTTAGTTTCAACCCCAAATTTACTTTAGCCATATAATTTTTCTTGTTGTGTTATTCTATGTTTGTTGAACCCGAAAGGGTATTTTTAGAAATTCCCCAAAATGACCTTTTTAAGGAGCATCTACGATTGCTAGGTTAAAATGCCTAGAATTTGTTTGGTTCATGGATTTAGGGAGGGAAAAGAAAACAAAACACAGAGGAAAACTTTTTCCTTTGTTAAGTTAATAAAAAAAAGGGTGAGGAAAATAGTAAGGAAAAGAAAATACGTTGAGACAAAATTAAACATTTTGGATTTTGTGACCCATTTCCCCTTCCTTTTCTCTTACAGTACAATTATATTTTAGAAATTATATTTTTATTTTTAATGTCATTAACTACGAATGGAAAACACAAGGGAACTAATTTTTCTTCCCTTCTGCTTTTCCTTCAATGAATCCGCAAACCAAACAAAGCCCTATATTCCACCTCTTCTACCATTATGCTTAAGCTAGATCACTGTTCAGTAATGGGTAACCTCTAAATTCAAATCACTTGCTATTTTGTATTTTCAGGAGTATTACGTTGGAAGCGTGTTTCTGTCTATATCAACAAGAAATCTCAGGTACGTAAAGCAACTTGGATTTTTTCCGGAATTCATATAATGCTCTGTAATGAAATGTTGTCTAATACAAGTCAAATGACAGGTCGTAATGAAGCTCAAAAGTAAACATGTTGGAGGAGCCTTTTCCAAGAAGAACAAATGTAAGATTTTAGCATTTTAACTTTATACTCTTCTTTAAGTTTGCGGATGTAGAAAAGGAAACGAAAAGAAAGAAAAACAAGAGGGAAGCTATTCCCCTAGTGTTTTTCTGTACGCTAAAATAGCATTAGACGGTAATTTTTTTTGAAATATAATTGAAGCTCGATAAAAGAGGAAGGGAAGTGAGTAGTGTGACTCATAAAAATTCAAAATTTTTTGATTTATACTCCATCATATTCTCTTTTTCTTCCTATGTACTTCACTCTTTTACATATTAATAAACAAAGAAAAGTGTTTTCCTCTGCGTATTCTTTTCCTTTTTCCTTTTCCTCATTAAATTTATGAACCAAACATAGCCTTAGGAGTTGGGCTCCATTTGGTTTGCGGATTAAAAGTGAAGGAAAATTATTGGAATGTCCCACATCGCCCATTTATAGCCCCTCTGTGCGGTTTATAAGGCTTTAGTTCCCCTCTCCTTAACACCTGGGTTTTAAGGAGTTGAATGGGCTGGGCCTTACAAGTGGTATCAGAGCTTGGTTGGTCTTGTCTTCCGGCGTGCCGAGTGTCCGGCTGTTGTGGTCCAGGGTATGCCGAGTGTCCGGCTTCTGTGGTTCAGGGGGTGTGTTGGAATGTCCCACATCGCCCATTTATAGCCCCTCTGTGCGGTTTATAAGGCTTTAGTTCTCCTCTCCTTAACACCTGGGTTTTAAGGAGTTGAATGGGCTGGGCCTTACAAGTAAAATGAACAAGAATTTCCTTAGGCTGTGCTTGGATCATGGATTTCGTGAGGGAAAAGAAAAGTGAAGGGAAAAGGAAAGAAAAGCGGAAGGAAATGGAGGGATACAAAATCCTTCCTCTTATTTGGTTGTGTGGGAAAGCAAAAGGAAATCTTTTCTTTTCCCCCTAAGAATCCACAATAACCAAACAAGGGATACTGAATCCCTCACTGAATCTTTTCTTTTCTCTCACAAAATCCATGATCCAAACACAGCCTTAGTGTTTCTTCATACTTAAATAACCTTAGACTAAAGATTTTCATAATATAATGAGCTCAAGAGAAGAAAATAGGAAAGAAAGTAAGTCACAAATTCAGAAAAAAAGTGTAGTTTTTTTTTTTTGACCATATTTTCCCTTCCTTCGTAATTTCCTCAAACTAAGGCTTTGTTTGGTTCATGGATTTTGTGAGGAAAAGAAAGGAAAAAGTTTTCCTTTGGTTACTAGGGAAAACAGGGAGGAAAATAGAAAGGAAAAGGAAAGGAAATATCGTGAGAAATAAATTAAAAACTTTTGAATTTTGTGTGTCACGCTTCTCCCTTTTTTCTTCAGTTACAATGATATTTTAAGAGTTTTAACTTCAAATGTTATTTAAGCATAGAAGAAAACAAAAGGGAAAATACAAGGGAACTAGTTTTCCTTTCCCTTTCTTTTCCTTGAATAAATCTGCAAACCAAATAAAGTTTAAGAAAAGCGTTTTCTTCAATGTTTTCTCTGTCTTTCCCTCATTTAACCCATCAACCAACCAAAGACTTATGTTGTGTTTGGCCTTGAATTTGTGTCTCAAAAATGGAATTTACAGAACACACACTACTGTTATATAATATAGCATCTAGGTAGCACCGGTGCGGGTGCGGGGATTCGGGTAAGGGGATGCGCCGATGCGGTTGCGAAGGATTCGCCAATTTTTCCAAGAAGTAAGGGTGTGGGTGCGGCGGGAATACTTGGATGGTTAAAATATTAAAAAATTATTTTTATATAATTGTATATACAAATTATTTTATGACTATTAGTGCATTAGTGTATACCGTATATAATTGCTATTATTATTTTCTATTGTTTCTCTTTTAAACCCCCAAAGTTTCAAAATTTTATGGCGAACTTGTGTTTTTTTTTCCCCCCTTCAAAAGAACACTACAAAAAAGCCCTAGCCACACTCCAAAAGAACTCAAAGAATCCACGGTGCACCCAGTACGGGTGCGCACTAAGTGCGGGTGCGGCGGTCTTTTTGAAGAGTTCGTGCGTCATTGTATAGCATTCATTTATACAAGTAGTACTTATAACTCTACTGGTAAAACAGGTGTTGTTTATGGAGTCTGTGATGATACAGCCTCTTTTCCATTCACAAAGGAGAGAGAACACGTCGAAATCTTTTTCGGCGTTAGAACCGCGCAGGGACTTCTGGAGTTCAAGTGCAAGAACAAGATCCACAAACAGAAATGGGTCGACGGGATTCAGAATCTTCTTCATCGAAGCAGTTGTATCGAAAACGCCGAAAACTCTTTTAAGTTCTTAAGTGTTACTAAAACCATATGATGATTTCGTAGTGCAAACAATAGTAGTTTGAAGTATAGAAAGAGAGGAAGCCTTTACTTTGTGCCAGGGTAACAAGTGCAGATTCTGTTATATATATATATATATATATATGTATACATATATAGTAGTCTTTTTATGTGCATTCAGATATGGTGCTGGTCTTATTGGAGTTCCTTCTCTTGATGTTTGTAATTTTAGTGGTGTTTTGAATCAATAAACATGTAAATAGATTTGTTAAGACACTCGAATAGAATGAAGATTCAGAAAATTTTTATAGTAAGACAACAAGTGTCTTGTTTACAACACGATAAATCAGTGTTTTTAAAAAGATCAGACCCAGTGCACGAAGTTTCCACTAATGCGGGGCCTGCGTAAGGTTGAAAATAAGCAGTCTTAGTCCTTTATGTGGAGATACAATTTTCTATTGATTAAATTACACTGACCTCTCTTGAGGTTTGGCATAATATCAGTTAGTAGGCATGGCATAATTAATATCAGCTAGTCTCATTAGTTTGAAAGAATTTCATTAACTCCCTTGAGGTTTGTAGCATTGTTACACTTATCCTCATTTTTTAAAATATATTAAAAGTTATAAGAAAAGGTGATGAAATCAGCCATTATTTTTTAAATACCAAAATTACCCTTCACATAGTCTTAAACTCTATGCAATTAATCTTTTATTTATATTTATATGTATTTAAATTAACATTTGGTTGGGGTTTAAACGATAGTGTAACTATCTATTCTTTTGAAAATAATAAATAGATGCAATTAAATTTAAATTAAAGGAAAATGATATGAGATTTAATATTTTATGAAGGGCAATATTGGCATTTAAAAAATGATTGTCGGTGTTTTGTTACATTTTCTAATCATGTTTAGGAAAATGGGGGCCAAGTGTAAAAATGTTATAAATCTCAAGGAAGGTGAGTGAAAATTTTCAAAACCAATGGGCCTATTTGATATTACTAGGGGTGTAAATAAATCGACCGGACTGACCGAACCGATCGGTTCAGTTCAGTTGGTTTTCAAAAAGTTCATGCAGTGTAAAAAAAGGACCGAATCGAAAATTTACACAATACCGAACCGAATAGAGCCGTTTTCACTCCTAAATATTACGCCAACCCTCAAAGAAGGTAAGTGTAATTTACCCTTTTGTATATGAAATCCATAATACCCAGATCACAATCTAATAGGATAATCTTGTTCTTTTAGGATTTGTCTAGTTTGCAGATTTAGATAATAAAAAAAGGGAAAGAAATTTTGTTTTCCTTCATTTTTTTCGCGAATAAGTCTATTGTAAGAAGTTTCTCATATGAGAAGTTGAGTTTTAATCGTTGAATGAGCTTCGAGCAATAAATGCAGCTCCAAATTCTTGGAAATCTTATGGCTAGTTGCTCATCTAACGGTTAAAACCCGCCTTCTCATATGAGAAGTTGCTCACTATAAACTTGCCCTTTTTTCGCCATGATTAAATTGTGATGTAAGGAAAGAAAGGATGGAAGTGACTAAACAGAGTTCAAAAGTTTTAATTTATATCTCATTATATATATATATATATATATTCTATTCTTTCATATTTTTCTCACTATTTATTTTTAACCAAACAAACAGATTAGCGTTTTAATTTTGTATCTCTCGCTAAATCTATAAATCAAAAGGAGTTTATATGCTCCATTTGGTTCTCGGATTTAAGAGCAAGAAAACAATTTTTAGCATTTCTCTTCGTACTAAAATAAAATTAGAAATTAAATAGATATTCCAATATATATATATACAGAACCCTTCTTATGAGGGATCCCTCACTTTAATAAAGTGAGGACTTATTTTTACAGCCGTTGGATCCAGTTTTTAGTCTGTAAAATTACTTCAATACCCTTAATGAAAACTAGATCCAACGGCTATAAAAAGAAGTCCTCACTTTAACAAAGTGAGGGATCCCTCATAAGAAGGGTTCTATATATATATATATATATATATTCATTTTTTTCTTGTTTCTTTTATTTTTCACCTATCTAAACTAACAAAAAATATGAATGAGCTACCATTCTCAACCTAGATTATTGCCATCTTAAATGGTTACTAAATACATGTAGTAGTGAGACCACTTTAACAATGGTAAGACCACTTTAACATTATGCTCAAACTAAAATTAATTGGAGGCACTGTCACATGTGTTTGAGGAATTCAAAATTTGAGAAGCATATCATTATTCGGTGATTAAACGAATAACACAAAGATGTGCTTTGAATGGGGAAAGAAAGAGTAAAGGCTAATTGCACTTTTCATTAGCCAGTGGTTAAACGCGGAACACAAAGAAGTGTTTTGAAGGGGAAAAAAATGAGGGACAAATTACACTTTTCTCCCTTGAATATTGAGAGTTTTGACACTTTAGACCTTAAAGTTTCAATTGTGACAATTTGGTTCCGAAAGTTTTAGATGAGTTGCAATTTAGACTCTTAAAGACTTTTTGCGACAGATTTTTTAAAAAAATTTTGAGTGATGAATAATTCGTCTCTAAAGGACTAATTTCTCACAAATGTAAACCTTTAAGTACTAACTTACCACAATTCGAATTTTAGGGTCTAAAGTGCCAATACCCCCAAACTTCAGGGGTGAGAAGTGTAATTTATCCAAAAAGAAAAAAAGAAGAGGCGCGAAATGTATAAAAAGGGGCACTCAGATTTGAGAAAATTGCGAGTCACCATTTTCAAATTTTCACTGAAGTGCAATGGAGGACGATGCTGGAGAGCGATCAAGCTTCGTGATCGGTCTCATCGAGAACAGAGCCAAGGAGGTCTCTCTCTCTCTCTCTCTCTCTCACACACACACACACACACACACACACACACACACACACACAAACAAACAAACACACACACACACAAACAAACAAACACACACACAAACACATCTAAAATATCGCTACGTATAGGTTTGTATATGTGCACGCATATGTAATTCTGTATTCGATATCATTAAATTGAGTTGCTGAAGGAATGATATGAATCGTTAGAGTGAGGTTTTGATTTTTTTTGCGGAGAAGAAGGAAAGATTAGATGGACCAGTGGAGCTTATTGTTGACGATTGTTTGTATATATGAAGTTGATAATCGAATTTCATAATCGGAATGCAGCTTTCGTTTTGTTGATATATTGTTTGAAATGGTATATTGCGTTTGTGCGTGTTTAACAGTTTGGCAAATGTAATAAGATATTGACAACATTTCATTGATCTCATGTATGCAGTAGAAGTTAAATTGCTCTAAACTTTATTACTTCCATGAAAAATTGGAGTAATGCTATACAAATGCTTCCCAAATGATGTGGCAATGGGCTAGGTCTAATATAGTGGGACAAGTTGAAGTTTGATTGGAAGTTGTTTACCTGGCCCACCGCCACATCGTTTGGGAAGCACTTTTGGGATAGAAATTTGGGAAGCATAGCATTACTCGAAAAATTAAGTAATGCTATGGTTCCCAAATTAAAATCCCAAATTCAGTTCCCAAATGCTTTAACATATGCTGTGACAGTGGTTGGTGTTAGAGAATAACACTGCATGTGGTAAACCTGTTAAAGCATTTGGAAACCAAATTTGGGATTTAAATTTGGGAAACATAGCATCACTCTGTTAAAATGATGATCCTGTTGTCCAATTTGACATAATAGAGGTTTCACAACTTCACATTGGGGCAATTGTTTCATTTAAAAATGACATATGAAGGAATACAAAAAATGTGTTTTATAATAGTATTGGAATATGACTAGAATTGATAAATTAGCACTTCCATATTTTTGGTGTTTTTAAGAGAGTTTTATGCTTAGAACATGTGTGAGACACTCAGATGAACATCAGCTTAATTTAACAGTTTCCTTGTGAAGCTTAATTTAGCAATTTCCTTGTGATTATCTTGATTTCTATGTTTTTTTCCCAATAATTTTGAGCCATTGACAAAACAGGTTGGAGTGGCTGCTTTTGACTTAAGGACTGCTTCGCTACACCTTTCTCAATACATTGAAACTAGCAGTTCATATCAGAATACGAAGACATTGCTTCATTTCTATGATCCCGTGGTCATTATTGTCCCTCCCAACAAGCTGGCACCTGAGGGTATGGTTGGGGTCTCAGAACTAGTGGATAGATTTTATTCTTCAATTAAGAAGGTGATCTCTCTCTCTCTCTCTCTCTCTCTCTCTCTCTCTCTCTCTCTCTCTCTCTCTCTCTCTTTCTCTCTCTCTCTCTCTATGTGGGCATTCATAAACGGTTTTCATGAATGTCTAAGTAACTAATGGTATGTGCATTTGTGTTGACCTGTGCAGGTCATAATGGCCCGTGGTTGCTTTGATGACACTAGGGTAGTACCGAGTCTCTTATATTATGCCTCCACCCACCCCCCCCTGTTTATCTCTTTTCTTAAAATGATTGAAATGCTAACATATGTGTTTTTGCTTGAAATTCATTGCAAATATTAAAGGGAGCTGTATTGGTAAAAAACTTAGCTGCCAAGGAACCATCAGCGCTTGGTTTGGACTCTTATTACAAGCAATATTATCTTTGCTTGGCTGCAGCTTCTGCAACTATCAAGTGGTACTTAGAAACTATAGCTCTCTACAAGCCATAGGTGCAAATGGGACTAGTTTTCTTGTAATTCTTGTCTTGGGTCGTCACACCAGTTTGTTTTTCCTTACATTGTTTTGTAATTTTAACTCTTTCTCTATATGGATGCGTGTGTGTGTGTGCGTGTGATAAAGTGGTTATGAACTCTGTGTGTTCAAATGTGTGGTGTAGATATCATTTTTTAAGCTGCAGTCTATGTTGAATTCTACCTAGCTTTAGTAAATCTCGGGGAAAAGATAGACAGTGGGACTTAAATTATTGAATATAAATTCTAAATTACTAAGACAAAATCTAGAAGTAACACTGTAACAGTATTTTTAAAGACTGAGTTTAAAGACATCATATAACCATTAGAGAGGTATAGCAGAAAGGAAAGCTGGAGTGAAACCCACTTCTTTGATGTATAATCATTATTCAACTGTATGCCTCGTTGGGCTGAACAAGCATCATTTGGCTTCTCAATCAGGCTTTGTATTTTCGTCTACACTTATTTCTCACTCGTTCAATGTTCGTGATACTTGGTGGGTGGATGTTTGTCCTCAGAAATCTTTGGCCAGGCATATATAATTTAAGTATAAAAAATGTGAAGCAGTTGCTCTCATTGTTTGTCTGATAAACAACACTTGTAACGGGTAAAATTTTCATTCCTTGTTTACAAACTTCTTTACCATCAGAGGTGCCATTGATTGGTCACATTTTAGTCGTTTAATCCGTCTGTCTGAACACTAAAAAGCTCAGTATGCGAATTGTAACTTTACATTGTTTGTTTTCCTATGGTAGTTGTATTCTCTTTGTTGAAGCTTGATATACATTGTTGGGCCCATTCTCTAACAACTTAAGCTTTTGGAGTAGTTGGTAACTTAACATGGTATCAGAGCCTTGTTTGTGGGAGCTCCTGGGTTCGACTCTCCATCCCCGCTTTGTTGTGCATATTTGCACTTTGTTATTTGTCTCCACTATGATTGAGTTTGGTTTGTTTGCTTTCCACATGCAAGTCGGGGTTGCACGTGAGGGAGGGTGTTGAAGCTTGATATACATTGTTGGGCCCATTCTCTTACATCTTAAGCTTTTGGAGTAGTTGGTAACTTAACACTCTTGAAACACAACTTTCCACTTCATCATGCACAGGACAGAAGCGGAGAAAGGGGTCATCATTATGAACCACTCATTGTTGGTATGTGTTTGGTTTTTAAACACTGTTCTTCAACCTCTCCTAATGTAATACTCCCTCCGTCCCATAATAAGTGTCCACATTTCCTTTTTTGGATGTCCCACAATAAGTGTCCACTTTCCTAAATTGGCATATAGATTTTACTTACTTTCCAAAACTACCCTTATAATAAAGACAAAGTAGCATTTATTTGTCGCCTCAAAACAAGTAAAAAGTCAAACACCCATCACATCTAAGGGCAAAATTGGAAAGTAACCATTTAATGAACCAAAAAAACTAAAATAATACAACTTTCATAAACAATGTGCAAAATAGAAGTTGACACTTATTATGGGACGGAGGGAGTAGTAAAAGTGAAGGATAACGAATCAGCTGATTCGGTCATTTTATATGCTATACAATAGCAGATAGAGATGAACTAGAATTGTGGAATTCCATGTCAATTTTTTTTGCTTAGAGTGGGGTTATTATCATTTGAAAGTTAGTAGGACTTCTACAATTTGGTAGACTTTACCTTCTCTCTTCGCTTGATAACTCTGTTTTATACATTTTTTTCCCCTGAAAAAAACATGACTGACTTCTATATGTGTTATTTCAAAATCTTTTTGGCATGGGAAGCAGTGCGGTAATAGGTAAAGGTGTACCTAAGATACACACACACACATATATATTTTTTGTTTGGGGGGGGGGGGGGGGGGGGGGAGGTGGGTGGAGAGAGGGGTTTGGGGGTGGAGGTGGGGTGGGGTGTGTGTGTGGTGTTCAACTTCAGAAAGGAATAGTGAATTCACAATCACAAAGAACTTCATGTTTTGCTGAAACCTGTCATACTCATTCAGTGGGGATTTTAACCTTACTTTCTTGTGCATCTCTATATTTCCCAGGTTACTTTTAATGGATCATTTGATCACATGAATATTGATGCCACCAGGTACTCTTTTCAAATGCAAGTGCAACTACTCTCTTTCAAGATATGTTCAATTATCATACAATCATATACCAAAAATCAGAGAATTATTAGACATACTGACTTCACTTTATGGCTGGAAGAAATAAGATTCTTTTGAACCATGGCCTTCTCCGATTTTTATACTTGAGGAAGTTATTGTTTACAATTGATACCAGTGTCCACAACTTGGAAATCATTGAGCCGTTGCATTCTACTCTTTGGGGCACGGGCAACAAAAAGAGAAGTCTGTTCCACATGCTAAAGACAACAAGAACTATTGGGGGGTATGTGATAACCATATCAATAGACTGATGTGTCATGTCAAAGTAGCACTTTATGAAGTAGTTTCGCTATATCTTCCCTTCAATCTTGATATTGTATTCTATGTGTTTTGTTTCCTCGGCAGATAAAGCGTATATTGATAAAGTGTGATGAGTGATCTAATTATGGTGGAAATATATTGCAAATGGATATGGAAGAGTAAACTCTGAAAGTCTATGGCACCATGCTGTAATTCATTGTAACAACACTTGCAGAAAGAACTTTTCGTGCACCAGTAATCGTGCTTGTCCGTGTCATGCTAGCATAATTTGCACCTTGAATGTGTAGAGAAGTTAAAAAATCCAATCAATTTGGTTATAATAGAAAAATTACAGGGAAGCAATATCAATGAACTAGATTATGCGATTCCACTTAAACAGAGAGAGGAATGGTCGAATACAAACCTTTCTATGTTAGAATATTTAATCCTCCAAACTTAGGATAGAAAGACAGCTGGATCTTCAAACTATCTGTTTTTTGTTCTCTGATATATTGGGAACATGCCTACATAATGTGCTTTCTTAAGAAGATGAATACTTCACTCATTTTAAGAGATCCATTCAGCCAAGAAACTTTGTAAAAGATTGTGGAACTATGGAACTTAACATAAATAACGAATAGAAAGCTCTCAAGTAAAATAGCTCTTTGGATATTGTCCAAGAGTTGGCAGGCTGAGAATTATACCCCTAGTTAGATTATACCCATATCCGAACCGGTAATATGGCATGTCGGAAGCTCATGCCCTTCCTAAACATTTCATGTGTTGACACCATGAAGGCTTTAACTGTGAGGAATGACAAGTGTCAAGGAAGGATGTTTCTCTGTTTGTAGGCCGATAGGAATTGGAAGAAAGGACAGGGTACGAAGTATCCCTTAGGGAAGAAAGGAGCCTTTCCTCAAGTTGGAGGAAGCGATATGTTGGGCCTGAAGGGAAGGACAAGGGCTTCCCTCCTCCCTTCAATTCTTTCCCCCTTCCCCTTTACCAAAGGAATAAAAGGCTCTCCATTCGTACTTTCCTTTTTATTCTTCCTCCCTACCATTTATGTTATAAAAAAGGAAGAAAAGCAATATTATGCATGTAATGCTATCAACCTTGCAAAGGAAGTGAGACTATGGGTTTGATGTAAATTAAGATTTGAAGGGTATATGTTCCAGTAAATTGTACAAAGTTACTCTAATGGTGACACTTGTGTGCACTACATTTTCACCCTGTGATCATCTTTGTTGTGCACTGGTAATTTCCTAAGTCATATACAATCTGATGTATAATACTCTGCAGGACTAGACTTCTGCGGGCCAACCTTTTGCAGCCCCTGAAAGACATTGAAACTATCAATATTCGGCTTGATTGCCTGGTCAGTGTTGAAATATATGTATCCGGTGTAGCATATTATGTGATACAGAGACGAAAAAACCTTGTTGACTAATGATTCCAACTTATGATATCAAAAGGGCCCATCATCTTACCTTGATTCTTCTAGCAATGTGATTGTTTTCTCGTCTATTAAGCTCTTGCTTAATGACCAATTGCATATTTTAGGGTTAATCATATCCAGTATAGCATATTATGTGATACAGAGACGAATAAACCTTGATGACTAATGATTCCAACTTATGATGTCAAAATGGCCCATCATCAAACCTTAATTCTTCTAGCAATGTGATTGTATTCTCGTCTATTAAGCTCTTGCTTAATGACCAATTGCATATTTTAGGGTTAATCATATGAACGTGCAGTATTCAAGGCTGTGTGAAACCTTGAATTGATCATCAACCTCATTGAATGATTTGTAGTAATGTTTACATAAACAATTGATCTTAAGAATCAAGCCCCAAAATATCCATTTAGGTGTCTGTTGGGCTAAATTGTCTGGAATTTCACGTCCTATAGTTTTGAGAATCAAGCTTCACTATAGGCTAATTTATTGGATATTGTTACCTGAAGTTCTGAGACGAATCAATTACCAGACATATTAGCCATTATTTGTTGGACATCACCGAATCCCAGAGATATCTGTTTACCACCATGCCATAGATGTTACAATCATCGTAGCGACTTAATCAAGAGGAACTGATCAGCACATATCAATCTTATCCACCTGACAGCTTCATTTCTTAAGATCATATGAAACTGCAGATTGTACTGAATCTATTGTAGAGGTACAATTCTTCTAAATTGTTTAATGAAATTGACACCATTCGACATCTTAAAATTCTCCAGGATGAATTAATGAGCAACGAGCAACTGTTCTTTGGCCTCTCTCAGGTTCTTCGTAAATTTCCGAAAGAAACTGGTAAGCCAAAAAAGTAAGACATCTGAAGAAACTATATTTTGCAATTCTTGAGAGATATTACATTCAAGATCTTTATACAGATAGGGTCCTTTGTCACTTCTGCTTCAAACCAAAGAAAGTTACAAATGAGGTCTTGGGCATTGATAATGGTAGAAAGAGCCAAGTTTTGATATCGAGCATTATTCTTCTTAAAACAGCTCTTGATGCGTTGCCTTTACTTTCGAAGGTACACATTGCTTCCAATATGCATTCTATGATTCTTGAGGTTCACCTGATTTGAAGTAACAGCGATTTGCATTCTCTCCCAGGTGCTCAAAGATGCGAATAGTTTTCTTCTTGGAAATGTTTACAAGTCCATTTGTGAGAATGAAAAATATGATTCCATAAGGAAAAGGTACAGTTGCAAGTTTGCTTTTCTTTTGGAATTGTATACCATCTTGGGTAGACGTCTATGGTTAGACGCCTGAAGTACTTGAGTTTGACTCTTCAGAGTACGAATTTATATGAAATCCTAGATTTTTATCACTAGAAAACTTTTTAGTTGTCTATGAAGAGAGAGAGAGAGAGAGAGAGAGAGAGAGAGAGAGAGAGAGAGAGAGAGAGAGAGAGAGAGAGAGAGAGAGAGAGAGAGAGAGTGAGTGAGAGTGAAAAGAGTCATTGCGAAGATGAAATACGAGAGGCAGCCTAACTTTCAATGATGCACATGTTAGTCGATTTGATAAAAAACACACTTCTATTAATGTAAAGAAGCATTGCTTTCCCACAAAATTCTGTTAACTTGTAATCTATATCATTTTTCTTGAATATATCCTCTCTTACCAAACAAGTATGTTCTAGTCGTACTCTTAATGTATATATATTTTTATAGTCATACTAGTCCCCAACTTTTGTATGCTGCATTGTTTTTCAAGTATCAAAGGTAGTTCAATTATGGATGACAAGCACTCTGAAACTTTGACTGAATATTTTTACGTGAAGTGTGGACCAACACACAAGGAAATTAAGGAACACGATGTGAACTCAACCTCAGTATGTGGAGCAAACTTATTTGATGATGACGATGTAAATATCTTTCATACAAAAATTTCTTCTTGCTGCAAAAATTAGGGTCTGAACAGTAAATGTATCAAAACGGGACCCATCACTATACAATTAAAAAAAAAAAGATCATAAAGAAGATGAAAAATGATGAAATGAGGAAAGCTGCGGTGGTGACACGCATCTAATGCTTCCATCTTACAGTAGTTGTAAATACATGATTTGTGGTTTTCTTGCCATGCTGTAACGAATACTTGCCATGGAGATCATCCTTCATTCGTTTCAAAGGTCAATAGTCTTATGGACTTAGGAACCTTTAATTTACTGAAACGCATATGGTTATTTCAGAATTGGAGAGGTAATTGATGAAGATGTACTTCATACAAGGGTTCCATTTGTTGCCCGTACACAGCAGTGTTTTGCAGTCAAGGCTGGAGTAGATGGACTTCTGGACATTGCACGAAGATCATTTTGTGACACCAGTGAAGGTATTTCTACTGTTCCTACGTTTCAGTCCTGGCCATGCGATCGTGCATGCATGCTAATCATCATTAATTCGACAGCTATACACAACCTTGCAAATAAGTACCGCGAAGACTTCAAGCTGCCGAACTTGAAAATCCCGTGCAACAATAGGCAGGGATTTTACTTTAGCATACCCAAGAAGGACATACAGGGAAAGCTTCCTAGCAAGTTCATTCAGGTGAGAGTGCAATGAGTTTTTGTAGTTCATTTTCTAGAAATATCCTTGACTGGTTCTTGCTGAATTTCTTCTGTACTTTTGAGACAATAATCAGGTCATGAAACACGGGAACAATATTCATTTCTCATCTCTGGAACTTGCTTCTGTGAGTATTACAATTATTCAAATGATTCTTATGAATCTTATGTCATGTTTTGCGGCATTAGTCCGGTCTACGAGATTATCATAATAAAGTCTATGGTCTTATATTGTTCTATGAAGAAACATGAGTTACCGTAGATGAGAAATATTGCTACATGAATTAAGCAAGAACCAAGTGACTAAATCAAGTGGCCCAAGCTATAAAACCCAGTGTAGGAATAGAATTTCAGACAATCATGCATTGGTAAGAAATTTCGTGTTGTATAGGGCTTGATTTTCTGCAGTTTATGCCATTTTAACCTTCTCAATTCCCTTTACTGACAAGCTTATGACCTTTTGTCACGGGTTGATTGAAGCTTGAGGTTCATTCTGTTCTAAGTTTCTACATTTATTTGACATTATAGAATTGTTTTAATTACAAGGTTATCTACATTAATGGAGTCCTTTTGACTCATGCCAGCTGTGTAGTAGATGAGTTTTAGTTTCCTAACTGACAATGATGTACTACATATGACTGCGTGAGAAGTAATATGAGTAGTTTTGTGGCAGCATATGTTTGTCTCTGTCATATGCGTGCTTCAATATAAACACATAATTTGGTTTTCAAATTTTGGGTGAGCCTTCCCAGCTTTTTGAAACAATGTTATTAGCTTTTGATTTGATATGTATATTTTTGGCGAGTGTATTCTGGTCTGAAACACTTTTAATTCTCTTGATTTATCGCATCAACTATGCAGTTAAATGTGAGGAATAAGTCTGCAGCTGGCGAGTGCTACATGAGGACTGAACTTTGTCTGGAAGGTTGGGTTAAATCGGATAACATAACATCTTCAGTTATACATACCTTACATATCTGTTTTTTCTTGCTGTATAGTCGCATGTCGGTTGCAGCCCCCTTAGTGCCATCTAATGAAGTTATTATTATTTTTTTTTTTTGTAACAATCATAGTTATTTGTAATAATCATAGTAATCATAATCATCATCATCATGAAGTGGACGTTTTTAAAGAATCAGCGTAGTGTTTGGCAGCAATCGCTGATTAGAAAGTGTCACTTGTTTTGTGAATCTAATCTGAGAGAACTTAGGAGTTAACAATCACCATGTGAGTTTAACTTTCTGCTCATTTACGTTAAGGTCTGGTTGGGGGGAAATGTGCACTGCTGGGTTGAGTTCGATGGCACAAGGTTTGTGACCATTAACATCAACAGTTTCTATCTTCTTGGCTGGGCAGAAATTATCTCTTGTAATTGGACAAAAATAAATTCATCTCGTGCATCTTTAGTGTATTGATGATTTTACCATATAATTTGCCACCCTTTTTGCACAGTGCAGATTTTGCAGAGCAATAAAAATATTTAAAAAGTCTTGCTATAGTACTTCGGAAAGTATTAAATGAATAACGTTCCAATTGGACATGCATTTCTGTTTGCCATTAGTTTAGTGTTCTTTAGGTCAGAAGACTATCATAGAACGCATTAGAAGAAGTATTTAGATGTTTTGTGGATAAAAATTTGTTTTCTTTTTGCTATATCATGCAGCACTACTTGATTACATAAGGGAGGACGTTTCTGTGCTGACCCAGCTTGCAGAAGTCTTATGCCTTCTAGATATGATTGTCAATTCATTTGCTTATACAATATCCACTAAACCTGTTGATCGATACACGAGACCTCACTTTACAGGTAACTATTCTGGTTATTTCTCAAAGTTAATCACGCGTTCGTAACTATGATGGGATGAGTGTTTGATTTGGTTATGTTACTGTAGTTGACGGGCCATTGGCAATTGATGCTGGAAGACACCCTATCCTAGAAAGCATACACAATGATTTCATTGTATGGTGGCATTTCTACAGTAATAAAGGATTGCGTGATTAATTATGTCTCATTTCACAACATTATGACCGTTTTCCATTGGAAATATCTGGTAGCTTTAAATGCTGGTTAATTTAACTTTTTCTTTTGCAGCCCAACAACATCTTTCTTTCTGAAGCATCAAACATGGCAATTGTCATGGGCCCAAACATGTAAGAACATTCGAATTAATTTTTCTCATTTTGACATGGCTTCGTTGTCATTGTATCTATTAGGATAAATATAAAGGCATATATTCAGAGAGGTTATAGATCTAGGTGGTTTTATCTTTACTAAGAATTCTAATGAAGAGCGGGATCCACATGGCTCCTCATTTTAGATTCCAGAGTTCTCATTGATCAGAACTAGGAATAGTTAGTACTCTTTGAGAAGGAAAATGTTGGGCATTTGGTCATGGCAAAATGGGCTTTAGTCTTGTATAAGAAAAGGAAAAGAAGAAGAAAAGTCAAAATGAATAAAAAGCAAAGCAAGAGTAGAAGAGGTATTGTCCTTCAAAAACGAATACAGGCGACGAACGCAAACTAGCATTTTAAGGAGGTATCATATGAGAACAAGAAATGAATTGTGCTCTATGTCTCAGAACAGAAAGCTTGTCAATTGGTTGCCTTGTTGAGCACACCTTAGAAATTTCATGTTCTAGTTTTATCTTCCAAGCCTTTTTCTTCCTACTTCGCCCCAAGGTGACCACTCAGGCATTCGGCAATTTCTATTGTACTCTTATTGATAAAAATTGCTTTTAATTAGTACAATAATGGATTTAGTCTGCCTTTTATTGTTTTTGATGAGGTAAATAATCACCTGTTGTTTCCTTCAGGAGTGGGAAGAGTACTTATCTTCAACAGGTTTGTCTGATAGTCATCCTTGCCCAGATTGGTTGTTATATTCCTGCTCGCTTTGCGACTGTCAGGGTAGTTGATCGTATTTTTACAAGGATGGGGGCAGTGGACAATCTTGAATCGAACGCTAGTACGGTATGACTACTAAACTTGTACTGTTGAAAAGACAATATCCTTACGATATTATCATGTACTCATTGTTGATGAGTCATCCTTCTCTGTTTTATCATCGTCTTTCAGTTTCACCATTTGATAACTGCAGAGGAGTTTTGATTTCCTTAATCAACTTGATGACTTCTACGTAAAGCATTCATATAACTAGATGTCATAACCAGTGATCTCTACCGAATATAACCTATTATCAAGTCAGTTAAAACATAAATATGATCAGTATCAAGCTGATTTTGGTACAATATTGTGTATTAAATTCCTCTGTTGTAGCTTACAAAGAACCCCCTGCCTTCCTGTCTGAGCATTAAATTTAGTTTCATATACCAGCCTTTTTTGGTTTCATTGAACTGATTGAAGATCCAGAAAGTTCTATTTTAGTTGCTAAATATCTGTATTTACTTTAACTGAATTGAAATATCTCGTTTGGAGAGCTTTCATATTATTCCAAAGCATTTGTGGTTTTACAGTTCATGACAGAGATGAGAGAGACGGCTTTTATCATGCAGAATGCCTCCCATAGGTAAATGCATTCATATATGTTACTAATGCATTAGTATAGTATGCATGTCAATTTCTTTAAGCACATACGTTTACTCGTGTTCCGTGCTGACACAGGAGTCTGATTGTTATGGACGAACTGGGGAGGGCTACTTCTTCCTCTGATGGGTTTGCAATGGCATGGAGCTGCTGTGAGCATCTATTAGCACTTAAAGCGTAACTCCTTGTTCTCTCTACGCTTCCTATTTCTTCACACAGATACAGTGGATACAAGCTCCATTAATATGTTGTTAGTAAAATCTAAACCATATGTTTGTCCATTATGGAAGAAGTTTAACTGGATAAACTAAATATCTTCAGCTATAGAGGATTAGAGGGACTTGAACTATTTCTTTTGGTAAGTAGGGGGAGGTTCAATATAGTTAATGGAGTCATCTTTTGGCATGTGTATGCAGCAAGGATCAAAATCTTGATAATAGAAGGAATTATTTCTCAACATATTTGAATATATGCATTATCAATTCGCTGAAGTGATGGCAGCAGTTAGCTCACAAAAGCGTTATACCTATGACCATTAAGGGTCTGTTGGGCGGCCTTGAATGCAATAATTACATTCATACTTCCACATTTTATTTTAACAACAAAGATTGAACTTGAATGGTTCCATTTGTCCTATGTCTAGAACCAAAAATGACTTACAATTATTTAGGAGTTAAGATCACACATCTGGATTATTATTTCTTCGTAAATTGGTTAAAAGGAATGCAGAAAAGCCTGAAACAAATGTACTTATTTCATTTGTCTTTCTGATTTTCTGTACTGTTCTCTATGTACATTTACTTCTGAAAGCTGAACAAACAGATAGAAGCAGCCAATGTTGTTTGCACTAAGTTGATATATCTTCTTGGTTGATTTTCAGGTATACTATTTTTGCCACTCATATGGAGAACTTGTCAGAACTAGCCACCATCTACCCGAATGTGAAAATTCTCCACTTTTATGTTGATGTCAAAAACAACCGCTTGGATTTCAAGGTTAGACTTCCAAATGACTTCTAATAAGCTTTTGATAGGTTGTGCAGAGTTTAGTACTATTGTACGCCAAGTCCCTCTCTCGACTCTGGAGGGGGTATTTTTGTAATTTTAGTATGTGTGGCTGTCAATGTATTTTTCAACTTCTCTTTTTGCCTTTTGACCATAGTGAAAATCTCAGCAGCCCCTGTGGATGTAGCCCTAGTTTTGGGGTGAACCATGTAAAATCGTGTTCTTTCGTATCTCACGTTTTTCACTAAAAGGCAACATCTTTTGATTATGTTTCTCTTTTACTCGACAAGTTTCAACTCAAGGATGGATCATGCCATGTACCACACTATGGCCTTCTATTAGCAGGAGTGGCTGGATTACCTAGCTCGGTGATCGAAACAGCCAGAAGCATAACAGCCAGGATCACAGAAAAGGTAATTCTATTTTGGTACTGATTCTTTTATCTGAAAATCTGCATTAGATGTTCACAGATCTGAGCTTAGAATCCTCAGTTCTATCAGCATTACTTTTAGAACTGTTTGAACCTCGTGATCACCCAATTCTGCATTAACATTTGATTGGAGTTAGAGAAGGTTCTTAACATATAATTCAGAAAATCATTGTGCATGGGGAAAAAATGTCTGCATAGTTCAATATTCAACTGGAAATTTCAAATTTGACACAGGTATCAAATTTCGTCTGTTAAAATTGACGATTAAGTTAATTTATTTGTCAAAAAGAAAATGATGGAAATTTGTTGCAAAATTTTGGTTTTCTGAGAAAGTTCTCTTAAGAAGATATAAAACCAAATCCTAGACTAAACCCGGTAGACATGCAATTTTCCCCTTTCATGTTTATCTATCCTGGCGAAGGCTGTCAAAAGCCTATGGAAAAAGAAACTTCCGTAATATTAAGATAGTGTTAATCTTGAGTTTCATTGGCTAGTTCATTTTATCCAAGGCCGGTTTTACATTGTCCATTGCTCAGCTTGAGCCTTTCCATTGTATAGTTTCTGTCATCAATAGCTGTTTTCGTGGGACACTGTCCTTTTGTTGAATGGAGTCTTCCCATGGCCAAACTCATGCTCTAGACAACTCGTTTTACTTAGGCCATCTCCAACCCTTGCTCAATTTTTTACTCAAATTTGACTAAAAAATGGAGTAAAAGCTTGATTTGGTATTGACCTCTCCAATGGTCATACTCAAATTTATTTATAATATCTTTATTTGAGTATTAAGATTTGAGTAAAGTCATCTCCAACCCTTAAACTCATATCAAATCAAATTTGAGTTAAAAAAACTTAGAAAAACCCTCTCCAATCCTTACTCAAACGAGTCAAACCCAGACCAAAATTTGAGTCAATGAATAGTGTTGTTTCAACTTTCAATTTGGTACGAGATTGAATAAAATTCAATTTGGTATGGGTTTGGTTCTAAGTTTGGAGAGCATTTTAGGGGGTTTTGAACCAAATTTAAGTTTGATATGGGTTTGGTTCTAGCGTTGGTGATGCTCTTTCAGTTCATCTGTTGTACACATTCATCAAAACTGTAGCTAACTTCCAACTTCAAGTATAGTTCAAGGTCGAAGGACAAATTTATTGAAACCTTGCAAATAGATGTCGAGGTTAGGGTTGGTACGGGGACATTTATTTTTATTTATTTTTGGGTTTTTATTTTTATTTTTTTTGGGTGGGGTACCCCTTGGTCTAATCCATTTAGAAAGAAACCTACAGGTAAACAAACCTGCAGAATTTGGAAGTCATCGATGTCTTTAGATACAGATATTGTTTGAATAGAAGAGAATTGCTACATGGATTTTCTGTAAATGTACATAACATTAATACCTCCATGCCTGTACTTGTAGTTGCCTTGACATGAAGATTTATAAATACAATGTGGGTGTGTGTATATATCCTTATTTGTCTTGAAATGAATGACAAGTTTAACTCGCATTTCCTATTGCACATTTGGCTCTCTCAAATTTATAAAACTGGACAGCTGATCATTTTGAGAGGAAATTAACTGAAATTAAAAAAAAAAAGGAGAGAAGTTATCAGACAGCATATTCAAACACGATATTTGAATATCGTGTGCTAACCTAATAGTTTCTTCTATTTTTCTTTTTCACCTCCTTGAGAGTCCGTGTCAGTCGAGTTTAATAATTTATCTTAAAACTAGTTCTTTGTCAAATACCATCAACACTTTGGTTATCACAAGAACCAGATAAAAAGTGAGACTTAAACTGAACCTGCTCCAATTTCAGGCTTTCCTAAGCGACGCTAACAAATTTTTTTATTTTTTATTTATTTATTTATTTTTTAATTTTTAATTTTTAATTTTTTTTTTCATTTGGATGGAATGTTAGGAAGTGAAAAGAATGGAAGTTAATTGGCAGCAGTATCACAGCATACAGATGGCTTACAGAGTTGCTCAAAGGCTGATATGCTTGAAATATTCCAGCCAAGATGAAGATTCAATCAGACATGCATTGCAGGATCTTAAAGAGAGTTATACTGAGGGAAGGCTCTGAACTTCTAAAATACATGCTCAATATTGCAAACTTCTAATTTTGCTATTTAAAAAAAAAAACATACTTTAAACTTGCAACACACCATGACCATGAATGTACAATATCTGAGATGTTTTGTCATACATCCTAGTAGTTTTAGTTGTATCATACATTCAAATTTGGTGCCGACATGTAGTAATTTGGTCTCAAAATGTTACACTTAGACCCCAACATGTTGTATAACTAATAACTATGAAAACCACTTTGGTTTAAAATTAAAGTGGTTTTCAAAGGAGTAATGCTATGCTTTTCAAATTTTGAATTCCAAATGGTTTCTAAATACATATGGCAATGAGCGCATTGGATTTTGATCGGAAGATGTTGAAGTAGTACCATCGCTATTGAAGGTGGTCCCACTCCCATATGTATTTGGGAAGCATTTGGAAGCATAACATTACTCTTTTCAAAGTTAGTACATGTTAGGATCAAGTTACAACATTTTATCAGAAGTACTAGGCTGTATGATACAACCCAAACCTCTAAGATGTATCATAGAATTTTCCACCATATCTATCTAGTGTTAGTCAAACTATATCTATCTGGTATTATTCAAACTATTGGAGTGCATTTGGATTGTTCACAAAATTGTGAATTATAATATTTAGGGTTAATTACACTCACCTCTCCTGTAGTTTGCTTTAATTACACGGACTTCCTTTAAAATTAGTATTTTGTAACAATTTTTCCACTCAAAATTAATATTCTATAACACTTTCCTCCCTTAAAATTAATATTCTATAGCACTTTTCTCCCTTAAAGTGTTACAAATACAAGGCATAAAGGAGGTCCGTGTAGTTTCTCAAAATGCGAGGAAGGTCTGTGAAATTAAGGCAAACACATGGGAGGTGAATGTAATTAACCCTAATATTTAGACCGGAATAAATGTATGATTTCAAAATTTTGTATAATTCTAAATTTTATGAGAGTGGTATCACATGTTGTGATAGAGGTGGTCATCAATTAAGGGAATTTTATCAATTATAAGAATAAAATAATTGAGCAAGGCCAGATTTCCTTCATTAGACAGATGGCGGGATTGGAAGAAGAGTTCGTTTAAATGGGAATAATTCACTACTTGAGTATGCTTAAACATGGAGGACTAAATTATCGAGTGTCCTCCATAGCAGCCAAAACTAATATATATATATATATATATGTATATATATATTATTAATTTATTAATTATTAATGAAATTAACAAGTAAAACTGATGCAGCACTTTAACAATTCAGAAGCACATCCTGAACAACAATCTGATATGAAATAATACCAAAAAAAAGTGCTAATTTTGAAGAGCTAAGCACTTGAAATTCTCAAGGAAGCCTTTAGAGAGAGTGAGAGAGAATGAGAGAGTATAAGCAACGTAAATCAAGAATAAAGGCGTTGATTAGATTACCGGTTTACCAATATGAAAACGTGAGAAAAGAATAGAAAATGAGGGAAACTGTATCTCTTGGCTCTATTTTTCTCTCATTTGGGGGTTTTAATTAGGAGAGAAAATGAAAGAAAACTATCTCACACTTTCTCTCAAAATCTCTCTCTAAACTGGAAATAAAAGGAAAGAAAATGAAGTGGGAATTAATGAATCTTTCTTAATATCCATAATACTCATTATTTGCTTATGTGAAAAAACAATCTCTCTCTTTTCATAAGATGATCCATCTCTCTCCACTTCATTAATTTGGTGTTAAAAAAAAAGGAAAAGTTGACTGTGTTAGATCCTTCATTACTCAAAGTCCGTGATGGATGGAAATGTTACTTTCTATTTTTTTTTTCCCTTTTCTTTTCCTCTCAATTTGCAAACAATAGCTTAAATTTTTCTTCTCTCCTAAACAAGATGAAAGAAATCATCATTATTTCTATTCCCTTGTTTTCTTTAATCACTTATGACTCTTCTTTTCTTCTCTCCCAAGCTCCCAAACATATTGTGATTAGTGAATCACTTGACTTTTTGTTTATGGAGCTAGGGAAGGTCCGAAGAAACCAAACAAAGGTAAAATGTTTTTCTTTGTTTAATTAATAAAAAATAAAGAGTAAAAATAAGTATTAAAAGTAAGGATAATATTAAAATTTTAAACTTTTATAAGTTACACTTCTTTCTCTTTTCTTTTATTCCTATTCCATTTAAATTCTGTTCATTCTAATGGTCTTTATGAATTGAGGCCAACAATTGAAAAATCATTTTCTTCTCATTTCCAATCTTTTTCCTTCGCAAAATCCTCATTTTACAATCCTTATATATGGTAGGAGGGATGAAACAAAAATTCACTCACACATAATTTCACACATTTCAACACACAATATATCCTGGTCCTTGATTTCGGGGTGGATCCTGTGTAGGACCTATGTATAACCCACATGAAACCCACTAACATTAAAGGCTAGAATTATTGGGTGTGGAATTGTGTGTGAGTGCAGCATCACTTGGGATGGAATAGTGGAAGGAAGGGAAAAGATAAAGGGTAATTCTATTGGCACCCACTTCATTTACTCTTCACACCCACTTACTCTTCACACCCACCATTCTTATTAAAATTAAAACAATCTACTCTCTACACCCACCCCCTATTCCCAAAATAACCCTAACTAGTTTATACATCCTCCTTTTATCTCTCATTTCATTTACTCTCTACACCCACCATATTCATCATCATCTTCCCTTTGTAATTTGCAACCAAACCCTAACTAATTACTCCAAAAAATTACAACAGTGACTCAAGTTTTTGAAAAAGCCACAGTAGTGTGATTCTCACTTGAACAAGACTCCTCCATATTTGTGATTGTCACGGTACACTACCTCTACATAGATTTTGGTGATGTCTTGTTATTTTTCCTAAAAAATCGAATAGTAGAAACAAGGTTTTTTTTGTTGTTCGAGTTTTGTTCGGCGTATCAGTGCTGCACAAATATGATATGTTCGGTGGTATGGGGTGGAACAATACGATTTTGTTCGGTGGTATGGGGTGGAACAATGAGATTTTGTTCTATTCTGAAGATTCGAACACTACCGATTTCTTCAATGCTCAAGGCTCGAAAAAATATTTTAAAATGCAAAAAAAAAAACATGAAAAAGGGTTACAAATCATACCTCTTGCTCTATATTTTCCTCCAAAGTATTCGAATGATGCTCCATGATGAATACATATGAATCAAACTAACTAAAATACTATCTAGGGTTTGTTGATATTGGTGAGTGTATATAAAACTTTTTTTTTTTTAATAATTCTTTTGATTGATAGAGGTGGGTGTAAAGAGCATTTATTTTAAAGTCTATTTGAATAATTTGTCCTTTTTTGTCATGGTGTTAGAGGGTATGTTTGGAAGATGAAATATTCATTAATAGGTGGGTGTCGTGAGTAAACAAGGTGGGTGCGGATAGAATCACCCAAAGATAAAAGAAGTATCTCGATGAAAAGATAAAAGACTACTTCCTCCTCTTGTTTGATCAAATACGAAGTGAGAAAGGAAAGGATGAAATGTTGTTTATTTTACTATTATATCCTCACATTAAATTAAAGAAATTGATTTTGGCACTCCAAAAGTTACCATTGACACTCCATATAGTGCATTAACTATATAGTACTACATGCACTGAATGTAGTACTATAGAGTACTAATAGTAACTTTTGGTGTGCCAAAATCAATTAGCATCTAAATTAATTGTCATTATTTACAAGTACAAAATAGTCAAAAGATGAACCATCCACTTTTGGACAGTTGAAATTTGTGATACGAAGTACATCCAACCCCATTTTCTCCTCTCTTCTATCTCACCAAATAAATGATTCTAACTTCTTCCCTCCACCCTTCTCCTTCCTTCCCCTCTTCCCTCAAGCCAAACATAGCATAAATCCACAAACCTAAAAGACCCTTGTTGACCAAAAGAAAACTGCTTTTTTCCCTTACTACATCCATGAACTGCAAAAACTTAACAATCCAAGACAGACAAAAACAGAGAAGGGTTAATTAGTGTTAAGCCCGTCGTTGGAAAAAGTTATTAGTTGAAGAACACAATGGAAACATTTTTAGTGAAAGTCCCTCGATATAAACCTGGGCAAAAAAATAACGACAAGTTTTCTTATGAAATTTCCCAAACTTGTCGCGATTTTTTTGCCCAGGCTTATATGTGAGAGACCTTCACTAAAAAAGTTTCCTTGTTGAACCAATGATTAAAAAGAACTCTAAAATAGAATAAATCCTAATTACCCCAACAGAGAAATCCAAAATATCAATGCATAATTATAGTAAATTAAAAGACTTCACTTTAGGGGGAAAAAATTCACAAATTTGTTTCGATTTTTTTGCCCAAGTTTATATGTGAGGGACCTTCTCTAAAAGAGTTTCATTGTTGAATTAATGTTAACAAGAACTCTAAAATGGACTAAATCATAATTACCCCTACAAAGAAATCCAAAATATCAATGCATAATTATAGAAAATTAAAAGACTTCACTTTTGGGGGTTGGGAAAAAAAACATAAATACCACATGGAATAGTCTTTACTTCAGCATACAGAACCACGTGAACGGCAAAAACTTGAATGCAACCGTTACATTTAGGGACCTAGTATCCCATCCCAATTAGAAG
The DNA here is from genome assembly GCA_033977485.1 of Hydrangea macrophylla. Lineage (NCBI taxonomy): Eukaryota > Viridiplantae > Streptophyta > Magnoliopsida > Cornales > Hydrangeaceae > Hydrangea > Hydrangea macrophylla. The sequence continues at coordinate 130,321,073 of CM066989.1, read as the reverse complement.
TCTTTATAGATACATCTAGCCCCTTATTTCTAGGAGAAATCCTTCCCTGACTCAGCAAAATCTCTTTCTAACTTAGCAAAAATTTAAAATTTAAAAGTTGTGAGAGGGATAGATTCCTACGTGGTATAATATGTATAACCAATATTTGCTCCACATGAACAAAGAATGTAAGACCAATAACCAATTCAACCCACTTATATACCATATCACCCATGTTCACATTTTCATCTGAATATAACTAAACCCTCTACTACAAACTAAACTTAAGCTGCCATAAACCGTCCCTTGCCTAAACCAAACTCAAAATGGGGTTTACCTTAAGTTTGGCTGGGGCTGGCATAGCATAACAAAACCCAAGCTCAACCAATCAAATATATTCCTGGAAGGGTAACCCAAGCCATGAAAACATATGATACATCCATCAGACAAATGGTTTCAAATATTAAGCATCTGAATACAAGAAAAAAGTTAGTCAGATGAATGGTTAATTGTAACCATACCTTAAATGGAAGGAAGAGATGTAAAAACTGTTGAGGCCAAAAGAAAAAGAAACTCATTTCACCTGCTAACTATGTCACAGGTACCCCAAGAACAAAGAAATATAAAAAGACACCACTGAGGTAAATGAAATTAAAACAGGGTGTCCCAAAATAACACTGCTACTCCCAAAAAAAATAAGTAGATGTTCTAAAGTAAGCAACACACACACACGTGCGCATGGAGAGAGAGAGAGAGAGAGAGAGAGAGAGAGAGAGAGAGAGAGAGAGAGAGAACATATCTAAATAGACTGGAGAAGTATTCACAGTATACCAAAACATATAATATCTTGTACTTTGAGTCATGTCTGATGGACTAAACACCCATAGAATCAAGAACCATATTTGTACTTACAAAAAATCACACTTTCAAGCAAAATACAAAAAAGCAATTAGAACCAAGAATATAACCAAGACAATATATTTTAAATAAGCTATGTTGGGGAAAAAAAAATCAAGAAATGGAAGGAAATGCACATCAGCAAACAATGAACACGAGTACAAATTCGATGACGGCCAAATTGTGGCCTTGGAAGGGCTAGAGGCCAATAGATGATATAAACACATCATATAAACACAGAAAACAAGTACAAGCAAGATATATCAGAACCACGGATAGATGCTTGACAGATAAAAAATCAATGACTGCCTGATTGTGACACTAGAAGATACAGTGATAAAACACATGCAAGTATGCAACAGCCAAATTCTCACCAGTGGTTGCTAGTACTCCAACATGTTCAAGAACCTGCTGATCGAAACAGGAAATACACATCAGAGAAACAGAGAAGATAAGAGAAGAACCAATAGGTATCACCATGGTTGTCAACTCATGAATTGAACCGTGAATCAGTTTGCCGGAATTGTGAACCATGAATCGAATCGGCCATATCGGGTAGTATGAAACTCGAATTGACTCGTACGAATTGAATTGTGAATCAACCGATTCTAACAACCATGCTCAAAGGGTTATCGTTGGCAGGACAATTCAAATAAAGCAATTTAAGAAAGCAGTTAGCTCATAAATAAATGAAGCGTTACAGAAAAACCCATTAGTAACAACATATAAAGTTCAGAGGAAAAAAAAAAAAAAAAAACAGTGCAAGAAAATTATTAGCATCAAATACTTCTGAGGTCAGAAACCACCATCAGCACGGAATGAAGTTCATATGCACCAAAGAAAGGAGTAGCATCATTACAATTTCAGGACTGCCTTCAATAAATTCTCGATCAGAGTATCATGTAAATAGAATCTGGCTAAAAAGTCTCTGCAATTGGAACAACAGCACAGCAAGATTAAAGAGGTGAGTCTGAAACTTCCAACAAGTTGAATTCATGGTAACATGTAAGAAAACAGGTTGATAAGAGCTCCAAGAAACCTCAAACCTGTCAAAGATAATGATCATTAATAACAAACGTTAAACAAATTTCAAAAACAAAAGAACTCCACATGTTAAAGAGGGAAAATTAGTGGAAACAAATGACAATATAACGCAAATTTCCATGTAAATTATGCAGGTCTCAATTTTGGTCCAATTAAATCCCAAATGCATTTTGCAAATTTAGCTGGGAAGGATAAAAGCCATACAATATTAAACACTACTTGCATGACAAATGAATAGAAATAATTAGAAAAATCTAACCACCCAAGAGAAAGAGAGAACAAAAATGGCACCTACTAACCAGATTTCTAACGTAGCTGTTTTCCAAGTTCCGGTCAGTATATCAATCAGAAGTAAAACAATGTCATCAATGATCAGAAGAACTCACAATTGTTTTTGTTAAACAAAAATAAAGAGACTTTTCGAATGACATGTATCAATACCCATCACTGATCAATAAATTTTGAACTGATTTCTCAGATCCCATTCCTTCCAATTTAATCAACCACATTCACATTATTTACATAGGTAAAAGTTCTCTCTGCCACATTCTTAATTTTATGCCATAGGCAGGTTTGACTAGAGCTAATAACAATAAACAAATGACTTATCTGTTTGATTCAGCTCCAATGCCTAGTGCTGAGTTGGTTGAAGAATATAATCACAAAGACACATCTATTGGCTTTTCCTTTATGGAAAAAATGACCCTATTGCATGTTTGAAAACTTTGATACAACAACGCAATAATGAATTAAATCTCGATAGAATCAATGGAGAAATAAAATTGTCACATACTTACATTTCGACATGAAAACATCATTGTCACTAAGTCATTTCATTTCAGCCATGAACTTCTCATACTCGGGATCTGCCCCGTATGTTGTCTGCTGACTTTGCTGCTCTGCAGATGAAACAGGTGGTGGAACTGGTGGGTTTGAAGCCCATGGTCCACTTGGAAATTTCGTTGGGTCCATCATTGAATGAGACACACCATAATAAGAAGGATAACCTACGGAAGATGGCGGATATGTAGCTTGGGAATTTGGTGGCACGCCCGCAATAGAATTTCCATACATTCTATACGGTGTGGATTGGGCAGACCCATTTATTTCGGCTTGCACTCCAGGAGGGTAGCTTTGCTGGGCTTCACTAGAAGGCATATTCAGGGGTTGGCCCGGTGGAGGATATCGTACACCGTAAGGAGGCATAGGCTGACCTTGGATAGAAGCATACATATTGGATCCATGCGTAACAGGATAAGGAGCATAAGGAGGAGGAACAGACGATCGCCAAGGAACAGGGGCTCCCATGTAATTTCCAGCCGGTGGGTTCCCGAGAGGGCCACCTGAGGTTATCTGCTGAGATGGGTACACACTAGCACCTTGATTAGGACCAAGATAAGTGGACATTGGTGGAGGAGGAGGAGGTCCAGGAGGTACAGTAGGCTGTGGTGGTTTACCTGCAACTCTTACTGCAATTGCTCTCCCCTCCAATTTATAGCCGTTCATGCTAGAAATGGCTTGATTGGCCTGAGCAATATCGGAATACTTTACAAACCCATAACCTTTGCTCAATCCGGTCACCCGATCCTTAATGACCTTAGCCATTACTATATCTCCGAAAGGGGAAAACAATCTGATCAAAGCATCATCATCAAAATTTGGAGATAAGTACCCGATATACAAATTTGTATCATCAATTTCTTTTCCAATCTTAGCCACATTGCTACCTAAACTGTTGGAATCCATAATGGCTAATGCCGGGGCCTGTTTGGTAAGTGGTACTGGACCAGAAGGTCCAGAACCCCCTAATTCTGCCAAGAAATTCTGATACTCATCGTCCATTTTCTTCCCCACCGTCCCTTTCACAGGACAATCGATCGTAGGGTGCCCTCCATCACCGCAAATCTTACATAACACCTCACTCTTAAAAGTAGACATTCGTGCCGGACAAGCAAATTGCCGATGACCCGACTCCCCACATAGCCTACACATCTCATCTTCCCGTATTGTTCCGTTCAAAGCAGCGAGCTCCCTAAGTTGTTGCCTCTTATGCTCGTTCAGTCCTTCATCAACCGGCCGCAAAAGCTTCTCCACCATCCCCGCCGCAGCATCGACCGCCTCTTGCGTATCCCCTTCCACCAAAACGTGTAAGTCCTCGTTCTCCGCGGGATCATACTTAAAATCCCGTTTCGTTCCCATTCCCAACCTACCTTCTTTAATCGACCCCTTGCCACGAATCACGATTTTCGCACCGGTCTCCTTTTCCATCCTTTTCTGAGTATTCCCTCGAGGCCCAATGATCAACCCAATAAAATTATAACCCGGGTACTCTTTCATCGGTATATAGAGCTTCTTATTAATCTTTGGTGGTCTATAATCAGCAGGAGGCCTATACGAAGGGTTTCGTTTAATAATTTGCGAAATGATCTCTTGTCTCTCTCTGTTAAGTCTCTCGCGTGCTCTATACTCTCTCGTATTTATTCGAATTCCCATGTTATCGTATAGGGGTTCAGGCGAAGGCGATCTAGCACCCTCTGGACGATCATCTAACTGACAACCCGATTGCAATATTCGACTAATCTCAAGAAGCCTAGCATTCAAAGCTTGAATTTCAGGGTCAGTGTCAATACCTCCAGTGAAGTCTTTCATGAAATCTGGCAATTGAAAAGCTGGCTTCGGTTCCTCGGCCGCCCACCTCGATTTTCTCTTCTTTGTCCCACCATTCTCGGCCTCGGCCTCGGTCGGTGGGTCCCACCTGCTCCGCCGCCTTCTTCGGCTACTGGTCTCATCCTCGCCACCCGAATTGTCCTTTTCTGTGCCACTCTGGGTGAGATTAACATTAACAACCCCATCATTTTCAGACACTATTGAACTCTGAATCTCTTTGATTTGGTCCTCGGATGATGAATTTGGAGTGGGTGATATGGGTTCGTTGGGATTGATCTGATTTGGGTCGTTTTGATCTAGGGTTTGTGGAGATGGGATTGGATTGTTTTCGGAAACTAGGGTTTGTGGAGGTGGAGAGGTTTGAGAAGAGTGAGCTAGGGTTTCTGATGATGAAAAGTGGAGGCTTTGAGAGAGAGGTGGAGATGGGGGATAAATTGGAGGTTCGGGAACTAGGGTTTCGGAAGGTGGCGCTGGTTGCACAGAATCCATAGTTTATTCGTCTACAACTTTAGAGAGAGAGAGAGGGGGGTTGTCTAATAGCAACTCTTGTACTCTCTCTCAAATCTAGTTGGTCAAAATTTTCTTTAACCTACTAATTTCCTTTTTTTTTTTTTTTTTTCAGAAAAACCTTTGGCTATAACCTACTAATACAGATGAGAGATATGGTTTTTGCTAAGTTGGATATAGGTACACTTAAATCGGATATCTAAATTATTCACTTGTTGATGTGTTATGATATATTGAAAAATAATTTAAATTTTTTTTGTTAACTGATGAATGATTTTGGAAATCCACATCACCAGGTGGATAGTTTATGTGTTCCGTTTAGGTGTACCTAACATTACTCTTGGTTTGTGATACCATATTAGATTATCAGATTAATAATCGGGATATTGAATAAATTTTCCTATTTCTTAGAAAAATCACATATCACGATGGATTTCGTGAGGGAAAAAATAGAAAGGAAAATAAAAAAGAAAACTAATTTTCTCATATTTTCTTTCATGATTAAATAATATTAAAAATTAAATATTTTGAAAATATAGTTGTAGCATATAAATAAAAGAAGGGAAATGATTCACAACTTTCAAAATGTTTTAATTTTTTTTTTCAACTTATTTTCTTTTCTTTCTTATTTTTCTTGTTGTTTTCTTTTCTTTTCCCTCACTAAATCCAACAACAAAACAAAGCTTAAGAGCATCTACAATGCTACATGCTATTTTCGTCATGCCAAACTTATATTTTAGCATTACTATAGTGTTAATGCCATATTATGTTTAATTTTTTTTCTTCAACTTATTCTATTTTCTTTCCTATTTTCCTCATAATTATCCTTTCTTTTCCCTCACTAAGGGTGTGTTTGATAACTCAGTTAAGTGGTGAAAATGAAAACTTTCAACACTTATTTGTTTTTAGTGTGTTTGATAATATACCACTTAATAGAAAAAAGGGAATTGTTATTGCCACTCCATCATTGAACCAAGGGACTCCATGGTACCACTCTCAGAGCATGTGGTACCATGTATGAAATGCATAACATGCATGGTACCATGCTTTAAGAGTTGTACCATGGAGTGCCTCAGTTCAATAATGGAGTGACAATAGCATCACCCTTGAAAAAGCAGTCAAAAATCCACTGAAAACTTTAAGTGAAAAAATACTACTGAAAATAATCACTGAATGCAGTTTATTTCAGTACTTGATACACTGTTTTTGGTATTGCAAATTCAATCATTTAAAATTTTCAGTACTTAAAATTCAGCATTTAATTTTTCAGTTTTATCAAACGAACCCCAAATCTAAAATCCAAACAAAACCTAAGAGCATCAACCATGCTAAATGCTATTTTCGTCATGCCAAATTTATATTTTAGCATTGATACAATGTTAATGCTATATTTTAGCATATGTGCTTCAATGGTACATATCAAAAGAAATGCTGTTCCTTTTTTGTTTTGAAAAAAGTTGAGTTATTGTCTTGTTGACATGTCAAATTATAGCATAGTCCTCCAAGAACACATCTCCAACGTTGTGCCAAAGGTCCTGCCAAATTATAATAATGCCAAAGGTCATGCCAATTTTGGCATTGGGTATTAGCACGACCTTTGGCATTGCTATAATTTGGCATAATTTTTGACACACCATTGGAGAATGATTTTTTTTTTTTTTTTTTTGGCCATGCTATAATTTGGCAATAGCATGATGTGTATTGGAGATGATCTTATTAGACATGTTTTTTTTTTGGACCATTTATTAGACATGTTATAGTTAGGGCCATTTAATTGTAAGTTTATTGTTGAGCGGGTTATAGCTCAATTGGCATAGCCTCTTTCTTCCCACTGGGGAGGGAGAGGGTTCGAATCTCCATTGGGGATTCTAATTGCATATCCCCCAATTATTCTTCAGCCGGAATGAGTGACCCTTGTGGGGCTTTGGGTTGAGTTTGGGGGGGGGGGGGGGGGGAGGGGGAGATGTATCCAGTCCAGATCTAGGTAAGTTAAAAAAAATGTAAGTTTATTATGTTAATTTACATTGGAGTAATGATAAATAAGATCAGGTCCTCCATATATGAACTAGGTATGTGCCCGTGCAACGCACGGGGTAGTTATGGGAAAAAATTTATGATGTACTTAAAAAGTAATAGAAATCATTTGTTAAAAAATATCTAAAAGAAAAAAGAAATATTACATATTTTGTTGACATGTGTAAATGATAAGTAATTGAGATGAACACTATATACAAAAAAAGGTTCTCTCTTTTGTACGTTCTTTCACATAGTTCTTAAATTTATATAAAATTTCCCTTTCAGAATTAATTTTCAACTTTGAGAATTATATACCGAGAGAGATGGAGTGAAATATAGTGTACATGCCCCCACACTCAAACCGACACCAAAAGGCACCTAGCTCCAACTATTTAAATGAGGAAATTCTCTATCCCTCCCCAACTTCCCAACCTTGGTATGTTCCAACATTATGTTTCATGTTTGGAGGATGTAATTCTAAAATGTAACAAAATGTTGTACTCGTTTAATTGTTAAAAAAAATTATTATGGTTTATAATTAATTAGTTTTAGGCTCCATGTTTTTAGCTTCCTCAAATTGTGCATTACTCTAAGCGTAATATAAGATACGATTTGATACATTCGATATATATATATATATATATTAGTTAGTTAGGCATGTATCTAATTAAACTCACTAAAATTTTGAATTTTAAATCCAATAGTGAAGATGTATGTTACATGCTACCACTATTTTTGGATAGTTATAATAGTCATGTAGAGAATCTTCATAAAATTTAATAGATCACATATTTTCATCAAAAAAAATATATATGTATTAGATCACATACGTGTAGAATATTTAAGCTAAATTGATTTTTTTAGGATAAATTTTATCATATTGTGTAAATGTATTATGCACTAAATATATTAAGCTATTTGAGAACCTAATTTGGGAATGATATCATTATTCACTAAACTATGATAATGCTATACTTTCCAAATTGGGTAACAAATGCTTTGTCAGTTGTACGACATAGAGTGACATATGGTACCACCGATCACTATCACAATATGTGATACAATTGACAAATTGATCGCTATCTATGTATATATATGTACACTGATGATGCCAGAAATTGGTAAGAGTCAAGTAGAGCAATTTAAGGAGAGAGAGAGAGTGAAAGACTATTTTTTGTATGTGGTTCGGCGCTGTTAATGAAGGTACCTACGTCCTCGGGTGTGTCTGAGCACGTTCACTAGCAGATCACCGGTGGGCCTGGTGAGCCAACAAAGAGGGGTGACACTACCAGTAACATCGACCGGGTGTATGCATACAATGGTGAATTTTATAGAGGTGCTGTGTAGACTCAAGAGTTGGCCCCCTCAATGGGCGGTGAGAGGTCTCTTTTATAGATGTAAGAGACCTACTCATACATGGATAAGGAAATATAATCCAATTGATATAGATTGGCATTAATTGTGGGGGTTTCCTAATTGGATTGGGAAATAGCTTGCACTTTCTATTAGTCTTCTATCTTGAGTAGAAAACTGCCCGTAATGCTTGGGATCACGCCTGTGATGCTCGGGATCATGCCTGTGGGCCCGGATGGGCTGTTCCCGCGGTGGGATGTGCCTGTGCAGTTTTCCCGACCTGTTGGCCGGGTCGTGGATGAACTGCTCGGGATGATGAGTAGACTAGACCGCTCGGGCTAATGCTTGTCCGAAAAGTTGTGCACGATTTGACCGGGGCATGGACTAGCTGCTGATTTGAACCGCTCGGTCATAGGATAGAGCCAATTTTGGGTGTATCAGCTGCCCCTCATTTCCAAGGTTGGCCAGATGCTATATCGGGGCAAGTTTGGAAATTAGTTTGATGTTATTTGCCACTGTATGAGTGGTTGGGGAAGCTGCCTCGGGGCTTCTGAGCCTGGTGAGTCCTCAGGAACTGGCTGAGAGTTGAGACCCAGCCTAGCTCGGGATTTTTAGGTGCTCGGGAACTGACCGGGAGTTGAGACCCGGCCTAATTCGGAGTCTTTGAATGCTAGGGAAGTGACCGTGTCACATCCGTTCCAAAATTTCATAGTTTTATCATACATAATTGGAAAGTTGTGAGTATATCAATGTTATTTGATAATTGGATTGAGATGATGTTGATTGTGGGTCAACGGTAAGGTGTCAGTGAGGACACGGGAATATGATAGTCCATTTTGCATTGGCACGGTTAAATGACATTTATATGATTTAAATGTTATTTGCCCTTATCTGGTATTTCTAGGAATAGTAATTATACCTGTGTAGTATAATTCTGATAATCTTTGATATTGTTATATCATTTTGAGAACTGTGGTGAGAACGTGAGTGACACGTTAATTAAAAAGGTAGGTTGTGTAGAAATTCCACATAATATAGTTTTCGGACGTTACTTTGGACCCAAACGAAACTTAGTCGAAAACTTTTGAACTTTATAGTTTTCACTTGTAAAGTTATAAAATGAACGTGTGCGAAGTTTCGAGAGCTAATTAGAAGTTTGAGAAACTTGTGGGGAGGTAAACGTAAATTCCAAAGAATTTTTCTATATATAGATGAGGATGAGATTGAAATCTGTTGGGTTTGTGCCCTCAAACCATTACTTTATGTATGAGACATTGACATTTTAATATATGGATATCAGCTTTACATTTCATTGTGTATGTTCTTTTCATGAGATGATTGTTAATCCTTAAGTATTATAGTAAGTAATTCGTGTGTGTATGAGATGCACACAAGTGAGATACGAATTACTATTCTTTAATACTTAGAATGTGTCACAGTGGATGATGAGACTGGATACCTCATCAAGTATACACTGTAGCATAATTAACTACCATTGGATGGAGTGATTAATCTCAATCACTAGAGTGTATCTCTTAGTTGATATGCTAGTGCTAATAGTGCATTGACGGACCTGAGTTTCCTATTGACGCTTAAGACTGTCAAACAGTCAATAGGAACTCATAACTTGTATAAGGTACGTGTTCTCAATCTTGAGACGATTATGAACACAGACTGTGGATATGACTGCTTTGACTTACCAATCAGTGAGGTCTATAAAAGATCAACACCTGGGTATCTTGGGTATGTCATGTTCATAGGGTTGTGAACATATATTGTCAAGATAGAATCTACCCTCTGTTTCAGAGTAAGCATTCCCTTGAGAATGTCACCAAGTCGATTACTGAGTACTGCAGTCTTGTTGATAAGAGTTATCAACATGTTTGGTAATCATGAGAGGTGAATGGGACTCAAGGAATACAAGAAGTAATCATGATTCAGGTTGACAGTAACAGTTATCCGACTACCTGAATATGATTACGAATGCTGACGGTAGAGGGACATTAGTACATCATACAAGTCTAGTTATCGCTTCGGATATGTTCTTTTGCGTTGGAGTTCAGTTATCGTTTTATAGTGGAGTAAACTTTAACTGACCAGTTAGTTAGTTTGCTGATCAAAGAGTTTGGTCATGGTAGTTAACAAACTGGTCTGAGCCAACAATAAAGAGCCTAGGAGGTCCCACTCTTAGCTCCGCTAGGATACTTGGAAAGGCAAATGAGGATGATGTCCAGACAGGTTCGATCGATCGAAGTTGTCTCGATCGATTGAAGTCTGCAGGTTCGATCGATCGAAGATGGTTCGATCGATCGAAAGTTCGATCGATCGAAGGCACTTCGATCGCTCGAAGTCTAGGTCGGTTCTGGGAATCTATAAATAGGGCAGCTGCGTTCTGGAAAATGTTGTTCGTCGTTTTGAACGTCAGAAGCTGCAGAAACTGTTTTGGAGCCCCAAAACCTTCTCTATCCTCTCTATTAGGGTTCCCACCAACCCTAGTCTTTCTGGCAAGCATCCGCAGGAGTCATAAGGGTGAAGATCATCTAGTGGAGGTTGCTGGAAGTTGAAGATCAGAATTGGGTTCAAGACACTAAGGTATAACTCGTGTCCCCTCTTGTGCGCATCTGTAGAATTGACGAGTAGTAGATCCGGGCATGCCAATAAAGTTTCATAGCTTGATTTTTCCGCTGCGCGTTTAAACTTTCAATTTAAACTGTTTTTCCAACAATTGGTATCAGAGCCACGCTCGTTTGGATCTATAGATGCGTTTTTTGGAACACTACTTTGATTTGCATGTTGATTTTAGAACTGCTTTCGAAACTGCATCGTCACAGATCTGTTTCTGCAGTGTTATCGCAGCAGTATACAAATCTGTGATTGCATTGGATGCAAGATGGGTTCGATCGATCGAAGAATGTTCGATCGATCGAACGCTCTGTACTCGAGCGATCGAACAGGTTTCGATCGATCGAAACCTTCTGTTGTTCGATCGATCGAATAGAGTTCGATCGATCGAGACAGACTTTTTGTCAGGTTTTCTGTTTCACAGTTTTAAAAGTATTTTGAAATTAAAAGTTTGATTTTAATGTATTCTGCAAAATTATTTTTTTATCATTCTGTGAAATAGAATGTTCAAGCGATTGAACTATGACAGAGAAGTTAGATGCTGTTTTGAGTTCTAATTCAGTATGTAAAGAGTTTATATACTGTGTGAATCAATTAAGGGTTCCAATAGTTATATTTTGTTATATATATGCGTGGATGTGTGTTCAACTAACCTTTTGCAGCAAAAGTTAGTCGCTATCTCCCATGGCGCCAAGAGCATTTAATTTTGTGTTTGAATGTTTTTAGATTGGTGTGTTGTTTTAAGTTTGGTTTGGTTTTAAGGCATATGTAAAGGGCGCTGCGACTTCAATCCTACGAAAAGGAAAGTCGCACCGGTTTCCCTAGCCTTTTATTTTGTTGTTGCTATTTCTATTTCTAGATAAATTGTAAGCTTCAAAAGAGGCATAGGTTCAATGTAATAGAATTAGAATATCCATGAAGATGGATCAAGGAGCCGTTGTCCATGAAGATGGAGCTGGAGGCGATCAAACCAAAAGCAGGTTCTATGGAGATAGAGCCATGGGAGATAGAGGCATCGTTTGGATGTCTTTTATTTCATTTTAGTTTTTTGTTTTATGTGCTTGGTTTGTGATTGGCGTATAATACATTGTTGCATGCACGCAAAACAAGTTTTCTAAAATAAAATTCAAAAACCGTTTTCAACACATTAGTAAACATTAGATGTTTATGGGAAGTGTGTAGAAACAGATTTTCTCAAAAAGCAAAATCCTTTTTACTAAATCTAGTGGGAGAGGGTCTTATTTATTACACCCACGATCTTCCATTAACGGTTCACTGTAAGATGAGTGATGCATTCTGTGTCACCTCGCTAGGGGTGATCATTCCATACGGAGGGTGCATTACTCATTGGTTACTAGATGTGAACTTATTTTGATAGGATCAATCAGACGTGTTAGAGGGTGACCACCACACGGAGGCGCTACTTGAGACGGTTGTGATTGGATCCTAGTTAATGGTACACACTAGCTAAGCTATGGATAAGGGATCCCACACGGGGCATTATTCAGAAACTTAGAGATCAAATAGGTTCGGAAGTCATAACTTGTTTTGCAAGAGTTGCATAGCAGATAAGTTATGATAAATCGAAAGATCGAACATTGACCACCACACGGAGGCTTTATTCTTTCGTTTCGATATTCTGGCGACTTTGTTTTAAAATAAGAGTTTTTAAAAGGATTCTTTTATTTCAAACTGTCAAATTCTGATATCCATATTTATTTTGTTTTGATTTTTACAGTAAATCATAATGTCTGGATCTGTTTTTAGTCCACTTGCCACCATACTCACTCAAAACAAATTAACTGGAAACAACTACACTGAATGGAAACGTAACCTTGACATCGTATTAACTGCGGAGGATCACATATATGTCCTCACCACCCCATGCCCCGAAGAACCCGCTGCAAATGCTTCGGCTGCTGCTAGACGCGAGTTCGATAAATGGAAAAAGTCGAATGGGATGGCTCGTTGTTACATATTGGCTTCTATGGCTAATGTGTTACAACACCAGTACCAGTCGAATAATTCCGCCAGTGACATTATCGAATCCCTGAAAAAGATGTTTGGGGAACATGGCAGGCCTGCCAGACAGGTAGCTATGCAGAAGATAATGAGTGCTAAGATGTCGGAAGGGACTCCAGTCAAAGAACATGTTTTGAAAATGATTGGTTATTTAAACGAGCTGGAGACCCTAGGTGCCAACATCGATGCACAGACCCAAGTTGATATGATCCTCAATACGCTGTCGCCATCATTCGCTCAATTTAAACTGAATTATAATATGAATAAAATGGATTTTTCAATGAGCGGATTGATGAGCTCTTTATTGGCAGCGGAAGGGGTGATCAAACCTGGGGGCAGCGTTTTAAACGTTGAGAAAAGCGCTTCCTCTTCCCGATCTGTGCCGAAAGGAAAGAAAGGGAAGAAGAAGGCTAGCACTGGTGGTTCAAGTGTTGGACCGGTCCCTAAGATTGCAAAATCTAAGGGAAAAGGTAAGGGCAAAGGGAAGGTGGGTGGCCAAGGCAAAGGAAAGTGTTTCCAATGCGGTGAGAAGGGCCACTGGAAGAGGAACTGTCCAGAATTCTTAGCTACAAGAGTTCAAGGTATGATTGAATCACATGTGATTGAAGTAAGTTTTATAACGGATACTTCAAACACTTGGTGCATTGATTCTGGTGCGACTAACCATATCTGTAATTCATTGCAGGGGTTCAGATCAACCAGGAAGTGCAGTGATGGGGAAATCGTACTTACTCTAGGTTCTAGCGCAACCGTTTCTGCGGTTGCTATAGGAGTCGTAGTTTTAGAATTTCTAGACAATAAAGTTTTGATTTTATCAGATGTACTTTACGTCCCTTCAATGAGACGTAATTTAATTTCAGTTTCTAATTTATCGAATAATGGTTATTCTTTTCATTTTGGAACTGAAGTTGTGATTAAAAGAAATAGTTCTTTTATATGTTCTGGTGTTAAATCAAATGGTTTGTATGTGATTACTCCCAATATTTCTAAAGATTCTTGCATGGAACTGAATAACTCAGTGGTAACTGTACCATCTAAAAGAAAGAGACCTTCCACTAATCCAACAATGCTTTGGCATATGAGGCTTGGTCATATCAATCTAAATAGGATTGGTAGACTAGTCAAAGAAGGGGTCTTAGGCGATTTGGTTCTCGAACCAATAGAAGTCTGCGAGTCTTGTTTAGAGGGTAAGATGACCAAAAGGCCCTTTCCTGCAAAGGGCAATAGAACCAATGCATTGTTGGAATTAGTTCATACTGATGTGTGTGGACCAATAAATATTAGAGCAAGGGGTGGTTATGAGTATTTCATAACATTTACTGATGACCACTCTAGGTATGGATATGTGTACCTAATGCAGCACAAGTCTGAAGCCTTTGAAAAGTTCAAAGAGTTTAGGGCTGAAGTGGAGAAGCAATTGGGCACACATATCAAGGCCATTCGATCTGATCGAGGTGGCGAGTACCTCTCTAATGAATTTATTGATCACCTCGTACAGAATGGGATTCTGTCACAGTTGACTGCACCTGGTACGCCTCAGCAAAACGGTGTAGCGAAGAGAAGGAATCGGACTCTTTTAGACATGACTAGGTCAATGATGAGTTATTCTGAGTTACCTTTATTTCTTTGGGGTTATGCTTTGGAAACCGCTGCTTACATACTAAATCTAGTACCAAGCAAATCTGTTCCCAGGACACCACGAGAGATGTGGATTGGGCGCAAGCCTTCTTTGCAACATCTCCGGATATGGGGATGTCCGGCACATGTGCTAAAAGGAAAGATGAGCAAGTTGGATTCTAGATCGGAAGTATGTTACTTTGTAGGGTATCCAAAGGGTACTTATGGATGGTATTTTTATGATCCAAGAGAACAGAAGGTGTTCGTCAGTACGAATGCTATTTTCTTGGAGGATGATTATATCATGAACCATAAACCTAAGGGAAGGATAGATCTTAGAGAGATAGAAGGAGAGCCCTCAGTCCAACCCGTAGTTAATAACGATGTAAATCAGGAAGACACCACTTCTTCACCTATTTCCGCACCAGTACCTCGTCGTAGTGGGAGGATTATCAGCCAGCCTGATAGATACATGTTCTTAGGAGAAGTTTTTGAAGCTGTCTCCATAGAATCTGAATCTGATCCTACCACATACGAAGAGGCAATGGCTGATGTTGATTCAGCTCATCGGGTTAAAGCTATGAAGGCTGAATTGGAATCTATGGATTCTAATCAGGTCTGGGATCTTGTAGAACTTCCAGCCAATATTAAACCCATTGGCTGTAAGTGGGTCTACAAGAGGAAAAGAGGATCTGATGGAAAGGTTGAGACCTTTAAGGCAAGGCTTGTAGCGAAAGGTTATACTCAGAGGGAGGGCATTGACTATGAGGAAACCTTCTCACCGGTAGCCATGCTCAAGTCCATCAGAATACTCTTATCCATTGCTGCATGCCTAGATTTTGAGATCTGGCAGATGGACGTCAAGACTGCATTCTTGAATGGCAATCTTGAGGAGGACATCTATATGCAACAACCAGAAGGGTTCATAGCTGGTCGGAAAGGTAACTTGGTATGCAAGTTACAAAAGTCCATTTATGGGCTTAAGCAGGCATCCAGAAGTTGGAACATCCGATTTGACCAAGCAGTCAAGTCGTTTGGTTTCATACAGAATCTGGATGAACCTTGTGTATACAAGAAATGTGAAGGAAAAGTGGTGGCTTTTCTTGTGCTTTACGTTGACGACATTCTACTCATTGGAAATGATGTAGCGGCGCTGTCAACGGTCAAGGTTTGGCTAGCTAGTACTTTCGATATGAAGGATCTAGGAGAGGCGAGCTATATTCTTGGAATAAAGCTCTTTCGGGATCGTAAGCGAAAGATAATGGGATTATCTCAAGCTGGTTATATCGATAAAGTGCTAACTAGGTTTTCAATGGATAATTCGAAGAAAGGTTTGTTACCTTTCAGGCATGGTTTAGCGTTCTCCAAGGACCAGTGTCCAAAGACACAGGAGGAGAGGAATCGCATGATAGGAGTTCCCTATGCTTCGGCAGTGGGAAGTCTCATGTATGCGATGTTATGCACTAGACCAGATATCTGTTTTGCCGTTGGCATGGTTAGCAGATATCAGTCGAATCCGGGTCCAGAACACTGGACAGCCGTTAAGCACATTCTTAAGTACTTGAGAAGGACTAAAGATCACATGCTTATGTACGGTGGTAGTGAGTTAATTCCAGTAGGATACACTGACTCGGACTTTATGTCAGATAAAGATTCGAGGAAGTCGACGTCCGGTCATCTCTTTACCTTGGGAGGTGGTGCTGTCAGTTGGAGGAGCATTAAGCAGAAATGCATTGCAGACTCAACTACAGAAGCTGAGTATGTGGCTGCTTGTGAAGCCGCAAAGGAAGCTGTTTGGCTCAAGAAGTTCCTTATGGAACTCGAGGTGGTACCAGCGTCGCTGTCGCCTATTACGCTTTATTGTGATAATAGTGGGGCAGTGGCTCAGTCCAAGGAGCCAAGGAACCACGGAAAGGGAAAGCACGTAGAGCGGAAATATAATCTTATCCGAGATATTGTTCAACGTGGAGATGTGACTGTCACCAAGATTGCCACAGCTGACAATCTTGCTGATCCGTTTACAAAGGCCTTGCCACAGAAGGTCTTTGATCGTCATCTAGATAGTCTAGGTCTTAGATGTAGTTCTGAATGGTTATGAGTGCAAGTGAGAGTTTGTTGGGTTTGTGCCCTCAAACCATTACTTTATGTATGAGACATTGACATTTTAATATATGGATATCAGCTTTACATTTCATTGTGTATGTTCTTTTCATGAGATGATTGTTAATCCTTAAGTATTATAGTAAGTAATTCGTGTGTGTATGAGATGCACACAAGTGAGATACGAATTACTATTCTTTAATACTTAGAATGTGTCACAGTGGATGATGAGACTGGATACCTCATCAAGTATACACTGTAGCATAATTAACTACCATTGGATGGAGTGATTAATCTCAATCACTAGAGTGTATCTCTTAGTTGATATGCTAGTGCTTATAGTGCATTGACGGACCTGAGTTTCCTATTGACGCTTAAGACTGTCAAACAGTCAATAGGAACTCATAACTTGTATAAGGTACGTGTTCTCAATCTTGAGACGATTATGAACACAGACTGTGGATATGACTGCTTTGACTTACCAATCAGTGAGGTCTATAAAAGATCAACACCTGGGTATCTTGGGTATGTCATGTTCATAGGGTTGTGAACATATATTGTCAAGATAGAATCTACCCTCTGTTTCAGAGTAAGCATTCCCTTGAGAATGTCACCAAGTCGATTACTGAGTACTGCAGTCTTGTTGATAAGAGTTATCAACATGTTTGGTAATCATGAGAGGTGAATGGGACTCAAGGAATACAAGAAGTAATCATGATTCAGGTTGACAGTAACAGTTATCCGACTACCTGAATATGATTACGAATGCTGACGGTAGAGGGACATTAGTACATCATACAAGTCTAGTTATCGCTTCGGATATGTTCTTTTGCGTTGGAGTTCAGTTATCGTTTTATAGTGGAGTAAACTTTAACTGACCAGTTAGTTAGTTTGCTGATCAAAGAGTTTGGTCATGGTAGTTAACAAACTGGTCTGAGCCAACAATAAAGAGCCTAGGAGGTCCCACTCTTAGCTCCGCTAGGATACTTGGAAAGGCAAATGAGGATGATGTCCAGACAGGTTCGATCGATCGAAGTTGTCTCGATCGATTGAAGTCTGCAGGTTCGATCGATCGAAGATGGTTCGATCGATCGAAAGTTCGATCGATCGAAGGCACTTCGATCGCTCGAAGTCTAGGTCGGTTCTGGGAATCTATAAATAGGGCAGCTGCGTTCTGGAAAATGTTGTTCGTCGTTTTGAACGTCAGAAGCTGCAGAAACTGTTTTGGAGCCCCAAAACCTTCTCTATCCTCTCTATTAGGGTTCCCACCAACCCTAGTCTTTCTGGCAAGCATCCGCAGGAGTCATAAGGGTGAAGATCATCTAGTGGAGGTTGCTGGAAGTTGAAGATCAGAATTGGGTTCAAGACACTAAGGTATAACTCGTGTCCCCTCTTGTGCGCATCTGTAGAATTGACGAGTAGTAGATCCGGGCATGCCAATAAAGTTTCATAGCTTGATTTTTCCGCTGCGCGTTTAAACTTTCAATTTAAACTGTTTTTCCAACAAAATCTCATCCACAACTCCTAAATATCTAGAGAGAGGAGAGAGAAGGGAGATTTTGTTGCCACGGGCTTTGCGACGCCGATCGACGACCGTTCGTCCGTCAGATTTTCTCCAGATTTCAGATTTGAACTCGTGGAGGTAAGACCTACGTTTTGGTACTACTTAGGTCATGTTTGGCAAAGTTTTGTAAAAATCTTAATTTTGGACTTTTGGGAAAAATCAGGTAAAACTTATAGGAATCGTACCAAATTCAAAATCCGACGATTATTTAGCCCCCTAGACGATCCTTCAAAGTTTGAAGAGATTCGCACGAGGTATGAATTCTAGATCTATGAAATATATGGATTTTCATGTTTTGGACATCACTTTTGATATTCTTGGATCCGGGCGAAATTCATGTGTTAGTTAGGCCCGTTAATTATGCACGTGAAATTATGATAAAATCACGTATAACTGTTTATGTGAGCATGTTATGTGTCTACTTGGGTCAAAGGGGAGTTTGGTGCAAATTCATCCGGAGTAAGCTCCTCGAACCTTGAGGATTGTGATCTTGTTGGAATTGGAAATTTTGGTTGTGTCTGGATTGGAGGTGGGCCCAACCAGGACACGGTACCTGGTATGGAGGAAGGCCCAACCAGTGTACGAGATGCGTGGGAGAGGTGGGCCTCCTACGGCATCGACCGGATGAATGCGTACCACTCACCCCAGAGACTATTTCTATGTGTTTTAGATGCTTAAACCATGAACTGTCATATAAGCATACATTTAGAATTGTACGCTCAGCATATAGCTGAGCAGTGGAGATGTACTCCATTGCAGGTAAGAAGAAAGACAAGAAGAATCGTGAGGAGTGAGGCCGAGGAACGCCGGGGATTTCACACTTGTATATGTTTTGGTTGTCTTATTTTAAATCCTGAAACTTGTGTAAGGATTGGTAATATGTTGTAATAGAACCATAGATTAGTTCTATAGTATTGTAATCTTGTAATTGAACGTCTGTAGTTATGTTTTAATACGTTAAAATCAGTGGTGGTTGTGTTTGTTGTTGGTATTGAGTAGCAGGACTTGTTAATTTCCAACACAGGCTGCCCAGCAGGGGAGCAGTCGACTGGACCTAGGGTCAGTCGACTGGACCTCGTGGGATTGAGACACTGAAAGTATATTATAAGAGAAGCAGTCGACTGACCCCTTGGACAGTCGACTGGACACTGTTAATTTTGGCTACTGCTTCTTAGAATAGAAAAGCAGTCGACTGGTTTCTCAAAGCAGTCGACTGGGCTTCTGTTGAGAATTTAGGGTTTTAGTTTCTGCCAGGCACAGTCGACTGGACCCTAGTACAGTTGACTGGACAGTCGACTGAACCTCTGTATTTTGAAATGGATTCTTGTGAACACTTTTGATTGAACAAAACTTTTTATAACTCTGATTTCAATGGATTTTACAAACTCAGAGGGTAATGTTCCCTAAGTTTTAAAATACCCAGGGTTGTTTTAAAGTTCTTTCCGTTGCGTATCGTTAGATGATGTTTGGTGAGCCTTGGTGGCGTGCCACGTGTCCTATTTCCACGCGTAGTGGGATGGGTCGTGACAGACCGAGAGTTGAGACTCGGCCTACTTCGGAGTCTTTTTACTTGAGTTAGCTCCCAGGATGGTTATCTTCTGCCTGTAAACCTTCGTCAAGGTTGTGGGTAGAAGAATTTGACCATGTTGGAAAAGCCGACCTAAAACGTATTACTTTAGGGTCCTTTTTATGTTAACTCCCCAGGATGGTTGTCTTCCGCCCAATTAGCCTTCGTCAAGACTGTTGGGAGAAGAGCTTGACCATGTTGGTGGAGCCGACCTAAATCACGTTGCTTTAGGGTCTTTTTGCTCCTCTATTGTCGGCCAACCTAAGAGATTTTAGTCACCTCTATCATCGGTTTGGACCTAAGTGGAGTTAATGCCTCTGAGTACTGTAGGTGCTCGGGTTGTCCAATATTTTGACTTGGTTATCCGCGAGGCCTGTAGATACCTGGTGTGATTACCTGTTTAGTTCACTGCGCCGTCCTTTCCCCCAAGCTTTCGCTAAGACGAGGGTCTTACAGAGGCTATGAACTGTAGGTAACCGACCTGGAACATGGTGGTTGCAGGGTCTTTTGAAGCTTGCCATCATCAGCCACCTTCCCCCATCGTCGGTTGGACCTAAGCGAAGCTGGTGCCTCGGGCGTGACCCCGAGGTCTTTGGTGCCTGGGTTCGGAGCCTGAGGTCTTTTTAGTGCCTGAGTTCGGAGCTCGAGGTCTTCTTCGTGCCTCGGGGTTAGGCCCGAGGTCTTTGTATGCCTCGGGGTTAGGCCCTAAGTCTTTGTATGAGTTCTCTGACAATCGGTGAAGCCTCATGTGGTGATCAAACAAGTACCACTATAGTCGGGCTCTTCTAGACCGATGGAGATAGGAGGTCGGATCAGGATCGTCGGACTTCTGACTTCTCTGTGCTGGAGGCAAAGTCGGAACTGTTTGATCCTGATCGATGTGAACTGGAGATCGGGCCGGGGCTGCCGGACCCAGACCGCTGCGAACTGGAGGTCGGGTCAGGACTGCCGGACCGTGCCTGCTGTGAGCTGAAGGAATTGTCAGAACTCCCGGGCTGATCTCGCTTTCACTTACTTCTGGAAGACTCGTTGCTTTCTTGCCCGGTGTCTTTGGTATTCAGAAACTCTTCAGTGTCAATGTATCTTCCAACCCTCTCAGGGAGCTCAACCAAAGTTTCTGGTCGGTTTCTGTGGAACGACGCGGCGCACTTGGTGTGTTGAACTCCCGAGCAGAAGGCTATGATAGCTGCGGTTTCATCAAGATCGTAGATGCTGAGCTTCTCTTGATTAAACCGGCCGGTGAACTCCTTGAGGGTCTCATTATTCCTTTGTATAACCGTTAGTAGATGTATGTCAGGCTTTGGCCGTTCGTGCATACCGATGAACTGATTGATGAACTGCTTGCTGAGTTGCGTAAAACTGCGGACCGATCGGGGCTCCAACGAGTAGAACCATTGGGCGGTCGGGCCTTTCAAAGTGCTGGGGAAGGCTAGGCAGTGTAGTTCATCGGAGTTGGTGGCCAAGGCCATCTAAGCCTTGTAGGTCCGGACGTGGTCAATCGGGCTTCCCGAGCCGTTATAGGGATCTAGGCGAGGCTGCTTTAATTTGCGCGGGATGGAGAATCTCGTGATCTGGCTGGAAAACGGTGACTCTGTCTCGGTATTGGCTTGATTCGGAACACGATTTTGACCAAGCTTTTTGGCCACTTCGTCGATCTGCTTCTGCAAGTCCTTGATTCGAGCTTCCACTCCTTCCCGACCGATATCTGAGGGGTTGGTCGGGTCGGGGGAAGAGGCTTCTTCTTCATGGTGGTGTGCTGTCCTCTGGGATCGGGCTCGGCTATGGCTTCGGGTAACCGTTCGCCTAGGGACAACTCGGCTCTTGACCGAGTGACCCTGGACTGATTCTCGGGCCATATACCCCTGCCTCTCCTCTCGGGCAGCACGCCTACCGCTGATGTCTCTGGCATCCTCAACGGGAAACGGGTTGGCTCGGGCACGTTGTTTGGTCAAGATCGGTTCCCGACCGTACACAACGTTCCCGAGTCGTTTCCCGGCCCCTGGGGACTGCTTTGCCGGGCTAGCAGGGCTTCGATCTGTTGCTGGATTTGACGTTGTCCCTCCAGGAGTTGTGTGAGGGTCACGGTGATCTGCTCAGATGTTATGACTGTCGCAACCGTTGCCGGGGCCGAAGGAACATCCCGGTCGGACTGCTGATCAGCCTTCTTACCCTTTTTCGGTGGCATGATGATCAGTCAAGAGATTTGTTGATGAGAAGACTTGTTGTTTCCCACAGACGGCGCCAAACTGATGATGCCAGAAATTGGTAAGAGTCAAGTAGAGCAATTTAAGGAGAGAGAGAGAGAGTGAAAGACTATTTTTTGTATGTGGTTCGGTCCTGTTAATGGAGGTACCTACGTCCACGAGTGTGTCTGAGCACGTTCACTAGCAGATCACCGGCGGGCCTGGCGAGCCAACAAAGAGGGACGGCACTATCAGTAATACCAGCCGGGTGTATGCGTACAATGGTGAATTTTATAGAGGTGCTGTGTAGACTCAAGAGTTGGCCCCTTCAATGGGGGTGAGAGGTCTCTTTTATAGATGTAAGAGACCTACTCATACATGGATAAGGAAATATAATCCAATTGATATAGATTGGCATTAATTGTGGGGGTTTCCTAATTAGATTGGGAAATAGCTTGCACTTTCCATTAGTCTTCTATCTTGAGTAGGAAACTGCCCGTAATGCTTGGGATCACGCCTGTGATGCTCGGGATCATGCCTATGGGCCCGGATGGGCTGTTCCCACGGTGGGATGTGCCTGTGCGGTTTTCCCGACCTGTTGGCCGGGTCGTGGATGAACCGCTCGGGATGATGAGTAGACTAGACCGCTCGGGCTGATGCTTGTCCAAGGAGTTGCGCACGATTTGACCGGGGCATGGACTAGCTGCTGATTTGAACCGCTCGGTCATAGGATAGAGCCAATTTTGGGTGTATCATACACAATTATAAATATCTAATAAGAAAATAGAATCAAGGAGAGCAAGTTTAGGAATAATCAAGGAGAGTAAGGGTGTGTTTGATAACCCACATTTTCACCACTTATTTATTTTCAGTGCGTTTGATAACATACCACTTAATTGAAAACTAACCAAAAACTTGCTAAAATTTTAACCGAAAACTTTCTGTTGAAAATAATCACTGAAGGCATTCCATTTCAGTACTTGAAACAATGTTTTAAGTATTGCAAATTCAATCGCTTAAAATTTTCAGTACTTAAAATTCAGCAATTAATTTTCTGTTTTATCAAACGGTCCCTAAGTATCCTATTCATCTGCTGCAAAATACTGGTGATATTTGACAAAAATCTAGACCAAATTTTGTGTGTTTATATAATAGAAAGTGTATTTTGGAATTCGTAGTCATAATCTAGGCCTTTAAATGAAAAAAAAAATTTAAAATTCATAAAGATGACACGTGACAATAGCTAAGGTAGCATAATTATCTATTCAATGCTTATTATTTAAAACTTGTGCACAAATTTCAAATTGAATTTAAATTATGTCCATAATAGATATAGATAGGTTTTATCATATACACTTAATATGTATAAAAAAAAATTAAATTAAATAAAAATAGTTAAAATTCATAGGAAGTGACACGTGGCGAAACTCAATACTTCTGTTTTCATATATAGATATTAGATGTTAAGTAGAATTTTCCCTTTCATATAGTACTTTTTAACAAACAATAGAATCAAATTTGACTTTAAACTCTTGACAGTTACTTTTATTGAATATGCCTTATTTTTGTTGAATTTTCTCTAAATTTATAATACAAAAATATTAACATTCGAAAAAAAATTTAGTATCTCAATTTCTCAAATAATTGTGGAGGACAAATCAAATTATAAACTAGATTCTTTGAATATTGGTGCATTTGTATTTGTCAATCTAATCAAAACTAGGAATGTCCACATTTCATTTAATTTCATTCTATGTATGAGATATTGTGACATTGTCACGGCAATTTCATACTCGTGTGATTATTACACCTGTATAATGTTTATACTCTAGTGACTGTCACACCTGTGTAATAAAGATCGTGATTGAAGGCAATGGTCTCAACTAGTGAGACCCACAATGGATAATTAGAAGCCATAAGTTAGTTCTAACTGTAAATATAGAGGAAAAGATTTTCCGTTTCCTATATTTCTCATTGTTTTCCTCATTAACCAAACGAAGGAAAAGATTTTCTTCTATATTTTCTTTCTTTCATTAAATTATTCTATTACTGATTCATTTGCTAATAAAGGGCTTTCTCTATCGATGGAATAAATATTGGTTACAACATACAAGTTACAACGATTGTATGAGTGACATAGTATTACACGTCAATCACGCTTTTGTATTTGTCCTTTAGTCCCCCCATATTTTCAGGAGAAAACATATCCGCATAAGTATAACTTCCCAAACTATTAGAGAGGTTTATAAATTGTGATGTGGTACACCCGTTGTAATCAATATTTACTCCTATCAAGTAGAAAGTTTAGGGACAAAATGTCCCAGAAGGAAATGCTTTCTTCTCGAATATCCTATATTAGCGAAATTCTATTTTCTTGTTAGAGGTCCTAAACCCATGTGGACAAGGCACATCATCTAGGTGAAAGAATCCAGTATATGTAGCAACACTTTTTTTTTTTTTGGCAGTTGAATCACAGAGTTTGAATTGCCAAACAGTTTCATGAGACTTTTGAAGTTCCATAATCGCTTATGAACTCTAAAAGTTGTTGCCAAACACAAGAACGCTTATTGCTCCTTAATGCTCTCAAAGATGGCAAAAAAATGCTTATTGAGTACAGAAAAGAGAAACTATTCTCTGCTCTCACATACTAAAAATCTTATTCTTCTGCCAAGAAGGCATTAATAAACTCCTCAAAATACAGACAAAAATCAAATTTTCTCATCTTGTTCTTGCTAACATTATTGGCGTCACACAATATATATGTACAGATGTGGAAATGTATATAACAAATGGTTTAAAGTCTAGCAGTACGGAGCTGTTGCTTCAGTATAGGCCGGATGTATTCGTGGTAGCCATCGGGCACCACTGCGTTATTTAGAGGATCCTTCCATGCTGCCTCATAGAGTTTAGGGTACACATTTCCGTCATATCGGCCAAGAATTGAACCAAGGTAGTGATCTGTGTAGTTAAATGCATCAACAAGAGCGATTGCATTTGGACGAACCTGATACAAAGTATGAATTTGAAGTGAGTAACCACTTAGAACTGGTCTTCTAGTACTAGTAAGATAATAGAAAGCAAATATTTTGCATCTGTTTGGTTTGTGGATATAGAGAAGGAAAAGAAACGGGAAAGAAAATGAGAATGAAAAACCACTTCTTTTGGCTTTGTTTGATTCTTTGGATTTAGTGAGGGAAGAAAAAAAGAAAACATAGAGGAAAACATTTTCCTTTGTTTGTTTGGTTAAGGACACCATGAGGAAAATAGGACAGAAAAGAGAACAAGTTGAGCAATAAATTAAATTTTTTTTTGAATGTTGTATGTCATTTGCCCTCCTCTATTCATGAATTGCAAATATATTTAAGAATTTTTGTTATTCTTAATGTTATTTAAGCATGAAGGAAAACAAAAGAGAGAACACGAGGTAACTAGTTTTACTTCTTGTTTTCCTTTCCCTTTTCTTCTCCCTCACGAAATCCATGAAGAACCAAACAAAGCATTAGTGTTTTCCTTTATGCTTAAATAATATTAAAACTAAAATTTCTCAATATGGTAGGAATCAATGAAGGAGGAATGAGAGTCCTTTGTAAAATTAAAAATTTTGTTTTACGTCATATTTTCCTTTCCTTCTGATTTTACTCAACGTTTTACTCATGCTTTGTTTCGTTTTTGCGGGTTTATTGAAGGACAATGAAAGGGAAAGAATAAGGGAAGGAATAGGAAGACAAAACAAAAATTCCTAGTGTTTTCTCTTATACCCAAAAAATATTAAAAACTAAAAGATCTAAACAATAATTAAAAATGAAGAAAAAGAAACATGAATTAAAATGTAAAAAAACAATATTTTAAATTTTCCTTAATGTTTTCTTTCCCTACCTATTTTTCTCGACATTTTCTTTCTTTTCCTTCTGCAAATCCATGAACCACACGGACTCATAGTAATCAAAGAAAGAAAAGAGGTTTCCGGAATGTTCTCTTTGCTTTTCGCTTACCAAAATCCATGAACCAAACGGAGCCTTATTGAGACAAACCTGGGAATACAAATATCTGAGCTGATCGTTTGCCATAGAAGCCTGCTTTGGAGTGATGCAGCCAGTGGAGAGGAAATCACCCTGATGTTTGTGAAGAAGAAATAGGGCATATATGTAACATAGCACCTCTAACTGTTGTTTGACCCCCTTTCCGGGAATGTCCTGTTGCAATTTCTCAATGAACCTGAAACAGAAGAAAGCTTTTTGTATTGGAAAAGTAGAAAAAATGACCAATAAATAATTTACTCCATCCGTTAATTCTAATTTCTTCTCTACCAATTTCTCTGGGTGAAAATATATTTCAAAAATGCGACTAAAAGATAGGAGCCCACTTGGTATTGCTGTGGGAATAAGAGGTTTTTCTTCGATTAGGAGCCCACTTGGTATTTGCTGCTTCGTCTGGTTTAGGTTATTTTTTCTAGGCTTTAAAGTCAGTTTCACTTTTGAAAAACCTGTCCAAGAGTTTTTGCCAATCTGACTCAAATCTCCCAATAATCCCAGATAAGTGATTGTTGTCCCAAATAAGCTGATCCAAACGGGCTCTAAAACTAGTCACAAGGCCGTTGAAGTAGGGTATGGATGTTCTTGAAGAAAAGCCATACATAAGGTACCACTGAACTTTCAGAGTCAAATGACTTTCAATTGAAAGAAGAGAGAAGATGAAAGCTCACTTTGAAACAACAATTAATTGGCAGTGAGCAATTGCTGCCTCCACTAAATCAGCCGAGTGTTCTGCAAAGCCTGTATGAGAAGTTGAGATTAGGGAAAGGATAAAAATTCACACACAACTTTCACACAACATTTTGTTCACAACCCACAAAACTGTCTGTCTCTCTCCTGTGTCACTGTGGGGTCCACTGACATCACAGGATGATACAGGAGAGAGATAGACACAGTTTTGTAGGTTGTGAACAAAAAGTTGTGTGTGAAGTATTACTCGGAAGGGAAAAGACATTCACTTATAAGCATAGATGTATGAAGAAACTGAAAATTTTAGGGAGAGGTTAATCCTCCCTTGGCCATATGACTTGCATACACTGATACAAGAAAATAAATAACACGAAACGGTTCATTTTGGTAATTCAAATACTTATCACTCGTACCGTTCAATTTATGATCGCTCGGAATAAATTCATCAAGATAACCGAGAATGGAAGCATTTAGGCTCTGTTTGGTTTATGGATATAGTTGGACAAAGGAGAGGAAAACACTAAAGAAAACATTTTTTTTTGTTTGGTTATTAAGGAATGTACCGAGGAAAATAGGAAGGAATAGATAAAACAGTGAGAAATAAACTAAAAATTTTAAATTTTGTGTCTCACTTCAGTTCACTTCCTTTTTTCTTAACTTACCATATGATTTTGAAATTTTTTAGCTTTTAATATTATTTAAGCATGGAAGGAAACACAAGGGAACTAGTTTTCCTTTCCTTTTTTCTGTTCCTCCTCTAATTGCAAACCAAACATAGTCTTATTGTCTCAAACCAATTAGGGGATGGTAGTGCTTACTCCCAATATCCAAACACAAATGTTCCTCCATGTAGTTTGTTTGAAATTTAGCAGAATAAGAGAAGTATATTTATAGAACAATACAAAAAAGTATCAAGTTGATATACGTCAAAGTAGAAAGGTAAGTACCTTCTTCAGAATTTTCAAACCTGCTTAGATTTTGAGCACAGGCAATGGACATCCTAGCAGCCCTTGCTTCAAATGCTTCCAATATCGCACTAGGCTTCAACCAATCTTCAGCTGCATAATTTAAACAAGCAAGAATCTTTAAAGCTATATGTGTATATATGTATATATACATACATGAGTGTGCCACAGCTCCAGTGGGATAGTTCCCATTTGGTGCTCTTCGATAGTTAGAGAAAATCTGGATTAAAATTAACATGATAAGATTGCAATCTAAGCCCAAAATTATGGAGGCAACCATAAGTATCAAGTATCAACAAAACAAAAAACATGCAAACTTTCCAGCTCAGATACAGACATATATGGAAATGTTAGCCTACTAAACATTAGTCCTGTCGATCAGGTCGAATTAAGCCAAGCCTAGGTAAGCCCAAGCTTGGCCCGAACAAATTTATAATCTCCCGGACCCGAACTCGGCTCAATGTGCTAGAGTGAGCTTCGGGCTGAGCTCGAGCCGGCCTACATTTTTTTTTTAATGATTCTTTTAAGCCCAAAAAAGCATAACTATGAACTGACATTAACAATTAATTTGTTACTTCATGAACTTCAAGACAAGAATGAACAAATTCAACAAAATTCAGTAGCTGTAAACTTGTAAGTCACAAGTAAAATTACAAATAACATAAATTTACACACATGTACACCGAGCTTATACAATCCTGAGCTCGGTTCGAAAATCAATTCGGGCTCGAAATTTTGTCCAAGCTCAACTCAGCTCGGCCCAAAGTTCAGTGGTCTGAACAAGAAGGCTTCGGGCTTGTCCGGCCCTATTGACAGTCTATAAAAATCTAAACCTGTGCACTTTTTTTTTGGACATGATAAGTCCTTGCTACCTCATCAAATTGAGGACACTAGAAATTTTTTGCAAAGGAACCTAGGCAAATTACTTTAATACCCTCATTGCAAGATTGCTTTAATGCCCTCATTTTAATGTGGCAAGATTGTCCGTTTAAATTAGAACACAATGCTATCCTAATACTTTAATGCAGTAGGAGAGTAAGCCCCTATAGATATGTATATATAAACAATGTATTTCTGAACTTTCCACATTTGAAGCTAACAAAAGTTTAACGCAGCACCGAAGAGAAGGACAAACTACCTATTTGGACATCAGAACGACATTCCATCAAGTGTTTAATTCGCACCATATATGATGTTGTCCCAACAGGATGTTTTCCGGACCCAACTTGAGAAACGGTCTTTATGAGATGTCTAGCTACCTACAACAGGAACTTCAGAACAATGTTAACATACTTCAGGTAGTGGGCCAATATGTGTGTATATGCCCAATGTATAAGCATATTTTCATTGTAACATATACATATAAGTTGCATAGTTGGGCATTCCATTTCTAAGTACTATTCTGAAAGATGACTTTTGGTACTTTGTTCCATAAATCATTTCCAGTATTTTAAGCTACTTTCACATTCCTGAAAATCTTTGCAATAACATTTTAGGGACACGTAACAACCAAACACCAGAAAATGCTGAAAATATTGCACGGAGAGCAACTTATTAATGACATACCTGTAGAAGCAGCACAACATTATCTCCTTCATATGTACAGGCTGAAACATATACAGCGAATAGTTCAGGAAGCCCACTGCTACAAAGGTAACCATGGCCACCGCATAATTTCCTGCATTCTTCAATCCCATCCTGCAGCAAAAGTGAATGGTTATCAGTTAAGCAGCATTGGGTAAAAGATGAATTTAGAATCAGTTTCTACAGACAAAATATCAGGAAACTGTGTTTCCTTCTTTCTTTTTTCTTTTCTTTTTTTTTTTTGGTTGGGGGGGGGGGGGGGGGGGGGGGGGGGGTGGTTACTGGTTAGATGTGCATGGAAGACAATATAAATCATGAAAAAGCATGTTGACAAATATGTCGAGGAACAACTAGTACATACGGAAGACTATCTTTATCTTCAATTTTACACGTCTGTTAATTCAATGCTATGTTTGGTTGGAAGGATGGAAAAATGGAAGGAATGGGAATGGAGGAGGTATCGAAGAGGTATCTTTAGGTAAAGGAAGGAAGGAAAGAAGAGAATATAATATATTTTACTCTTGTACCCTTACATTTAAAAAGTACCATTTTCTTTGAAAGGAAGAAAGAAAAAAACATCAAAAGAGGAGGGAAGCTTATTCTCTCTCCTAAACTCCTAGTCCATCCATTTTTGGACAGAGAGAAATTTATGAGCCCGGAAGGAAGGGGCTTTAATTTCCTCCTCTCATCCTTCTCTCCTCAATTCATCCTACCACACAATTGATTCTACCTATTTCCTCCTCTCTTCATTCCAAGTTCCACCCCTCTCCTTTCTCTCTTCCCTCATACCAAACATAGTGTAAGTACTTTATCCTATAGGACAGAAGCGGAAAACATTTAACAGGTTCATATTTCTATTCATGTTTACTTCGTGTTTTACAGCATAACCCGTACAATGGTATATCAAACACACACAATGAAAAATTGATCAGCAAGATGATGATAAATTTCTGTTATCCTCATTTACAGCAGTGAAAGATGTAGTTAAAGACTTCAACCCCGCAGTGCTTGCATGAGCCTCAGGCAATGTTGAGAAATCGTTGGCTTGCAATCTTTGGGTCACATCCGTATATAGCCATTTTAACCACTCACCCACAAATCTGAAAGCATAAGCAGAAGCCAGCAAGGGGAAGAGCCTACTTTGCTGAGTTTTATAATCAATCACCTAAACAAGAAGTAGGTAGCAACATTATAACTATATCTTCTTTAGAGTCCGTAAGACTTATCTGAAATTCAACAACAGCTCAGACACATTTCAATACAACCATATCAACCAAGCCCTGCTCTTTAGGCTCTGTTTGGTTCATGGATTCAGTGAGAGAAAGGAAAAGAAAAAACGAAGGAAAACAATTTTCTTTGTTTGGTTAATAAGGAAAACAGGGATTGGATTTCTCTTTTTTTCTAAGCCTCCGTTTGGTTTGCTGATTTTTAGAATAAAAAGGTAAAGCAAAGAATAACAAGAAGGAAACCATTTCCTAGGCTTTGTTTGGTTAATGGATTTAGTGAGGGAAAAGAGAGGATAACATTTTCCTATGTTTGGTTACCAAGGAAATAGTGAGGAAAATAAGGAGGAAAGGATAATATAGTGGGACCTAAATTAAAATTTTTGAATTTTGTGAGTCACCTTCCTTTCTTTTTTCGTAGGTTACAATAATATTTTAAATAAGTTTGAGGTTACTTAAACATGGAGGAGAACACAAGGGAAATATTTTCCTTTCACTTTTCTTTTCCCTCAATGATTCGGCAAACCAGACAAAGCCCTAGTGTTTTCCCTAGTGCTTTACTGCAGGCGCTTAAATAACTTTAAAAATTAAAAATCTTCAACCACAATAGGAACTCAAAAAGAATTTGGAAAGGAAGTAACTTGTTTACCTAGTGCTTTACTGCACGCTTAAATAACATTAAAAATTAAAAATCTTCAACAGCAATAGGAACTCAAAAAAAAGTCGGAAAGGAAGTGACGCACAAAATTCAACTTTTGCAATTTTCTTTTTACCCTATTACTTTTCATTCCAATTTTCTTCACTGTTTTCCTTATCTTTCAAACTAAGAAAAAGTGTTTTCCTCACTGCTCTCTTTTTCTTTACTTAACTAAATCCATGAACCAAACAGGATTACGCAACAACATATTTCATAACTAAAGCAAGATTAAATGGATTGAAAAGTATCTACGAACAGCACTATACCTGGGTCTCGGGACCACCGTTGTGCGACCCAAATTGTCTACGAACAGCACTATACCTTGTTGCAATACAAACTGCCCGTGATAAAGCACGGGAAGCATCAGCTACAATTGCTTGTCGCACATACACCATTGTCCCGTAAACTAGCTGGCGGGGAACATTGGATTGAGAGTATTTCCCTTCCCTAGAAACCTGTGAAACCCTGACATTTTAAAACCAAAGTTTAGAAAAGTCATACTAAATAATTAAGAGCCCGTTTTGGGAAAGGTTTTTCGCGGCCAACAATCACTTGATTGTTTAAAAAGTTGTGGCCCTTTGTATTAGCTTTTTCACGGCTAAAAAAGCTCCAATTTTTAGCTTTATGGAAAACCTGATTCCAAGAAGTGATAATTTTTAAAGCTAACCCAAACGGGATAAAATGATATTTTCGCTGCCACGGGCAACATGGTTAATCTTTAAAGGAACGAAGCTAAAAACTAATCCTCGAAGTATTATGAAGATGGATGGTTCAAAAAAAAAAAAAAATCTAAGCGAACTCAGAACAAAAATAACATGAAGTGACATTCGAAAAGACCCTAAAATGATATACCTCATCAACATTTGATTCCTTGGTATCCTCACATGATCGAATCTTAATACCCCATTGTCCACTGTGTTATAGGCCCCGTTTCCAAATTTCATTCCAATATCACCAACAGTTATGCCAGGAAGAGGTGAATGATCCTCTAAGCTCCTCAACTGGACAATAAAACCTAAGAAACAATTTGTTTAGGAAATCTAAATACAAATTGAAGAGCAAAATTGCTAACACTAATGAATTTGGTACGTACCATGTACTCCATGGTCCTGACCATCTGTTATAAGGCGTGCATATACCACACCATGAGTGGAGATTTTACCCAACCCACCTGGCCACCACTAGTTCAAAAGTAATGTAACAATAGTGAGATTTCATTCTGAGAACATTCAATCAAGAAAACATTATAGAATATGACAGTGTGATATATAAACACACGAACCCAACTTTGCATTCTGAGAACAGCCCATAAAAAAAAATAACCAACTCTCCATCAAATACGTATCAGGCATGGCAAGTACATAGGGGAAGAGAGTATAGGGCACTGTCACAGGAGGCTCGAGATGACTCAGTCACAGTGTATTGCCAATTCTTAAATACAAGTATTACTGAACAAATATATGGCACAATTACAGGGTAATATTATAGTCATACACTTGTACATAAAAAAAGAAATACACCATTACTTGTTAATGGTTATTCGTAAAATACGCTAGATAGGAGATTGACACAATCTAATCCACAACTTTCTTGTATTTTTCGTAGATTCCTCAACAACATCATGATACAAAGGAGAAGATATACTCTATATTTATTCAACGGGTCACAATCGTGTCTCAGTGAACAACAATAACACCTTAATAAAGATGTACTCCATATAATCAATATTTCTCCGAATCATGTGTGCATTTGCATTAAACATTACACTCACTTTGCTTGAAGTCAGGGTAGGACTATGAATGATGAACTCGTCCGTTTTGGGTTCAAAAGTAGCAGTGGTTTCAAGCCCTCGAACATTGGAGCCATGACCAAGTTCAGTTTGTGCATAACACCCAATTATTTGCATCTTGCAAGCCAATGGCAACCATTGCTGCTGCTGTTCCTCAGTAGCTTGTCCTTTCAAAGCAGGAACAAACACATTCTACAAAATGATGTATAAATTAAGTATGCAAAACACATGCTAAGAAACCTAAGATCTCATTCTTTACAATTCTACCCCTAGATTATATCTTCTTACTATAAACCAAAATTATAAAAAGGTAAGTAAAGCCTTAGCTGTTAGTTTCCTACAACAAAGATCAGAGTTTCGTCTCTTTCACTGCCTAGTTAACAAAATTGCTGAAACCTTTTCCATTTTTTCTTAGTGAATTACCAAAACAAAACACGAATAAAACCAAAAGTTACGTCTTCCCACTAGGAAAAAAAAAACTGGGGTAAAATGGATTTCGCACTCTTGAACTGGACACAATTTGTAGTTTGGTCCCTCATCTTTTAATTACAGCAATTTACCCATTCGGCCAACGTGATGTCAAGATTTTGTCAGAGAAAGTGACAGAAACTCTTCAAATGCGTGGTGCAATGGCAACCTTGCACGTGTAGCGTTTCTATTACTCGTTTTAGACAGGAGCTGAAGGAAGGTCGACATTGCAATTGATCCAAAAGTTCAAAGGACCAAATTGCTACAAATTAAAGATGAGGGACCAGACTGCAAACTGGTGTATAGTTTAAGGGTGCAAAATGCATTTCACCCAAAGAAACTGACATCGTTAATATTTATATAATAAATAAATAAACCTGATATCATCTCTTTCCTTTTTCTTTCCTCTTCCACTGTTGACAATCTTATATTCGTTTTTTTTACTTAGAAATATTATTGACATTGTGCGATCATTTGTTTACATTCACTTAACACCCAAGTATCGTCTTTTTGGATGGATTTGTACGCTTAAAATTCAATAATTAAATAATTATTGCATTATCCTCGCTAAATCATACTACCTCCGTCCCATTTTATGTGTCCCTTTTGGGCATAAAATGAGACTTTTTTTTTTCCAGAATTGCCCTTAGTTGCTTAAGAAAGTAGTTTGATGTGTCAAAACCACTAAGGGTAGTTTTGGAAAATAGCTAAAAATTGATGATTCAATATTATAAGTGGACAATAGTTTTGGGCCGGCCCAAAATAGAAAGATGGACACAAAATGGGACGGAGGGAGTATACTCTTGTTATTGCATTATCCTCGCTCAGTCATATACTCTTTCCTATATTTCCAAGTATTTCCAGGTGTTCTTCTTATTCTTCATCTTTGTTATGCACAAGACCACCAAAATACAAACCGTAGATAAAATGTGGAAAACAATGATAATAATAACTCTTGTAAGGCCCAGCCCATTCAACTCCTTAAAACCCAGGTGTTAAGGAGAGGGGAACTAAAGCCTTATAAACCGCACAGAGGGGCTATAAATGGGCGATGTGGGACATTCCAACACACCCCCTGAACCACAGGAGCCGGACACTCGGCATACCCTGGACCACAACAGCCGGACACTCGGCACGCCGGAAGACAAGACCAACCAAGCTCTGATACCACTTGTAAGGCCCAGTCCATTCAACTCCTTAAAACCCAGGTGTTAAGGAGAGGGGAACTAAAGCCTTATAAACCGCACAGAGGGGCTATAAATGGGCGATGTGGGACATTCCAACAATAACAAACACAAGAGACACAAATATATGTGGATCGACAAACTTGCCTACGTCGACGGGCAATTAAAGCACAATGAAGAATTCCACTATTTGAAGAAGAAGATTACATAGAAGGAATTAAAACTCTTAATCTAGGAACACATCAAGAGCCTCACACACACTCTCTCTCTCTCTCTCTCTCTATATATATATATATATATGAGTATCTCTCACAAAAGGCTCTCTTATATCTTACTCTCCTAGAAACGTCCTCTAGGGTCTCCTTTTAAAGGTCCAACACTTCTAAACCTGATTAGGAAGCTAATAAAACCACTTGCCTAAACAAATTAGGAAAACTGGTCTGCTAGATCCTTATCCAAATGCATGGCAAAGTACCTACCTACTTATAAATAAATGGAAATGGGACAATTAAGTAGCCACTATAACAAGAATTAGCTTACCCAATGAAGATCCGTAAAATCAGGTTCGTCAACATAAATCCTCAATCTGGACGCTTCCTCCTCTGCAATAACAAACTTACATGGTTAACATTAACGACTTAAAAAAGGAAAATCATGAACACGCGAAAACTGCTAAAAAACTCAAGAAGATCCTTAGCTTCCAAGAAAAGAGTTGAAGGTAATTACCATGGTTGTCAATTGGTCAGTATCAGTTTTTGAATCATGAACCGTATCGAATCGTCAATTGTAGGATTCAATATTTATTTTTCAAAATAAATAATGATATATAATAAACTATTAAACATACATGCTAGTGCATAAAATGGACAAAATAATAATAAAACACAAGGTTCATGCATTTTGGGGGCTCAAAATCGTGATGGTTTCCACTTAGAACAACTTGAAACTTCAAAGTTCAAAAATATTATGGATTGTGGATTGTATTGAATCGTGAATCCTATATATAGGAATTGACCGATTCTAACAACCATGATGGTAAAACAATAACCGTATACATATAGATACATTTACCAGAAAGACGAAGCTCGTTGATCTTTTTCCTTGCATAAGCTGCTTTTCTAAGCGTGTTCTTAAACAACTCCCTTCTACTTAGCATAGGTCTGCTGTCCTTTTCGAAGGCCTAGACACAATGAGAAAAACAAATCTTTGATAATAGAGACATAATGAACTCATATACATCAAACAGCATCATGAAGAAACCACCCCTTAACACTACAGCCCCGTTTGGCAAAAATTGCGGTTGCCAAACTGTTTAGGGACTCTGATGAGCTATAAAACACTGACCTAATTATGGATTTTTTTTTTTTTTTTTAACAAATGTTGAAAAGGAAGCAATAGTTCTCTGACCATCAAGTTCTCTAATCAGTATTTCAATTTACAGTTCTACAATTTTTCTTAACTTCAATTATTAAAAATTTCCCATACTTCATGGTAGTCAATGCATGAGCTCAATCAAATTCCAATTGCTAACTTAAGGACCTGTTTGGGAATATTGAAAATTGGATCTGGTTCACTCTAAGTCCACTTTATTATCTAGTATATGTTGGTCTCACAGAGAACATGTTTTAAGGAATTTATTAGACTGGACACGGACTCCTACGTAATTGGACTTAAATTGAACTAGAACCTATTTTAGGCTTACCCAATCAGGCCCTAAGGATGTGAAAGTATAAAAGGAAAAAAAAAAAGAAAAAGAAAAAGAAGATGTAATTAGCTCAAGAAAAACCCCTTGAAATTTCTCTAGGATATTAAAAGGTTGATCGAAAAATCAACTAAATTTATGTGGCCAAAATCTGAAACTCATTTGGTCAGAACAATTAATCCAACAATTAAAACTAATTTTAAACCAAACGAAATTTAACCCAGTACATTTCTACAAGGTTAATGCCCCCAAAATCACAAATTTGGAAGCCATTAACAATCTAACTTTGTTTTAATAATTTGAAATTTTTTTTTTTAAACATTGCAAGTTCACTTCACAATCAATCTATACCAGTTAAAACTAATTACAGTATATATATATCAATTACAAGTACATAGTGAAGAATAACTAAACTAGTGTGTGTGTGTGTGTGTGAGAGAGAGAGAGAGAGAGGGTGACCGGATCGCCGGCGACGAGTTTGGAAATGCGATCAGAGACTTGGAATTCATGGAGAGAACCAGCCCAGATGATCTTCATAGCTTCAACATCGAATTGGGACTTTTCTCTCTCATGAGCTAGGTGGTCCACTCCCTCCATTTTTCACCACAACAGAATCAACACAATCACTGATTCAACTATATATATATATGTATATATATATGATATGATATGATATGTATCTATATCTATATATCTATATCAAATGGAACAAGGTTGCTCGAACTCTACGTGTTGTAGGGGTGGCCTCTCGTTTGATCAAAGAGTGTGAGTGTCAGTGTGTGTGAGACTGTGTGTAGACGTATATTGAAAAGTTAAAACAGACGGCTGTCGGAAATGACAGGTCAGTTTCTTTTTTTTTTTAAATCCAAAACAACTTTTGTGCTTAATGGGTTTAATAAAATGCTGTTGTGGTTGTACATTCTTTTTGGCAATGGCCAATGCATGAGACAAATGTTTTGGCAATAAAACGACCTCGTATCATAATGATTGGACCTTTCCCACAATGGCCACTCTACAGCAGGGAACAGTTGTTTTGAGAAGGATGATAGGTCATGGAGTGACATGTGCCCAAGACGGTTTTGGAAGGGAGAAGAAAGACTGCACAATGTCAAGGCCTTACAATTTGGCACCTGCAATAGCAGGTTTGTACTTTTCTAAGAGTTATTTGGACATTGATAAGGTACAACCTGTGATATACCTTATGGAATATATATTGTGTACAATTAAATAAAATCAAGTAAAAATAAATAAATAAATAAAAGTAAATAGCAGGTTTGGACTTTCTTAAGGGTAGTTTAGACTTTGCAAAGAAATATGTTAAATTTGTCAAATATTAAGCATCACTATGTTGTACCTCATGTAATAAATATTGTACACAATAAAATTTAAGCTTGTGAAAAACCAAGAGTAAATAGCAGGTTTGAACTTTTCTAAGCGTTGTTTGGACATTTGGTTCTGTACAACATTTATTCCATAAGAAAAAAAAAAAAAAAAAAACTCAATGATGCATTTTTAAAAATCATAAATTTCTGGAACGGGTGTGACATTGTAGTTAAAGTTATTTTGCTTAATATATTTAAAGTAACTTTGATTAAATAATGTTCTAGAGTAATTCTTTCAGTGATGTGCATTACTCATAACAATATTTTGTACGACAAAATTATTCACAGTAGTTGTAAAATACATGTAAAATGAAGATATATTTGTCTTCTCAAATTAGAACTTCACTTGAGTAAATTAGAACATCGCTTGGATTTCTGCAAATGAGGTAAAACTAAAAATACAAAAATATAGTGAAAATGAGAGAGAGGGTGAAAGTTAAATGTTTCTGCAATATTCAACATCCTTCTTTAGATATCTCTTAAGAAAGTCTAAACTTTGCCTCCCAAGTTGGTTGTTGGCTTATTAAATGGTGTTTAATGCAACAACCTTAATAAAAGCAAAGCAAACCTTAAATTCTTGTACCATTTTCAGTCAATGACTGGTAGTTGGACTTTAGATGGTTGTGTACAACATCTATTCCATTAGGTACAACATAGTGAGGCTTAGTATTTTGCAACTTTGGCACATTTCTTTGCAAAGTCTAAAGACTCTAAACAACCTTTATCAAAGTTCAAACAACCCTTAGGAAAGTCCAAACATGTTATTTACTTTCTTTTTCTTTTTTTTTTTCCTTTTTTTTTTACAAACTCGAATTTTATTTACTTGTGTACAATATTTATTCCATAAGGTACAACATAGTGATGCTTAGTATTTTGCAATTTTGGCATATTTCTTTGCAAAGTCCAAACAACCTTTATTAAAGTCCAGACAACCATTAGGAAAGTCCAAACCTACTATTTACTTTTTCTTTTTTTTTTACTAACTTCAATTTTATTTAGTTGTGTACAACATTTATTTCATAAGGTATATTATAGTAATGCTTAGTATTTTGCAAATTTGGCACATTTCTTTGCAAAAGTCCAAACGACCTTTATGAAAGTCCAAACTATCCTTAAGAAAATCCAAACATGCTATAAGAGGTTGCAAAACATTTAATGTCCCCTGACATGTGGCAGTCCTCCTCTTCCCTTCCAATCCACACCTGTCAGGTGTACAGTGGTTTTACTCCACTTAGAGCCAAACCACTCCTGCCCCAGTATAGCCGAACCCGCCCTTCCCACAATAATAGGCTGGACTAGACAAAGACATGTTCCACACGTACGTGATCTATTTCATTTTCTCCTCGGCCGACCGGTTCGATCAATTTTTTTTAAAAACTTCAAACTTAAAAATCGAACGAACCGAAAAAGGGCGAAAGTTGGCAAAATTAGGAGAGCATTTTTGCTCACTCAAAAAATGGTTCACTAATGCTCACCCAAGCATCTTATTGGCCAATGCAGTCAGACCCATGATTAAACAAATTAGTTTAATCTTGGGTCCCACTGCATTGGCCAAATGAGATGCTTGAGTGAGCATTGATGAACCGTTTTATGTTTAATCCTGTGTCCCACTGTATTGGCCAATGGGATGCTTGGGTGAGTATTGGTGAACCATATTTTGGGTGAGCAAAAGTATTTTCCAAAATTAGTGGTGTAAGAAAAAATCGATGGTCAGTTTCCTAAATGTATGTACAAACTAAAATCGACAGCAAAACCAATCAAACTTGTAAAAAACCGACCAACCGACCAATTTACATCCCTATTGGTCGGTTTTCAAACACCATTTTTTTTTTTAAATCGACCGATTTACACCCCAGACAAAACCGACCAAATACATGCAAAAATAATGGGAAAAAAAAATCAACTAAATTGAACGTTTACACCTCTACCCAGAAGAATAGAAAATTCTATGATGCGAGCTGGTGGTTTGTGCACATGAGAACTGTGATGCAGTTAAAAACCATCATACAAAAACCAACAACCCCCCCCCCCCCCCCCCCCCCCCCCGCTCTCTCGCTCTCTCTCTCTGGCCTGCGTGCAAACCACAATACATGCATAAAGAGAAGTTCCCGGAATCCAAAAGGTAAGAAAAAAAATGGGATTATAGTGTGCTAATATCTAACTTTTACTTATTGTTTGTACCAAAAAATATTATTTTATGTTACAACAATGTTAGGGTGACAAATATTTTTTACAAACACTTACAAACACACTCTATCTCTCTCCTGGGTGGCACTGTGGGATCCACTAAAATTAACCGGACCCCACAGTACCACCTAGGAGAGAGATATAGTGTGTTTGTCACTCAAATATTATTCTTTTATGTTATAGTAAAATATAATGTAGAAAATGACCACTTAATTGGTTAGTTTAAGATATGTATCATAATTATCATTATCTTGAACAGCCTTTAAGAATCAATCAACTCACTCGGAAGGCATGGATCAATGACAAGTG
Organism: Hydrangea macrophylla; assembly: GCA_033977485.1. Lineage (NCBI taxonomy): Eukaryota > Viridiplantae > Streptophyta > Magnoliopsida > Cornales > Hydrangeaceae > Hydrangea > Hydrangea macrophylla. The sequence goes on along the minus strand of CM066989.1, from coordinate 130,280,724 downwards.
GCGACACAAGATTGGACAAGAAGATAGACACATAGCATCGTAGGAGTTGCTCCCACCAATGAGTAGTTTTTTTTTTCTTTTTTCTTTTCTATACTATTGAAAAATTTGAATGGTTAGTTATTGTAGTAGGAGAGAAATGTAATTCGAATTGATAGTTATTGGTAGTTATGATCTGTATCTGTAGATACACATTGTGTATTCATTGTAAGGGATATACAACAAAAAAACAAATCCAAGCAAACCAAACTTTTTTCCTCTCTCGACCACTATGGCCATTACTAGTTTAAATTAGTTGTTAGTTTAACTTTGTATGAGTAGTTGATATTTGTAGCATTAGTTTATTTGAATTCTAGTAGTGTTTAGTTTAATCTTAGTTTGCATTTCCTTTATTTCATCTTCTTTAATCCAAGTTACTTAATGTTTCTTTCCATTTTACACTCTATTCCATCTCACATCATAAAAATCCTTGGTTACAAGGCATTCAAACAATCACAATTAGTCTGGTAAGGTGCATTTGGCTTACACAAATACATTGATAACTTGTTTGCGTGACATGCTCGCACACACAAAATTACAATATCCTTCAACGGATAAATAGCCAAACACTTATTTCTTTAAGTAATAAGTCTCTCGCAAGCCACCTTATTTGGTTAAAAGACGGCCAAAATTTTTTGATACAATAATAGGTACCTCAATGTGCAATGGTCATTTGTAATAGGGAAGCATCAGTTCAACTGCAATGCTTTTGGAGTATAGAAAAGAGAAACTAATCTATGCTCACATGCTAAAAATCTTATTCTTCTGCCCCAAATTTAAGGCATAAAAGAAGATAGTAATAAACTCCTCAAAATACACAGCATCAAATTTTCACATCTTGTTCTTGCAAACATTATTGGCGTCACACAATATATATGTTTAATGTGGAAATGTATATAACAAATGGCTCAAAGTCTCGCAGTACGGAGCTGTTGCTTCAGTATAGGCCGAATGTATTCGTGGTAGCCATCGGGCACAACTGAGTCATTTAGAGGATCCTTCCACGCCGCCTCATAGAGTTTTGGATACACATTTCCGTCATAGCGGCCAAGAATTGAACCAAGGTAGTGGTCAGTGTAGTTAAACGCATCAACGAGTGCGATTGCATTTGGACGAACCTATTACGAATCACGAGTTTCAAGTGAGGAATCATATAACAGTTGCTCTCAAGTGCCTATAAGATAATAGAAAGAGAACGTTTGGTGGCATCTGTTTGGTTTGTGGATAAAGGAGTGTTTTTAAGAGGAATATTCTCAACCATTTTCGTTATTAACCAAACAAAGAAAAGTGTCCTCCTCAGTGTGTTCTTTTTCTTTCTCTCACTAAATCCGTGAACCAAACAGAGCCTTAGTGTTTGTTTGGTTTGTTGATTTAGAGAAGGAAGACAAGGGTCAGGAAAACGATAATAAAAACCCATTTCCGCAGGAGATCAATAAAAGTGGAACGAAGGTTACTCGTAAAAACCAAAAATTTTCACTTATTCTTCGTCATATTGATCTTTTCTTTCTTATTTTCCTCACTACTTTCCCTTGTTATCAAACACATACAAAAGTGTTTTTCTAGGTGTTTTCTTTTCTTTCGCTAACTACCCATGAACGAAACGGATCCTTATTGAGACAAACCTGGGAGTACAAAGATCTAAGCTGATCATTTGCAAGAGAAGCCTGCTTAGGAGTGATGCAGCCAGTGGAGAGGAAATCACCCTGATGTTTGTGAAGAAGAAATAGGGCATATATGTAACATAGCACCTCTAACTGTTGTTTGACCCCCTTTCCGGGAATGTCCTGTTGCAATTTCTCAATGAACCTGAAACAGAAGAAAGCTTTTTGTATTGGAAAAGTAGAAAGAATGACAAAGAAACAATTTACTTCGGCCTTTAATTCTATTTTCTTCTCTGTTAGTACTGTGGGTTAATATATTTTAAAACTGCATCTGCTTACTTTGGACCAAAATAATCTCTTATTTGGGATTGTTGTGAGAGTTGATTCCCTTCAAGAGCAAAAAAGAAGGGCAGTGGAGGATTGCTATCTAAACCAATCAATTCCAAGGAAATCATAGTAAAGTGAATGAGGTCTCCAGACTCTCCACATTACTGACAAGAAAATGGAGCACAACGGAAATTCACTTGCTCCACATTTTCAGCAAGATCCACGCATGAAGTTCGTTCTGGATGTTCTCGAATAGAGCTATACTCAAATTGACTTTCAATTGAAAGAAGAAAGAAGATGAAAACTCACTTTGAAACAACAATTAATTGGCAATGAGCAATTGCTGCCTCCACTAAATCAGCTGAGAGTTCTGCAAAGCCTGTAAGAGAAATTCAGATTAGGGGATATACATTTATTCGTAAGCACTAAGCATATATGTATCAGGGGAGAAGTTAATCCTCCCTTGGTCATATGACTTCCATACATGAAAGGAATATACGGGAAGGGGTATCATTTTCGTAGGTAATCCTCCTTTCTTTTTTGTTTTCCTTCTCTAAATCGCAAACAAAACATAGCCTTATTGTCTGAAACCAATAAGGGGATGGTAGTGCTTGCTCCCACTATCCCCACACAAATGTTCATCCATTATGAAATTTAGCACAACACAAGAAGTACATAGAATGACACAAAAAAATGTTTAAAGTTGGTATACACCAAAGCAGAGAGGCAAGTACCATCTTCGGAATTTTCAAACTCGCTTAGATTTTGAGCACAGGCAATGGACATCCTAGCAGCCCTTGCCTCAAATGCTTCCAATATCACATTAGGCTTCAACCAATCTTCAGCTGCAAAATTTAAACAAGCAAAAATCATCAAGCTGCATGAATGCGCCTAATCCCCAGTGGGGAAGTGCCCATTTGGTGCTCTTGAATAGTTGCAAGAAATTTTGGATTAAAATTTCATGATAAGATTGCAATCTAATCCCAAAATTAAGGCACATACATAGATATAATGGGAAACGCTAACCTACTACATATCTAAACCAATGCACAATTATTTTGGACAAGAAAAGTCTCTGCCACCTTATTAAAATGAGGACACAAAAATTATTCCCTCGTTGCAAAATTACTTTAGTGCCTTTATTTTAATGAGGTGGCAAGATTGTCCATTTAAAATTGAACACAATGTTGTCCTTACTACCTCAATGTAGTAGGATAGCAGCCCCTACGTATTAATATATATATATATATATGTACATCTATATATATCTACCCATCAAGGATCAAAATTTCCTTTTGTTTCCATCGAAATGGCCGAAACATTTCCGTTTCCTGGGTCATGGAAACGAACAGCCATGGAATCTCGAAATTCCATGGATACCATCGAAACGACTTTGTTTCTTTTGTTTCCATCGAAACATGATTGTTTCCACCGAAATAGACCTATGATTCCACATCGTTTCATTTGCTTCCACCCAAACATAATTGTTTCCATCGAAATACTCCTATGGATTGTATTTGCCATATGACCAATAATTTTATTTTGGAGATGGCTTATTAGCTTACTATGTGCGTATATGTAACTTTTGTATTCTATGAAGTGTTAGACAATAGATTTGCGACTTATTCCTCATGATTTTTCAATTTGAACTCCATATTTGTAATTTAACTACATATATTGACCTCTCAAATGTTCAATTAATCAATTATCAGCCTTATGTGTGCATATAATTAAGATTGAAGTTATGTTTCCCCATGTTTCTCAATGTTTCCATTTTTTTCCGGTGTTTCCACATGTTTCATAAATAACGTTTCCGTTTCTGGGCAGACCAAACAATAGATCACAACGAAATTTTGATCCTTGCTACCCATACATTTATATTTAGGCTTAGTTTGGCTCCCACGTGGCTTTTTAAAAGTAGCTTATGAAATTTATTATTAAGTTGTTTGATAATTTTGTACAAGTGACACATTACTTAAAAGCTCCCCCTAAAAAAGCCCTAAGTTCAATTTTTGTAAAGCTCATAACTAGTTACCAAATGAATTAACATGAAATTGTGCTTTGAAAAGGAGAAGCACCAAAATGGGGGCCAAACTAAGCCTCAGTATCCAAGCCAAACAATGCATTTTTGAACTTTCCACATTTGAAGGTAACAAAAGCTTAAAGCAACGCCCGAGAAAAGGACAAATACCTCTTTGGACATTAGAATGACATTTCATCAAGTGTTCAACTCGCACCATATATGCTGTTGTCCCAACAGGATGTTTTCCGGACCCTAACTGAGAAACGGTCTTTATGAGGTGTCTTGCTACCTAAAACACGAATTTTCAGAACAATGTGAGCATACTTCAGGTAGTGGGCCAATATGTGTGTATATGCACCATGTATATGCATATAATCATGTAACATATAGATACAAGTCCCATGGTTGGGCATTCCACTTCTAAGTACTATTCAGGAAAATGACTTTCCTGAAAATCTTCGGAAAAACATCTAGGGACACGTAACAACCAAGCACCGAAAAATGCTGAAAATATTTCCTGGAAAATAACTTAATAATGACATACCTGTAAAAGCAGCACTATATTGTCTCCTTCGTATGTACAGGCTGGAACATATACAGCCAACAATTCAGGAAGCCCACTGCTACAAAGGTAACCATGGCCGCCGCATAATTTCCTGCATTCTTCAATCCCATCCTGCAGGAAAAGTGAATGGTAATCAATTAGGCAGCATCCTTTAAAAGATGATGTTTAAAATCAGCTTTTACATAGAGAAAAAAAGAGGAAGTTTCTCAGTATAGTCACGGTAGTTTATATAAGGAGGTAGAGTCCTCAATTATATGCATGGAGAACATCACGTTTCTTTTTTTGTTTTTTGTTTTGTTTTTCTGTCCCCTTTTTTTCCGGATAGGCGTACATGGAAGTCATTATAAATCATGAAAAAAATATGTTAATTAAACCATCGGGTACTCTCTATTGTGATAACAAGTACAGAACACTAGGGGTGTATTACAAGCCGAGCTCATGTTTGTTTGAGCTTGGCTTGTTTATTAAGCGAGCCTGAAAATCAAGCTTGAGCTTGGCTTGTTTATTAAACGAGCCGAGCCCGAGCTGAGCTCATGTATGATTGAGCTTGGCTTGCTTATTAAATGAACTTGAAATTCAAGGTTGATCTTGACTCGTATAACTATAGTTAGTTAAATAACATTTTTATCCAGGCTTGATCTTGACTCGTATAAACGACTCGAGCTCATGTAGCCTCTAAAACTACGTAGTTTTATAATAGCTGTATATATACAAGTCAATATACAAGCCCTTTATGAAGCCTATTCAGGGGACTTATTCAAACGTGTTATGAGCTCTATCGAGGCGAGCTCATGTGTGTTTGAGCTTTGCTCGTTTATTAAATGAACCGAAAATCTAGGCTTGAGCTTGGCGTGTTTAATAAATGAGCCGAGCCGAGCCTTTATCGAACATACTCGAGAGGGATTGTTGAGCTGCTCGGCTCGTATACAGCCCTATGGAACACTATCTTGTCAATTTTATATGTCTGTTTCGTAATGAAGAACTTTATATTGTACTTTAATGGTATGTTTGGCGGGGGAAGGATGGAGAAATGGAAGGAAGGGGAAGGGAGAAGGGATGGAATAGATATCCTTGGGGAAAGTATGGGAGCCTTTCCATTTCAATAGGAACGAATGGATGAAGGAAAGAAGAGAATATTATATATCTTCCTATAGTACCCTTCTAGTTAAAGAGTATCATTTTCTTTGAAGGTCAAAAAAGTCAAAAGAGGGAAACTTTGTCTCTCTCCTAAGCTGTTTATTTTGGAATGGTAGAGATTTGTTGCCCCAGAGGGAAGAGGCACCCCCCTCCTTCCTATCTCTCCTCTTTTCCATTCTACAAAAAAAGTGATTCTACCCTATTCCCTCACCTCTTCCCTTCACTCCTCTCTTTCTTTCTCTGTTTCCTCGTACCAAACATGGTGCAAGTATTTTGGTCTCATAGGACATACTGAGAAAACGTTTAGCAGTTCTGTGTGCCTCATTTCCTACGGCATAACCCGTACAATCGTATATCAAACACACACAAAAAGATATCAAGCACTGAAAAGTGAAAATACTAAGAGAGAGACTTTCAAAGAAAAAAAAAAGCTCTCAAGTGGAGAAAGGAACCAATGGAAAATTGATCCGCAAGATGATAATGAATTTTCGTAATCATCACTTACAGCAGTGCAGGAAGTAGTTATAGACTTCAACCCCGCAGTGCATGCATGAGCCTCAGGCAATGTTGAGAAGTCGTTGGCTTGCAATCTTTGGGTCACATCCGTATATAGCCATTTCAACCACTCACTAACAAATCTGAAAGCATAAGCAGAAGCCAGCAAGGGGAAGAGCCTACTTTGCTGCGTTTTATAATCAATCACCTAAACACCAAGTAGTCAGCAAAATTATAACCATATCTTCTTTAGAGTTCACAAGACTTATCTGAAATTCAACAAGAGCTAAGACACATTTCCATTAATCGTATCGACGAAGACCTGTTGTTTAGGCTCTATTCATGGATTCAATGAGGGAAAGGAAAAAAAAAACAATTTTCTTTGTTTGGTTAATAAGGAGAACACGGATTGAATTTCTCGTTTTTCTAAGCCTCTGTTTGGTTTGCTGATTTTCAGAATAAACAGTTAAGGAAAGGAAAACGAGAAGGAAAACCATTTTCCTATGCTTAAGGATAACATTTTCCTATGTATGGTTACCAATGAAATAGTGAGGAAAATATGGAGGAAAAGATAATATAGTGGGACCTAAGTTTTAAAAAAAAAAAAACATTTGAAATTTGTGAGTCACTTTCCTCCTCTTTTTTCGTAGGTTACAATAATATTTTGAACCTTTTTAACTTGTAAGGTTACTTAAACATGGAGGCAAACACAAGGGAAATATTTTTTCTTCTTTTTTTCCTTTCACTTTTCTTTTCCCTCAATGACACCATTTTCCTTATCTTTCAAACTAAGAAACAGTGTTTTCCTCACTGCTCTCTTTTTCTTTACTTAACTAAATCCATGAACCAAACAGGATTACGCAACAACATATTTCATAACTAAAGCAAGATTAAATGGATTGAAAAGTATCTACGAACAGCACTATACCTGGGTCTCGGGACCACCGTTGTGCGACCCAAATTGTCTACGAACAGCACTATACCTTGTTGCAATACAAACTGCCCGTGATAAAGCACGGGAAGCATCAGCTACAATTGCTTGTCGCACATACACCATTGTCCCGTAAACTAGCTGGCGGGGAACATTGGATTGAGAGTATTTCCCTTCCCTAGACACCTGTGAAACCCTGACATTTTAAAACCAAAGTTTAGAAAAGCCATACTCAATTATTAAGAGCACATTTTTGGAAAGCTTTTTGGGGGCAAACTGTCACTTGATTATTTAAAAACTTATGAGTTGTGACCTTTTGTGTTAGCTTTTTCACATCTTTTAAAAAATCTAATTCCTTTTTGTTGGATATCCCACATCGCCCGAGTAGAGCCCTCACATGTGTTTCTTATAAACCTAGGTAATCCTCCCGTCATAAGGCGTCTTTGAGGGTGAGTCAGGCCCATTGGTCTTTCTATTTGGTAACAGAGTTAGGTTGGGCTCTACCCCTTGTTGGGCTTGCCCTGTTGCAGCTAGTGAAGGGGGTGTGTATCCCACATCACCCGGGTAGAGCCCTCGCATGTGGCTCTTACAAGCTTGGGTAATCCTCCCCCCTTAAGGCGTCTTTGGAGGATGAGTCAGGCCCATTGGTCTTTCTATTCTTTTTAAAGCTAAGAACAACATTTTTGAATAGCTCCAATTTGTAGTTTTTTAAAGGACCTTATTCCAAATTGAAATATTCTAAAATCTTACCTAAACAGGATAACATGATATTTTTGGCTGCCAACTGCAATCTAGTAAATCTTTAAAGGAACTAAAGCTAAAAATTAATCCTCCAAGTATAATGGAGAAGGATGGTTTGGAGAAAAAAAAATTGAAAGTGAACTCAAAGAAACATAAATAAAGTGGCATTCAAAAAGAGCCTAAAATGATTATACCTCATCAACATTTGATTCCTCGGTATCCGCACATGATCGAATCTTAATACCCCATTGTCCATTGTGTTATAAGCCCCGTTTCCAAATTTCATTCCAATATCACCAATAGTCATGCCCGGAAGAGGTGAATGATCATCTAAGCTCCTCAATTGGACAATAAAACCTAAGAAAAAAATTGCTTAGAAAACGTAAACAGAAATTAAAGAGACAATTTGCTACCAGTACTGAATTTGGTACATACCATGTACTCCATGGTCCTGGCCATCTGTTATAAGGCGCGCATATACCACTGCATGAGTGGAAACTTTACCCAGACCACCGGGCCACCACTATTCCATTAGTAATGTAACAATTGTGAGGTTCCATTCCGAGAATATTCAATCAAGAAAACACTATATAATATGACAAACTGTTATAAACACGCGAACCGAATTTCACATTTCGAAAGCAGCCATAAAAAATAACTAACGGTCCATTAAATAAGCACCAGGCGTGGTAAAATAAAAAGGGGAAGAGAATGCACACCATCTTGAGAGGCTCCGAGATGACTAGGTCACAACTTCGACTTGCAGTATCGGGCGATACACAAATTTGAAATTCAGAAAATTTTACAAAAACTTGTAAATTTTAACAAAATTGGTTCATCAAATAAAAGAAAGAAAAGAAAAACATCAACCATATATGATATTGTCCAATTCTTAAATACAAGCATTACTGAACAAGTCTACGATACGACTATAGGGAAATATAGTTATACATATAACAAAAAATACAAAAGTACTTGTTAATAGTTAATTGTAAAACAATCTAGATTGTAGATACACACAATCTAATCCACAACTTTCTTGTTCTTATTGTAAACAACATCATGGTACAAAGGAGACGGCATACTCTTGCTATATTTATACAAGGGGTCACAATCTCGTCTCTGCGACTAACGATAACACAATAATCTAAATTTATATCTAATCAATATATCTCCAAATCAGGTATGAATTTGTATTAACCATTGCACTCACTTTGCTTGATGTCAGGGTAGGACTGTGAATGATAAACTCATCCGTTTTGGGATCAAAAGTAGCAGTGGTTTCAAGCCCTTGAACATTGGAGCCATGACCAAGTTCTGTTTGTGCATAACACCCAATTATTTGCATCTTGTAAGCCAATGGCAACCACTGCTGCTGCTGCTCGTCTGTGGCTTGTCCTTTCAAAGCAGGAACAAACATGCCCTACAAAGTGAATGCCTAACATAAGACAAGTATGCTGAGAAACATAAGATTTCATTATTTACAATCCTACCAGAAAATTATTTCGTCTTACTATAAAATTTACTAAACCAGATTAGCCGTACTCTCATCTCTTCCATTCCCTAGTTAACAAACCGCTAAAACCTTTGCATTTCCCAATGAACCAAAACAAGCCATGAGTAACCCAAAAAGTTACATCTTCCCACCAAAAGAAACAAAGAAAAGGTGAAAAAAGAAGAAGAAGAAGGGTGAAATTGGGTTTGCACCCTTGAAATATATACAATACATAGTTTGGTCCCTCATCTTTTAGTTATAGCAGTTTTGGTACTTCGGGCAATCGCGATATCAATCATTCGTCAAACAAAGTGACAGAAACTCGTCAAGTGGATGGTGCACAGTCAACCTTCTACGCGTTGAGTGCCTATCACTTCTTTTAGACATAAGCTGACAGAAGATTGATGTTGCAATTGGTCTAAAAGTTCAAAGGATCAAATTGCTACAAATGAAAGAGAAAGGACCAAACTGCAAATTGGTGTATAGTCATATTTATATTAAAATAAAGAAATAAACTTCTAATCCTCTCGTTTATTTTTCTTTCTTTTTACAACATTGTGTAAGCTTAAAATCTAATCGTTTGTTTATCTACTCTTTCAAGTATTTCCATATGTTTCTTCTTCTTCTTCTTCTTCTTTTTTTTCCCCATTTACGAAATGTTTTTGAGACATAGCTACCTCGAGCTTGACCAAACCGACTCACCAACTCCACCACCACCACCACACCACCACCACCACATGCACACGTACACATACAGAGAAAAAGTTAATCCTCGCCAAATGCATGACACAGTGCCTACTCATAAACAAATGGAAATAGGACAATTAAGAAGCTACTATAACAAGAATAGCTTACCCAATGAAGATCCGTATAAGCAGGTTCGTCAACATAAAACCTCAATCTGGATGCTTCCTCCTCTGCAATAATAACCTACACGGTTAACAATGATATAAAAGGATAAAGAATATGCAAAAGCTGCTGACAAACTCAAGATGGTCCTTAGCTTCCAATAAAAGAATTTAAGGTTAGATGATTGCAACCATGGTTGTCAAATGGTGAATCCATTTGTGACACGGTTTGCCAAAATTCTGAATCATGAACCATATCGAATTGTTAAACGTACGATTCATTTTTTTTTTTTTCAAAAGTAATTACTATATTATATATGTACAACCCAAAAAATATATATATATATATATATACATACATATTTAGTGCTTAAAATGGACAAATTAATAATAAAACATAAGTTTCATGCAATATCAAGGCTCAAAGGTTGAAAGTTTTTCCCCTAAAGCTTCATATTCTTGAATTGTGAATCCTATGGGGTTGTATGAAACTTGATTCGACTTGTATGAATCAACCGATTCTAACAATCATGATGGTAAAACAATAATTATTGATCGAGACATACCAGAAAGACGAAGCTCGTTGATCTTTTTCCATGCATAAGCTGCTTTTCTAAGCGTGTTTTTGAACAACTCCTTTCTACCAAGCATAGGTCTACTATCCTTTTGAAAGGCCTGATTCCCGAAAAAAAGACACAGTGAAAAACAAATTTTTGATAAGAGGGACATAATGACCATAATATACCAAACAACACCATGAAGAAACGGGCTGGTTTTCATTTGCACTGTTACAAGAATGTGGAGTACTGTAACATGATGAAACCCCTTAATAGGCAATAGAGCATCCACTAAAGCCCCGTTTGGCCCAATCGCGGTTGCCAAACTGTTTGGGGACTCTGCAAATCGCGGTGCACTTGCCAGAAGCAGCTCCGTTGCTGCTTTTGGCAATCGCAGAAGCTTTCCCAAACAGAACTCACCTGAGCTGAAAGAACGCACAGAACTAACTCATCTGAGCGATCAAACACTACCCTAATTTTGGATTTCACATATGTTGAAGATAAGGAAGCTCTCTGACCATCAAGTTCTCTACCCAGTCTTTCAATTTACAGTTTCTACTGTTTTTTCTTAACCTAAATGATTAAAAACTTTCCATACTTCATGGTCGTGCAATGCACGAACTCAATCTAGTTCCAATTGCTAAATTAAGCATGGGAAAGTATCAAAAAAGCAATTCGCTCAACAGAAACACCTAGATTTTTTCTCTTCTATATCAAAGGTTGATCCAAAAATCAACTAAATTTATCTGGTCAGAGATTCATAATTCCAAAAATCCGAAATTTATATGGACAGAACAATTAATCCACCGATTAAAAAACCAATTTATATAAATCACAAGTATAGATGAAAAAAATTCAAACTTTTATGCATTGCATTTCAACAATGTCGATGCCCCCAAACTAAAAAATTTGGAAGATATCAACAATCATTTCTTAGGGCACAAGCAAATCTCACAGACACAATCCACAAACGCCACAATGTGTCTATCTCCCCACAGTGTAAGTGGACCCCACCAGGAGAGATAGATAGATACACACGTTGTGGTATTTGTGAATAATGTTTGTGAGATTTATTTGTGCCCAAAGACTTAGTATTTGCAACAAAAAAAAACATAACGACTTCACAATCAATCTACACGAGCTAAAACTAATTTTATCGATAACAAATAGAGATTGAAAAATCAGAAATATCTACACAAGTATAGACAAAAAAAATTTCAAAATTTTACACTTTACATTTTATCAACGTCGATGCCCCCAAAGTCACGAATTTGGAAGATATCAACAAACTTTTTTTTTTTTTTAATGATTTGAAAAAGCAAAACGTAACAAGTTCACTTCACAATCAATCTGCACCAGCTAAAACTAAAATTTTATCGATAACAAGTAGAGATTGAAAATTCAGAAATATAGACGCCCCACAATCACACACTTAGGAGTTAGATATAACAAACTTATTTCAATTATGAAGAATTAACTTAACCAGTGCCCTAAAGCCCAAAAAAATTAGCAATAATTTAAACAATCAATGAGTTTCTAGAGAGAGAGAGAGAGAGAGAGAGAGGTGACCGGATCGCTGGCGACGAGCTTGGAAATGCGATCAGCGATTTCGAATTCACGAGGAGAACCAGCCCAAACGATCTTCATAGTTTCAACATCGAATTGGGACTTTTCCCTCTCATGAGCTAGGTGATCCACTCCCTCCATTTTTCACCACTAACAGAATCAACACAATCACTGATTCAATCTATTTAGGAGTATGTATCTATTTCAACTGGAAGTTAAAGTTGCTGAAACTCTCTTCTTGTTGCAGGCTGTGCCCTCTTTTTCAACAAACTACAAAGACACAGATTGGAGGAAATATATATTATATACACACATATATATATATGTGTGTGTGTGTGAGAAAATATGAAGCATATGTTGCAATTAGAAACCAGACAGCAGCCATGATTGAAAATTGACATGTCAGCATTACATTTTTCCAAAAACAACTTTTGTGCCTTAATGGGTGTAACAAAAGGCTGTTGTGGTTGTACATTGACTAGGACAAATCGATAAGCGCCTATCCATAGCATAATGATTGATCTTTCCAATAAGGTAGATGTAGACCATGTTTGACACGTGATCAAGAGAAGGAATCTTGTAATTAAAGGATAAGAAATTAGTGTAAAAGATAATGGACCCTATGGTGTGTGTTTGGAGCAGAATTGACTTTTGTTTTGTTAAAAAAAAAAATATCGGAAATGCTAGATGCACAACGAAAGTGCACAACGAAATACACAATCAGCTTAAAATTGTTGGACTTCGTGCTGAAAAGTCTGTACACACAAAAAAACAAAAAAGGGAGTGTACAGCTTTTTTAACACGAAGTCCAATAAATTAAAACAGGTTGTGCATTTCGTTGTGCACTTTTGTTGTGCATCTAGCATTACTCAAAAAATATATATACAATAATTTTTAGGGGAAATTAATTAGAAGGCCTCAAGGCTCGTATATAAGGATAAGTTCAACTTGTCTATTTTTAGCTTAAGAAGGATACGGAGATTTAAAAAAATTTATGATAAGTCTATTTTTAAATTTTTTAAAAAATTAATGGTAGGATTACCCTCCTTAATTGGCTAATCTAGGGTTCCAACCACAATTCTCTTTTCACTCCTCTATCTTGGTCGTCGCCTCCACCTCCTCCAACATTTCCACCGCCATAGCCGTCACATCTTCTTCAATTCTCCACCGTCGCCAACCTCTGCGCCTCCATCCATCGTCGCCAACCTTCGTGCTGAGAGGGAGAGAGAGAGAGAGAGAGCGACAAATGTATAGATCTGCAAATAAGAAGGTAGTGAAAGCCATGGATGATGAGCGGGAACTGGAAAATGGAATCAGTCTGCATCCTTGGACAGAACGAAGCAGAGGGTAGGCGGTGGTGAAGAGGGGACGACGACGCGAAGACCGTGGTGTAGATCTCAGTGATTTCTTGCTCAAGCAGTGGGATTCCCAACCACAAAATGTGTTTGTTGCATTTTTAGTGCTTACGTGGACCACATCAAGTGATAGCATCAAATTACACCTCAACCTAATAAATTGAGTGGATTATCAATAGTGAGCTCTTGCCCCAAGTCCTCTTAGATGATTTCTTCTTGTTCTTCTTCTTTTTTGTAATTGTAGACAGTGACTTGAATAGTTGATAATTCTAATGTTACTGCCATTGTATTTTAAAAGGCAGTGACATTGGCTAAAAATGTCAAAATTTTGTAGTTTTATAATTTAATGGTATCATTATCATTGGCATTACAGTTTAAATGGCAATGATGTTACTGTCATTCTAATTTAAAAGATAGTGGCATACGCAAAATGATATTTTAAAAAGACAATGATATGCTACTTTCTTTTTTGTGCAATATCATGTTACTAATTCGATTGATATGCACAATTTATTGTTTTTATGGCTTAAGGCAGGATGTCACTGCCTTTTTCATTAAAAAAATAAGTATGTCATTGTCTTTTTTATTTTTAATTTGATTCCATCTGATGAATTATGTCATTGTCTTTGTGGCTTAAGGCAGTATGACACTGCCTTTTTTATTAAAAAAAAAGGTATGTCATTGTCTTTTCTATTTTTAATTTGATTCCATCTGAGAAATTATGTCACTCTCTTTGTGGCTTAAGGCAGTATGTCACTGCCTTTTTTTTTTTTTTATCAAAGAAAGAGAGTATGTCACTGCCTTTAAAGGCTTAAAAGCAATGCCTATTATGGCTTAAGGCAGTATGTCACTGCCCAATATGGCTTAAGGCAGTATCATGTTAGTTGAGGTAATATCATGGCTTTAAATTGAAAAAGACTACTAGTATCATGTTAAAGGCAATATCATCTTCAAATATAATATCATGATACTGTGTTACCAGCTGTAAAATTTCAAAAAAGAAAAAAAAATCCTGATTTCAATATGCACTATGGGCCTTGTTTTAAAGATTTTAGTTTGGTGATTCCAAATATATAAATTTTATGAAAATCGGAGTTGTTTGTGAGATATTGCATTTTAAAGTTTTTGAAGAAAAAAAAAATCTGACACGCGAGTCAGACAAGTCAGATGGGTAATTTTGTCTCAAAATATTATATGGACTTTTGGCACAAAAAATAAAATACGTGGATTGTTAGCCTATTTAAGTCTCTAATCGGGACCTATGGCTAGCTGCCCCTAATTTTTAAATATTAGAACCCACTTCGGAACGACACCAATAGGATCGAAGGAACTATATGAATGTGTTGTTCCAGTAATTGTACTTCTTATAAATGATGGGTCGTTTCCAAGAAATTTATTTTTAATTACTTAATTATTAAACAAGAGTATTAAAACTTAAAGATAATTTCAGGGTAAATCGTTTTTTTTCCTTCTTAAACTGAGTCTATAAAGTCGTTTTTACTAAAATCGAGTCTATTTTTAAAATCGGTTTTACTAACACCCATTTTGATGTTAAATTTTTTTATTTTACCAAAATTTTTTTTGAAAATTTTTTTTTGGAAGAAAAAAGAAATAAATAAACAAAACCAGTTTTAGTAAAACCGACTATATAGAGTCATGCTTACTAAAAATGACTTTAACATAAAGTTGATTTTTTTCTAAAAACGACTTCAAAGTCGTTCTTATTAAAGATGACTTTAAAGTCAGTTTAAACTTCATCAATCTCGATTTTAGAGCTTCTCCTCCATCTCTCCCTCTCTCTCTCTCTCTCTCTCTCTCTCTCTCTCTCTCTCTGTGTGTGTGTGTGTGTGTGTGTGTGTTCGTCCCCCCACCACCACCATGCCTTCGACGAGGGCCACATTCACCATCTCCGACAAGATCTCCACTACCGAGGTACGTATATTTATATATATATATATATATATTTGTATATTTAGAGATTGTATATAGGCATTTTGTTTATTTGTTTTTTTTTTTGGTTAATTACATATTACCCCACGTGATTGGGCCCATTCACTTTACCCCATTGTGCTTCAAAAGTGGATACTTAATCCCCATTGTGCAAAATTATGTGAATGTCAAGTAAAGTTGAGAGCATTGTGATCTCTGATTCATTTATAGTGAAGTTTAGTTTTGTTATTTCCTTTAAGACTAACCCGATTTTGGGTGAACCATATATACTATATATATATATATATCATTGATATATATATATTTTTCCTATCTGAGTTCTGGTTTCTTGGAGGCTTTGGGGAGCAACAATTGTTATAGAATATCAAGAGTTGAATATTAGGAGTATTTGTTTATCAACAACTTCCACCATTGCAATGGGCTATTTCTTTCTCATTGCAAACACACCACACAAGTATTAGTCTCCACTGTAAAATGGTTCCTAGCAAGAAAGTTAGCAACGAGCTTTGAATTGAAGAATTTTACTCCTATGTGAGAACAAACTTGTTGCTAAAGGCTTGGTTACATTCCACTATTGCAGTCAAATAAAGTCGATCACCTAAAATTAGGGTCGGTCATGACTTTTGGGGCCCTAAGTGAACTGTTAAGATTGGGCCTCCAAAATTTTATCACAAAAAAATGATGTTACTAAATAAAACTTATTTGCGAACGAAAATTACTTACATTTAACAAGCAAATATTGCCCTTTGTGCATTTTTTGCTGCAAAATAACTAATTATATTTGTATAATCTATCTCCTTCACAAAATCTTTTTCAATAAATAACATAGCTAACCCATTCAATCTTTCTTGTGACATAGTTGATCGAAGGTAAGACTTGATCAACTTCAACTTTGAAAAGCTTCTCTCTGCAGAGATAACTGTAACTGGAATAGTCAACAAAATTCTATAAGTAATCCATGCATTTGAGAAACAACTATCCATCACTTGCATATGATTTAACACATCAATTGGCTTCTTCGTTTCTTTTGGTACAATTGTTCTCTAGACTTTTAATTCTGAAGATAAATCTCTCCTATCAACATTATAACTATCATGTGTTCAAAAAGTTGTCAAGGTTGGCACAATAAGCGTTCAAACTCTCATCATCCATAGATTGCAACTATCATGTTTCAAAAAGTTTTCGGGAAAGTGACATTATTCTCACTTATTCTTATTGGACCTCTTTCTACTAATAGATCTCTAATATTTTTGATTAACCTTGTCCCAAATTCCTGGATCATATATGTTTAAAGGTCCAACTTCACATTCTTCGACAAAATCAGTATCTTGATCATTCTCGTTTAAATTCTCAGTATTATTCTTATTCATACGCTGATTATGTTCTTCATTCACCAAATCCTCATTTCCCACATTTGTAGGTTAATCATTTTCATTCTCATTTTGACTTGAATCATTTATTTTTTTTACTGCTAGTAATAAACTTCTCAAGTGCTCCCGCTTGAGAACGATTAAATTCTTCAATTTTTTGTTTCTTTTTTCCTTTTTGTCACATCCCGACATGTACTTTCTAAGAGGCATGCATATCAACAAAAAACTCACAATGATCAAAGCAATAGGCTAACAACAAAGCAGCAATATCACAATAAATTCACAATTTTGAATTTCAAAACTTCGATAATAGAAATCAAAAGTGATGAACAATATTACCTGAGTTAGTCACTCGACACCCAATGTGAACTATCCTTGAGTTGAGTGTCGAGAGCACTGAGCAAGTTTAGCAAAAGCACAGCCACAATCTCACATCCTGTCCAATTAATTCCAAGAACTTGAGGGGAATATTAAAGTTTTCACTCTTTCAAGGCTTTTACTGTTTAAAAAAAAAGGTAAGTCTATTGTGAGAAGCTTCTCATATAAGAAGACAGGTTTTAGCTGTTAGATGAGAATCTTGCCATAAGATTTCCAAGAATCTAGAGAAGCATTTATTGCCAGATGCTCATTCAACGGTTAACACCCGTCTTCTCCTATGAGAAGCTGCTCACTATAGACTTGCCCAAAATAAAAAGAAAAAAAAATCAATTAGTTGAAACCTCAAAGAATAATCAACTAAAAACTAAAATAGTACCTATTTCGTTCAGCCGTCATCTGCCATTGTTGGCTTGAGTTGTGTATGTAGTTGTGGGAGCAATGATAGATGCACAACAAAAACCCACAACCAATTGCACAACCTGTTTAAAATTGTTGGACTTCGTGCTGAAAAAACTGTACACACAAAAAGACAAAAAAATGGGTGTACAGCTTTTTCAGCACGAAGTCCAATATTTTTAAGCAGGTTGTGCAATTAGTTGTGGGTTTTTGTTGTACATCTATCATTTCTCGTAGTTGTGGTAGAGAGAGAGACATAGATAGAGAGATTGAAAATGTTTTACTTTTCTCGTACACTCTGAATCTGTTTTGTTAAAGTGGGTGGATTGAATGGTTGGGCTGCTTGGGTATTTGGGCTTTTGTTTTTCAAGTTGATCGGACTATGCAAATTTGATTGGACCTCCTTTTTTCTTTTTACACATACTTATACATGGGTTGTTATGTAAGTTTATATCAATTGGGCCCTATACAAATGAGGGCTACATGCCTGTGCATGTGTGGCATGGATCAAGGTCAGGCCTGGCTAAAATTACATACTCAAAAGGACTGTTATTTTTAGATTTTTTAAAACCTATCTAGCCTATATATATTAGGGATTGGGGGATTACAAGACTTTTGGTAACAGATTTGTTTATTACTCATATTATTTTTTTCTTTTCGTCAATACCAGTTGTTAATCTCATTGTCAAGTTAAATCAAACAATATGGGTCAAAATTGGGACATTTGACCATCTGTATCCCACACCCTTACTTCCCAATGTGTGTAACATTTATGTAAAAATTCAACTAGTTATTTATTATCAATAATAGCGTTGATAATAAAATTGACTTCCGTCAAAATCGATAACCACGTTTCAAGTTTTATAGTCAATTGTGTACTTGTGGATATTGCAAGTTAACTACATTTTAATTTTTTTTAAATTTAAATAATAGTTGTCACTTAATTTTTTTGAAGGAAAAATTAAAAAATCATTTAAAAGAAAACTAATCTTTTGAAAACTAGATATTTCTAGGTTTGGGAATTAATGAATGAGAGGAGAAGGAGCCTGACGGACTAAAATACCCCCTCTCATCCTCACTCGTGAAAGGCATGTACTCAACATCATTTTTAATTGAATTATTAATCTAAGCATGTCCTCAACTAATACGTATATATATATATATTCTTTAAGCATGTAGAAAGGGGTGCAAGATTGCTAACGATTAAACGGCATACAAAACCACATAATTCAACTAGCAAGCAAAAATGATATGCAAATAAGGAACAAGAGAACTTATCCGGGATTCATTCGCAAAATGGGAAACGTGCAATGCATGCAAATAAATAGAAATCCTAGAAAAAGAGTCTCTAAAACATATTATTACACATAAAAGCAAGATCTAGTCTAAGGTGTCGCACATGGAGTTGAAAATCAATAAAATCAAGAAATAAAATAAACTAAAGAAAAGTCGAGAAATTGTATCTCCATAGCGCTACAAAACAAAGGGTTAGTCCACATGCTTTGAACACAATGTAATATCGAATCTTAAATATTCTTCCAAACTCCTAGGTTAAATCTAACAAACATGGAGGAAGTTGACAAAATCATGAATTCTTTCCAATTTGTTGAAATCACAACACCTCTAGAGATATACAAGTCTCAACTAGAAGCAAATATAATGCCCATACAGAGATGATACAATCTCAACATGATTAAAAGGAATCCATGACTAGGTTCATTTAATTATGGTTTATCATAATACAAAACAATGTCCTACATTACAAGAATCAATACACATGTGATGATAATGAATGTGTGAACATGAGCAAACTAACAATCACTCATTAATTTGGATCATTAAACCTTTGGATTTGAGTTCAATTAATCATAATCAAAACACATTTCAAACCTTAAGGCATTAGAAAACCATTTGGATCAAAGTTAGCAAGGTTTACCAAATCTGCCTCAAGTTTCCAGAATTTACAGAGAAGAAACATGAGATTAAAAAATAGAAAAAACATAATTCCCATGGCTTGATTTCAATGATTTTTTATTATGTTATGCTTCTGCATGTCTAGTTTCTAACCCAAAAGGACAATCAATGATCAAATAGTCCAATCTCTGAGATTTAGACCATGACCAGACACTACTAAGAATTTATCAGCTCTCTGTCCAGAGATTTTATGTAATTTTCTAAAAAATAGTAAACAAATCTAAGTTACTTCATTCTTTTTAGGGGATCTTATTAACACATTTAACTTTATGGAAAAAATTTATTTGAAGCTCAGAATGCTTGTTTAAGGCTCTGATCTAATCAATTTAAAACTGACTTACTGCTCTGGAATTCGGACAGAGAGTGATTGGGTTGCAAAACCCATGACTAAACCATGTTAACCATAAAATCTTTTCAAAACAAAAATTACAGTGTTGTATTTATGAGTTAAGAACAAGTTTCAATTGGTCTCATCCAAATTCAACGGATCATGATTTAACTAAAAAATTTTGATCACAAGTCGTCATTTGAATCATTGCACCATAGATGAATTAATGTCCACGATTCAAACCAAACTTGATCTATAATTCTATAGAGAATATAGATCAAGTATGATTGTAATCAAGAAAATAATACTCACTTATTATAAAGATGGGGAAAATACCTTTTACCCCCCTGTGGTTACACTCATTTTCTCATAACCCCCCTGTGGTTCATTTTGTAACACTTAACCCCCCGTACTATGGACTAAAGTGAGACTGTTAACTTTTCTAACGAAAAAAAAAGGAAATGACGTTAATACCCCCAAGCCCCTATACATACTCTTTAGGGAAAAATACCTTTTACCCCCCTATGGTTACACCCATGTTCTCATAACCCCCCTGTGGTTCATTTTTGTAACACTTAACCCCCCTGTACTAATGACTGAAGTGGGACTGCCGTTACAAAAGTTAACAGTCTCACTTTAGTCCGTAGTACAGGGGGGTTAAGTGTTACAAAATGAACCACAGGGGGGTTATGAGAAAATGAGTGTAACCACAGGGGGGTAAAAGGTATTTTCCCCTATAAAGATTTATGGATTTAGCCTTGAAGGAACTCCATCATAGATTTCATCAGAGAATCTAGAAATGGGTTCTAAAGTCTTACTCAATCTCATGAATGAACCTAAAACACTTGAATACCCTTGAATCTAATAATCAAATAAAATCCACTAGATCTTCATCAAGTTCCTCTCTCAAATACATGATTCTTGAGGATTTAAGAACCCAAATTGCGATGAACTTAATGAAATATGAAGAGTTTTATAAGTTCCAAATTAATGAACCAAAGCCATGAATATGGGCTTAGATCCATCAATTATTCATAGAAGCAACATAGATCCACTCTAATCCTCATATAAATATGAATTTATAGAAAATTAAAGGATCTAACTCAAGGAATTCAAATGGAATATTGAAGATTCCATGAAATCCCAAGAGAAGAGCATAAACTAAAGAGAAGAAATCAAAACCCAATTGATGATCCAAATTGAATTCTACTTTGAAAAACTTGTTTTAATCAAATCTACTTAGATCCAAATCAACAAACAATTCAATCACAATTTAAGTGGTGTGTGATGAAATGAAGTGGGAAGTGACAAATTGTGTAAAAGATCCTAAAATTCTACGAATTGTGATTGAATTTTGGCAAAAAAAAAACTAACAAGGATTAGAGGATTACCTCCAAATATCCTCAGGTTCTTCTTGGTTTGATGAGAATCTTCAAAGCTCTGCAAGTCTCCTTCAAGCTTTCAATGGTTTCTTCTTCAATTCTCTTAATTCTCTCTAAAATCTCTTAATTGTATTTCTTGTATATCAAAATTGTTCTCTAAATTGCTCTTCTATAATGGAGGTAAACATCTTCTTATATAGACCAATCTTGAGAGGTTAATTCAATAAATTCGGAATAAAAATCCATGTGCAATGGCATTTTTGTTTGTTCAATGCGTATTTAAAAAAAAAAACCAAATTGTTACAGCGGGCGGCACTCACTGAGTTGTCCGCGACACTCCTTGAGTGTTGGTCCGGCACTCACGGATTGCCGGCGCGGCACCGCTGGCTTTGCCGTGTGCCGCCTCGTCCTCGTCCTCTTTCTTTATATATATAGATTATACATATTTTTTGTTTTCTTTTCTTTTTCAAATAAACTCTTTTTTTTTCCTTCTCTTTTGTTTTCTTTCAAACTCACTCTTTTTTTTCTTTTCTTTCAAATTCTCTTTTAAACAAAACTTTTTTTTCTTAAAAGAAACATACATACATGTGAGAATGAGCAAGTAGATGTCAAGCATGTGAGAAATGTATAATATATATTCAGCGTGCCTATGTAGTGTGGAACAGTTATAGTAGCTCACTTCGGTGTGTAAATATTTATGATGAGAAGTTTAGGTTAACATAAGTCTTGAGCACCAAAATGAACAAAAAAAATAAAACAAAAGAAGAGAAAAATGCGAATGGAGGTCACATGAGTGGTTCAGCATTCTCATAAAACATTGGAACTGAGACGAAATTGATTAGGAAGGAGACAGGGCTTAGAATTTAGAGAGGTTTGCAATTGAAGGAGACATTCTTTCAGATTCTGGGTTTCTGCAGGGGAAACGAAAAGATTAATTTCTGGACTCTACCAACAATGCCATGCAAAGAAACATCAGACTAACTTTTTGTATCTTAAAAACCTGCAACTTTTCTCACATTTAAGGGATTCCCAAAATCCCAAACTCTCAACTTTGAGACCAAAACTATTAAAGTGTACTTTTCTAATAGCGATCTTTTACATTCCTTTTCCAATTTCCAAAACAATTGACACAGCCAGAAAAAAAAAACCAACCAATCAACGTGCTTTAATGAGGATACTTCCGGGTCACTTAAATGTTTGACTGTCGGTAATTCAACCCACAAAATAATACGGCATATCTACTCAATGAAAACAATCTTTCTACACATTATGGCATAACAAAGAACCTTTAGAAACCAGTTGGGTAGAGAAAGAAATGATATAATAATCCGAATCTAAATGTCGATATGAATTACCAAGAAAAGACACACAACGTGGTACTTTTGCAATTATCTTGCTCAGCTTCAGAATATGAAAATCGACATTCATTTACATAGAATCAAGTCAAAACTTCACATTATATAGAAACAAAATGCCTTCAACCACAGATACGTAGAATGATATAGTTAATGAGGCTGCTTCACTGCCTAAGAAGCGAGTACATTACCTCAATATTCTGATAGAGCATTACTTTCTTTGTTCCGAAGATAAATATAGCCAAAAATGTCTCCAATCCAACAAAGTGCAACCTAGCGGGGCTGAGATAGAGCTTCCGATATTCCATACTTTAAGAAGTGCAGTTCCTTTGCACCAAATTTCTACCCTGTCCTGCCGCTGGGATGCTAAGGCTCTGTTCTGCTCATTGATTTAGGAGGGAAAAGAATAGAAAAATAGAGGAAAACACTTCCTTTTTTTTTTGGATAAAAAGAATGGTGAAAATATTCGGAAGAAAAAGAGAATCTGACAAAAAATAAAATTTGAGTCTCTTCCCTTCATCTTTTCTTGAATTCCTAATGTACTTCAACTATTTTAATTCCTAGTATCATTCAAACATGGAGGAAAACACAAGAATTTTTCCTCTTTCTGTTTGTTCTCTAAATCAGCAAAACCAAACAGAGCCTAAGAATCACAATCAGAGAGAAAAACTGCTAGCTACTTCATGGACTAAATTTTCACTTTCAGAGCATAGATGTAATGATTAAAGTGACAATTTTCAGGTGTACTTGCAGCTGTGAATAATCTCTGAATTGATTCTGTCCACCATCACTGATTTCAAATCCATCATACAGAAACTCAACATCTACGATTTAAGTAGGTTATTATCCGCACATACACCATGTTTTCTCATCAGTTCAATGCTCTCTGCAATAGTCGACCCAGCAGTCCCAACAAAACCAAGAGAAGCGCAGCTACAAATGGTTTCCTCTATATATAGACGTATATCAGGCAGCAATGGAGCGCCGCAATGTCTTTGCATCCCATTAAGACTCTTAGAGATGACTTTCTTTGCAGTTCTTATCACTAACACATTGTCTTCGTTCAAAAGATACATCTTAAAAGCATCTGACTCCCTCATCAATTCCCCCAAGTAACTTCCTGTCCAATTACTTTCGGGAAGATCAGTCATCACGAAAACATGAATCGGGAGAGAACCCTTCTTTCGTAAAGATTCAATCTTTTGTTTTAGACCCAGAAAAGTAGTCTTCCAATGGTTTTTGAACTGCCCATCCAACAATCTCAGCTGTGCACATACAAACGGAACCTTAATAGTCTCAGAAGCAAATTCCTTTCCCGCACTCGCTATTTCGGGAACGAATGGAAGAAACTCTACCTTCTCAATCAAAGATTTCATTCTTTGATCTCTCGGAGCTTCATGGATATCAATATACAGTTGTGTATCTCTATATGGTGTTGTGAAAAGGCTTCCAAATGCCAAAACAGTGGCTAACTCAGCTTTAGAACCGGGTCCGAGAGTCTTATATACATCTCTACGTCTCCTAACATATGAAATTTTCTTTTTCTTCTTAAGTTGTTCATCAGGTTGGAACGAATCTAAAACCCCATCTTCACCATCTTTTTGGTATGTCCATATCGTTGTTCTGCAATCCTCATCTAAAGCATACAAACACTTGTCTATATTACCATTGTTTCCGGACAACACAGACCCACATTTTTTTAAGATGCCAAACAATGATGTATCTATATCTGAGTCACTTGAGCAAGCAAAGTCTCTGTTCAAACCACACCACAAAGATGCAAAAAATCTGAAATCTATTACTCGAATTTTCAAACTAGACACCAGTAGTGAAAGATCAATTATGTCACCCATGGATATATACCTGCAAGCACAAACAAAGTAGAAGGTTGGATCAAACCAATAACCAAGCTTAAATATAAACCAAATTACGTTATTATATGCTATATTTTTATAGAAAAGTAAAGGCAAACAAAAACCAAAACTCTACTACAAGCAAAAATTCCAGAGACTGGAACTTGATGCTGCATGAATGGTAATCAGAATCATATGATTTCATGAGTGGATTCAAATTCCATATAACCCAATACGATTCATGATTTATAATTTTGAACTTAGAAATTTCAAGTTTTAAGTAGTACTCCCTCCGTCCCTTTTTTTGAGTCCTATATTCCATTTTGGGATGTCCCAAATTTAGTGTCCACTTTCCTAAATTGGGAAACAATTTTTACTTACTTTCCAAAACTACCCTTCCTTGAAATCTACCCCAAGACAAAACTAAAAAAGTTATTGTAATGATTAGGGGCAATAGTGGAAAGTGGGTGTAGATTCGTTTTGTCCCCTTAAAAAGTTTAGTTCCCAAAGGTGGACTCAAAAAAAGGGACGGAGGGAGTAAAAAATAATTTTTGACACAATGAATCTTGAATTATATGAAAAATGTTACTTTGCTCATTTTAATCATTATACATAAGAATTTATACCTATATATGTAGAAAATTACTTTTATAATTCACGATCCGATACAATTCACAATTCATAATTGTGACAAAACCTTTCCCAGTTCGACAGCCATTGCTATATGCTTGTATACTTGGAAATTGAGAATGTGTGCAAATTCAATATATATATATATATATATAATAAGGAAGAGCGGTGTGGAACCCTCCCAATTTAACAACTTTTAACCTTGACCATTGAGACAATTTTAGATATTTCAGACCGTCAGATTGTTTGTCCACCAAATATGGTTAACCCCATTAAATATTGCATTGTATCCTATTAAAACTCTAAATAAAAACTCAATCTTCCCTTAAATACTGCACGGTTTGATTGCGAACTTTTCAAAGTTCACTTTCCCTTAAATACTGCACGGTTTGATTGTGAACTTTTCAAAGTTCATTTTACAATTCAAAATGGTATATGTGAACTTTTGATTATATTTTGATTATAAATGTAGTTAAGCCGGACCGCAACAAATACATTCAGCAGACATGAATGAAAAATAGTTCTCAGCAAAACAAAAAAAAAAATGAAGAGAGAATGAAATTATGCTCCACAGACAGACTACAGTCAACTTCCCAAATTCCATTAACCCAGATCGGTAATTTTTTTTATTCTTAATCTGGAGCTTTAAATTCAGTAATTAAGCTTACACATGTGAATTATATATATGTAAACTGAGTGTACATATCCCATATATGTGTGTGTGTATGCATGTGGGGTTTTATTCAATAGGCCGGAAGCCACTATTAAAGTCAAACAAAGACTAATTTCACATGGATAGTTTTATGATGTCTTATTCAAGATACTTTTAATTATGATATTGCCTTTCAATCGCATCAAATTTCCGAAACCAAACAAAAAAAAAAGGGTTGAAACTGTTAATCGCATTCTTACCAATTAGGCTGTAAAAATCAACATTCAATACAATCAACATCTATATGATAAGGGAGGGCGGTGTGGGGCCCTCCCATTTTAGAAACTTGCAATCCCAGCCATTGAGAGAGAGTTTGATATTTTAAACCATTCGATCGTTGGTCCGGCAAAAATGGTAACATGCACAACTAATTTGTATTGTATCCTCTCTCTCTCTCTCTCTCTCTCTCTCTCTCTCTCTCTCTCTCTCTCTCTCTCACACACACACACACACACACACACACACACCTAGCTATTCTCTGCAATCCAATCCCTCCCTAATTTCCCTCTCTCTATACACATTGTCTATCCATATATACCACATCTCTCTCTATTCAAAACAAAGATCATATCTTTCTCCATATAGTCCATGGTTTCCCTCCTTCCTAAATGACTATTTTCCAGACTTTTCTCACTTTCTTCAAGTGTTACAAGCTAATTGAATTGAGAAGCTATATTATTTTGCTTGGATTTGGATTTGCATGTTTACATTGATGAGTTCTCTTTCTAGACTTCACTTGATTTTTATCTTAGTGGGGTTCCTAATTCAGTTTCTAAATGGTTTGAAAGCCATACCACATCTTTTATATTTATTTTAATTTATGTCGACTTTTTTTTTTCTTATACATTACGAGGAACCTAATGTAGGATTTAGGTACCTTAGACAGTACAACATGGCAAGCTTTCATATAAAAAATAATAATAAAAAAAGCTACAAGAATAAACCATTAAAGAAAAAAAGAAGGAATAAAAAGAAAAACTAAAAAAGAAGAAGAAAAGAACATGCTAAAAAAAAAAGACCTATTTTTTTTGGGTTATAGTTTTGAGTAATGCTACACCCACAGCCAAATCTCATACCCATTCATCCAAACCCTGATGTGGACTAATGGGGAGAGGAGAGAGACTGTGGAATCATTGGTCCATACCACTTTACAATCTCTCTCTTTCCTTATTGGTCCACATCAGGGTGTGGAGGATGGGTGTGAGATTTGGGTGTGGGTGCCTTTAGTTTTCTATTATTTTTGTTTATTCTTTGCGGTTGTTTGAATATAATGAATCTGTTGTAAAAAAAATCCAACCACGTCTCAGTTTAATTTCAAAATCAAAATCATCTGATAGTACATTGATGTGCCCATGAAATATATGAATTTTACATAAATAGCATGTGAGTTTGAATGACCGATACAATTTTACGCCAAAGATTTGAATTTTTAAAGTATTGCATTTTTTTTTTCTAATTTTCTATTTTTTTTTTTAGCTTCGTGCCCACGGACATGGCTTATTACTAGTACATATATATTTATTAAGGTTAATGAAGTAATTTTACAGACTGAAAAATTGAATCCAACCGCTGTAAACAAAAGTACGTAAAATGAGGAATCCCTCATGAGATTCTAATGAGAACCCATAATGAAAACTGGATCAACAGCTATAGACAGAAATCTCTCTCATGAGAAGGGTTCTACCTATATATATATATGTATATATACACATACACACACAAACATTATTAACAGCCATTATATGGGTATATACAGAAGGTGCTTTAAATGGATATGAATCGCCAGAATCGGAAAACACACGAACATTATTAACAGCCATTATATGAATCGGAAATTTCACTTGCCTGTGACTCCGAATAAGCTCAATGCTGTGATTCCAAACCGAACTCCGAAGCTCACTCGGGTCCAAAACTCTAAATTTAGGGCAGCTTCCGAGAGCAACCGCATGGTGATCCAGAACCGGAGGTACAATTAGGGTTCGATTCAGTATCGCCGCCATTAAAATCGCGTTCTTGAGCTCAGACAACTGGTTGCTGAACCCACTATGAGGTGCGTACCAGAGGAATTTCTCTCCTAGGGTTTGAATCGACCCACATTGGGGAAGATGGGTTTGTTGGGAATTTGTCGAAAAGGGGAGGAGAGAAGTGGAAATGTGGTTGTAGGAGATGAAGAAGAGGAGAGAGAAGAATAGGGCGATGAGAGAGAAAGAGAGGATTGGTGATCTGTGAGAAGGTTTCTTCTTCCATCTGTTGGTTCTGTTTAGGTTTTCCATCTCAATGTGTATTTGGGGTTTGAGTGGGAAGTGGTATTGGAGGAAGAGAGGGGCACTTGTGGGAAATTTGGGGTGGTGTCCTGTTTGGTTGTTGAGTAAGTTTAGGGGAAAACAAAAAAAAAAAAATTAAAATGTGGGTAAATTATACTTTACACCCTTGTAGTTCAGATATAATGTCATTTTGGTATATTTTCAATTTTGTCAACTTAGTCATCATAGCATCAGTTTAAGTTCAATGTAATTAATTCATAAAACTCTCTTATAATTTTTGACAAAAATAGGCCTGCGATGCACAAGTGAGGTATCAGTTGGGGCATAATGGTAAATTTATTAAGAGAAATTACACTTCACATAGCTATATTGAATATAAATCTGTCAAAACTTGTAAGAAAATTGATAAATGAACTATATTAAACCTAAACTGAAACTGTAAAGACAAAAATGATAATATTAAAACTATAAAGACCAAATAAAATTACATTCAAACTATTGGGGAACAAAATATAATTTACCCTTAAAATTTTGAAGCTTATTGCCTGGTCATTTCACTTCAAAAATTGCTATTTCTTATTTTATTTTTATTATTTTTACAATGAAATCTTTCAAAGATATACTTTTTAAAATTTTATCCAAAATTTGAATAAAATAAATTATAGTCGGATTAAAGAATTTACTTTTGCACGGTAAACCTACGATTTTATACAAATCGGTCACGTTGGGTTAGTCCCTTGGTTGGATAATGCTAGATCGGATAAAATAGTTATTATGTCAAATAATAGTGTACTGTTTTGGAATATGTTGGACTTATGCTCTCATAAGTTATTATATAATAATCATGATTTTAGTAAGAGTAATATTTGGGGCACTAACAAATCTCATTAACACTAATAAATTTCACTAACACTCACACCCAGAGAGAGATAGAGTGTGAGGAGAGAGATAGAGTGTAATCTCACTAACACTCATACCCACACTCTATCTCTCTTCTGCAGTAGGAGAGAGATAGAGTGTGGGTATGAGTGTTAGTGAGATTTGTTAGTGCCCGTAGCATTGTTATTTTGGAATACTTGGACATAAGTTCAGTTCTGAATGATAATTGTAGGTACATACTCTAGGCTCGCCACGTAGCAATAAGCTACGACACCTCACCACCACGTGTCTCCACGAACAATGCCTAATTACTCCTAATTATTCCTAATCATCCACCGTGGACACAACCCAGGGTGGCACGAGCAACGCACTCTCCCCCTGAAAAGGGAAGCATCGAGCAAACACGCTCTCCCTTAGAGGTGACTCAAGCGAACGTGCTTGCCACCACCCCAGAACTCCTCTCACCTTGTGAGGATCCCCCATCGCCTCAGATAACACCACCTCCAATACTCCACATACTTTGGTGGCAATACCACCAAAGGAGTAGTCATCTCCATCATGGGGGCCTTCAAGCTACATGGCCTCTAACAGACTAAAGGCTCTATGTCTCTAACATTGTCACACACAAGTACCCTTAGTCAGGAGCAAGACTAAAGGGTATCACACGCTGGGATCTCGAGAGTTCATGGCTCGGTGGCTAGAGTTAAGGGTATCTCCCTAACTAGACGCCCATGGGGAAGGCTAGGGTTGGTTCCAAGGAAAGAGAGAGACACGTGCTCAATCACGTGCGTTCCCCATCCCATCCTCCTAGGTCACTTACGCTGCTAGTGTAACTAAACCATTATCTCACCTACCCCCAGACCACTTAGGACCTTTAGCGTGTAGCCGCACCATTTCTGGAAATACCCACTGACATACACTTCCCCCAGCCGCAATAGAGGTCACCTCACCGCTCTTCTGTCGAATTAATCATCTCACCGCCCACAATAAATGTTCCATCATGGAGGCACGCCTACACCCCTTTTCCTCTTATCACTAGATAAAACTGATGCCACTGCCCTTCTATCTTGTCAATACATCTCATAGCCAAAATCACATGCCTTCCCGTCTTATCCACCAACCTACAGACCTCTTTAGAGAAGCCACCTAAGCACTATGGCAGTCAAGCTTGAGTGACTTATACTCCTTACCTCGGCTATAAATACCACACCTTTGTTTAATACAAGGACAGAGAGATCAACAAAATATACCTCAAGCATCTACTATAAGCTCTATAGCATTAACTCTCCACATCTACTGCTCTCTCTCTCGCTCTCTCTCACTTGGGATTACCTTGGCTCTCACTCGAGTCACTTACTCTCTCAGACCCATCTACTATACTACAACACATTCCTATATTAGTACTAACTTACTTACGTGTTATACTCTCTCACACATCACACAAAAGAACTCATACATTTTGGCGACCACAGTGGGAGTATACTCGCAAGCATGGTTAGTGAGCAACAATCACCGGCACCTAAGCCTAAGGGACGTCCCCCAAAGAAGGCTAAGGCCCTTCCCACGGGGTCCAACGCTCACCATCAGAGCATCGGCCCCAGTAAGGTCCCGGACGAACCAGTACAATCCCAAACTCATGATTCACATTTACAAGAGTCGGTTGCTGCAATGGACCAAGTTATCCTAAGGCGACTTGAGCAGATGGAGGAACAACAGAAACACATCCAAAAGCTTGAGGAACAACAACTTTGCATTATAGAAACTCTCACTGCCTCGCAAGAGGAGTCGCCCCACAGCAGGCCCAGAATGGCACCTCGGGGCTTGACAACGTGATACGAACTTCTGTATCCGATGTTGACCCTCCACACCACCCACACACCAATGGATCAACACCAACCACCGGTGTTGATCCTCTGGCCCAAAGCGTAGAGAAGCTATCTCAAAATGGTTATGTTACTCTTTCCAATGTCAAATCTCTTCTATGGAAAGAGAGGGAGATGACAACCACCTCTTTACGTAGGAACGACACGCGCCCACCTTACCCTCTGAAGCTCGCTAGCCTCCCCTACCCTGAGGGGTACATAAGCGCCAATTTTGTTCGCTATGATGGAAAATGGGGAAATTCGCGAGAACATGTGGCGAAATTCCTCGACAGTCTTGGCATTTACCGAGAGGATGAAAACCTATGCCTAAGGGAGTTCTCCATATCTTTAACTGACAAGGCGTACTCTTGGTATGCCAACTTGGAACCCGAATCTGTCACTTCTTGGAATCAACTTGCCTCAATGTTCCATGCCGAATTCTTTAGCGTCACTGAAAAGGTGACCACCGTTTCCCTCTCCCGTGAGGTACAAGGCGACTCAGAGCCACTACTCAAATATGTGGACCGTTTCAGAGATCGAGCCATGGAATGTCATGACAACACCACCGAAGAGAGCCTGGTCCAGTTATGCATCCATGGCATGATCCAAGATTATCGCATGCATCTCATCAACCACGCCTTCAAGACGTTCTCGGATTTATTGATGGCGGCACAAAACCTCACCAAGGATATAAGGCCATCACCAAAGTCACACCGTGTGTCACACCCCAGCCCGCCTCGTGCGGATTAGGACACGTGTAACAATGCTACAAGCCCCCAATTACGTTAATTTGTAAAGAAATAGACGAATTACTAAGAAACACGTGTGTTTAACCACATTAAACAACTCTATTGTTACAAAATAGGCCCCAAGGGCAAAATGGTCATTTATAAAGTATGTAAAATTTTTATACCAAAAGTTAGAATTTTGAGTCCCGGTTCCAACGCAATAAACGGCACACGAAACCGAGTTTTCTAGAAGAAGTTATGCATGTTTCCGTAAAAGCGGACATGTTGTGGGAAAATACAAGGCGGATCGATCCCTTCATAATGGGTGGATCGATCCATCTCAATATAATTCTCGCAGAATGCTGCCTTAAAAGGGCGGATCGATCCCTTCATAAAGGGCGGATCGATCCCCTTCACAAAATTTGCTGCTAAACTTCCTTTGCTGTCAAACAAGTTTCTAAGTTACCAAAACACAACCAAAACACATGGAAACCTTATAAAACTTTGGGAAAACATCTCCAACACACTTCCAAACACTTTTAAACTCAAATTAAGCAAGGATCATAGAATCATACCCACAATTGGATCAAGTTAACCATGAACTCATCTCATTCGGTTCAAAAACAAACTTTTCAACTTTAAAACTCAATTCTCATCCAAAGTTTATAAAACTTGTTGGAATTCAACTCAAAGTCATAACTAACATTATAAACACTAAAGAAACATGTCCAAGACACTAACGACACACCCGGACTTGCCGAGATGGTCAAATCCATTACTTGCACCCTACTAGAACAAAACGAGAGAGATTACACATATGTTCTCAAATTTACTTCCAACTCTCCAAAATACATGGTTGTGACCCAAGTTCACTTCCAACAACTTAAATATGAACATTAACATAAAAGACACCATACTTTACATCATTTTACAAGTTTCAAAAGAAATTTACAAGCATGAGGCTCAATCTCCCCCATCTCTCCCATCTCTCCCCATCTCTCCCATTCACAAGTCAAGACTTCAAGCCTCAAGTTGAGAACCTCAACCCACTAGTTACACTATAATATAAGTTTAAAACATATTTACAAGCTCTAACTCTCTTCCCCATTCCCGAGCGCGTCATCTTCTCTCCGGATATCGCTCCGTACCTGCGGTGGTTGTTATGTACCACAACAGAAATAGGAAAACGGTTTTCTTAAGCAATTTGCTTAGTGAGCATTCTAAACATGATTGTATGTTTAACACGTGCAATGCTACAAATAACACATAAGCATAAACGTAATCGCCGAGTCACCGGTTATATGGTTCATTCAAACCCGAAGACCTCCCTTGGCCCCGTGGTCACTTCTATTCCTTGGACTTCCGTATTTATCGGATTCTTCCTCTTCACCACCCTTATTACTCCCAACAATGAACCATTTTCCCCGGTGCTCATTGACTACCACATAGACATATAAGCACATAAACACATATTCATGTTTCAACATATACTTTTCATAGAATTGACATGGAATTCACATAATTAACATCTTTATAATTCCTAATCATGAATTAACATCTCTAACATCACATATAGCATGAACCCATTAAACACAATCAGATTTAGGTGTAGAAAACTCACCTTATTCACAGATTTTACCCAAATTCAAGCTAAAGGTGTGCTGAATTTCACCAATTCTAGCTCAATTCCTACACCACAATGAATCCTACAAGAATTCGGTAGACGACATCTCACCGTTAAGTATGAACTACCAAAATCCAGCGAATTAAACATAAATTAAGGGTATAGGAACGTTCGTCTCACCTCCACGAGTCCGAAAACGGCTTCGGTTTGCGAATCCGACGAACGGCGGCGACGGAACGGCGAGAACTCGACGTCGGTGACGGTTTCTCCGTTTCTCTCTCTGAGCTCTCTCTTTGTTTTGTTTTAATTTCTGTAAAACTGAGAGTTTCTCACTGCCTCATGACACCTACACACACATGCAATTGTGTGTTGGCAATATTTTGCCTTATTTCTATTTACACCCCCGAATTTTCTTAAGTTCTTATTATGGAATCCCCCAAACATTCCATTAACTACCCAATTATCTAATGAGTGTTTGTCTAAGTTCCGTATGGGTCCCAATATGGGTCCCACATATTT
This sequence comes from Hydrangea macrophylla, assembly GCA_033977485.1. Lineage (NCBI taxonomy): Eukaryota > Viridiplantae > Streptophyta > Magnoliopsida > Cornales > Hydrangeaceae > Hydrangea > Hydrangea macrophylla. Next base: position 130,246,843 of record CM066989.1, on the reverse strand, counting down.
TGTGAAATTGCTACCGCACCTACTAATTTTAAATCTTTTTCATTTATACCCTTATAACACCAACACTCCACATATATCAACATGTAATATGAAAGCATGTAAACACATATTCATGTAAACACATAAAATGCATTTAATCATTTAAAATGCAAATTACCATTTTACCCTTCGCTGGGTTCCATTTCAATACCTGTCCCACCTCACTGGGGACTTTTCCAACTAGTGTCCCTCTCTGAACACTTTTTTACTTGGGCGAGTCCAAGCCTCCCCTTAATCCATTTTATACACTAATTTTACTAATTAATGCATATTAATACAAATAATTAACCCGTTCTCCGGGTACGGGTGTTACACCGTGACTCCCATTTTTTTGGTCCACGAAGTTACCCCACTGCCGTTGTTGCTGAGGAACGAAAAGATAAACGCTATAACAAGAGCGACTCCAACAAATGCCAAAGGGAGGACATCAATGCCCCTGTCCCCTTTCCTTGCAACATGAGGGAAGTTCTCATGATCTTCAAAAACTGGGTAAAGGATGGTGTTCTTGTCTTTCGCCAACCAGCCACACCACGCACCGAAGCCAATAAAGCAAAAAATAACTATTGTGCGTACCACTAGTTTGTTAAGCACCCGATGAAGGATTGTTGGGCTCTTCGTAACATTTTTCATCAAAAGATAGTCGATGAAGAGTTGCAGCTCACCACCCGACCTGAGGACGATGAAGACTCTCACAAAGGGAGGGCCGTGAATGTGGTCTCCCATAACCGTCGAGGAAAAAACATGACCGTATACGCCGCCCACGTGATCTCACCTATTAAGATGAGGCCTCCCATTGTCACAACACGCCCGGCCACCATCACAGTGTTGGGTTTGTGCTCTCAAACCATTACTTTATGTATGAGACATTAGCATTTTAATATATGGATATCAGTTTTACATTATGTATGTTCCTTTCATGAGATGATTGTTTTATCCATAAGTATCATAGTAAGTAATTCGTGTATGTATGAGATATATACAAGTGAGATACGAATTACTATTCTTTGATACTTAAAGCTTGTCACAGTGGATGATGAGACTGGATATCTCATCAGGTCTACACTGTAGCATGATTGACTACCATTGGATGGAGTGATTAATCTCAATCACTAGAGTGTTACTCTTAGTTGATATGCTAGTGCTTATAGTGCATTGACGGACCTGAGCTTTCCTGTTGACACTCAAGACTGTCAATCAGTCGATAGGAACTCATAACTTGTATAAGGTTCGTGTTCTTAATCTTGAGACGATTATGAACACAGACTGTGGATATGACTGCTTTGACTTACCAATCAGTGAGGTCTATAAAAGATCAACACGTGGGTATCTTGGGTATGTCATATTCATAGGGTTGTGAACATATATTGTCAAGATAGAATCTACCCTCTGTTTCAGAGTAAGCATTCCCTTGAGAATGTCACCAAGTCGATTACTGAGTACTGCAGTCTTGTTGATAAGAGTTATCAACATGTTTGGTAATCATGAGAGGTGAATGGGACTTAAGGATTATAAGAAGTAATCATGATTCAGGTTGACAGTAACTGTTTATCCGACTACCTGAATATGATTATGAATGCTGATGGTAGAGGGACATTAGTACACCATACAAGTCTAGTCATCGCTTCGGATATGTTCTTTTGCGTTGGAGTTCAGTTATCGTTTTATAGTGGAATAAACGTTAACTGACCAGTTAGTTAGTTTGCTGATCAAAGAGTTTGGTCATGGTGATTAACAAACTGGTCTGAGCCAACAATAAAGAGCCTAGGAGGTCCCACTCTTAGCTCCGCCAGGATGCTTGGAAAGGCAAATGAGGATGATGTCAAGACAGGTTCGATCGATCGAAGTTGTCTCGATCGATTGAAGTCTAGGCAGTTTCGATCGATTGAAGATGGTTCGATCGATCGAATGTTCGATCGATCGAAACCACTTTGATCGCTCGAGAGCTAGGTCGGTTCTGGGAATCTATAAATAGGGCAGCTGCGTTCTGGAAAAGAGGTTCGTCATTTTTTATACGAAAAAGCTGCAGAAACTGTTTAGGTTTCCCAAAACCTTCCAATCCTCTCCATTAGGGTTCCCACCAACCCTAGTCCTTCCTGCGAGCATCCATAGGAGTCATAAGAGTGAAGGCCATCTAGTGGAGGCTGCTGGAAGTTGAAGATTTCAGAATTGGGTTCAAGACACTAAGGTATAAACTCTTGTCCCCTCTTGTACGCATCTATGGAATTGACGAGTAGTAGATCCTAGGCTACCAAATAAGTTTTTATAACTTGACTTTTCCGCTGCGTGTTTAAAACTTTTAACTTAAACCGGTTTTTCCATCACATAGTCCCCATCACAAGTGGTGACGACTCTTAATGCACCAAAGTCATCTCCAGTTTGAGATCTACCTCCACTGCCCTATCGATGATTGAAGTGCCTCCCATTCCATCAACTCTGCCATTTGGGAGCGCGGGTGAGGAGTCACCCACTCCTTTTGAGTTGACCACCCCCCTCAATAATGCTACCACCACCATCGCACACCATCACTTCCCTTCAAACCGAAGCGACACCTCAAGCAAATGAAATGGGATTTACTGCGTCCAAAGTGAAAAATCTTACCAAGTTCAAGTGTTTTTTTTATCAAGTCGGTAAGATGAGATGGTGCATTATTTTCATACACGGTCACATATATGTGAATTAAAGCTTTCAAATGATATTGTGGTTGTTTTCTAAAAATGAACTCCTTTAATGCAAACTTGTTGAATGGGAATTAGAAAATGGTAAATGAGTATGTGTTACATTCAAAGTTATGTTTTTAATACTCACTAGCTTCTTAAAGCTGACGGCGTTGATGCGCCCTGGACATTCGTGTTCAGGTTTTTCAGGTTTTTCAGGTTTTGATCAAGCGGAACATTACGACTACGCAAATTGAGAAACACTGCTGGAAAGAGAATTTACTTTTATATGTTTTTATAAACTGAATTCTGTAATAAGGATGACTGTAATAGAGGTTAAGTTATTGTTTTGATTTAAGGCAGTTTGTGCCTTTAGAGACCTCATACTGTATTAACTATTAAGTTAGAAAAATATTGTAAGCCTTGATTGCTCTGCTCTGATTATTATGTTTTTGTTGTTCGACGTTTGGGATGGAATCGATCCTTCAAACTGTCATGACCTATGGGTCCATAAAGGAAATTAAACGCTTTCTATATTTATGCTAAGTCGGGGCGTGATAGGATTTAGTGGTATCAGAGCCAGGTTATCTCAAGACAGTTTAGCCAGGTTAGGGTTTACCAGTTTAGACCCGATTCCACGATCTGTTAGCTTAAGCTTCACACACCCGATGATACAACAGGGAGGATAGACTCATAGCCCAAACGCTTAAAATTATCTCTGTCCTAATTTAAGTTAGTACCTTTTTTCAGGTATGAATCCAGCTCAGCCCCTTTTGTACCCGATGCTTTTGGAGGGCACTGGGTTACCTTGGGAGCGATAGTACCAGCTTCAGCGATACTTTATTTCACCACTATCGAGCAACGGGCAGCTATGATAGTCGAGTTAGATCTTTGGCACCATATCCAAGTGTTAGGACTGGTTGATTTACCCCGTGCTCACCTCGAGGTCCTATACTTTATCGAGATTCAGCGCTTAGTGCTTGTAGAGATGGTTCGCTTGGTTAACAATGATGCTTTCTATTTTTCCCTTGAGGTTCAGGTTGTGCAGGCTCACCTTGCACAGCTGGATATGCCTCCACCAGTTGTCCCCGCTGATGAGGATGATGCTGAGGTGGTTTATTTGGCTCCTATAGGTGGGGAGGGTGTTGCTGAGGAGGATGGCATAGGTTGGGACGACTTCGCAGTTGACCTTGAGGAGGCACTAGCACTTGAGCTAGCTTTGCCAGAGGCAGATGCCCCTAGACCTGCTTCGTTGTTGACCTCACATAGCTGTAATTTTGGGGCAGGCCCCTCTCATGTTCAGCGACTTCATCAGGCCGACTCGCTTGACCTTTTGATGGCTACCTACGGCGATGACTGACCGTTTAGATATCGCCTTGTATATATTGACTATTTTTTACTAGTAGCTCTATTCTCTTTTTGCAACTGTATCTACATGCATTCGAGTATAAGGTAATGACCCCATTTTTGGTAACCTTTCTAACTCTTGCATGGACGATGTACGTCATAACCCATATAGCTAGGGTAGGTATTGACTGATCATACATGCTTTTTGTATCAACTTGATTGAGAAGTTATATATAGAAATACTCTTTTGATGTTGTTGTCATTTAAACTGCTTTATACTTCTATTGCATGCATTTTCCTCATTCTACTATCACTATCATGCATAGAATGGCTGGAGGACTAAGGAGGAATCGAAATTTGATCGAAGGTGCACTGTTAGCTACCAATCCCACAGGAATGTTTAAAGCTTTCGTCAGACGTCTCGAAAGGGCTAGTAATCAGAATGACAACCGATGAGACCGTCAAACTGGAGATAAGCTTCTGGAGAGATTTTGTGCACTAAGGCCCAAGCAGTTTGCAGGTACCGCGGAACCCTGGAAAGCAGAACAGTGGTTAAGACAAATAGACCGCATGTTCGAGGCTGTCCAGTGCAATGAGATGGACAAGAGGAGGTTAGCTACTTTCCAATTGACCAATGTCGCCGCAGATTGGTGGGATTCGGTCATAGCTACTATTGGGAATGGAGTGGCAATGGGAATGACATGGACTGCATTCAAAGGAAGATTTTTGGAAAAGTATTTCCCAGCTACGAAGAGGCACAAAAGAGAGAAGGAGTTCATGGATCTAACACAAGGAACCAAGTCAGTATAAGAGTACACCACACAGTTCGAGAGACTGTCTCAGTTCACTCCACATCTGGTTGATACTGAAGATAAGAAGATATGGAAGTATAACCAAGGGCTGACACCGCATATTCGTTGCCTGACTCTCAGCCACCTAGATAAGTCTTTCGAAGGACTAGTCGGCCTGGCCACTGATTTGGAAGAAGATGCTCGAGCGAATCGGAAGCAATTCGAATCCCAGCCGCCTCAGAGGGGTAATTTTGGGAATAGACCACCAATGAATTGTACCCAAGGGCAGAAGAGGAATTTTGATGGGAGAAAAAGGACCCAAGCTATCACCTATCTGACTCAATCCCAAGTAGGAGAAGAAAGTAGCACTGGGAAATGTTTCAACTGTGGCAACCCCGGACATCTGGCTCGAGATTGCAAGGCACCAAGGCGTGCTGCTCAGTAAGGCATAGTCTGCTACAACTGTGGTAAACCAGGTCACATTAGCAAGTTCTGTACTGCCCCTAAGCAAGTGACTTATGGTCAACAAGGTCAGACTTGAGTGAATGCTGTTATCCCTGATGCCGCTGGATATGATGGGACTGTGTACGAAGAATGAGGTTATGAAGAAGCTCAACCTGATCAACATGCAGTGGAAGGTACATTAACTCTGTTTAACTCCCATGTTAAAGTGTTATTTGATACGGGTGTTGCTCTTTCATTTATATCTGTTAATACAATTTGGAGATTGGGTATCTTACCTCATCGTTTAGAGAAAGCTTTGAGGGCTACCTCACCATTGGGAGCCGCAGTCAAGTTAGGACATGTGTGCAAGGATTATCCCTTATGAATAGGAGATCGTGAAATCCCTGCAAGGCTGGTTATCCTATCGATGAAGGAGTTTGACATAATCCTAGGCATGGATTGGCTCTCTTAGAATCAAGCGAAGCTGGATTGTGTGAGGAAGATAATTACATTCCACGACAATGAGAATCAGCCCTTTGATTTTCAATGTAACCCTTCGGGAGATATGTTCCTCATAAGGTGTTTGGCTAACATCGAAGTCGTCAGTACAGAGATGACAACGTCGTCTATACCTGTAGTCAAGGACTTCGAAGAAGTATTTCAAGACGTTTTTGGTCTGCCGCCCGAGAGAAGTATAGAGTTCTGTATTGAGCTTATACCGGGTACCATTCCGATCACCAAGGTCCCCTACAGAATGGGCCCCACTGAACTATTGTAATTGAAGGAACAAGTTCAAGAGCTTGAGAACCTAGGTTTTGTACGTCCAAGTACTTCGCCTTGGGGAGCACCGATGTTATTTATGAAGAAGAAGGATGGGACACTTCAATTTTGTATCGACTACAGAGAACTGAACCGAGTGACTATCAAGAACAAGTATCCTTGCCTCGAATCGATGATTTGTTTGATCAGCTACAAGGGGCTACGACATTTTCTAAAATAGACCTAAGGTCGGGATATTATCAGTTGAGGGTACGAAAGGAAGACATACCTAAGATTGCATTCAAAACCCGATATGGTCACTATGAATTTTTGGTAATGCCGTTTGGAATGACGAATGCCCCGGCAGTGTTTATGGATCTAATGAACATAGTGTTCAAGCCATATTTGGATCAGTTTGTCATCGTCTTCATTGATGATATTTGATATATTCTAAGTCAGAGGAAGAACATGAGCAACATCTACGAATTGCAATACAGACACTTAAGGACCACCACTTGTATGCCAAGTTCAGTAAGTATGAGTTATGGTTGCAAGAAGTTAAATTTTTGGGACACAAGGTGCCATCTCAAGGAATTTCTGTGGATTCGTCCAAGACAGATGTTGTGTCAAACTAGGTTAGGTCAAGCAACCCTACAGAGGTTGGGAGTTTTCTGAGACTCGCAAGCTATTACAGAAGATTTGTTGAAGGGTTTTCTAAAATAGCCGCACCATTAACCGGATTGACAAAGAAGAATTTGAAGTTCGACTAGACAGAGAAGCACGAGCGCGCCTTTCTAGAGTTGAAAGAGAGACTCACTACCACACCGGTACTAGCTATACCCAAGCCTGATGAGAAGTTCACTATCTTTAGTGACGCGTCATATCAAGGACTAGGGTGTGTGCTTATGCAAGATGGTAGAGTTATCGCTTATGGGTCCTAACAGCTGAAGTCGAATGAGTTGAACTACCCTATTCATGATTTAGAACTGGCGGCAGTGGTATTCGCACTCAAGATTTGGAGACACTATCTCTACGGTGAGAATTTGATTTATTCTCCGATCACAAGAGTCTGAAATATTTGTTCACATAGAAAGAGTTGAACATGAGGCAATGCAGATGAATGGAGCTGATCAAAGATTACGACTTCACGTTAGAATACCACCCTGGTAAAGCTAATATGGTCGTTGATGCTTTGAGTCGGCAGATTCGTGAGACGATCGCCTCTTTAATGGTTAAAGAATGGCGAGCATTGGAAATGTTGGCAGAGTTCGACGTACAGAGTGCTGAAGAAGGAGAAGGACAACTTTTTGGATGTCTTATCCTACAGCCTGTCCTCATCAACCGCATTATTGGAGCACAGAAAGAAGATGAGAAGTTTCAAACGTGGTTTGCGAAGGTGTCAAAGAAAGATCCGATAGAATGGAAGGTGGGAATCGATGGAAGATATCGGTGCAGGAATAGATTGTGTGTGCCAAATTTTGGAGAAGTAAGGAAGGATATTTTGGAAGAAGCACATAAGTCAAGATATACAGTGCACCCAGGAGGAACGAAAATGTACAAGGACTTAAAAAGAAATTTCTGGTGGGAAGATATGAAGAAGGATGTGGCCGAATTTGTATCCAAGTGTTTGACGTGTCAACAAGTCAAGGCCGAACATCAGATACCCTTGGGATTGTTGCAACCACTACCTATTCCTGGTTGGAAATGGGAGCACATCATGATGGATTTTGTAGTGGGTTTACCTTGATCGCAATAGAACCATGACGCCATTTGGGTAATCGTGGATCAACTGACTAAGTCGACACATTTCATCGCTTATAGTATGACATACCCGGTAAAAAAGATGAGCCGGATGTACATACAACAAGTTGTACGACTTTCACGGTGCACCTGTGTCGATTGTGTCAGACCGTGGCGCACGTTTTACTTCTGGATTCTGGGAAAGTCTGCAAGAAGCTATGGGAACCTTGCTCAAGTTGAGTACTGCTTTTCACCCTCAAACAGATGGGCAAACTGAGCGTGTTAATCAGATCATGGAGGATATACTTAGGGCTTGTGTTATTGATTTCGAAGAATCTTGGGAGACGCACTTACCTTTGGTGGAATTGCCTATAACAATAGTTATCACACGAGTATCGGGATGGCTCCGTTCAAAGCATTGTACGGACAACCATGTCGTTCTTCGTTATGTTGGGCAGAGGTGGTAGATACAAAATTGTTGAGACCAGATTTGGTTAGAGAAACCAACGAGAAGATTTCTTTGGTCAAGAAAAGGATGAGAACCGCTCAAAGCCGGTATAAGAGTTATGCCGATCGACGCCAAAAAGATTTGGAGTTCAATATTGGAGATCACGTACTTCTTAAGGTTTCACCGACCTGAGGAGTAGTATGCTTCGGTCTCAAGAGAGGAAAATTGGCTCCGCGTTTCATCGGTCAGTTCAAAATTCTGGAACGTGTCGGGAAAGTGGCATATCGATTGGCGCTACCACCGAAGATGTCTGGGGTTCACAATGTATTTCATGTGAGTATGTTGAGAAAGTACATACGAGACCCCTCACATGTGGTTAGTTATGACGATATTGAGGCGAGTCATAACGTGTCCTACAAGGAGAGGCCCGTGAAGATTCTAGATCAGAGTATTAAGAAGTTGAGACACAAGGACATTCCGTTGGTGAAGGTTCAGTGGAATCACTATGACGAGAATGAAGCCTCGTGGGAAGTTGAAGCTGAGATGAAGAAGAAATACCCAGAGTTGTTTCATGACTAGTTAGTCTTGATTTCGGGGACGAAATCCTGTTTAAGGGAGGAAGGATATAACGACCTGCATTTCTATTTAATTATTCATATTTGCATTATCACATTTAAATTTAATTTGCATTGTCTGCTTTTATTCTAATTACAATTCTCATGTTCTAGATTTTATTTCTTGTGTTGTTTCATGTCCAAATTCTTTTTGGGGTCAAACTGCGATTTTATCAAATTTAGCAATACCTGTATTGGATTTTAAATATGTATTTCAAAACGGTAGAAATATTCTTCTTTTAACTCAAACTGTATCTTTATAAAATCGGAAGATCATTTCCTACGTTAAAATTAATTTTATGTATTTTTGAGGTGATCACCGTGGCGCAGAAACACCAGTTTATGTTTAAAACTGTCCGTGCTGTGTTGAATTTCCACAAATTTTGGAAGTGACGTAAAGTTGGATTTGATATTTGCTTTATTCCATTTATGGCAAGCAATGATTGGGCAGATTTGTTTGGCAATGCTCAATTGATGAGCTTGATTTATGAGCCATACGTTGTTTTCCCAAACATCATAAGTGATTCCTAGTCAACTAGCTTGTGCCTTGTTTGGTTAGACTTACTTTGGGTATGTTAATGTTGTGCCATAAGCTCTATTACCCAAACAACATTCTTGTCTTGACCCCTATTAGCCTATATTGCCTCTTCAAATCTGTAGAAGATGTGTTTGCGTATGTATCTGTGTGTGTTTATTCTACATCATTGATAAATTGAAAAACAAAATAGGATTTGTTGAGTGTATGAGGTTGAACTTGGGCTCCAAGTAGTTCAAATTTGATTTCTATATATTTACACTCCTTCACTTCACAATCTGGACTCTTCTTTAGATTTTACAAACTGAATTGAGAGAGTTTAGAGAGATCACAGAGAACTCCTACAGAATTTATAGAGAGAGAAAGCTTCTCAATCCCCATAGCCAAAGCTTGGGTTTGAATATTCTTAGCTTGCCATTTCTTTCTCAACCAACTCTTCACTCTCAATCCCAGTGAGTATTCTAAACTCACCTAGAATGTAATTCAGATTGTATTTGCTGTTTGGAATGGCTTAATTTGAAAATCTCCATTGACGACTTACGTTTGAAACTTGAAGCTTGAAAAACATGGATTTTCCAAACTTAATCAAAATTCATTTTCTGAATGAAATATAAAAGATTATAGTATGTAGAGTATACGATTGGAATATTAGAGCTTAATTTGTTCGTATCACGACGTATGATTAAAACGAAGTTTCCGTCAACTCTCGGTTTTTCATAAAACCCGAGAACTACGGATCAATTCAAGTAAAATTGATCATAGATTCTTAATCCTTGCGAGAAACTGAAGAAAATCATATATCACATGTCCTATTTACTTCCAAATTGCAAAATGGGTCAAAAGACCCCTTAATTTCTGAAACAGGGGAAAACCAGCGAAGAAGACGAAGCTTCTGCCTGAACTCGCGAGCGCGATCGCACGAGCGGACCACGTGAATGATTCCCGAGCGACCCGCGTGCGCGAGGTTTGTGTTCCCAGGCAGACATAAAAGTTTTGTAAAAGAAAATTAAAAAATGGGCAAGTCGCGCGAGCGATTCGCGCAAGCGGCCCGTGCGCGCGAGCTGTGTGTTTCCAGGCAGTAAGGAAAGTTTATATAATAACACGGGAAAATGGGCAAATCGCGCGAGCAGTCCGCGCGCGCGACTTCTGACAGTTTCTAGTTTTTGCTTATTTCATGTTAAGGAACTGTTTGGTTGTTAACTTGTGGGTCTTTAAAGCTCTGTTTGCGAAAAATGTTAAAACAGATTATATTTTGGGTATGATTGGTCATTTAGGAACGATTATGATTTCTATTCTTTTCAAATATACGTGGTTATCAATCCCGGCATTTCATATGTTCTGTTTATAGTTGCACAACATGCATGTTCGATTCTTTTCAAATATATGTGGTTATCAATCCCGGCATTTCATATATTCTGTTTATAGTTGCACAACATTCATATGGTGTCAGTTGTACATGCATGGTGAGTGTGAGTGTTGGTCAGTGTAGAAAAGAGTAATGGTCAGTGTGATAAAGAGTGTGTGGTTGAGATTGTGTTGTGGACACTCTCTGGTAAGTGAGTACCAAAGTGTGTTGTGGCTGAGATTGCGGCGAGAGTGTCTTTGAAATGCAACGGTGGCAAAACTGGACACTCCCTAAAGCCCATGGAAGCATTAAAGTGTGTGACGCTGAACTTGGACATTCCCTGGCACCCATGGTAGTGCTAAAGTGTGGCCTACGGACACTCCCTGGTACCCGAGTCTGGATACTGTGTGATGTATTTGCGAGGCGGATTAGGTAACAAAGTGTGAGGCATTGGACATTCCCTGGCCCCCCGTGCTAAAGTGTGAGGCAAACTGGACATTCTGTGGAACTCCTGTGCTAAAGTGTGGCTATCAGAGTATTTCAAAGATACTGGTGTGAGATAGGGGGTTGTTGTGTTTGTCGAGAGAAAAGAGTCGGTAAGATGAGATGGTGCATTGTTTTCATACACGGTCACATATATATGAATTAAAGTTTTCAAATGATATTGTGGTTGTTTTCTAAAAATGAACTCCTTACTTTAATGCAAACTTGTTGAATGGGAATTAGAAAATGGTAAATGAGTATGTGTTACATTCAAAGTTATGTTTTTAATACTCACCAGCTTCTTGAAGCTGACGGCGTTGATGCATCCTGGACATTCGTGTTCAGGCTTTTCAGGTTTTGATCAAGCGGAACATTACGACTACGCAAATTGAGAAACACTGCTGGAAAGAGAATTTACTTTCATATGTTTTTATAACTTGAATTCTGTAATAAGGATGACTGTAATAGATGTTAAGTTATTGTTTTGATTTAAGGCGGTTTGTGCCTTTAGAGACCCCGTGCTGTAATAATTATTAAGTTAGAAAAACATTATAAGCCTTGATTGCTCTGCTCTGATTATTATGTTTTTGTTGTTCGACGTTTGGGATGGAATCGATCCTTCAAACTGTCACGACCTATGGGTGCATAAAGGAAATTAAACACTTTCCAAATTTATGCTACGTCGGGGCGTGACATTCGCCGCTTCATCCTCGCACTTGCAGAAATTACTCACCCTCTTGGTGCGCTCTTGAAGGGGCAGACGAGGTTCAAATGGGAAGCCGCGCACCAAGAAGCTTTCAAGGAAGTCAAGAAGGCCTTGGTAGCACCTTCTACCATGGTGGCCCCAACCTTAGGGAAGCCACTCCTTCTCTACCTCACTTCCACCCCAATGTCCATCAGGGCACTCCTGGCCTAAGAAGTCGAAGGTCAAGAAAGGCCGGTGTACAATATTAGTCGCGTGGTTCGTGACACCGAGACCCGTTATACTCCCATTGAACGCCAGCCCTCGCTTTCGCAGCCCAGAAATTTTGACATTATTTCTTGAGCCACACTGTGCACCTCATTACCAAATGCGATCCTGATGTTGTCAGTATCAAGATATAAAAAGTATACTTTACTTTTCTAAAGATTTGCAGTGTGGAAGTAAAGGTCGAACCCACAGAGATTGAAATACTAAAACACTTTAATTTTAAAACCTAAATTTAATTAATTAAGAAAACGGAATTGGATTTGAATTTTAATTAAACTAATAATAATGAAAATAAATCTAAATTACGAAAACGATTTAAAATTATTTTTATAAATATGTTTAAGGAACCTAGGATTGCAAATCCACCACTAGCTTTATAATAAGGGTATTTATGAATTACTTTAGCTTATTAAGTTGGATGATAATGGGGAATTGTAGCTACAAGCCCAATTCCTCCGTCAAGAAAATATCTATGGTTCAAGCACCAACATAATCCATCTTTGGTTAGCACGAATTATCCCACACTAAACTAGGGTTGTGGTATAATCCGTCTAATCTAGGCATGGACTATTCAGATACTTGATAGCACAATTCAATTTAAGCACCATTACATGTAAATAATCTAAACAAGCACAGCAAGCATAGATCATTGAGCACACCACCATCAAAATAGATCTAAGACAAGAATAGATTTTGAAAGTAACGATTTAATCAATAAAAGCACGATTTATTTATAAAAATTCTCGGAACATGTAACTGTCATCCATATATAATAAATCTAAAAGAAAAACATAAATAAAACCCTATTACTTGGTTAGGGTTTCAATGAAACCCTAGATCTAGGTTAAGTTGTCCATAGAATTGATGAACAACAAGAGGTTGATGGAGGAGGCCATGGGAATCCTTGGTCTTCTTCTTCTTCTCCTTGCTTTCCTCTCTTCAATGGCTGGAGTTTTTGTGTATATGGCTGTGTATAATATTGTGTAATGATTTGTAACCTTAAATTTGATTTAGAATAGGATTTATATAGAGTTTGGAAGGATTTAGGAAGCTTTCCTAAGCCAAATCGCACTAAAACAGCTGTTTTTACGTTTCTGGACGTCAAATGCACAAACCACCTTCGCTGGGCACTTTAATTTAATAAAATACGCGTTTTTGGTTTTTTCACAGGTCGCTCGCGCGGCCCGCTCGCGCGAGGTCTTTTTCACTGCACTGCACGACTTTCGTAAAATTGTGATAACGTTTTGCTCGAAACTCGGATTGACTCGCTGTTTGAAGCCACGCATCCGTAACTAGAAGATCTACATTTTATATCTCTGGAGATATTTCTTAAATCCAAAGTATTCTCTGTCAAAAATACAATTTTTCGAGGCTGATACTGCATTCAGCTTTCACCGGAATCACCGTTTGAGCCCAGAGTGACTTCCAAAGCCACTAATCATTGGTTTTTTGTGCATTTTCAAGTTAAAGATCCAAATCCTACAAAATTTAGAATACTTATTAAAAAATAACTAATAACTACATGAAATGGGCTAACAAAGTGTATTTTAGAACTATAAACGGCAACTATTCGTCGCTGATCACACCCCCAAACCTACTCTTTGCTAGTCCTCGAGCAAAAAGAACAGAAAAATAAAACTACTACTACAAATGCTACTCCATTTTCGCATGGATCACGATTGCATTTAACATATGCAACAAGCCTTTTAAAACCTCTAGGTGTCCCTAGTCGGACGAGTGAAGTCTCGTGAGGGTTCTCTTCAACAAGTCACCCACAACCATCTTTATTAACTTGTAAAGAAAAGTTTAACTAAAATGAAAAAACAACATTCGATACTCCTTATCATAAAACTATGATTGAAATAGAATAACGAACAAGAAGAAACGGAATCAAACATCCACCTAAGTCATGAAAAGCAATCTCAAGCACATGCATCGTATAAATCAATAGAGTTTCTCATAAAATCGCACGTGTGTGATATGGTAGTCAAATGAACACGCATATGTCATGAACTTGGAATATAACTCGGATAACAATCTAACTATGCTTCGACTACGAATCTCACAATGTTAATTACACTCTAAAATGAAACACTCAGAAACATGTGTAATTTATCTAATATATGGGAGCAAATGAAATATGTTTTCAAAACGAAAAATATTCACATATGACTCGAAAAAGACGCATGACACGAAAGAACAGTAGTCTCATGGATACGATGCCAATAATCAAGAAAAATTAATCATTACCATGTTTTAATCCTCCTCCCATCGTTTACATATCCAAACCATGTTTTCTAGGATCATATAGGACTTTTCAAAGGTTGTAATGTGGCTCAGGTAATGAAAAAGGATAGAAATGATTCATTAGGTAGTTTTAGAATGGCATTGTAAGGCATGTTCGATTTCTTTCATTCATCTCTTCTACCCACTTTCATCTTCTCATTCTTTTCTTTTCATTCCTTTCAATTTTTTCTCCTTCTATTTCTTTTTCTTTTTTTTTTTCAACCTTATTCTTTTTTTTTTCTTTTTTTTTTCTCTATTGTTTTCCTCCTTGTTGCTTTTGAAACGAATATTCAATAAATAACAAGGCAACCACCCCAAACATCATCTTATTTTCTTCTTCTTCTCAAACGACACATCGCCTTACCACCACTAAAAGTTGATCAATCTTTTAGTGTTGAACTCCAAGTTGGCCAAATTGGAGCAAAAATAGGATAATGGCAATTAAAGAAAAAAAATAGCATTTTAATGGCTCAAAGGGTAAACTAAGGAAATTTATCATTTAACTGGATAGGACAAGGTCAAAATGGTGGAAAACAAAGAAGGCCTAAAATCATGTCCTATGGTTATATGGTTCTTCAACGTTTACAACGGAAGATTATTTAGCATGGTAACAAATATTTTAACTTGACTATCAACCAAAACAAGAATAATGAGACTAAACAACAAGTTAATGCGCTATTTCAATGAAATTCGACAAACACAAAATGTATTTATAACCCTCTAAAAAGAAAAGATAGGCTCAAAAGCTCATCGGATTTAGTCTCCACAATGTGTTATCTAGAAATCCGAATCATATTATAGTTCACATCAAACATGTATTCAAGCGACTACGTGCAGTGCATAGGTTTGTGTGCAAATCTATGATATAAAACTACGATTCGAACGTTACATGACCTAAAACGTTGCATCATGACTTCAGTAAACGTTTAATCACATCTTCTTTTTTGTTTACCATTCTATAACAATCCAAGTTACATAACAAGAAGTATCGAATCTATATTGCAAAAACGTCGGTAATCATCGTTTATTTAAGCACAAGTATCGAAATTTTTTTGAAAAATTTAGTGTAATAATAATAATGTGAGTGCATACCCCCAAACCTAGACCTTTCATTGTCCCCAATGAAACAATAAAACGAAAGAAATGAGAGTACGTAAGGAAGGAACGACAATACCTCGATCTCGGCAATCACAAACAAGTGAACACAAAGGAATATGTCAATAAAGTTCAATGTTACTTGTTACTTCTTAATAAAAGAAAACAAACAATCAAAATAATAAAAGCAGCTAAAAGAATTATAACTAAGCTAAACGAAACGAAATAAACAATAAGAGCGCACAAAAGTATGAAAACAGAAAGATGATAACTATAAAAGAAAATAAAACATAACTATAAACAGGAAAACAACACATGACTTGATCTAAAAAGTACTTAAGAAACAGAAACAGGAAAGTAAAAACTACTCAAACAGGTGAGGGAGAAGGATATAGAAAACAAAAGAAAAAATCAGGAAAATGGGGGATCGCGCGAGTGGTCCGCGCGAGCAAATCCAAAAAATAAAATTTTTTTTAGGAGAACCTGAGAGCTCATAAAAAGAAAAGTCATAAAATTTTCACTAAGGCACAATCTCGCACGAGCGAGCCGCGCGAGCGACGTCTCGCACGAGCGGACCGCGCGCATGAGAAGGATATTTTCTGTCGGTTTAGTTATTTATATATATAAATTAAACATAACTTTACTCCAACCCCCAAACCTGTCCAGAAAAGTCAAAAACTGACCAAAATGACCTAAAAACATGCAAAAATAAGATAAATAAACGAAATAAAGCTTGGGTTGCCTCCCAAGAAGCGCTATCTTTTACGTCTTTAGCTAGACCGTTCTAGCTCAAAATTTTATGGAGGCTAAAAATCGGACTTTGTACCCCTAAGGATATCAGGAAGAGTCCGATGATAAGCAGAAATAACGTCACTATGAGTCAATTCATTTAACGGTTCATCTTGCTCATGTTCACATTGATTTCTCACCTTCTGAGTAAATTCATCGTTAGGGTCCCGGTTATTTGCATTCATCCTCTCATTACTCACTATATTATTCTCCTTACCCATGTGTAGTGCATTAGTAGGTTCAATTTGTCGTATAACCTCACTACCCTCTATATATAGATAATCATCGTCTTTGGGAGGTTGATCGACAGCGTTAAACACGTTTAATTTTAAGTTCAAATTCCCGAATGACACTTTCATCACTCCCGTTCGACAATTGACACGCGCATTAGCGGTGGCTAAGAATGGACGACCAAGAATAATAGGGGTGTGCTTCCTAGCATCTAGGACAGGTTCAGTGTCAAGGACCATAAAATCGACAGGATAAAAATATTGATCAACTTTAACTAAGACGTCCTCGATGATTCCTCTAGGTACTTTGATGGAACGATCCGCTAATTGAATAGTAGCGACCGTGGGCTTAAGTTCACCTAAACCTAATTGTTTATAAACGTGATAAGGTAAGAGATTAACACTCGCACCTAAGTCAAGGAGAGCCCTATGGATGACAGTGTCACCTATGACACATGAAATAGTTGGCGTACCAGGATCCTTATACTTTGGAGGTGAGTGTTGAAAAATAGAACTTACTTTTTCCGTGAGAAAGACCTTTTTCGGAGTATGACTACGCAATTTACGTTTTTGAGTGCATAGGTCTTTAAGACATTTAGCATAAGCGGGAATTTATTTAATAGCATCGAGGAATGGAATATTGATTTTAACTTGTTTAAATACCTCAAGTATATCCTCAACCTTTGACCATTTCTTTGGAAAATTTGATGGTTCATCAACGTTAGGTGGAAAGGGCAATTTCGGTATATGATTAGTTAGGGCCGTTTCTTTTTCTTTCTTATTTTTAATCGTATCCTCACCCTTCTCGTTATTAAAATTAGTATTTGTATCCTTCCCGTTCTCATTCTTATTAGGGGTTTCTATCACCTTCTCTCGTGTAGTCATCCTAGTTGAGACAGCATTTACTTGTTCATTCGACCCCTTAACCTCATATTGTCCCTTAGGGTTTTGAATTGTTTGACTAGGCAACGTCCCCTCATTTCTACGACTCACTACAGTAGCTAGTTGTCCCATTTGGGATTCAAGCTTCGCAATAGATTGTGTGTGAGAGTGCACTATTTGTGCTTGTGCTTGAACTTGCGTTTCAATAGTCTTAAGGGACGCCAACACCTTCACCTCAAAAGCATTACCCCTTGAAGGGTTAGGGTTATGAGGCGGTTGTTGGTATTGATTGGGTTGGAATTGGGGCCGATACGCATTCGGAAAATTAGTTGCCTCATTAGGATTATTATTATTATTATTTTTCCACGAGAAGTTAGGATGGTTTCTCCATGGCGCGTCAGGATTATTAGTAGTCGAATTATAATTATTTTGTGGGTATTGTTAAATAGAATTAATGTGTTGCTCCACGAATTCTGGAAATTGACTCGCCGATGGACATGCAAGGATAGAATGTGACGGATCGGAACATATTGCACATACTTCATGAGCGGGTGGGGCTATCGTTTGGTTCATTGTTAAAAGTCGGTCAAGTTTTTTAGATAGTTCCTGAAATTCTATTGAGTGACTTGACTCAAACTTTACCTCACGTTTAGGTTGCAGATGATACCCCTCAGAACGTACCGACACAGTCTGATGCATCGAGTTCTTGCTTAATGTTTCAAAAATTTTCCAGGCCTCGTCGGCGCTTTTGTGTAGGAAGGTACCCGCACAAATGGCATCGACAGTATTACGGACAGAAGGAATAAGTCCCTCATAAAAGACTTGAACTAATTGCCACTTAGGAACCTGTTGATGTGGGCAGGAACGTAATAATTCTTTAAATTTCTCCCATGTGTCATAAAGTGTTTCCCCATCTTGCATCACAAAATTAGTTATAGATTTTCTTATCTGATTAGTTCTTGTGATTGGGAAAAACTTTTGTAAAAATGCGTTGTGTAAGGCTTCCCAAGTTTTTATAGTGTTTGGCTCAAGTGATTGAAGCCAATACTTCACTTTATCCTTTAAAGAGAATGGGAAGAGACACAGTTTTAATTCATCATCAGTGAAATTTTGGATTTTTAACGTAGAGCAAATATCTTGAAAATCTCCCAAGTGTTGATAAGGGTCTTCATTAATGCGGCCATGAAAGAAGGAAGTAGTGAGATGATAGACGACTTTATCTCAAAGTGAGATGCCGTCGCCTCTGGTAAATCAATACATGTTTGTGGCGTGTAAGTCGTTGGAATAAAGTAATCTTTAAGCCGAGGAGGTGGAGGTATATTAGGATTATTTCCGTTATTTACGTTGTTTTGATTATTTCCAATGTCGGCCATTGGAATAGGTTCTACCTTAATAAAGGGTGGTTTCTTTAGGTTTTTAAGGGTACTATGTATTTCGGACTCAAACAACGACGATGGTTTCAGAGTTAATTCGTCATCTATGTTTAACCTAGTTCTAGAAGTTATGTTTGAATACTTGTTAATTCTTAATGTACGTTCAAGTTCAAGATCGCAAGGTTTTAATTCCGGTTTACTTGAGCGTGTACAAAACATAAACTACAAGAAAATAAACTTAAAACAAAAACTGACTCTAAAAAAAGTAAAAAAACAAATAGCAATCACGCAACTAAGATAACAAGCACTCAACTACTGTGATGCATGAATATTATCCTGTAATGCAATGACCGCGTCAAGCCCAGCGCCCCGGGTTTCCTAGCTAATGCAGTGCAATTAACCCTAAACTAATGCAAATAGTGCGTCACAGCGCCCTGACTTACAGTGGTTTAAAGCGAGTTTCACAAGAAGCAATTTACTTGAATTTTTTTATTGGTTTGCGTAAGCTCCTTTGATGTGATTAGCTAATCCACTCGAAAACGTTAGAATTTTGACGACTCGAGAAACTACAAAATAAAAAGAAAAGTTAGTGACTCAAAATAAAACGAAAAATAAGAAAAAGTAAACCTAATATAATATTTACGAATTAACTAAACTAAGATTTTAAAACTAAAGGTAGTAATTTGCAATCCCCGGCAACGGCGCCAAAAATTGATGTTGTCAGTATCAAGATATAAAAAGTATACTTTACTTTTCTAAAGATTTGCAGTGTGGAAGTAAAGGTCGAACCCACAGAGATTGAAATACTAAAACACTTTAATTTTAAAACCTAAATTTAATTAATTAAGAAAACGGAATTGGATTTGAATTTTAATTAAACTAATAATAATGAAAATAAATCTAAATTACGAAAACGATTTAAAATTATTTTTATAAATATGCTTAAGGAACCTAGGATTGCAAATCCACCACTAGCTTCATAATAAGGGTATTTATGAATTACTTTAGCTTATTAAGTTGGATGATAATGGGGAATTGTAGCTACAAGCCCAATTCCTCCGTCAAGAAAATAACTATGGTTCAAGCACCAACATAATCCATCTTCGGTTAGCACGAATTATCCCACACTAAACTAGGGTTGTGGTATAATCCGTCTAATCTAGGCATGGACTATTCGGATACTTGATAGCACAATTCAATTTAAGCACCATTACATGTAAATAATCTAAACAAGCACAGCAAGCATAGATCATTGAGCACACTACAATCAAAATAGATCTAAGACAAGAATAGATTTTGAAAGTAACGATTTAATCAATAAAAGCCCGATTTATTTATAAAAATCCTCGGAACATGTAACTGTCATCCATACATAATAAATCTAAAAGAAAAATATAAATAAAACCCTATTACTTGGCTAGGGTTTCATTGAAACCCTAGATCTAGGTTTAGTTGTCCATAGAATTGATGAACAGCAAGAGGTTGATGGAGGAGGCTATGGGAATCCTTGGTCTTCTTCTTCTTCTTCTTTCTTTCCTCTCTTCAATGGCTGGAGTTTTTGTGTATATGGCTGTGTATAATGTTGTGTAATGATTTGTAACCTTAAATTTGATTTAGAATATGATTTATATAGAGTTTGGAAGGATTTAGGAAGCTTTCCTAAGCCAAATCGCACTAAAACAGCTGTTTTTACGTTTCTGGACATCATATGCACAAACCACCTTCGCTGGGCACTTTAATTTAATAAAATACGCGTTTTTGGTTTTTCACAGGTCGCTCGCGCAGCCCGCTCGTGCGAGGTCCTTTTCGCTGCACTGCGTGACTTTCGTAAAATTGTGATAACGTTTTGCTCAGAACTCGGATTGACTCGCCGTTTGAAGCCACGCGTCCGTAACTCGAAGATCTACATTTTATATCTCTGGAGAAATTTCTCAAATCTAAAGTATTCTTTGTCAAAAATGCAATTTTCCGAGGCTGCTACTACATTCAACTTTCACCGGAATCACCGTTTGAGCCCAGAATGACTTCCAAAGCCACTAATCATTGGATTTTTGTGCATTTTCAAGTTAAAGCTCCAAATCCTACAAAATTTAGAATACTTATTAAAAAATAACTAACAACTACATGAAATGGGCTAACAAAGCGTATTTTAGAACTATAAACGGCAACTATTCGTCGCCGATCAGATCCCCTCTGGTTCTTACTCTCCAAACCGGCCCTCTTGGGACGTATAGCTCGATGGTTTCTCCTTTTGGGCAAATTTGATATTTTGTGTGTAACACCAAAGGCCATTAAGAGTCAAGCGTTCACTAATCTACTAGCCCAATTCCCGAGTGGCGAATTTGAACCACCACCTGAGAATCTCTCTGGAGAAGAGTTTGAGTGCGCCCTCATGGGGGGCGACCCAGGCGAATGGGCTCTTAGTTTGATGGTCTTCTACTTCAAGTGGAGGAGGGGCAGGAATCAATCTCACCTCGCAAGCTAACAACTCCAAGATCCACCTCTCCTATAAGCTCGATTTCAAATGTTCAAATAACGAGTCAGAATATGAAGCATTGATTTTGGGACTCCTTGCTGCCACAAACCTGGGTGTTCTTCACCTCTGCATCAAGGGTGATTCCAACTTGGTAGTAAAGCAAACATCGGGGGAGTACGCCATACGAGAGCCATCATTGGCCAAATACAGAACCATTGTGCAAAGATTGTTGGATAAATTTGAAACTGTTCACATAGAGCATGTGCCACGGTCAAATAACCGCTTCCCAGATGCTCTTGCCACTTTGGCCTCTAAAGTCGATGTTCTCAAAGGATCAACACACGTTGAAGTCATTAAAAGGTCACTATTTTGCACAGTGTTGGAGTTCCCCCCTGAAGAAATGTTTGATTGGCGCACTCCCATCCTCCACCAACTTCGTAGCCGCGATGGGATCGTGGTCATCTCTGACCTAAAGAATTTTACCATTCTACGCAATCACTTGTACTTTCGTGCTCCTACTGGTATCCTCACACGATGTATAGGGGCAGAAGAGGTGAAGCTTCAGCTTCGCCAAATCCATGACCAAATTTATGGGACAAGAGATGTTAGCCTATACAAATTGATACAACGACAAGGATACTACTGGCCAGAAATGGCAAAGATGCCTCAACACTCCAACAATCTTGCCCCAAATGTCAAGAGTTTCCTCATAAGGAAGAATGTAACTTCACCACCCCCATCTCCAATTGGCGCCGACCCTATTTGGATTACATACAGGAGAGCTCTCTTCCACTGGACAAGACGGATGCCGCAATCGTCAAAAAGCGGGCATCAAGGTTCTTCATCCGTCATGAACAACTTTTTCGACGTGGTTTCGACGGTCAACCTGTTTGGTGCTTAGTAGGAGTAGATGTCCACCATGTCCTCGATGAAGCACACAAGGCGGAGCATCAGGGAGGTACAAAGTTATATCGACATCTATTGGATCTCGGATATTACTGGCCCATCATGGAGGTAGACTCTCGACGCCATGTGAGAAGATGTTGCCCTTGCCAAATTCACAACAATTTGATTCACGCACCAGCTGTTGATCTACGTGCCCTATCTATGCCTTGGCCTTTTCACACATAGGCTCTAGATCTCATTGAACCCATCTCTCCACATTCTCGGGGGAATATGTGGATCCTCACTGCCACTGTGCTTTATACCAAGTGGGTTGAGGCAATTGCAATGAAGAGGGCGCTTGGCCCGACGATATTCAACTTTATCCGGGAACAAATCGTTTGTCGTTTTGGTATCCCTAAAGTACTCTTATCTGATAATGGAACTCCTTTCGTCAATCACCATGTGTGACAACTCCTCGTGTCTTATGACATCCTTCATCACAAATCCACCCTTTACTATCCCAAAGGCAATGGTCAAGCAGAGGCTATGAACAAGGTGTTGCTAAAAATCTTAAGTCGGACTCTCGAAGATTTTCCTAAGTCATGGGCCGATCGCCTCTCCCTTGCCCTATGGGCCTATCGAACCTCCAAAAAAAGATCTACCCAATCAACGCCGTTTTTTCTAGTTTACGGCACGGAGTCAGTCCTACCAGTATAGCTAGCGTGCCCTCTGCGAGCCTGGCCCTCCAAAGTGAAATTTTACATGACACACGGATACCTGCCCTTGAACAACTCGATGAGCACCGCGACAAAGCTCGCTTTAACCTTCAGATATACCAAAAGTGTGTCGCCCGTGCCTACGACGTCATGGTTTGACTCCGTGTATTCAAAGAAGGAGATCTTGTTTTGAAGGCTGTAACGCACGTAATGCGGGGTATCTTCGTTCCCAAATTTACATCGAATTGGGAAGGACCCTACGTCATCAAAGAAGCAAACGCTAGTAATTATTATCGTATCTGCAAGGTTGGTAGTGACGTTTTGTCTGGTCCTATTAACACCCAATGGCTCAAGATGTATTACGCATAAGAGGATGCTAAGGGATGGTTATTCACCTTTTGTTATGTTTCCGAAGGCGTGCCACCGCATGACTATCTACCTTTTGTTGTACTTAAAAGAATGTCAATGCAAGGCCCATTTTTCTTTTGCCGTTATCTTATGTCTTTGTTTAAAAAAAAAAAGAGAGAGACATACTTCCATCAAACATCATACCTGTCAACAAAAGCATATAGCCAAACTCCATCAAATAAACAAAGTCATGGTGAACAAAGCCGTCACCACTCGGCGTGCATCATAAAAAAAGGAGGGAATACCACTAAAAATAGAGTTTTGGCATCCATACTCCTAAGCATCTCCAATGCCTGCACCATCAACATCTCGCCCACAGTCACGAATGCGTGCTACATCCTCCGACGGAAACAATCCAATACCTACCAACTCCTCAGTGGTCACCACTCCCACTTGGCTACCAATCTTCTTCTCCAATGCATCGATAGACCCCGACCCCATTCGTACCTTTTTCAACTCCTCTTCCAAGGCAACCTCCCGAGTGTGCAGCCTTACTTTCTCCTCCGTTACCTCCTAAAGTTGTCGCCTTAGTCTGACCCTCTCCATGTATGGCTCCAGCTACTCTAAGTTCAGTTTATCTTTATAATCCTCAACTGTATCAGTAAAAGAGGCTAGAGCTCTGCATCAGCCTCCCTCAAAGGCGTGATACACATACGCTAAAGACATTGACCCAAAGTCTGACAATAATGAGTACAAAATGGCATGGTATAGCACATAAGCCGGCTAAATGTGATCGGGTGATCTTTATACACCATCTCCAAAACCACCGCCCCTTCTCGATCACCCACATCATGAATACCTCGCCACCCCTCTGACTCCCCAAAATACGGAGGAAGAGGTAGCTCAGGATCCCCCCTCCTACTAGCTCTTACTACAATACCCCCAACCCTCCTAAACACTGATCTCGTGGTCCCTGAACCGCTGAACGAAGCAAACCGTCCACTAAGAGGTACGGACCGTGTCTCCATCAGGAACGGCATAGACAGGGCCATCACTGAAAAAGAAGGTGCCCCAGGCACTACTTGTGTCGCTATTGAGCTTGTATTAACAGCAGTCACCAACGGCGGCAGAGTCTCTGATGCCACCAAAACAGTTCCAGAAGTCTGCAACATTGAGGGTACTGAAGTTGTGCCCATGAGCGCAGAAGCCGCGAGCGCAGCCCATGTCATAGGTTGCCTCATTTCTATACCACCAATCCCCTCTTCATCATCCTCTTCCTCCTCCTCCTCCTCCTCCTCACTCTCTACAACACTCACCACTTCCTCTCCCTCAGTCATACCTAACTCCTCCCTTCCATCCCTCTTCCTCCCTCCTACTTCGCTCACTCTTTCCCATGGCTTCCCCCTCCCTCCAGACGTTGACGGAATATTTTCTATACAACCTAAAATGCCCTCCCCCAAACCTGGCACAGTCCCTAACTCATCCAGTGGGGTGGGTAAACCCACTTGCTCCTCCCCTTCTACGTCTTCCGGCATTGGCGATATTGCTCTTGAAGCTCCTTCACTTTCCTCCTTCTCTGTCTCCTCCTCCAGGACCTTTCTCCGTCCTGGTACCTGTATTCCCACAAGTATTACATCTTTATTATTTTTTATTTTCTACCCTAAGCTACTTATACGAAAATAATTAAACCCAATTACAATTTTACCTATTTCTTCTTGGCGTGCCCTATCCGGTTCTTTGTCCCTCCCACATCTTTTCTCTTTGTTGGCACTTTGTCTCCCCTTCGAACTTTATCACCTCTAGACTAGTCTCCCACTCCTGCGACATGGTCACCAACCGCTTACGAATGTGATAAAACTGGGATTCAGGCCGCTGCATCTTGGGATGACTTGTTGCAGGTGCTCGTAACGTGCGATCATTGCCTTTGATCCTCCCCACTACTAGCTTTGTTGCTGACACCCCTTTACAATTGCTAGTCAGTCTTAATAGTACTTGCTGCCAATACATCTAGTACGTTGATGACCCAACCCCTTCTTGACACCCTGAAGGCACCTCTACTTCCCCCCTCCCCCCCAACTCTTGGTCCCTTAGAGCTGAAGCCATCAAAATTGGATCCTATTACACTATCCAATCCTGCCACTATTATCGGTACCCCCTGCTTCAAATCAAACTGCTGCCGTACTCAATCTGGATGGTAGAGCATCGTCCTCATACCATCCTCATTATAACCTGGAAAAAAGAGTGGTGATACAGTCACCACCACCGTCGCCACATCTTCCGTCAACTCTCCAAATTCCTCCACCTCTCGCTCTTCATTTATCCCATTTCCTGCTCGTTCTGCATCAATCCTGCAAAATAGTGATGGTTTCATGCCCACCAAGTTCTTCTTATAAGACCGGAATCGAAATACACTCTCATCATCTATCAGTGAAGCAAGTGTACACGGTCGTATCATATTCACGGCCCACTGCAAAGATCTATGTCCCCTCCCCCATTTTTCCTTTTTGAGACGACTGCCATAGCCCTGGAACCGCTCATACAAAAATAACTACAAAAATGGAATCGGCACATAGGAAGCTATGTTATACCGGCCCATCAACTGTTCCATATCCACTCTAATCATGTCCAGTTTTAGATATAGCAACCCCATCCAAAAACAAACTTGCTAGCGGCACCGGCCTACCCCTCGCCAATACCGCTGCCAACGTAAAATATTGTGCACTTGGCCCGTCCTTTGGGCCCCCCTCCAATATACATCGCGACAGCCAACATGCCAAATACCCCACCAATCGATTTCGGTGACCAGGTCCATTAATGCAGTCATCTTGTCCCTCCTTCCTAAATTTTTCACCTGGTTCATCTTTCTAGAAGTATCTCATGAATGCCCCATAGAAGTCCTTCTTTATAGGCATGGCCTTCTCCCGCTTCCCCGTCTCCCCTTATAAACTATTGACCACTGACACTCTGTTACTCCTATAGACACCCCCAATTTTGACCAGACATCGAGTTAAGGGGAGTGATACCTCTAAGACCCGATGATGACAACGTCCGGCCAATCTAGGACTTTCAAAAATGATTCAAGCTCTTCTAAAGGCTCTTTAACCTAAACAAAAAAAAGTAGTAAAAAAAGAAAAAAGGGAAAGAAGGCAGAACGACACTCAAGCTAATTTGCGGCAGTCACGGGTTGCCGCGAACTTCTGAACCGGCAGTCAGTGAGAACCATAACAGCAGTCACCAACTGCCATTTATTTATATCAAGTGCCGCTAAAAAATGATTTCCAGAAAAGACGGCAGTCCCTGGAGTTATCTGCGGCATCCATTGAGTGCCACTGCGGTATTCAGTGAGTGCCGTGCCGGCAATCACTGAGTGCCGTTACGGCATTCAGTGAATGCCGCTTCCATCTCCTTTGAGTGCCACATTTTTGTAACAGCCAGCTATAATCTAGCACATTTTGTACCACCAAAGGACAGTCCAAATTAGGGTTTTCTGCTCTGAAATGAATAAAATACCCCTTCAAATTTGTCTATAAATAGAGGATGAATATCCTCTTGCATGAGGTTGGAATCTAGCTTAATCCTAAAGTATACACTCCCACTTAGTTTAAAAAAAAAAGGCTTTCTTAAACACAATTAGAAGTAGGTTTTGAGAAAGTTTAAGGGGGGATTTGAGTAGAATTAGAGAGGAAGAGCTTGATTATCCTTTGGAAGTTCTCTAAAATCACCAAGTTGAGGATACTTTGGAGGTAAAACTCTAGAATAATTAGTCTTTGTTTAAATTTAATTATAGCATGCATAGAGTTCTTTAATTTCCCTTTTCACTTGTTGTGTTCATCCCTTGGGTTCATAAGGCCTTCAATGCCTTACTTGAATCTTTTGGTTTGAAATCCCTTAATCTCTTTGTGGTCTTATGATTCATGAGAGGATTAAGATTGGTACTAGAATATTTAGCTAATGGACCCAAACCTATCTTCATGGTTTGAGGTTTGTTATGACTAAGTTTCATGAAGTTCTTCCATACGTCTTTGAAATTTACAAATATGAATATCTTTAGTCTCCAATGACCATCAAATGGTAGGAGATTTAGCTTTAGACAAGCCAAACTCCATGGCTTATTTGTCTAAGTTGATAAGAATAAGATGAACTAACTCGATGTGTAGTGAGTTCACAATCTGTTTTTGATCGTAGATTTTTAGTTAAACATCGGACCATTGGAATCGAATGAAACCAATGGAAAAGTGTCTATAACTCAAAGTTCTACCACTGTAATTTTTGTTTTAAGAAGATTTCATGTTTAAGGTGGTTTGATCAAGGGTTTTGTGAGGCTATTACAATCTGTCTAAGAGTTTCAGAACAGTCACACTCTTTTGAAATAAGCAAATTAGAACCTTAATCAAGCATTCTTGACCCAAAATAAATTTTTATAAGTAGTTTAATGTGTTAGGAAACTACCCTAAAAAGACCAAAGAATTTTTGATTTTTTTTTACTATTTTTAAAAAATCATACAAAAACTCTGGACTGGGAGTTATAAGTCTCTGAGTGATGTCTAGTGTTTGTCCAATTCCTGGAGATCTAACCGTTTAAACCTCGATTCTCTTTTTGGGTTAGAAACTAGACACACAGAGGCATCTTGTGTCCAAATATCATTATGATCAAACCATGGGAAGTATGTTTTTTTAGTTCTTTGAAGTTCTATTCTGCTCTCAGTAATTTTTAGAATTCTGTCACAACTTTGATATATCTTGCAAACAATAGTCTAAATGATCTCTCTATGACCTAGGACTTAAACCATGTGTTAATAATGATTAGTTAAGCTTAAATACAGAGGCTAAATGATCCAAACCAAGGAATAGTACAATAGCTTATTCTTGTTCATGTAATCATGCACATTCATCCATATAGATCGGTATTAGAATTCATAATTGCGTCATTTCCTCTACATGATAGAATTAAGCTAGACGTTTAGGAACAATTATTCGGTATTATACATTCTCCCTAAAGTGTGTGTACTAACCCTTGTTTTGCAGCGCACTTGAGGTACAACTTCTCCACCCTTTCTCGAGCTTATTTAATTCTTTGATTTTTATTGATTTTATGACCTCATGCATGACACACTAGAATTAGGATCTTGCCTTATGTGAATATATGTGATTAGAGACCTTTTCTTAGGATCTTTCTGTTGGGTTTGTGCCCTCAAACCATTACTTTATGTATGAGACATTGACATTTTAATATATGGATATCAGCTTTACATTTTATGATGTATGTTTCTTTCATGAGATGATTGTTTAATCCATAAGTATCATAGTAAGTATTTTGTGTGTGTATGAGATACATACAATGAGATACGAATTACTATTCTTTGATACTTAAAGCTTATCACAGTGGATGATGAGACTGGATATCTCATCAGGTATACACTGTAGCATTATTAACTACCATTGGATGGAGTGATAAATCTTAATCACTAGAGTATGACTCTTGGTTAGTATGCTAGTGCTTATAGTGCATTGACGGACCTGAGTTTCCTATTGACGCTCAATGCTGTCAACAGTCAATAGGAACTCATAACTTGTATAAGGTATGTGTTCTCAATCTTGAGACGATTATGAACACAGACTGTGGATATGACTGCTTTGACTTACCAATCAGTGAGGTCTATAGAAGATCAACACCTGGGTATCTTGGGTATGTCATGTTCATAGGGTTGTGAACATATATTGTCAAGATAGAATCTACCCTCTGATTCAGAGTAAGCATTCCCTTGAGAATGTCACCAAGTCGATTACTGAGTACTGCAGTCTTGTTGATAAGAGTTATCAACATGTTTGGTAATCATGAGAGGTGAATGGGACTCAAGGAATACAAGAAGTAATCATGATTCAGGTTGACAGTAACAGTTATCCGACTACCTGAATATGATTACGAATGCTAAAGGTAGAGGGACATTAGTACAACATACAAGTCTAGTCATCGCTTCGGATATGTTCTTTTGCGTTGGAGTTCAGTTATCGTTTTATAGTGGAGTAAACGTTAACTGACCAGTTAGTTAGTTTGCTGATCAAAGAGTTTGGTCATGGTAATTAACAGACTGGTCTGAGCCAACAATAAAGAGCCTAGGAGGTCCCACTCTTAGCTCCGCTAGGATGCTTGGAAAGGCAAATGAGGATGATGTCAAGACAGGTTCGATCGATCGAATTTGTCTCGATCGATTGAAGTCTACAAGTTCGATCGATCGAAGATGGTTCGATCGATCGAATGTTCGATCGATCGAAGCCACTTCGATCGCTCGAGATCTAGGTCGGTTCTGGGAATCTATAAATAGGGCAGCTGCGTTCTGGAAAGGTTGTTCGTCATTTTGAACGTCAGAAGCTGCAGAAACTATTTTGGAGTCCCAAAACCTTCTCTATCCTCTCCATTAGGGTTTCCACCAACCCTAGCCCTTCTTGCGAGCATCCACAGGAGTCATAGGAGTGAAGACAATCTAGTGGAGGCTGCTGGAAATCAGAGATTTCAGAATTGGGTTCAAGATAGTAAGGTATAATCTTTGTCCCCTCTTGTACGCATCTATAGAGTTGACTAGTAGTAGATCCGGACATGCCAATAAATTTTTATAACTTGATTATTTCCGCTGCACGTTTAAACTTTCATTTTAAACCGGTTTTTCCATCAATTGGTATCAGAGCCACGCTCGTTTGGATCTATAGATGCGTTTTTGGAACACTATTTTGATTTACATGTTGTTTTTAGAACTGTTTTCGAAACTGCATCATCACAGATCTGTTTCTGCAGTGTTATCGCAGCAGTATACAAATCTGTGATTGCATAGGATGCAAGGCGGGTTCGATCGATCGAACATATTTCGATCGATCGAACATACTGTTCTCAAGCGATCGAACAGTCTTCGATCGATCGAAACCTTCTGGTATTCGATCGATCGAATGAAGTTAGATCGATCGAGACAGATACTTTGTCAGGTTCTCTATTTCACAGTTTTTTAAGAGTTTTGAAATTAAAAACTTTAATTTTAAAATATTCTGTAATTTTTTTTTTTTCAAATCACTCTGTGAAACAGAATGTTCAAGCGATTGAACAGTGTTCAATCGATCGAAAGTTCGAGCGATCGAACGGTCTTCGATCGATCGAACTGTGACAGAGAAGTAAGATGCTGTTTTAAGTTCTAATTCAGTATGTAAAGAGTTTATATACTGTGTGAATCAATTAGGGGTTCCAATAGTTATATTTTTGTTATATATATGCGTGGATGTGTGTTCGACTAACCTTTTGCAGCAAAAGTTGGTCGCTATCTCCCATGGCACCAAGAGCTTTTATTTTTGTATTCAAATGTTTTGAGATTGGTGTGCTGTTTTTTTTTATTTAAAAATTTTGGTTTGGGCATATGTAAAGGGCGCTGCGACTTCAATCCTACGAAAAGGAAAGTCGCACCGGTTTCCCTAGCCTTTTATTTTGTTGTTATTTCTATTTCTAGATAAATTGTAAACTTCGAAAGAAGCATAGGACAAATGTAATAGAATTAGAAAATCCATGAAGATGGAGCAAGGAGCCGTTGTCCATGAAGATGGAGCTGGAGGCGATCAAACCAAAAGGAGGTTTTATGGATATAGAGCCATGGGAGATAGAGGCATTGTTTGAATGCCTATATTTCATTTTAGTTTTTGTTTTATGTGCTTGGTTTATGATTGGCGTATAATACATTGTTGCATGCACGCAAAACAAGTTTTCTAAAATAAAATTCAAAAACCGTTTTCAACACATTAGTAAACATTAGATGTTTATGGGAAGTGTGTAGAAACAGATTTTCTCAAAAAGAAAAATCCTTTTTTACCAAATCTAGTGGGAGAGGGTCTTATTAATTACACCCACGATCTTCCATCAACGGTTCACTGTAAGATGAGTGGTGCATTCTGTGTCACCTCGTCAGGGGTGATCATTCCATACGGAGGGTGCATTACTCATTGGTTACTAGATGTGAACTTCTTTTGATAGGATCAATCAGACGTGTTAGAGGGTGACCACCACACGGAGGCGCTACTTGAGACGGTTGTGATTGGATCCTAGTTGACGGTACACACTAGCTAAGCTATGGATAAGGGATCCCACACGGGGCATTATTCAGAAACTTAGAGATCGAAAAGGTTCGGGAGTCATAACTTGTTTTGCAAGAGTTGCATAGCGGACAAGTCATGATTAATCGAAAGATTGAACATTGACCACCATACGGAGGCTTTATTCTTTCGTTTCAATATTCCGGCGACTTTGTTTCAAAATAAGAGTTTTAAAAGGATTCTTTTATTTCAAACTGTCAAATTCTGATATCCATATTTATTTTGTTTGTTTGATTTTCAGTAATCATAATGTCTGGATCTGCATTTAGTCCACTTGCCACCATACTCACTCAAAACAAGTTAACTGGAAACAACTACACTGAATGGAAACGTAATTTTGACATCGTATTAACTGCGGAGGATCACATATATGTCCTCACCACCCCAAGCCCTGAAGAACCCGCGGCAAATGCTTCGACAGCTGCCAGACGCGAGTTCGACAAATGGAAGAAGTCGAATGGAATGGCTCGTTGCTATATTCTGGCCTCAATGGCTGGTGTGTTGCAACACCAATTCCAATCGAATGATTCTGCCAGTGATATTATCACATCCCTGAAAAAGATGTTTGGGGAGCATGGCAGGCCTGCCAGACAGGTGGCCATGCAAAAGATAATGAGTGCAAAGATGTCGGAAGGGACTCCAGTCAAGGAACATGTTTTAAAAATGATAGGTTATTTAAACGAGCTGGAGACCCTAGGTGCCAACATCGATGCACAGACCCAAGTTGATATGATCCTTAATTCGCTGTCGCCTTCATTCGCTCAATTTAAACTTAACTATAATATGAATCAAATGAATTTTTCAATGAGCGAATTGATGAGTTCTCTTTTGGCAGCGGAAGGGGTGATCAAACCTGGGCTCAACGTTTTGAACGTTGAGAAAAGCGCTTCCTCTTCCCGATCTATGCCGAAAGGGAAGAAGAAAGCTAGCACTGGCGGTTCAAGTGTTGGACCAGTCCCTAAGATTGCAAAATCTAAAGGAAAAGGTAAGGGCAAAGGGAAGGTCGGTGGCCAAGGCAAAGGAAAGTGTTTCCAATGCGGTGAGAAGGGCCATTGGAAGAGGAACTGTCCAGAATTCTTAGCTACAAGAGTTCAAGGTATGATTGAATCACATGTGATTGAAGTAAGTTTTATAACGGATACTTCAAACACTTGGTGCATTGATTCTGGTGCGACTAACCATATCTGTAATTCATTGCAGGGGTTCAGATCAACCAGGAGGTGCAGTGATGGGGAAATCGTACTTACTCTAGGTTCTAGCGCAACCGTGTCTGCGGTTGCTATAGGAGTCGTAGTTTTAGAATTTCTAGACAATAAAATTTTGATTTTATTAGATGTACTTTACGTCCCTTCAATGAGACGTAATTTAATTTCAGTTTCTAATTTATCGAATAATGGTTATTCTTTTCATTTTGGAACTGAAGTTGTGATTAAAAGAAATAGTTCTTTTATTTGTTCTGGTGTTAAATCAAATGGTTTGTATGTGATTACTCCCAATATTTCTAAAGATTCTTGCATGGAACTTAATAACTCAGTGGTTAATGTACCATCTAAAAGAAAGAAACCTTCTACTAATCCAACAAGGCTTTGGCATATGAGGCTTGGCCATATCAATTTAAATAGGATTGGCAGACTAGTCAAAGAAGGGATCTTAGGCGATTTGGTTCTAAAACCAATGAAAGTCTGCGAGTCTTGTTTAGAGGGTAAGATGACCAAAAGGCCCTTTCCTACAAAGGGAAATAGAACCGATGCATTGTTGGAATTAGTTCATACTGATGTGTGTGGACCAATAAATATTAGAGCAAGGGGTGGTTATGAGTATTTCATAACATTTACTGATGACCACTCCAGGTATGGATATGTGTACCTAATGCAGCACAAGTCTGAAGCTTTTGAAAAGTTCAAAGAGTTTAGGGCTGAAGTGGATAAGCAATTGGGCACACATATCAAAGCCATTCGATCTGATCGAGGTGGCGAGTACCTCTCTAATGAGTTTATTGATCACCTCTTACAGAATGGGATTCTGTCACAGTTGACTGCACCTGGTACGCCTCAGCAGAACGGTGTAGCGGAGAGAAGGAATCGGACTCTTTTAGACATGACTAGGTCGATGATGAGTTATTCTGAGTTGCCATTATTCCTTTGGGGTTATGCTTTGGAAACCGCTGCTTACATACTAAATCTAGTACCAAGTAAATCTGTTCCAAGGACACCACGAGAGATGTGGATTGGGCGCAAGCCTTCTTTGCAACATCTCCGGATATGGGGGTGTCCGGCACATGTGCTGAAAGGAAAGATGAGCAAGTTGGATTCTAGATCGGAAGTATGTTACTTCGTAGGGTATCCAAAGGGTACTTATGGATGGTATTTTTATGATCCAAGAGAGCAGAAAGTGTTTGTTAGTACGAATGCTGTTTTCTTGGAGGATGACTATATCATGAACCATAAACCTAAGGGAAGGATAGATCTTAGAGAGATAGAAGGAGAGCCCTCAGTCCAACCCGCAGTTAATGACGATAT
Organism: Hydrangea macrophylla; assembly: GCA_033977485.1. Taxonomy (NCBI): domain Eukaryota; kingdom Viridiplantae; phylum Streptophyta; class Magnoliopsida; order Cornales; family Hydrangeaceae; genus Hydrangea; species Hydrangea macrophylla. Next base: position 130,212,951 of record CM066989.1, on the reverse strand, counting down.
AAATCAAGAAAATACCACTTCTTCACCCATTTTCGCACCGGTACCTCGTCGTAGTGGGAGGATTATCAGCCAGCCTGATAGATACATGTTCTTAGGAGAAGTTTTTGAAGCTGTCTCCATAGAATCTGAATCTGATCCTGCCACATACGAAGAGGCAATGGCTGATGTAGACTCGGCTCATTGGATTAAAGCTATGAAGGCTGAATTGGAATCTATGGATTCTAATCAGGTCTGGGATCTTGTAGAGCTTCCAGCCAATATTAAACCCATTGGCTGTAAGTGGGTCTACAAGAGGAAAAGATGATCTGATGGAAAGGTCGAAACCTTTAAGGCTAGGCTTTTAGCGAAAGGTTATACTCAGAGGGAGGGCATTGACTATGAGGAAACCTTCTCGCCGGTGGCCATGCTCAAGTCCATCAGAATACTCTTATCCATTGCTGCATGCCTAGATTATGAGATCTGGCAGATGGACGTCAAGACTGCATTCTTGAATGGCAATCTTGAGGAGGACATCTATATGCAACAACCAAAAGGGTTCATAGCTGGTCGGAAAGGTAACTTGGTATGCAGGTTGCAAAAGTCCATTTATGGGCTTAAGCAGGCATCCAGAAGTTGGAACATCCGATTTGATCAAGTGGTCAAGTCGTTTGGTTTCATGCAAAATCTGGATGAACCTTGTGTATACAAGAAATGTGAAGGAAAAGTGGTGGCTTTTCTTGTGCTTTACGTTGACGACATTCTACTCATTGGAAATGATGTAGCGGCGCTGTCAACGGTCAAGGTTTGGCTAGCTAGTACTTTCGATATGAAGGATCTAGGAGAGGCGAGCTATATTCTTGGGATAAAGCTCTTTCGAGATCGCAAGCGAAAGATAATGGGATTATCTCAAGCTGGTTATATCGATAAAGTGCTAACTAAGTTTTCAATGGATAATTCGAAGAAAGGTTTGTTACCTTTCAGGCATGGTTTAGCGTTCTCCAAGGACCAGTGTCCAAAGACACAGGAGGAGAGGAATCGCATGACAGGAGTTCCCTATGCTTCGGCAGTGGGAAGTCTCATGTATGCGATGTTATGCACTAGACCAGATATCTGTTTTGCCGTTGGCATGGTTAGCAGATATCAGTCGAATCCAGGTCCAGAGCACTGGACAGCCGTTAAGCACATTCTTAAGTACTTGAGAAGGACTAAAGATTACATGCTTATGTACGGTGGTAGTGAGTTAATTCCAGTAGGATACACTGACTCGGACTTTATGTCAGATAAAGATTCGAGAAAGTCGACGTCCGGTCATCTCTTTACCTTGGGAGGTGGTGCTGTCAGTTGGAGGAGCATTAAGCAGAAATGCATTGCAGACTCAACTACAGAAGCTGAGTATGTGGCTGCTTGTGAAGCCGCAAAGGAAGTTGTTTGTCTCAAGAAGTTCCTAATGGAACTCGAGGTGGTACCAGCGTCGCTGTCGCCTATTACGCTTTATTGTGATAATAGTGGGGCAGTGGCTCAGTCCAAGGAGCCAAGGAACCACGGAAAGGGAAAGCACGTAGAGAGGAAATATCATCTTATCCGAGATATTGTTCAACGTGGAGATGTGACTGTCACCAAGATTGCCACATCTGACAATCTTGCTGATCCGTTTACAAAGGCCTTTCCACAGAAGGTCTTTGATCGTCATCTAGATAGTCTAGGTCTTAGATGTAGTTCTGAATGGTTATGAGTGCAAGTGGGAGTTTGTTGGGTTTGTGCCCTCAAACCATTACTTTATGTATGAGACATTGACATTTTAATATATGGATATCAGCTTTACATTTTATGATGTATGTTTCTTTCATGAGATGATTGTTTAATCCATAAGTATCATAGTAAGTATTTCGTGTGTGTATGAGATACATACAATGAGATACGAATTACTATTCTTTGATACTTAAAGCTTGTCACAGTGGATGATGAGACTGGATATCTCATCAGGTATACACTGTAGCATTATTAACTATCATTGGATGGAGTGATAAATCTTAATCACTAGAGTATGACTCTTGGTTAGTATGCTAGTGCTTATAGTGCATTAACGGACCTGAGTTTCCTATTGACGCTCAATGCTGTCAACAGTCAATAGGAACTCATAACTTGTATAAGGTATGTGTTCTCAATCTTGAGACGATTATGAACACAGACTTTGGATATGACTGCTTTGACTTACCAATCAGTGAGGTCTATAGAAGATCAACACCTGGGTATCTTGGGTATGTCATGTTCATAGGGTTGTGAACATATATTGTCAAGATAGAATCTACCCTCTGATTCAGAGTAAGCATTCCCTTGAGAATGTCACCAAGTCGATTACTGAGTACTGCAGTCTTGTTGATAAGAGTTATCAACATGTTTGGTAATCATGAGAGGTGAATGGGACTCAAGGAATACAAGAAGTAATCATGATTCAGGTTGACAGTAACAGTTATCCGACTACCTGAATATGATTACGAATGCTAAAGGTAGAGGGATATTAGTACAACATACAAGTCTAGTCATCGCTTCAGATATGTTCTTTTGCGTTGGAGTTCAGTTATCGTTTTATAGTGGAGTAAACGTTAACTGACCAGTTAGTTAGTTTGCTGATCAAAGAGTTTGGTCATGGTAATTAACAGACTGGTCTGAGCCAACAATAAAGAGCCTAGGAGGTCCCACTCTTAGCTCCGCTAGGATGCTTGGAAAGGCAAATGAGGATGATGTCAAGACAGGTTCGATCGATCGAAGTTGTCTCGATCGATTGAAGTCTACAGGTTCGATCGATCGAAGATGGTTCGATCGATCGAATGTTCGATCGATCGAAGCCACTTCGATCGCTCGAGATCTAGGTCGGTTCTGGGAATCTATAAATAGGGCAACTGTGTTCTGGAAAGGTTGTTCGTCATTTTGAACGTCAGAAGCTGCAGAAACTATTTTGGAGTCCCAAAACCTTCTCTATCCTCTCCATTAGGGTTTCCACCAACCCTAGCCCTTCCTGCGAGCATCCACAGGAGTCATAGGAGTGAAGACAATCTAGTGGAGGCTGCTGGAAATCAGAGATTTCAGAATTGGGTTCAAGATAGTAAGGTATAATCTTTGTCCCCTCTTGTACGCATCTATAGAGTTGACTAGTAGTAGATCCGGACATGCCAATAAATTTTTATAACTTGATTATTTCCGCTGCGCGTTTAAACTTTCATTTTAAACCGGTTTTTCCATCACTTTCTATTCGTATGCATTGCACATTTAATATTCGTGGCATGGATCCCGGGTAAGTTCCATAGTTCCCTATTTGCATATCATATCGCTTGCTACTTGAATTGTGTGGTTTTTGAATGATATTTTATCACTTGCAATCTTACACCCTTTTAGACATGCTTTTTTAATGTATATTTATACATATGTATTAGTTGAGGACATGCTTAGATTAATAATTCGATTAAAAGGATGTTGAGTAGAGGCCTATCGTGAGATAGGATGAGAAGGGGTGTTTTAGTCCGATGGGCTCCTTCCCTTCTCATTCCATAATCCCCAGACCTAGTTTAATCTTTGGTTTCGCAAAAAGATCAGTTGCTTTAAAATGGTTTCTTAATTTTTCTTTTAAAATTAAGTGGTGACTCATTTGTTTTGAATTTGAATTTAAAAAAAGGTTTTTAAACAAAAGTCGTGGGTAAAGAAAATGGCGATATCCACAACTCCTTTCTGCAATGCCACCACCATTCTCTGTTCTTCCCCGTCTAGCACATGGGCCACCAGATTGGTATTCCCCAGTACATTTAAACATAGTATCTCAGCAACATCCTCTAGAGTCGGTGTGAACTCCCCCAACGCTGCTACAAAGCTATGCGAAGAGGTACACCACCGTGAGATCAGCGCCATCATATCTGCGTCTATCCTTCGACACGATAATTCTTGGCATAATTTCACCGCCACATAAATCTTTGCTTGCTTCATCATAGCTACATGTTCTGGTTTTTTAAAAAATTGCTTCTGTTCACACTGCCCACATTGCTATAGTCGATGGATGGCTCATAAAATTTACCGATGAATGCGAAAAATCACCCCGCTCTACTGCAAATTGCATTATACCGCCACCATCTATCCACTCTGCATTTGTGGGCAACATTGCTTCCATCATTCCTTGCTGACCAGGTGACATCGACGGTTACCGTTTCAAGGTCACCTCTACCGTCTTCCAGAACCTATCTTTCTCTTTGAAATAGGGAGGCCTCTACCATCTTTTGTCCCCAAGGACACCCAGTGCTTTCCCACCTTTTTTTTATCGATGGCGTCATCACCTTGGTAAGTGGGGCTAAAGTTTGGGTCGGGTGTGAGGCGGTAGGAGGTGGTATGGTAGTCGGGCAGCGTGGGGTGGTAGGGGGTGGTATGGTAATGGGATGGTGTGGTGTGGTAGGAGGTGGTATGGTAATCGGATGATGGGGGGTATGGTAATGGGATAGTGTGGGGTGTGCGGTTAGGGTTTGGGTGGGGGGTGGTAAGAGGGGTATAGTAATGGGATGTCGTGGAATGGTAGGAGGTGGTATGGTAGTCGGACGGAGTGGGGGTCGGATGGTAAGGGGTGGTAGGGGGGTATGGTAGTGGGTTGGGTGTGGGGTGTTAAGGGGGGTATGGTAATGGGATGGTGTGGGGTGGTAGGGGGTGGTAGGGGCGGTTAGGGTTTGGGTGGGGTGGTAAGAGGTGGTATGGTAGTCGGATGATTGGGGGCATGGTAATGGGATGGTGTGGAGTGTGTGTCTAGGGTTTGGGTGTAGGGTGGTAGGGGGGTATGGTAGTGGGTTGGGTGTGGTGTGGTAAGGGGGGGTATGGTAATGGGATGGTGTGGGGTGGTATGTGCGGCTAGGGTTTGGGTGGGGTTTGGTGTGGGGTGGTAGGAGGTGGTATGGTGGTCGGATGATGGGGGGTATGGTAATGGGATGGTGTGGGGTGTGCGGCTAGGGTTTGGGTGGGGTTGGGTGTGGGGGTGGTAAGGGGGGTATGGTAATGGGATGGTGTGGGATGTTAGGGGGGTATGGTAGTGGGTTGGGTGTAGGGTGGTAAGAGGGGTATGATAATGGGATGGTGTGAGGTGGTAGGGGGGTATGATAGTGGGTTGGGTATGGGGTGGTAAGGGGGGTATGATAATGTGAGGGTGTGGGGTGGTAAGGGGGTATGGTAGCATGATGGTACGTGTGGTAGGGGTGGTGTGGTAGTGGAATATGACTCTATTTGGCACTCTATTCTTCAACCCCCTGTCATATATATATATATATATATGTATATATATATATATATGTTTTCACCTAGCTATGTCACTCGCCACCTTACTACTTTACTCTTACACGTGTCATCTCCATCTATTACCCCTCACCACCCCTGTCCCATCACCACCCTACCCCTCACCCTTTCACGTGATGCTGACAATGTACAAAATATATATATATATTCCAAAATTTTTTATATGTATATAAAATATATATATATATATATTTAAAGGAAAAAAAAAAGAGGGAGAGATATTATGTATCTTTGCCCCTACATACACATCACAAGACACAGGTTCAAACCCAATAATTTCTTTATTCCTTATCTCAAGCCTCACCTCACTTTACACTTTACAGATTACAAATTCTTCATTACAAATAAAGGTCTTTACATATACGCACAATTAAGGATGTTCGTCGTATTTTGGGTCCATGGGTCCACCGCTAAATGGCGAACACCCAGCTCCCCTCCTATAGAGACTCCTTGCCAGCCTCGACTGAAGTCTCTGGTCATCCTTGAATTGAGCAGGCCCTCACACCAACCTCACCACTCGTTCATGGCCCTGCTCCACCACCTCACCCAAGTCTTTACACACTACCAATCCACCGGAAAACGCGAGCTGCCTTCTTGGTAGCGTGTTGTGCCTTAGTTGCACCTTAATTGCGCAGCAAGGGCCACTTCTCCTTGCACAATCCACATGACAGTGCCACACACCCGTTGCAATGGAGTCTGGTAGCACGTGTTCTGGCAAGGTGATGACTTCCTTGCTCATGTTCTGACAAGATGAAGGCTTATCCAACCCCCCTATATGCCCAATCGGCATATTTTTTACAGCTATTTTTGCTCTCCATTGATCGCCAATCTGGTAGAATTTTCAACACACGCCATCTCCTCATCACTTGGTTGCCACCACATTTTTTTTTGAACTCCGAAGAATCCATGATTATCTTTGTGTGACACTTCACCACTGACTTTTCCTCTTGCTCTTAGCTTCCCCTTTTATACCCTTTAAGGCGGTTCTCCAAGTACCAACGCGCCTACAACACCGCTATTCTCCTTCACCCACAGGTGGCTATCAAATTCAAAGGCGCCACCTTGGCCGAGCAACAAGTTCCAAGGCAAGACTCCTACTCCAGATTTACTTTCAGCCACCTCATCTCCATGTGTCCACAACTTGGACCTTACTCTCCAAACTGCGAACAGGGGGGCTAATGTAGGTGCATACTCCAGGCTTGCCACGTAGCAATAAGTTACGACACCTCACCACCACTTGTCTCCATGAACAATGCCTAATTACTCCTAATTACTCCTAGTCATATGTCCACCGTGGACACAGCCCAGGGTGGCACGAGCAACGCGCTCTCCCCCTGTAGAGGGAAGCAACGAGCAAACACGTTTTCCCTTAGAGGTGACTCAAGTGGACGTGCTTGTCACCACCCCAGGACTCCTTTCACCTTGTGAGGATCCCCCATCACCTCAGATAACACCACCTCCAATACTCCACATACTTTGGTGGCAACACCACCAAAGGAGTAGTCATCTCCATCAATGAGGCCTCCAAGCAACATGGCCTCTAACAGACACAAGGCTCCATGTCTCTAACATTGTCACACACAAGTACCCTTAGTTAGGAGCAGGACTAAAGGGTATCACACGCTGGGATCTCGAGAATTCATGGCTCGGTGGCTAGAGTTAAGGGTATCTCCCTAACTAGACGCCCATGGGCAAGGCTAGGGTTAGTTCCAAGGAAAGAGAGAGACACGTGCTCAATCACGTGCGTTCCCCATCCCATCCTCGTAGGTCACTTACGCTGCTAGTGTAACTCAACCATCATCTCACCTACCCCCAGGCCACTTAGGACCTTTAGCGTGTAGCCGCACCATTTATGGAAATAACCATTGACATACTCTTCTCCCAACCGCAATAGAGGTCACCTTACCGCTCTTCTGTCGAAGTAATCATCTCACCGCCCACAATAAATGTCCCATCATGGAGGCACGCCTACATCCCTTTTCCTCTTGTCACTAGATAAATCTTATGCCACGACCCTTCTATCTTGTCAATACATCTCATAGCCAAAATCACATGCCTTCCCGTCTTATCCACCAACCTACAGACCTCCCTAGAGAAGCCACCTAAGCACTATGGCAGTCACGCTTGAATGACTTATACTCCTTACCTCAGCTATAAATACCACACCCTTGTTCAATACAAGGACAGAGAAATTAATCAACAAAATATACCTCAAGCATCTACTATAAGCTCTATAGCATTAACTCTCCACATCTACTGCTCTCTTTCTCTCTTTCACTTGGAATTACCTTGGCTCTCACTCGAGCCACGTACTCTCTCAGACTTATCTACTATACTACAACACATTCCTATATTGGTACTCACTTGCTTACGTGTTATACTCTCTCACACATCACACAAAAGAACTCATACAATAATCATTATTATCGGAGTATTTTATTAATTTCTAACGCAAATTATTCAACTTTAAAAATTCAATCAACACAACTTTGTTTATCACAACTTCACAAGTTTATTTTAGGCTGCTACTATTGTCAAAGTGGCTATAATCCCGGTTTGTTATACCTTATAAGTATAAATTATAGCTTATCGCTTAACAAAAGCTCAAATGAAGTGTTTGGTGTAGCTTGTAACTTTAAAACTTATACGGAGTAGTTTTTTTCAACTTCTTTAAGGCTCAAAAGTCAACTTATTAAAAGCTGGAAGGTGGTGTTTTTCCAGTTTATAGCTTACTTGTTTTTTAATGAATATTTTATTGGACAATCTTGTCCTTTATTCTTTTTTTTTATTAACACAATTACTTCAACCATATTAGGACAGTGCTTCTGTGCAGTAAGCACAGTGCAGTTCGCACTGTGCTACTCACAGTTTGCACAGTAAAACTGCCCAGTAAGCACAGTGCAGTTCGCACTGCTTTTACAAAAGCAGTTTTACTGTGCAAACTGTGAGTAGCACAGTGCGAACTGCACAGAAGCATTTTCCACCATATTAAACCCCCCTTGTTCAAAACCTCTATCATTATTCATTTTCTCTCTCACATATTAAAAATTAATTAGTTAAGATGTAACTTAAAGTTCATATATTTTCAATAAATAAATAGTTCTTAAATTTAACCTATACACTTTTAAGGGCATTTTGGACAATTACAAAAGAAATACGCTATTTGGCAATTTATTTGCCAATTACCACTATAACTTAATCATTGCTTCTGAAAAGTTACACCAAACATGTTCACAACTTATTTGGAGTTCTATATAATTAAACTGCAACAAACAACACCACATAGCCAGTTTATATTGTCAAAACAAACTGGTCATATGAGATATTGAGACTTTTACACATAGCTAGTTTATTTTAACAATAACCACTATTACTTTGGCAACAATAATAGCCTTACTGTCCAAACAACATAAATCTACTACATAACCATGACCATAGATCAATCTACCATTCAAAATTTCTTGTTTCTCCAATTATTCGCTATCCATATCCATCTTGAACAAGCTGGTTGAGTATCAATCAAGAGAACTTCCTCAGTGTTGGTCCATTGCCCATCTAATAACATACAAAAATATTGAAATAATAACCACACACACACACAAATGAAAGAAGAAAAAGAAGAAGTTAATCTGATGTATGTATGATAAAACCTACTGAATCGGATAAGTCAAACACCGGTGGGCTTATGTAATTTACAGGGGGATTGGAAGCAACGCTCGTGCTTATAAAACACATTTAACTGTTTTGATGGAAAGCAGCACTAGGGAGTTAAGTGTCAACTTTCTAATCTAAACCATAAGGTAAAAAATAACTCTAAATCACATAGACTAACATGTATTTAACCTTTCTTTTTGTGTTGAATTTGTATCAAACTTGACATAACACAGAATTTTGGTGTTCTAAAGAAATACAATTTTCATTGCAATAATTGATAATAACATATAACATGGTAGAAACCCCTATTTTCATTGAAAGTTGTTTTACGTGGTGCGACATCAGACAACCAAATTTGGAATCCACACTATTACTCAAGACCTCTGTTGTCAAAATCGTACGATTTGCGATACGAATCTTACGATTCGATACGATTCATCATGAAAACGATATGTATCGATGCACGAATCGAACATGTAAAAGAATCTAAGGTGAATCTTACGATTCGCAAGTGAATCTTACGATTCGATTCGCGATTCTTACGATTCACTTGACTGCTAGGCACAAACCTTAATTGTTCCAATTTTTTCGTTTTTTTGTTTTTCAATTTTTTTCTTAAAAAATTGATTACCAACCCTCTTTTAAATCACTTGGGATATGTTTATACAGAGCTGTTTCCATAATAAATGAAAATTAAAAACTTAATTATTAAACCAATGTTACTTTTAACTTAATGACAGAAGTAGGGTAAAACGTTTTTACAAAAAACGACACTGTAGTGTCGTTTTTACGAAACACGACACTCAAATGAGTGTCGTTGTTGCTAAAAACGACATTAACCCTTTTTAATTTATTTTCTGAAAAAAACGAAATTTGTTTTTTTAATTAAATGTCGTGGTTACAAAAAACGACATTAAATGTCGTGATTGCAAAAAACGACATTTAATATCGTGGTTACAAAAAACGACATTTAATGTCGTTATTGCAAAAAACGACATTAAAAGGACATTAGTGATTAGTTTAATGTCGTTATTACTAAAAACGACATTAATGTCGTGATTCCTAAAAACGACATTAATGTCGTCCTTACTAACCACGACATTCATAAAAGTTGTGCAGTGCACAATGCACTGCATACTGCATGGCAGTGATTTTCTAAATGTCGTTTTTACTAAATGGTCCTTTTAATGTCGTTTTTTGTAAAAACGTCATTTAATGGCGGTCTTTGTAATCACGACATTAATGTCGTTTTTGGCAATAACGACATTAAATGTCGTTTTTTGTAACCACGATATTAAATGTCGTTTTTTGCAATCACGACATTTAATGTCGTTTTTTGTAACCACGACATTTAATTTAAAAAACAAATTTCGTTTTTTTCAGAAAATAAATTAAAAAGGATTAATGTCGTTTTTAGCAACAACGACACTCATTTGAGTGTCGTGTTTCGTAAAAACGACACTACAGTGTCGTTTTTTGTAAAAACGTTTTACCCTACTTTTGTCATTAAGTTAAAAGTAAAATTGGTTTAATAATTAAGTTTTTAATTTCCATTTATTATGGAAACAGCTCGTTTATACAAGCCTAGAACAAAAAGGATATGTTTATACAAGCCTAGAAAAGAAAAGAATATGTTTATATGGTTTTTTTAATTTGTTACCGAATCTTACGATTCACGATTCGCGAATCCCGATTCGATTCACATGTATCATTTCGATTCACGATACGAATCCCGATTTGACAACTATGCTCAAGACTAATAAATTAAACAATGATCAAAATACTTGACATAATATGTTGTAAAATTTAAATAAATAAATTACTGACATGAGTTGTTAAAAGTCTACAAGGTAAGACCTGACATTTAAGTTAATGAACCCTTAAAACCAACCTTATTAAGACTATCCAACAAAGAAGACCATTTAACTAAACTGAACCCAGAACTGCACATTATTGTCTTGTATTAACACCTGATCCTAACAGCCCACCAGAACAGAGTTTTTAACCTACAACCCCTCAAACCACACCCCTCTATTAACCACTGCATCAACAGGACTTGTGCTTGAGTTCATCCTTGAGCTGCCAGAGCCGGGATTAGCATGGAAAGCCGATTGCCTCGTGGAGCCTTCGTGAAGTTTGAGAGAGAGAGACGTTGACTCTGAATTCCCGAGGGACTCTCCCAAGCTCAGTTTTGACAAGCCCACGAGCTCATCAACATTGATTGGGCTCTTTGAATGTACTGGCGTTGGCTTGAGCACTTCATGAGTCTCGCTCTTGGGTGGCTCGGAACTTTGACCGGGCCAAAATGGAATAGAGAACGGGACGAATGGAGATATATAGGTTGGGAATATAACTGGGTAACAGCACTGTGAGCTTTCTGGCTTTGGAAGGACGGCGTCACCATCATTTGAGTTTGTAGAATCCATAGATTCACATTCTTCGTCCACCGTAGTAGGAGGAGGTAATGGGTTGTTGCTTTGTGTCTCGGCTTGTGTAGGGTCGACAGAAAAGAAGTCGTGGGATACCATTGGAGTGTCGACAGACTGCAAAGAGAGAGAAAAAAAGCAGCGACGATATATCAGATACAAAACAAGAATATAAATATCTGGTTCGCAATTCTAGGAAATGAAGGTGGTAAGCTATCGTTTTGTTCCTTTTAATTGGACAAAAAAGTCGTCACCTCATTAACGAGGTGGGCAGGGGCTTTTTTGTCAAAAGCCTTAGAAACGGTGGAATCATACACATAAGATGCAGATTGGAACATGATGAACTCTATGAAGCACGAGTGCTTCAAAAATGGTGCCGCTCTCGCACTTGGTGTGTAGGGAGTGCTTTAGTGCACCTTAGTGCTTTTGTAGTGCTTTTGTGCAAGACTTTGTTAACGTTTAATATTAATTTACTTGCTTGTGGTTTTGTTGATAGTTGAATTACATTTTATTTTTATTTTTAAGCAAGTAATTTGTGTATTTTGTGTCTTAATTAGAAAAAAATAGTGGTAGAGTAGTTTGTATATAGTATAATAGTAATATATAAATGCTACGGAGTATATAAAATATATTTTTAGTATTTTTATATAAGTACCCCAGCCGCACTCGCACTCTTGATTTTGAGAAAATTGCCGAACGCCCCGCACTCGCGACCCCGTACTCGCGTCCCCGCATCCGCACTGGTGCTTCCTTAGGAGGAAGTAGAAGCTGTTTTGGCAAGTCTTAAGGAAAATATGTATAGTGAACAATAGAAGGGTGCATAACAATTGTACTCAAGATTAAAAGCAATAAAACTACAATCATCGAATAGAATTGGAGTATGTTTGGTAACCCAATTAAGTGTTGAAAATGAACATTTTCAGCATGTATTTGTTTTCAGTGTGCTTGAAAATGTACGAGGGCTCACCACTTCGCACTGAAAAAGTAGCCACAAAGAACAGAAAATTTTAAGTATAAATATTCAACTGAAAAAAACACCGAATTCAATATGCTTTTCGCAGAAAAGAATTTACTTGTGGACTATTACAATTTACAACTTAGCCTAAAATTTTCAGCGCTTGAAATCCAGTACTTAACTTTCAGTTTTCTCAAACAGGGCATTAGTTCTTCACATTCAGGGTGACACACTGACACCTACATAGAGATGGGCCAATCACCTAGAATTTATGTCACATGTAATGGACTTGATCATTCCATTATTGGCCTAGTAGCTTTATGAATAAAGCTTGGAAAACCTCAGAGTATATGGATCTCACCATAGTAGTAGAAAACACATCTGAATATCTGATAGAATTATTCGTATCAATAAAGATCCATCCTTAGATATGTTCGTATTAATTATCATTTGTCTAATGTTTAAGTCGAGCGTAGCTGGAAAGAGAGAAATACTAACTTCATCTGCTACAATATCAAACAGGCTGGACCGCCTTTTCCTCCTAGACATATTGGTCTGCCTGATGAAATGTTTCTGGGCATGGCTAGCCACCTGAGTGGGCGTTCTCGATATCACATAATTACGGGATATTCCTCTCCAATCACCTTTTCCAAGCTTTTGCAAACCAAGTAGAAACATCCTATGCTCCTCTTCGGTCCACGGAACACCTGCATATCAACATTATCCATGTTTCAAAGGTGAACATGAATAGATGCACTAGAAAGAATAAATATGCGAATGTCGGATAATAGGAACAATCCAATCTTTGTAATGGCAAAGAAGTATGTTAATTCGTAATGGCAAAGAAGCAAGTTAATTGATGGCTGGGTGATTTTTTTTTTTTTTTTAATAACTATTTTCTTGATAGTTGGCGTCAGGTCCAAAACTGCTACATATATGGTATTGGTCCATAGGTGGTCTTCGGGTCAAGCATTCATTTTGGGTGCAATTCCACTCTGATCGTGTTTATATGGGTCTACTTTCTACAATGTGAAACTAGAGTTCTGTTCGAGTTGGGATTCTTAGAACTTAGAAGCTTATACAAATATACATCCATAGATAGATTCACAATAGAGATCAAGTTTCACATAATCTTCCAGCAAATTCTATCTTCTCAGTTCTCAATTCTAAGCGCCAATCAAGAACTTGGTTACAAAGCCCAAGTACCCTAGCAGCGACTGGAAGTCCCATCTACTTTCTCCCCCTTCATGAACTTTGCTACACTCTTCTTAGCCTCATACTCCTCAAATCAGAGGAGTGTTAAACCCAAAATCATATATTTTCAATCGTGAGAAGCAAACTCAAGAACTTGGTAACAAAGCCAAAGGACCCTAGTAGTCATTCCACATTTCACCTTCTACTTGCTTCTTCTTCTTAAACTTCTCGACATTCTTCTTTGTTTCAAACACCTCATCATCTTATAGGAGTGTTACCCAAACTTGGCCTACATCAATCAACCAACAAAGATATGCCTCCCAATCCTCATAAGTCATAAGGATGAACTCCAAGTTTCGCCTACTTATTGACCTCAACGACAATGTTCACCAATAAACTAAATTGTCACATATCAGAAAGGGAAAATGATCTCATCATCATTTGCCTAGAAAACTACCTTGCGATTTTGTTGTATCTATCAAGTTCACAATCAGAACACAAAGCTGGAACACAAAGCTGCTCTATATCAAGGTTTGCAATGCGTAATTTATGCGCCCATTACAGGTAAAAATTAAACACATAGAAACTAAAACCCAATATAACCTATGAAATCACAATTAGGTTGGCAAAAGACAGTCCAAGTCACCTGAGAGGCAGATATTTTACCAGCACTACTACAATCAGCGAGTAATTTCCTATATAGTATAGAAAAGTTGAGAGCATTCATTGAGAGCATGTCAAAGTAATAGTAGTTCATAAGTGTAAGTTCTCATATTAGAAGCATAAAAAATAAAAAAGTAATTGACCCAGAAAGCAAAGCAACTTTGACAACAATGAATTCCCACTGCAATGAATGGAATTCAGGCTCTTTGATTCTGCAAGTAGTCAAGGGTCATGAGTAGAAATTGTATCATACAACCCATACTAGTCAAGTAAATCTCCTTTTGGTAGGTAAGGAACTGTAGGAAACAAAAACAAAATAAATTCCAAATCATTTTCAATCATTTCAATCCAGAATTCAATACCCTCCAGTCAAATAAGCCCATTAGAACAGCCTAATTGAGTTGAGATCTTCATTCACAATAAGCGTGTAACCGAAATAAAATTTCATAAAAACCCAAGCCTGAATTTCTTTGATTTTCTTATGACCAAAAAAAAATTCTTTAATTTCCGCCCAATTTCTCAGCAGCCAAAGAAACAGTCAACCTAAATTAGTCAATACATCAAGAGGGGAAAAAAAACACCCAATCGAAGTAAGTATCAAAAACAGCAACCTATCTAATTTATATTCGAAATTGATCACTTTAGATCCCCATTACAGACATACTATTAGGTATCCAAATTGACACACCAACAAAGTTCATTCTATATAACTATACATCCACCCTCATATCTACATATAAAATTGATAGGTCGAACCATTCTTTCTATTCAGTATCAAAAGCAGCAACCTCCCATTATATTCAAATATGATCACTTTAGATCCCTATTTCAGATAAAACTGTTAGGCACCCAATTTAACACACCAACAAAATTCAATATATATAACTATAGATACACTCGTATCTACACATAAAATTGATACGCCGAACCTTTCTTTCTCTTCAGTATAAAAAACAGCAACCTGTCTCATTATATTCAAATTTGATCACTTTAGATCCCTATTTCAGATAAAACTGTTAGGCACCCAATTTAACATGTAAAATTGATAAGCCGAACCTTTCCTTCTCTTCAGTATTAAAAACAATAACCAATCTCATTAATTGATCACTCTAGACACCAATTTCAGATAAAAGTGTTAGGTACCCAAATTGACCCACCAACAAAATTCATTATATATACCTATAGATACACTCATATCTACACATAAAATTGATAAGCCTAACCTTTCTTTCTCTTCAGTACAAAAAACAGCAACCTATCTCATTAATTGATCACTTAGATCCCAATTTCAGATAAAACTGTTAGTTACCCAAATTAACCCACCAACAAAATTCATTATATATACCTATAGATACACTCATATCTAATTAGCTACACATGAATATCGATAATTCGAACCTTTCTTTCTCTCACGGCTCGACGATGAGCCGGCGACGAAGTCCTCCGACGCATACCCATCACCGCCGTGGTCCGGCGTGTCTCCGGGAGAGTCGTGACCGTTGCCGACGACGCCGTTCTGAGGGGTGTTGTTGCCGGATCCGGTGTAGTGGGTCAAGTTACCCATACTTGCACTCTTTCGGATCAACCCATCGGTCAATCGGACCCCAAATAGCTTCACACCACGATTCGGACAGGTCCTAGAGTTGTGGCCATTGTGGCTGCAATGCGAGCACCGTCGCGTCATGATCGCCGATTGGGTCTCGAAATCGATTCACAGAGTACAATTAGGGTTGTGTTTCGAGAAATTTTTTTCTAGGGTTTGTAAGTTTGGGTTGGTCGGACTTCGATTAGAGTTTCTTTCTCTCTCTCTCTCGAGCTTCGTAGATGTGTTGGGGGAGAGAGAGAGAACGACGAGAAATAAGTTAGAGAGAGAGAGAGAGAGAGAGAGAGGCAGAATGAGGATCACAATACAGACCCCTCAATTTGGTTATAGCTTATGGATAAATAACATTTCAGTCGATTTTTTTTGTGTTAAAATCGGTCCATCTATTTTTACGATATTAAAATTTTATTTTTTTTTGGTAAAGTTAGAGATTAATGGTATGCTTCCTAAATTCAAATCATAAATAATGTGATAATGGGATCATAGGTCATTTCAACATCCTCCAATCAAAATTCAGTAGATTGGTTGGCACTATTTAAAATGTGGATTTGCAATTCGTGTTTAGAGTGCAGTTTTGCTCACCCCAAAATTGCTCACTTTTTGCTTACCTTCCTCACCCATTAGCTAATACAGTGGAGCCCAATACTTTATACCATTAATTAATTCTCATTTAATACTAGACCCCGCTACACTAGCCAATGGAAGATGAGGGTGAGCAATTTTAGAGTGAGCAAAAATGCATTCTTTGTGTTTGGGAAACATAACATCACTCAAAGTTAAAAGGCATAAGGTTTTACACAAGACTAATATTATGCTTTCCAAATACATGTACATCGGGACTATATTCAATAATGATGAGACCATTTCAATATACACTAACCAAAATTCAGTGGACCCACTGCCATATGTATTTAGAAAGCTTTTGAGATTTAAAATTTGAGAAGCATAGCATTACTCTTTATACAATATCAGGAGCAACTCTTAATAAAGTTAGAGCAACTTTCATATTGTCATGAGCAACTCGGTACAAAGTCGGGAGTTACTTGTAACGCCCTGTATTTTATTATCATTAATAAATAAATACGGCATTTCATTTCCATGAGGATCTGTTTTAATTTCTATTTATAAATATTTATCTGGGGTCAAACCGTAATTTCCAAAATATTTTCTGTGGTTTCAAAATCGATATCTATATTTTTGTATAACCGGGATTTTAATTCCTACGTTAATATAATTTTCTGCATTTTATTTTCAACCATAAAAATACCAGTTTTAATTTCAAATTGCGCCTTATACCGCGTCTTGGGTGAGGGAGCACGTGAGCTCAACCTCACCGGGAGAATTCTTCCCCTAACTTGGAGCCCAAACATATCTGTTTATATATATGTAACAGTGTGTCTCTCTCTCACTCACTGTATCTCTCATTCTCTCCATAACTCTCCATTGTTCTCTCTTCCTCTCAAAATCAAACACACACACACACATACAGATTATATATATATATATATATACACTGTCACATACATAGATATATATAGCTATATATATCTCAAAATCAAGAACGGGAAGAATTTCGGAACGACGGAATTCTCGACGGATATTACGGCGGATTTCTCGGTCTCAAATTCTCAGTCTAATTTGCCTCTGTGAGTAAATTAAACTCACTCCCAATGTTTATATACGCATATTTCAGTATATATAGATGTGTATATGTGTATATATATGTGTCCACCATTAAAGCTTGAGAATTGAAGTTCTAGAAATCGTAACCAAAATCAATTCTGTAAATTGGGAATGGAAGATATTGATCCCGATAAGCCGTGGTTCGAATCCTACACAGTAATTTATCCGTATCGCGACGAACCGTTGATTTTAAGTTTTGACACCCTCACTTTAATCGCGAATATTTAGAGATATAAACCGTATTAGTTAAAATTGATCGCGTATTCTTAATCTACGCAGAAAACCGAGGAGAACCATATATCACATGTCTTAGTACGAACAGATTCTGAAAATGGGTAAATTTCAGTTTTAAAACCAGAAACAGGGGAGAAGACGAAGAAGATAACATTCTGCAAGAACTCGCGCGCGCGACCCGCTCGCGCGAGGCTCGCTCGCGCGGCCCGCTCGCGCGAACCATTCCCCCCCTTCGCGCGCGCGATCCGCTCGCGCGACCTGTCCAGCCCCTTCGCGCGCGCGATCCGCTCGCGCGATCTGGCCTTTCCTTCGCTCGCGCGACCCGCGCGCGCGACATCACCTCTCTCCCGCTCGCGCGACCCGCTCGCGCGACCTGGCAGTTTGAGCAGTTTCTATGTTTCCTTAGTAGGGACTGTTTGGAAAATGTTTTAAAAGTTTTTAAAGAACAGTTTGGCAAAAATATTGTTTTAAAGGCCTACGTTTTAAGAATTGTACGAAACAGAACAACTTAGGCCGAAATTTATGCTCGTACGATTATTCCGGCTTTGTGATTTATTAATGGTGTTATTTATGAAACATTGACATACATATTAGGGTCGAGGTTGCGTCAACATGCATGTGTGTGAGAAAGCGTGAAAAGAGTAAAGAGTAGCGGTCTGGTGTGCGACCTCAATATCGATCGGATATTATTCCTGGTATTGGAGGCGACAATGTCGTGTACGACTTAGATATCGATCGGATAGTATTCCTGGTATCTAAGGCGCGCGTTTCGGATATTGATCGGATAGTATTCCTGATATCCGAAGCGATGGTGGTAGTGTTGTGTACGGCTTAGATATCGATCGGATATTATTCCTGGTATCTAAGGCGCTTGTTTCGGATATTGATCGGATATTATTCCTGGTATCCGAAATGATGGTATTGAGTGTGGCTTAGATATGGATCGAATATTATTCCTGGTATCTGAAGCGATAGTTTGGTGTGCTGTTTTGGATATCGATCGGATAGTATTCCTGGTATCTGAGATAATGGTTTGGTTGTGTTGAGTTTTGTTGAGAGAAAAGAGTCAGAAAGATGAGATATTACATTGCTCATGCATGGTCACATATTTATTGCTTTCTTTATTTTTCCCCGTGGCTTATGTTGGAATTGGAACCTTGAATATATTACTGTTAAGTTAAATTGCACCGATGTTTATATGCTTATATATACATTGCGAGCACTTGTTTATTTTGCTCACCAGCTTTCATAAGCTGACGGCGTTGATGCGTCCTGGACTGTATGTCCAGATTTTCAGGGTCAGGAGCAGCCAGGGTATTTTGACTATGCTACTTAGAGTCAGGAGACCTTCCAGGAGGCTGCTTTATATTTCCTATGTCTTTTAATTTGGGTTTTGTAATAAACTAGTTTAGACTTTTGAATAAGGCGTTTTGTGCCTAAGACTATGACTGCTGTAATAGTTTAGTAAGTTTTTATTTCGGAGCTTATGTTCTGTTAGTATCCTTTGCTTTAGAAATGTTTGTTAAGTTATTTGTTTGCAGGGACAATTGGTCATACTCACTTGTCACGACCTACGAGTCCATAAAGGAAATTAAATGCTTTCCTGTATTATGCTACGTCGGGGCGTGACATTACTAACTAACACATCACAATATTAGGAGCACCTTCACAATATTTCAGTTTTCTAAAACTTGGGCTAGGCGGCGCTAGGCGGTCCCCCACTGCCCGGAGTTTCACTTAGGCATTTGTAAAATTGCCTAATTTACTAAGCGGTCTAAGGTGGCTAGACGTAATTTTCATATATATAAATATGTGTATATATATGTTGTTTATATCAATTTATGTGTGTGTTACTAGTGTATCAGTGGTTGTGTGTGTAAAATGTGTGTTAATTTTTAAATATTTTTTTTAAATTTCAAAAATTGTTTATATCAGTGTATGTGTATGTGTGTATCATTGGCTGTGTGTATAATGTGTGTTAATTTTTTTTATTTATGGTTTTTATTTATTCAGAACTTGTTTTATAAATTAAACTTGTAAAAATATCTCTATATTATTAATTTTACTTTAAAATAATTTTTCCATCTAGGCGCCTGACTAGGCTCCTAGGCACTAGTAAGGATGGCAATGGGGTGGGTTTGATACGGAGTAGCCTCTTCCCAACTTCTACTCTTATTAAAAAGTTGTTTACCAAACCCGCCCCAACTCTATTAGTAGCGGAGTCGGATTTGGTCGGTTTTATATCGGGGCGGTGACACCTTAATTAAAATTTTAAAACTTATATTTTAGTAAATTAATGGATTGAATGATTAATTGACAAGTAACCATGGTGGGTTCTTTTATTAATGAGTCAAACTTATCAATTTTTGCTCTATAGTAGTATTTTTGTTTCCTTTTTATTTGTCATGGACTCATGATTTAAGGCAAATAGATATATATAAGTCATGATAATTTAGCAAATAAAGGCAAAGTATAACGGTGAATTACTATCTTAAACGCCTTAATCAGGGCGGGACGGGTTTTAATCGAAGTAATTTTTAATTACCATCTCCGCCCTAACTCCTGTAGGATTTTTTACTTTCACTTACCAAACCCGTTTCATTAGAGGCGGGGCGGGGCAGAGTTCCGACGGATCGGGGGTTTTTGCCATCCCTAGGTGCTAGGCCCCCCTACCGCCCGACTAGCACCTAGCGAGTTTTAGAACATTACAATATTTTGGTGCAAATTTACACATAAAGTAAATCAACTCATCAAAAGTTAAATTTTTTTATTTTAATTTTTTTAAAATTAAATTTTTTTTTTATACTTTTTAATTATTTTTGACATATTTTTTATTTTGAAAAAGAACTAGATTGATTTTTTAATTTTTCATAGAAAGGCCTGAAACAAATTTTTTTTTTTTTGGTAATCCGGGGGTGTTCGGGCCAGCTTGCGCGCACCTCGACTAATCCCCCGAGGCCTGGAGGCACCGGGTGAATACTCCAGTGGCCACGCTCCCCATGACTCGAACACTAAACCTCTTTGAAACATAACTAACCCATTTTGGTTATAGCGTATGGATAAAAGAGGGAGTTATTGGGTGTTGCACGGATGATAGAGATAGGTTGTCGCTTCTCTTCATATGGTCCGCTCGTTTAGTTATACGTATTTCAAAGCTAAAATGAAACTTTTAGCAAATCTGGTTCTGCTATTTAATGTCAAAAAAATGTAAGTTAATCACATAAATTTACGATTAGTCAAACTTTCTTGGATATCTTTTGAGCAAAAGCAACTTTTTTTACGAGTGAATCACATAAGAAGAAGTTGTGCTAAACGACCGTTTATTCCATGTAATATTTTGGCGCTGTGTTTGGAGGCCCCAAACGCACCTTGGAATGAGTAAATGCAAATTTTGGGTTTTTTGCCATTATTGAAATTGCATCAAAATTGCAATGAAAAAAAAGCAGTCCACGTGTAAAGCTCTTTCGTTGAGTTCGCGATCGTGACAGGACTAGAGGAAGAAGCCCCGGCTAACTCCGTGCCAGCAGCTGCGATAAGACCGGGCGGGGGGTGGAGGGGCGCAAGTGTTCTTCAGAATGATTGGACGTAAAGGGCACATATCCACGTCTGGTGGCTGCACATTCCTTGGTCCTAACCTTATCTCTTGGTCCTCTATAGCCCTGCCTACTTCGGAAAATACCTTGCTAGCGAACTATAAAGAGTATACTACAGAATAGTACCTTTTCGGAGGCATAAGGCCAGTAAGTTCAATGTTCTTGTGCTAAAAAGATGGTGTTGATCAAGGAATTGACATTGCGAATCCTAGTCTGTCCATCTAAAATTGCAAAAACTAGCCCAAATAGTTGTTAAGGGAGGAGTGCGGAGGGAAAAAAAAAAACCAGAATAAATAGCTATAACATATATTATGGCCGTTGTAACAGATAAATTTTTTTTTCCCCTGTCATTATGAAGATAAAATTCATGTTTGACTGCCAATTAGTTTTAAAAAGTTAAACTGTATTCATCATGGATCTTGTTTCAAAGATCTTGACAACACGAGTCCAAAAATATAAATTATCATGTATTAAAATTAAAATTGTTATTTTTTAAATTTGGAAGAAATTAAAATTAGGTTAAGTTTTGGTACAATACAATTTTTTCCAGTCAGCGCATTAGGAGAAATATATTTGACCCATAAATAAGAAGACTTAAAGTGTGAACCCCCTGCAAAAAAATTACAGGCTTGAGGGACTTTGGGGGTTTAAATTTTGTTGACCGATGTAGTCTTAATTTAGTTTATTAATTATTTTTTTTTAACAGACTTTCAACCAATGAAATCAATCCCCCAAAACAATCTTGCTCAACTAGGGTAGGGGATAGATACAAAAAAAAAAAGAAAAAAAAAAAAGGCTATTCCAAATTTATTGTCTGAAAGACTTAAACTAATCATTTCTAGAGTTGTAGTGTTGTGTATATGGACAACACTAACCGTAAATTGTGTAAATATTGTCTCTTTAAATTCTTAAATCTAAGAAAAGGATAAGAATATTTGTAGCCTCTAGTTTGGTAGGGGCTGTCTTAGACATCTTTGACATGCATTTCCTCCCTCATATTTTGACCACTAGAAGAATAAAAAAAGTAGGTGTTCAATTTTAGAAGAGGTTAAAGTGTTCATTTCTCATCTCAAACATCCAAATTGTTGAAGGAAAGACGACAATCAATTGACTTGAAATTTATGACGTCAGCCCATTCACTCTAGAGATGAAATATAATATGGTGATCTTGAAAAAAAGAGTATAATCTATAGTAATGCCTCATTTTTTGGCAACAACTTTGGGGTACGTAAGTGATTACAAATTTTAAAAGCTAAAATAAAATTCTTTAGTAAATCAACTTTCATGACTCAATGCAGTTCAATCATAAGAAATGTGAGTCAATTGCAAAATCTCCAATTGACCAAAAGCTATCCTAAATAGCTTTTGGCTAAAATTAGTTTTCTGTGATCAATTGGACAAAGAATTTTTATTTATTTATTTATTTTTATTTATTTATTTATTTATTTTTCAGTTTCTAATATTAATTAAAGATGGAGGAAAATATTAAAAAAAACAAAGGGAAACAAATTTTCTTCCAGTTCGCCTTTCCTTCTTTTTTATTCTCTAAATCCTTACATCAAGTAGAGTTTAGGCTTTGTTTGTTTCTTCGATTGAACGAGGGAGGGAAAAACGAAAAGAAATATAGGGCATACCTAAAAAGAAATACAGGACATACCTAAGAGGTTTAATGTTCGAGTCGTGGGGAGCGTGTCCACTGGAGAATTCACTCGGCAACTTCAGAGCCTCGGGAAGTCGAGGTGCGCGCAAACTAGCCCGAACACCCCCGATTACCAAAAAAAAAAAAAAAGAAAGAGAGAAAGTGAGAAGAAAAAAAGGAAACGAAATATGAAAAAACATGAAGCAAGACTTATTGATTTTGTGAATAACTTGTCTTTCTCTTTTCTTGCATTACTATTAGTATATTTTAATTCTATCAAGACATAGAGGAAAATTAGCACCATAAATTTTCTCCATTTATGCTTTCTTTTCTAAATTCACAAACACGTGTAATGTAAATTTCACGTGAGTTTAATTTGACAACATCTTTTGAAATCAATTAAAATGTTGAAATCATTACAAACTTGTTTGGCAAATTCGGTAATACCCATAAATAATATCTCTGTACCATTTTTTCCGGGGAAAAAAATATCTCTGGACCATGGTTGTGGTCCTACCGACATGTGAAAGCCAAAAGATATTTGTTCTTGTATTAATTACAGTGTATGATATGGTTTTAGGTTTTGTTTGGTTTGCAAAATTATTAAAATTTTGTTTGGTTCTTGAATTTAGTGTGGGAAAAGAAAGAAAAATATTTTTATATTTTTGGTGAATAAGGAAAACGATGAAATAGTGAATAAACTGAGAAATATTCATTTTTTTCACTATTTTTTTTAGCAAAGAAAAGCATTGCACTACATAACAGTAGATTCCAACATGAACCAGTACAAACATGTAAAAGTAAGAAAAACATGAAAATTAAAGAACAAAACTTCTCCAGTTACACTGCAAACTCCCCAACCCCAAGTAAAACTAAATGTGGTGTAGCTCGACTGAATCGGCTGAGGGAAAAAACTGCCAACAAGACCCACACTGTAGATCGCCAAAGCTTTGCCGAAATTGCGCCAATATCCCACTAAAATGCCAAATCTTGAAAAAGAAAGCCAAATCTGAAGCAAACAACGTCAAGTCTGCATGAATAAGCACCAGTCTGAAAAGCCAAAATTAGATCAACGAAGAAGAGAAGTTGGATCTGATCGTAGAACAAGTAGAGCAATGAGATCAGAAGCGGTACCAAAAAAAAAAAAAAAAAAAGAAACCACACACACACATAAAAAACCCTTATAGAGAGGCACAATATCCCAATAAGGAGGGATAACACTCTTTCACAAAGGGGGAAAATATTCAACATCACAGTTGTTTAACTTATTTGAGTGCCATGAAAGGGGTGTATAGGAGCCGGGCTAATCACAAGCTTTTTAAGACACCTGAGTTTTTTCACAAGCATTAATTTTAGTGATCATGAGTTTTTTCTCGAGCCTTTTAAAACTATATCATTTAATAATATATATATATATATATATGAGTAATACTAGGTACACCTAAATAGGACATCTAAACTATCCACTTGCTGATGTGGATTTCCAAAATCATTCATTAGTTACCAAAAAAAGTTTGAATCATTTTCCAAAATGCCATGACACATCAGCAGGTGGATAGTTTAGGTATCCCGTTTAGGTGTACGTAACATTACTCATATATATATATATATATAAAGGTCAGTATACAAGCCATTTATCAAGCCTATTTATGAGGGTTTTCATTATCTTTTTAAAATTATATAGTTTTACAGTATATATATATATATATATATAGGTGCTCTTTATCAAGCATATTAACAATTTTTTCACGAGCCTACAAACGAACTCTGTTGAGTGAGCCTTTGTTGAGCGGTTCAGCTCATTACACCCCCGTTATCCCATCCAATAAGACTCCTATGTTGTTAATATGTGCCTCATTTCTATGAAAATCCTTATCCAACTAAGCATAACTACCAAATATATTAGTAGGGCACATTTAGTTACGTGTATCATCATGATATCTATTATTCTCTCCTATAAAGAAGGGATAAAACTCCACTAAGGAGGGACATAAACAAACAAGAGGACCAAATGCTCCCCTTAGTGGGAGAGCCCTTGGAGAAGGGTTGAGATTGGTGAGAGAGGAATTTTAAAGAGAGGCTCTCATTTAGAGAGAGAGAGAGAGAGCATTTGTTCATGAACTATTTTTCTCACTATTTTTAAAATCAACAATAAGACTCTTTTTAATTCATACATAAATTTAATGAGAGCAAAAAAATTCAGAATTTTGATCCAGAATAGATATCTATTTTTTTTTTTCGTGTAAAAATCATGGTTTAAAGGTCGGTGTGTTCTCCACGTGGGACCACTTTTTAGGGGAAGGGTATATCGGAAAGGTATATTCTTGTGTACGATTCGATACACAATATCTTAGTATTTGTACAAAGTTGATTTTAAAAGCTTATCATCATCTTATCCAAAGTCACAGCCTCTTATCCTTAGCCGATAAATTTCCATCTTTTGGGCCCCACATTTCTCTCCAAGGGCACTTGAGCCGATATATAAGCAAAGATCTTTTGTACAGGTGGAAGTGTGTGGATCCATTTGTACTATTTGGTAGTCATCCGATTTAGTTTTTTAAATTAGGTTTAATTATATTTTATCCGTACGAGATTAAACTTATTTTTACTTTATTTTTAATTGTTTAAAAGTGAACATATTATTTGTAATTTTAGAATAAAGTGAAATAGTTAAATTTTGTTTCAAAATAGCACCACATGCGCATGTGTCAAAATTAGCCCCACGAGAGTTTATGTGTCAAAATTTATCCCCCATAGGTGGTTAACCCCCACAATCTCTCAAAATAGAACCATATGGGTATTAAATGTTAAAATTAGCCCCACGAGATTTTATGTGTCAAAATTTATCAACATTAATAGTCAACCCTAAAATTAGTCCTACAAAGTGGCCAAGTGTTAAAATTTAGCCCCACATTGGTGGGTTGAATGGAAACATTATCCCTTCATGGGAAGTTAACCCAAAATTAACCTCATAGCTAGAAGGGGTTAAGTGTTAATACTTTTGGCCAATTTTAGAATTTTTATAAGTTTTACAAGAAATCTTAACAGTTTTACTTTAGTCCGAAATCTCATAGATTTAGGCTGTGTTTGGATCATGGATTTCGAGAGGGAAAATAAAAGTGGAGGGAAAATGAAAGAAAAGCGGAAGAAAATGGAGGGATACAAAATCCTTGCTTTTGTTTGGTTGTGTGGGAAAGCAAAAGGGAATCTTTTCTTTTCCCCCGACGAATCCACAGTAACCAAACAATGGATATTGAATCCATCATCAAATCCTTTCTTTTCCCTCACGAAATCCATAATCCAAACACAGCCTTAGTGTTCACTTTTGAAGTACAGGGATAAAGTGAAAATGCGTCTAACCACAGAGGGTAAAATGTAATTAACCCTTATAAATTATTTGCACAATTTAACAAATACAAATTAGTACAAAGATTAAACTTGAATCCAAAATGGGTAACACATGTGACACTGAGACAATTTTTAATAATGGTGGAACAACGCCAAAATCAAGTGAGTCACTAACACATATGTTTGTGAATCATTTAGACACAGAATCTCGAAAGCATAACATTACCCAATAAAAATACTTGAATTGTTGTAGCTCTGAATATCGGAGAATTCTATGATTCGACCAGTCATAGCATACAACTATTTTTTACTTTTTTTGAAAACAACTTTTACTAAAAAAAATAATATTTTAAGAATAAATTTTAGTCACATTTTTAATAATAAATTTTTGGGTAAATTACACAAACCTCCCCTGAGGTTTGCCTTAATTACACGGACCTCCCCTCTTGTTTCAAAAATTACACAAAATCTCCCTCGAGGTTTGAAATAGGTAACAAAACGCCCCCTCCCCTAATGGTCCATTAGTTTTTTTTACATTAGCCTCCCCTGAAAATTAAAATTAGCCCCCCTAATATTATAAAATTGTCATACTAAGCCCCCTTTCTCTTATATTTTTGTTCTAATTATAAAATTCCTCCTCCCTCCTATGTTTTTGGGTTAATTTTTTTAGCATTAATTTATATCATCTACACAAAATACATATAAATAGGTCCAAAATTTTTTTTCTCCAAACAAACCTCTATCAAGCCCCCCATGTATTAATTTTCTAGATCCGCCCCTGTCCCTATGCTTCAAAAGTGGACACTTAACCTCCTGTGATTGTGGACTAAAATGGAATTGTTATGATTTCATTCAAAACTGACAAAAATTCTAAAATTGGTTAAAAATATAAACACTTAACCCATTTTGTGATGTTAATTTTGGGGTTAACGCTCTTTGAGTGAAATCATAACAGTTCTATTTTAGTCCACAATCACAGGGGGTTAAATGTCCACTTTTGAAGCATAGGGACAGGGGCGAATCCAGAAAATTAATACAGGGGGGGCTTGATAGAGGTTTGTTCGGGGGAAAAAAAATTGGACCTATTTATATATGTTTTGTGTATATTTTGTGTAGATGATATAAATTAATGCTAAAATAATTAACCCAAAAACATAGGAGGGAGGAGAGATTTTATAATTAGCACAAAATATAAGAGAAAGGGGGCTTTAGTATGACAATTTTATAATATTAGGGGGGCTAAGTGTAATTTTCAGGGGAGGCTAATGTAAAAAAAACTAATGGACCATTAAGGGTGGGGGCGTTTTGTTACCTAATTCAAACCTCGAGGGAGGTTTGTGTAATTTTTGAAACAAGAGGGGAGGTCCGTGTAATTAAGGCAAACCTCAGGGGAGATTTGTGTAATTTACCCTAAATTTTTATACCCAACATAAGTAAAACTCAAAGAGTCAAAGTAACGAAAATTATTCCACCAAAAAAAAAAAGAAAAAAAGAAAAAAAATCGTACGCCCCCATTATGTAGGGTATTCTATCTTGTCTCGCTTTTTGTGGAAGTCACGTGACAATCATGGACATCTTTGACGATTAGGCATTCAACATCGTAATTGTCTTTAATGATGTTTATTTATTCCACATGTCCTATTTGACCTTCCTTACCTCTCACATCACGAGCTTTTGCACTTATATTAATCCTACACGTGCCGTTCCCAAATTATGTCAATTTCACTTTGCATATTGGAATAATTAAAAATCGGCTAAAACACACTTTAGTACCCTGTAGTTTGTCCTAAGTTTCATTTTGGGCCCTATAAATTTTTTAGTGTCATTTAAGGCCCTCAAGTTTCAAAATCGTGACAATTTGGTACCAAAAAAGCTTAAAATATAAGGCCCAAAGTGAAACTTTTTGAAACTTGAAGGCCTTAAATGACACAAAATATTTTACAGGGCCCAAAATGAAATTTTGGGTAAACTACAGGGTACTAAAGTGTATTTTAGCCTTAAAAATCAGTTTAACAATTTATTCATAAATGAATGGGTAATATTTGGGACACAACCTTCATATAACTTTCCCAAAAGATGTATCTATCTTTTTCCTGTGTCACTGTGGGGTCCAGTGACATCACATGAGATAGATAGACACATATTTTGGAGAGGTTGTATGAAAGTTGTGTCCCAAATATTACTCTAAATGAAAAGTCAGTCACTGATTTTTTTTAAATAAAAAGAAAATTTTAAACTAAGTCAACTTTTGATTTTTTTTAAATGACAAATCAAAAAAGTGCATTTACCCTCCTATCTTATTCCTCACCACCAGTCGCCGTCGCCGCCGCCGCCGCCACTACCCCCACCATACCACGACCACCACCACCCGCCGCCACCACCCCCACCACACCATGACCACCACCCACCACCACCACCATGGCCACCACCACCACCACCACCACGGCCGGCCACCACACCACACCTTGACCATCACTACTACCAGCCATCACGATACCACGACCTCCCCCACCACACTACACAACCACCACCACCATGGCCGACCACCACACCACACCACACCACACCATGACTAAACCCCAACCTCCCTATCTCTTCTCTCTCTTTGATCTCCTCTCTCTCTCTCTCTCTCTCTCTAGAAGATAATCACCATAAAGAACTCTCCCTCTTTCTCTGAAGAAGAATTAAAAAAAAAAAAAAGAGTTGCAGGTTAGAGCAAGAGTCCAAACCTAAGAAACAACTCACCAAACTTGATCAGGAGCAACTCACTAATTATATGGAGCAATTCACCAAACGAAAAAGGAAAAAAAAAAGTGTTTCAGGTTTGGAGCAACAGTCCAAACCTGATGAGCAACTCACCAAACTTGATCGGAGCAACTCACCAAACATAATGAGCAACGCTGCTCTTTCCATTTGGTGAGTTGCTCCATATATATGTTTGGTAAGTTGCTCCCAATTAGGTTTGGTGAGTTGCTCCTTAGGTTTGGACTGTTGCTCCAAACTTGGAACCCTTTTCCTTTTTTTTTTTTTTCGTTTGGTGAGTTGCTCCATACGTTTGGTGAGTTACTCCGATCAGGTTTGGTGAGTTGCTCCTCAGGTTTGGACTGTTGCTCCAAACCTGGAACATTTTTTTTCCTTTTCGTTTGGTGAGTTGCTCCATACATTTGGTGAGTTGCTCCTTAGGTTTGGACACTTTCTCCAACCTGCAACACTTTTTTTTAATCTTCTTGAGGGAGAGAGGGAGAGTTCTTCATTGTGATTATCTTCTAGAGAGAGAGAGAGAGAGAGAGAGAGAGAGAGAGAAAGAGAGGGGAGATCAAAGAGAGAGAAGAGATAAGGAGGTTGGGGTTTGGTCATGGTGTGGTGTAGTGGCCGGCCATGGTAGTGGTCATGGTGGTGGTGGTCGTGGTGTGGTGGGAGAGGTCGTGGTATGGTGATGGTCGGTAGTAGTAATGGTCAAGGTGTGATGTGGTATGGTGGCCGACCATGGTGGTGGTGGTGGTGGTCATGGTGGTGGTGGTGGTGTGGTGGGGGTGTGGCGTCGGTTGGTGGTGGTGGTGGTGGTGGTCGTGGTGTGGTGGCGGCTGGTAGTGGTGAGGAAGAAGATGGGGGGGTAAATGCAATTTTTAATTTTTAATTTTAAAAAAAGATCAAAAGTTGACTGATTTTAGAATTTTTAGTTTTAATTTGATTTCATTTTCATTTTGAAAAAATAGATGACTGACCTTTAAAATTTTAAATAAACTTAACTGATTTTCAATAATCCATTGAATATTTACAATGACCTCCTTTAGACTAAAAAAACTATCCTTGTATTTTTTAAAATTATAGTATCAATCTCTCTTATTTGAGTTGTCGTTTTAGATTCGATAAGCATACCTAACTATCTGAATTCTAACAAATTCGAATATGGATCAAATTAAGATAGATCCGTCGGATAAATGAATCAAATCTAGATCATATAATTTCTTAACGGAACGAATCTAGATCTTGTGGATCCGGTTCGGATCCAATCCGTTACAAGCCTAAGTGGGGTGGGAGAAGTGGTGAGGTTGTAGGGGGATAAGACTACTGAATTAAAATAGACAAATAGTTCGACTTTTGGCTTGCCAATCTTACGCTAGACTGTTAGTTCATTTTAACTCAATAGTTTCTAATTTGAGCCACTCATTGTCCCATAGGGTAAGGTTTATTAAACCCAAGTTTTGTCCAATTAAAATAGGCTATTTGCCAAATCCGTCCAAAGATATCCAAACATGGCCTAAGATTCAACCCAGTAGGGTTAGGATTGTAGTTGGTTACAGATCCTACAAACCCGCTCCCGCTAATTATGAGGTTTTAATTTATAAGCAAAAATAGAAATATATATATATATATATATTATCGTATTTACTAA
This sequence comes from Hydrangea macrophylla, assembly GCA_033977485.1. Classification (NCBI taxonomy): domain Eukaryota; kingdom Viridiplantae; phylum Streptophyta; class Magnoliopsida; order Cornales; family Hydrangeaceae; genus Hydrangea; species Hydrangea macrophylla. Next base: position 130,182,268 of record CM066989.1, on the reverse strand, counting down.
ATTTCCGTTGTTATATCAATAGCTTGAAATTATACATCTATGGCCATTCATAATGGAAATATTACATTTGACAATTGTAAAATGTAGGTATTTTACCATTATTATTAATAGGTCTTTAACACAATTAAAGATGACATGGTATCCCTAGTAGTATTATTGCAGACATATTGGTATTTATGGGCTGTGTACTGAGAGTGCAATACACATCTCTTTTTACATGGAAACACAAGCCAATAGATATTCACTAAGTTTTTTCATGTCTCAAACTCAGTATAAGAAGAGTATGTAGCGTTGAATCGCTCTTTGAAGTAGTCCCCGATCCGTATTGGGGGAAATCTGCATGCACAATCAGAAAATATTATGCTCCATTTTGTACAAAAATAATTTATTTTTAGAATTATATGTGCTAGTATTGACATACATTGACACATCAAATTTCATACAACAAATTGACTTTCGTGTATCAATGTACATATCTGATGTATGAAATTTGATGTGTCATGACAAGTTTTATACATCAATGTTAATTTTTATGTAGCAATGTACACATCTGATGTATGAAATTTGATGTGTTATGACAAATTTTATACATTAAAGTTAATTATTATGTAGTGATGATGCCAAAATTTGATTAAGATGAATTAGAGTAGTTTAAGGAGAGAGAGAGAGAGAGAGAGAGAGAGAGAGAGAGAGAGAGAGAGAATGAGAAACTGGTTTTTTTGTATGTGGTTCGGCTTTGTTAATGAAGGAACCTACGTCCACGTGTGTGTCTGAACACGTTCACTATACTGTAAAAAGCTGGGGACCTTTGGTGAACCAACAACAGTTTGGAGCTACCGTAGGTCGGTCGGGCGTGATGATGACTGCTATTGAGGTGTAGACTAAAAAGTTGATCCCTTTCTATGGGGGTGAGTGATCTATTTTATAGATGCAAGAGACTTACTCATATAAGGAAACTAATTAGATTAGGTAATATAATCCAATTAGGATGTGATTGACACAAATCAAGTAGGTTTCCTAATTGTATTAGGAAAAAATTTGCACTTTCCATTAATCTTCTAACTTGAGTAGAAAACTGTCTGGAATATTCTGGATCATACCTCGAGGCTCGGGTGAGCTATCCCTACGACGAGCTGTGCCTACGTGGTCTTCCTGACCTGTTGGTCGGACTTCGGGCATATACTGCTCGGGATATCTCGGGTAGTCCAGACTGCTCGGGATGATGCTATGTAGCATGACCTGGTCGGGATAGGAGCCGGTCATTGAATAGAACCGCTAGGTAACAGAGTAGAGCCAAGTTTAGGCGTATTAGTTTCCCCCTATGTCCAAGGTTGGCTTGATGCTATATCGAGGCAAGTTTGAAAATCTGTCTGAAGCCGTTTGCCATTGTCTGAGCGCTCAGGAAAGTTGTCTAGGAACTTTCGATTCTTTTGAATTGCTCGAGAATTGGCTAAGAGTTGAGACTCACCCTAATTCGAAACCTTTTGCTTGAGTTAGCTCCCAGGATGGTCATCTTCTGCTCGTAAACCTTTGTCAAGGTTGTGGGTAAAAGAATTTTACCATGTTGAAAAAGGGGACCTAAAGCGTACGGCTTTAGGGTCCTTTTATGTTAACTCCCCAGGATGGTTATCTTCCGCATAGCCAACCTTCATCAAGATTGTTGGGAGAAAAGCTTGACCATGTTGGTGGAGCCGACCTAAAGTGTGTGACTTTAGGGTCCTTTCATATTAACTCCCTAGGATGGTTATCTTCCTCCGCCAACCTTCGTCAAGATTGTTGGGAGAAGAGCTTGACCATGTTGGTGAAGCCAACCTAAAGCGTATGGCTTTAGGGTCCTTTATGTTAACTCCCTAGGATGGTTATTGATCGGGAGAGAACTAATCCTAATTATACGCCTTAATTCACATTTGTTAGTACCTTTTATCCTGTTTTTGTGTATTTTTACTTCGTTTTCGAGTTTCTGACAGGATTTGGAAGAAATCAACTAAACCAGGCTAAACAGGATGAAAAAGACAAAGAAAGAAGCTGAAAAAGCCACCTCGCGCGCGCGCGGCCCGCGCGCGCGATCCGTACAAAAAGCAAAGATACGTATTTCAGTATACTGAAGACTCCTGTGCAAACGAAACTGCTGAATGACGTCCAGACTGTAAAATATATGAGTTTCAGTTCGTTTCGGGTTAGGAAAGCTTCCAAAGCTTGTTGTAAACTCTATATATACTCTATTTTACTTCAATTGAAGGGTTACACACCCATACATATATACACATACAGCCATATAGACTAAAATTCTAGCCCTTGAAGAGGGAAAAGCAAGGAGAAGAAGAAGAAGACCAAGGATCTCCATGGCCTCCTCCATCAACTACTTGCCGATCTCCACTTCCATGGCAGCTTAGACCTTAGATCTAGGGTTTCAATGAAGCCCTAGTCGAGTAATAGGGAGTATTTTATGTGTTTATTTTAGTTTTATTATGTATGGATGACAGTTACATGTTTAGAGGATTTTTATAAATAAATCGTACTTCTACTGATTAAATCATTGCTTTCAAAGTTGATTCTTGTCTTAGATCTATTTTGACTGTAGTGTGCTCAATGATCTATGCTTGCTGTGCTTGTTTAGATTATTTACATGTGATGGTGCTTTATTGATTTGTGCTATCAAGTATCCGAATAATCCATGCCTAGATTAGACGAATTATGTCACAACCCTAGTTTAGTGTGGGATAATTCGTGCTAACTGAAGATGGAATATGTTGGTGCTTGAACCATGATTATTTTCTTGACGGAGGAATTGGGCTTGTAGCCACAATTCCCCATAATCATCCAACTTAGTAAGCTAATTGAATGCATAAATATTCCTATTATGAAGCTAGTGGTGGAGTTGCAATCCTAGGTTCCCTTTACATATTTACAAAAACACTTTTAATTGCTTTCATAGTTTAGATTTATTTTTATGTTCTTAGTTTAATTCAAATTAAAATCAAATCCGTTTTCATAATTAACTAAAGTTAGGTTTTAAAATTAAGTCGCTGTAGTTAACCAATCCCTGTGGGTTCGACCTTTGCTTTCACACTACAAATCTTTTGAAAAGTAAAGAACACTTTTTATATCTTGATATTGACAACATCAGTTATCTTCCACCCAGCCAACCTTCGTCAAGATTTTTTGGAGAAGAGCTTGACCATGTTGGTGGAGCCGACCTAAAACGTATGGCTTTAGGGTCCTTTTGCTCCACTATCGTAGGCCAACCTAAGAGGATTTCCTCTATCGTCGGTTTGGACCTAAGTGAAGTTGGTGCCTCTGAGTATTGTAGGCGTTAGGGTTGTCTAAGAGTTTGACTTAGTTAACCCCAAGGCCTGTAAATACCCAGTGTGATTGCCTGTTCAGTTCATTGTGCCTTCCTGCCCCCAAGCTTTTACAAAGACGGGGGTCTGTAGAGGCTATGACTGTAGGTAACCAACCTAGAATGTTGGCATTTCCAAGATCTTTTGAAGTTTGATATCATCAGCCGCCTAGAGGGATTTGCCCCCATCGTAGGTTATGGACCTAAGAGAAACCGATGCCTCGTGAGTGATCGCGAGGTCTTTTCGGTGCCTCGGGTGTGATCCCGAGGTCTTTTGGGTGCCTTGGGTGTGATCCCGAGGTCTTTTGCCAACTGCGTAACAATGGTCATTGGTTGCCTCGGGGTTGAGCCCGAGGTTTTTTTAGTGCCTCGGGGGAGTTGAACCCGAGGTCTTTTTCTTATGCTCCAGGGATCGACGAGGAGTTGATAGGCGATCCGAATTTTTGTAGTAACCCTTTGGCACTCTGAGCTTTGTTCTATGGTCGGGAGAAAGTACCATTGCCGTTGGACTCGATTGGTCTGCTAAAGACAAGAGGTCGGGTCGGGATCACCGGGCTCCTGATTATTCTGAGCTGGAGGCAAGGTCAGGATCATTGGATCCTGACTACTGCAAACTGAAGGTCGGGTCAGGGTTATCGGACTCAGACCGCTGTGAACTGGAGGTTGGGTCGGGGCTGCCAGACCTTAACCGTTGTGAACCGAAAGAACTGCCAGAACTATCGGGCTCCTTTGTGTTGCTCCTCTCGGGCTGATCTCGCTTTCGCTTATTTCTTGAAGGCTCGTCGCTTACGTGCTCGGGGTCTTTGGTCTTTAAAAATTCTTCAATGTCAACATACTTTCTGACCCTCTCTGCGAGTTCAACCAAGGTTTCCGGTCGATTTCTTTGAAACAACGTGGCGCACTTGGTGTGTTGAACTCCTTAGCAGAAAGCTGTAATGGCGACTATCTCGTTCAGATTGCGAACTTGAAGCTTCTATTGGTTGAACTGATCAGTGTAACCCTTCAACGACTCTCCCCTCCGCTGTCTGATAGTGAGTAGCTGGGTGTCAGGTTGCGGTCGGTCGATCATGCCTATGAACTGATTGACAAACTGCTTGATGAAGTCTTTGACCGATAGGGGCTTCAAGGAGTGAAACCATTGAGCGACAGGGCCTTTCAAAGTGTTGGGAAAGGCTAGGCAGTATAGTTCGTCAGCATTGGTGGCAAGAGCCATCTGGGCCTTATAGGCTCGGACGTGGTCTGCCGGGCTACCCGAGCCGTCGTATGAATCCAGGTGAGGTTACTTGAATTTTCGTGGGATGGAAAACCTCGTGATTAGGCTAGAGAACGGTGACTCTGTCTTGGTATTGATATGATCCTGAGTAGCTTTCTAGCCTAGCTCTTTGGCCATTCTGTTGATCTGTTTCTTCAAATTGTGAATACGGGCCATTACACCTTTCCGACCGGTATCCGGGGGGTTGGTCGGGTTGGTGGAAGAGGCTTCTTCTTCATGGCGGCGTGCTATCCTCTGGGATCGGGCTCGGCTATCACTCCGACTGATCGTGTGCCTAAGGCCACCTCTGCTCTTGATCGAGTGACCCAGGACCTATTCCCGGGCCATGCGTTCTTGCCTTTCCTCTCGGGTAACACACCTACCGTTTATGTCTGTGGTATCCTTAACGTGGGACGGGTTGGCTCGGGCACGTTGTCTGGTCAAGATCGATTCCCGACCGTACGCAACGTTCCTGGGCTGTTTCCCAGCCTCTGGAGGATTGCTTTATTGGGCCAGCAGGGCTTCGATCTACTGCTGGATTTGAAGCTGGATCTTCAAGAACTGTGTGAGGTTCGCGGTGATCTGCTCTGGTGTCAGGACCGCCGGGGCCAGCGGGATAGCTATGTCAGCCAGTTATGCAGCCTTCTTACTCTTCTTCGGAGGCAAAACAGTTAATCAAGAGATTTGTTTTTTTTTTTTTTGGGAAATCTATCATGTTCCCACAGACGGCGCCAAGCTGATGATGCCAAAATTTGGTTAAGATGAATTAGAACAGTTTAAGGAGAGAGAGAGTGAGAGACTAGTTTTTTGTATGTGGTTCGGTCCTATTAATGAAGGAACCTACCTCTACGTGTGTGTCTGAGCACGTTCACTATACTATAAAAAGTCGGGGACCTTTGGTGAACCAACAATAGTTTGGAGCTACTGTAGGTCGGCCGCGTGATGATAACTGCTATAGAGGTGCCATCTAGACTGAAAAGTTGATCCCTTTCTATGGGGGTGAGTGATCTCTTTTATAGATGCAAGAGACCTACTTATACAAGAAAACTAATTAGATTAGGTAATACAATCCAAGTAGGAAGTGATTGACACAAATCAAGTGGGTTTCCTAATTGTATTAGGAAACAATTTTCACTTTCCATTAGTCTTCTAACTTGAGTAGGAAGCTGTCTGGAATATTCTGGATCATGCCTCCGGCCTTGGGTGAGTTGTCCCTACGATGAGCTGTGCCTGTGCGGTCTTCCTAACCTGTTGGTCGAGCTTCGAGCATATACCACTCGGGATGTCCAGACTGCTCAGAATGATGATATATAGCATGACCTAGTCAGAATAGAGGCCGGTCATTGAATATAACTGCTTGGTCATAGAGTAGAGCCAAGTTTGGGCGTATCATGTAGCAAAGTACACATTAAATGTAGAATATTTGATGTATCATTTGGGCAAACTTTGCTAACACTCGGGCAGGTCGGAATAGGTCTAGCTTGGGAGAATTTAGGCAATCTTTCTTTAAAATCCAAGTTGAGCTTAGACAGTATTAAAACCAAGTTTAGCCCCACCTCGAGTTGGAGCAGCAATTAACAGCTGAATTTTTGTATAGATGACTTTGGGCATGTGGATGTAGGCATCAATTCCAAGTGATGAAAAGGTAATGATCTTCAAAGTGATATATTGATTGTGTGTGAGGTTTTTCTGTGCTTATTTTGGGGGTGACCTCTTCCTCCCATTAGCTAGCTTAAGCTTTTAGGAATGAATATTAGAATATTATTTGGCATCAAGCCAACTCGGGAGTACTAGCGTGTGAACGGCTATGGATACCGACTTATGGTCCCACTGATGTGGACATTAGGATCTAAGCGGGGGTGCTTGATGTAGTGTTACTGAGGTGGCCTTTGTGAATATATCAAATAATCAAGAAAACAACACAGGAAAAAGAGAAAAGAGAGCTAGAGTTTATCATAACATGAAAATTGAATGAATGAATACAATAGAAAAGAAGAGACAATAATATTATATCTAAGTATACAGTATTATCTTAATATAAAGTAAAAGACTAAATTACCTTAAAGCTAATAAAACTAATTATAATATAATAGCTAACTCTAGTAGCCTTGTCCCACTATGTATTGGATTGTTCTAGGCTTGTTTATTGGGTGGCTTCCTCCATCAATTCAAGCTTTTGGAGGTGAATGTTACCTCATTATTTTGTATGAAAATGACAAAATTAGGATTAGGTCCAAAACAAGTCTTGCTTTAGTGGCTCTTATGAAAATCATTATGCTTAGGGGAGTCATCGGTTCAGTTTTGGGGGGGTGGGGGTTTCAAACCTACCAATTGCTCTAGTGCACTTTCACTGTTTGGTTTGGATATTACACTGGAGTGTTTTAGTGTAAACCGACCGAGTTGGTCAGTTCGGTCTGTTGTTTCGATTGGTTCAGTTTTTCTTACACCCCTAGTTATACTGGTTTGGTAACAAACCAATTCTTGGGTCAAGTTTTCGCTCAAACTCGGACTCATATATATATATATATATATATGTACCTAAAAACAACTATACAAACACAAGAATCTATAAATTGATTCTCTTCTGAACCACGTAGCCAAGTTCTTATGTTACCCAAACAGTGACAAAGAAGGGTGCATTTTTGCTCACCCACCAATAGAATTTTGACACGTGTCTCATTTCATCCCCATTTTGCCTCTACTCTATATCAACACAATTATTAAATAGGACAGAAATGAGACATGTTGATGGGTGAGAATGCAGAACTAAGATATTTACATTTCTACCTTGGAGGACATGATTCACTGCAGCAACTCTCCAAGCACTTCACTAGGCAATCATAATCAGGATTTAGGAAGAAAGCCACCTGCAATATTGCATATAAAATGTCCCAATATGAATATCACTAATTACGTACACTAATTAAATAAACAAACAAACAAAAAAAATTGATAAGGGCACGTTTGAACTTCCTAGGGAGATGAGATGTTCCAATTCTGTATTCATCAAAGCATTTGAAAACATTGCGCTAATTCCTCTCTCTCTCACACACACACACACATAAAGTCTTGTTAGTTTTGAACTCCAAGGAAAACAAGACTCCATCTTGGGATGATATTTACAAAAATTAAGCTACTTAAGAATGTGTTTGATATCTTAATTACCTGCTTAAAATTTTCAATTTCACCAGTTATAGTTGAAAATGTATAAAAAACTTTAAGTAAAAAATATCCACCGACCTTAAGTAAACATTTATTTTAGTAGTGGCCTAAAATTTTTAACACAAAAATTTAAATACTTAATTTTTAATTTTATCAAATTGAACTATCTTATCTTCAAATGGAAAATGTCACAATATATGAATGATGTATCATAATCTATGCATGATGCAAACATGAAAGTTTGGAGGTTGTTTGGGAAATCACATAACCGGTTCTATGGTTCATAAGTGAGTCGGTTCTACAAATTCAAGAATTTGTTGAGTGCCAATTGCCTAGTTTAATAACTCTCTTTAAACTAATTCTTTGTCAAACCAACACTACTTTGGATCTCACCAGAACCAAATAAAAAATGAGACTTAATCTGAACCTGATTCAATTGTAGATTTTCCCAAACAGGTGCTTGACCTATCTACTTGTGCCTCTCAACTCACAAGCCGTATGGAACTACAAGATTAATGTATCTAATTTTCATAGGCAAAATTTAAACAAGTGAACTTGGGAGCTCTTAACACCCCCAAAAAAAAAAAAAACTTTGGAGCACAAAGAGACTTTACGGAATTGCGTTCTTGTCCTGTTGGCACCACCCTGTGCAATGTTGACCTAGAAATGAACCATACAATTATGAGTTCAGAAATTAAAAAGAGAAGGGCAATCAAACGAACACTTCTCAAAATTTGAATTTTCAAATTTACTTTTTAAATGCTTTATCAGTTGTACCACATATTATTGGATTGACAATGATTGATGGTAATGCGTACCATTGCATGCGATACAACTAGTAAAGAATTTAGAAACAAAATTTGAGATTCAAATTTAGTATTACTCCAAAAATCTATGGGAAAATTTCAAAGAAGCCATTCAAAATTTAAAAAAAAAGCCTAAGAGCACGTTTGGATCAGCTTATTTGGGATACAACCATTTACTTGAGATTATTGGGAGATTTGAGTCCGTGTGACAAAAGACTTTTTTCAGAGACTTCAAAAAAATCAAATCCACTTTAAAGCTGAAAAAAAGATTAAATCATAAACATAAACAACAATTTGTTGCTTTTTCGAAAATCTACTATTCCCATGGCAATACCAAACGGACTCTTAGGAACTCTGTAAGAGAAAAAATGGAAGAAAGAATGGGGGCTAATCTAATGAGAAATTACCGAAACAAACAATTCGTCCATCTCTCAGTCATGTCCCCAATGTTCACAATAAAGGCCCTGCAAATTTACATTTTCCACATTAAGCTTCAAGTCTAGTCATAATAATTCTGTTGGAATTGAGCTTGATTTCTTACGATCGGAAAGTCGCTCGGGCAAGGTTATGCGAATTTGGAGACTGGAATCTCGCCCGCTCAGAGCTCGAACACGATATTTATGTGTGAGGATTGGGAGACTAGATTGGGATAATTTCAAAAGGTGATTGAGTTAATTTTCAAAGGTGAAAGATTTCCTAATTGTATGGGATTACTTGCAAATGAGGTTTCTTGGTAGATAAGTATTACAATGTGGCCTGTGGGTAATTTTACTCCTATTAGGATTTAGCAAGGTATTTTATATAAATAGGAGGCTATGGTGGATAAAAAACATATCTTCAAGAGAGTCAAGGTTCTTGAGAGAAAACTCAAGTATGAGTGAGTATGGAGCTTCGGCTCAATCAGTGGGCTTGGGCCCAACCGGGTGGTGAAGATAGCTACGACCATGATGTGAATCCTTGGCGGAGGGGAGAGGAGTCGGTGAAGTCCTTCGAGAAATGAGCAAGTAATCATGGTGTACAAATGATACGAGGCACATGACCAAATGATTAAAAACAAAAAAGAGAAAGAAAGTGTTCTCTTCGTTGTTTTCTTTCTTTTACCTCATCAAATCTATAAACTAAACAGAGCCTTAGAATTTAGCACTCACCCATTGATATGAGGCACATCCTCCCAGACTCGTGGGTCCTTAGACTTTTCCCTGCAGACCTATTAAAATGGAAAATCTAGTTAAAGGGGTGCGTTTTACTTTACAGTTTACACACACCCAAAAAAGAAGAAAAAAAAAATAGAAAGAAGAATGGGTAATAATTGAGACATAACTTTCATACAACTTTCATACAACCTCTCCAAAAGATGTGTCTATATCTTTCCTGTGTCACTGTGGGGTCTCCAGTGACATCACAGGAGAGAGATAGACACATCTTTTGGGGAGGTTGTTGTCACGACCCATCCCGCTAACGTGCAGAAATAGGACACGTGGCACGCCACCAAGGCTCAACCAACTATTAGATAATTATACGCAGCGGAAAAGAACTTTAAACAACCTTGAGAATATAAAACTTTAGGAAACATTACCCTCCGAGTGGTAAAATCCATATAAAATCTAAAACGTAATTGTTTTTCAAGTCGGATGAATACATGTTACAAGGGGTCCCAAAGGTACCCTAAGAACCAATCAAAACATCTAAAATAATTCCGGAAGGTATAGAAAAAGATTTCTTACAGGGGGTATTTCGACCGGTCGAGCGACCCCCTTCGACCGCTCGAATGACCCTCCAGCAGAACTCTGCCTAATGCTGCAGAATTGTGCTAAGGCGTCAAACAACCTACACATAACACCTCAACCCCACATGCAAACCAATTCAAACTTCACAAGTCACAACTTACTATCAAAACCAACGTTTAGACTTACCAATCCATGAACCAGGACGATAAAGAAACAAGTTAAAGCTTGTTTGGATTAAAACATGAAAGTTCTATTACATTCCTCCCCAAAACACGAAATTAACAAGTTAAGCCTTTAACACACGAATCCATGAGTTCGGATTCATTACAACATAGTTAAAAAGAGTTTTAAGACTTATTACAACATCATGAACACCGTACTACACCTTCCAAGTCAATTCCATAGCTCTAGTTATTTAAAGCGTTAAATATTACAAGGCTTGGAGAAGAAAACAAAAATATATCCAAGAGGAGAATCCCTGTCGCTCCCGCAGTCTCACTCCTCACGTTTCTTCTTTCCTTTCTTTCTTTCACCTGCAATGGAGTAAATCTCCACTGCTCAGCTATATGCTGAGTGCACAATTCTAAACATATGCTTATATGACAATTCATGCATTAAACATCTCAAACACATCAAATAGTCTCTAGGGAGGGAGACACGCATTCATCCGGTATATCGGCAAGCCCAAAGTCTATCAACCGCGATGCCAATGGCAAGCCCAGAGTCTATCAACCATTGCACCCAACTGCTCTGGCAGGGCCGGTTCCCAAACCAAGAAAGTAGCCGTCGCTACTATAACTCTCAAACATCGAGAGGCGTACCCCGGCATGAATTTGTATCACACTCCCCTTTGACCCACATAGACACATAGCATGCTCATATAATCATCTATACGTGCTTTCATGGCATTTTCATGTGCATAATTAACGGGCCTACTTAATACATGAATTTCGCCCGGATCCAAAATATTAGGTCCGATAATTAAAACATAAAATTTCCTATAATTCATAGGCTTAGAATTCATACCTCGTGCGATTTTCTTATAACTTTGAAGGATGAATTAGGAGACTAATTAAACGTCGGATCTCCGATTACAAGGAGTTCCTACAAGTTTAGACATGTTTTCCCCAAAATTTCAACATTAGGACTTTTATAAAAACTAGGCCAAACAAGGCATAAGTGGTATCAAAATGAAGCTCTTACCTTAAGGAGCTCAAATATGGAATTTGGAGAAAAACTGACGATCGGAAGGTCGTCGATTTGTGTCGGAAAGCTCGTAGCAATCAAATCCCCAAATCTCCCCTCTCTTGATTTCCAATTTAGGTTTGAACTAATGAAATTAATTCATGAGTTTCTATATATAGGCACGACTCCTGGGAATTACGTTTACCTCCCCATGAGTTCCCCAAAACTCCTAATTATTCCCTGAAACGTCGCACACGTCCATTTTATAACTTTACGAGTGAAAATTATCAATTCCAACAGTTTTCGACTAAGTCTCGTTTGGTTCCAAAATTACGTCCGAAAACTAAATTCTGTGAAATCTCTACACAACCTACCTTTTATATAACGTGACACTCACGTTCTCACCACAATTCTCAAAAAGATATACAACAATGCCAAAATTACCAGAATTTACACTACTCAAGTAATTTCACTATTCATCATAATACCAGAAAGTCAAATAACATTTAAATCCTATAAATGTCATTTAATCGTGCCAATGTAAAATGAACTACCAGGTTCTCGTGTCCTCACTGACACCTTGCCGTTGACTCACTGACACCTTGCCGTTGACTCACAGTCAACTCCAACCTCAATTATCAATTAACATTGATAAACTCACATATTCAAATATGCATGGTAAAATTTATGAAATTTTGGAACGGGCGTGACAGTTGTATGAAGGTTGTGTCCCAAATATTACTCTTTTAGCATTTGAAACATTATTTTCAGAACTGCAAATTCAAAATTTTCAGTACTTAATTTTAGTTTTATCAAACATGGCCTTAGTTTTTATACAGGTTAATTAAATTTTACCCCCTATGGTTAGACCCATTTTCACTTTACTGCACTGTGCTTCAAAAGTGAATATTTAACCCCCTGTGGTTTTGGACTAAAATGAAACTACTAAGATTTCTCTTAAAGAAGCCCACATGAAGATTAAGTGTTAAAATAGCCCCACATAAGAGAGTTTAAATGTCAAAACTAACCCCACCCCACATGGTCAGTTAACCCCAAAAGTAGCCCCACATAGGCGGGTCAAATGACATCATTCTCCCTACTTAGTGGGTTAAGTGTTAATATTTTTGACAAATTTTAAGAATTTTATCAATTTTGAAATTTTTTTTAACAATTTTACTTTAGTCCAAAACTAGAGGGGGTTAAGTCACTTTTAAAGTGCAGGAGGTAAAATGAAAATATGCCTAACTACATGGGAACTTTTTTTTTTGACTGGAGGAGTCGAGAATAATTTACACAAAACACACCTGAAGTCCACGAACACCGTCAGTTGCTAAAAGAGAAATCATTCCATAATCTGAATGAGCAGAAGCACCATATATTTCTTCCCCGGAAAATCCCATTGCACCTGAAATTAAATTTAAGGTTCAAAATTGTCTTAGCAAGTAAGGGTCTCGTTGGCTAACTGATAAAATGTACTCTACTAAAGAAAATTCTTTTTGGTAGAACAATTTAAGTATATATTCTAACATACTCTAAAGATAGGATACATTAGTGTCCGGATGCAGATGCAGATGATTCGTCAATTTTTTAAAAATTATGGATTATGGTGCAGGTGTAGAGTATTGTTATAAATTACTAAAAATACAGTTTTATCTAATTTTATAAACTATACATTGTCTTTGTTTTTTTTTTTTGTTTTTCTATGTGATTGAGACAAATAACGTGCATAAATAAGTAATACTAGCCTTTTGACGTGTAATCCAACTCTCAATATTCTTAAAATGACTCCTAAGTTTTTCAAATTATGTTATAATGCTTTTTTCTAAAAAAGATAATTAAAAAAAACACTGTGCTGCATCCAAGAAGAATTCATGTCATTGCGGATGTACATCGGATGTGGATTCTTCAACCTTTTAGACGAATCCATGCTTCCTTGTCTAAAGAACAAGAACTGGTTCATGATATATATATATATATATACACACACAGTCAGGCTCTAAGGAGGGCGCCCTCTCTTTATTAAAGACAGGGCTTCTGTTTTGGCCGTCGGATCGTATTTAAAAACTGTGAGACAACACTGCCCTTAATGAAAACACGATTCGACGGCCAAAACAAAGACCATCTTTAGAGAATTTTTCGTATATATATATTCAAGCGTGTTAGAGTTAAAACTCTGTCCGGATTTATGAGATACGAAAATCAAGAACACAAATATACACAAGAACAACATATTTCCGTTGTTCACCACCAACAATACACTGTTTGGCGTAACTTCTCACACAGAAGTCTTTTCCGGAATGGACTTCTGAAGATGGAATTTTCAAAATGGACTTTTTTTTTAAAGAAGAGTTTGTTTGGTGAATGAGTGTTTTTTAAATAAAAAATGTATCTAAATGTGCAAATACGTTTGGTGGCAACTTTTTAAAAGTACAACTTATACCTACTTACCAATGTTACCCTTAATCATGAATTTAAAACTAATTGGATATAACATATTATAGTATATAATTTTAGACTGCAAAATAGTTAGATGAAATAAATTAAAAATATTTATCCATAACTATCATGTCAAATGAACTAAAATTGGGCACAGAAAAAAAAAAGAAAAAAAGAAAAAAGAAAAAAGAAAAAAGAAAAAAGAAAAAAGAAAAAAGAAAAAAGAAAAGAAAAATCACTTTTAATTACAATGTTGGTTTAATGTCTGATTTTCAATTGGAATTGTAAAATAATAGGGATTCAACTAGGCCATATTCATGTATAGGGTTTGGATAAAGAGGGCATTACTTATAAAACAAGGGATAAAAGTGTAATTCTATGTATAAAGCTCATGACTTCTAGGGAAGTGCAAAAATCACAGTTTTGAAAAGTCAGGATTTTTGACTTCTTGAAATGGACATTCTGGAGATGCACTTCTTGTCAAGAAGTCCATTCCCAAATCTCACAAAACGAATTTCAATTCTGTAAATGGACTTCTTCTTCCAGAAGTTCATTCCCTTTAGTTTCCAAACACCCTCTAAGAAGAATTGTAGAGTACAACTTAAATAACAAGAATTCTAGTGTTTGGCACATGCTTATGCGATTCAATTGCAAAAAACTGCTTTTGAAGTTATCCAAAGAGATAGCTTTTGGTCAATCGTAAAATACTAACTCGATTGACTCACATCTTTTTGCTATTGAATCGCAAAATCTAATTCTTCAGATATGTTCCATTTTATCTTAACCAGACATATTATAACTTTTAGCTTTTCAGATTTTAGCTTTTAGAACTTAAAATAGGTTATGAACCTATTTCGTACAGCTTTTTAGAAGCAGTGATTAAGTCGTTGTGGTGTTTGATAAGTTAAGTTGTCAAATAACTTTTTTTTTGATATGGGGGAGGGGGATGAGGTTCGAACACCGAACCAATGAATTGGAGGGGCTTATATATGCCAAGCACTTTGCCACTTGAGCTATGCCAACCTATGCGTCAAATAACTTATTTGTTTTGTAATTATCCAACATGCCTTTAAAAGCTCTCTAAGTATAATTTAAAAACTATGAATTGAAAATTTATGAAATTTTAAATATACATAGTGACTAATGATAGGGCGTTAATGCTGCAAGTGTAAGAGAGAGAAGATGAATAATGAAAGGGTTTTTAGACAATTAGTGAGGGATTTAATTTAGTTGGCAGTAGTTTAATCATATCAATGGAAATATAATAAAAAGATTGTCTAATTAAAGATTCATTAAATATCAAAAAATTTAAAAACTAGAAAAACACGTCCAATTCAGCTTCAAATAAGTTGGTTTTTGGGTTTTAAAAGCCACCCCAATCACTTCATTATAGCTTTTTCTAAGCTAGGAGCTATAATTTGTAGCTTATATATAAGCTACACCAAGCATGTTCCATTTTATCTTCTAGAGTTTGACAATCGCTACTGAGCTCCAAAAGTTGTTGCCAAACACCCTCTTGGGACTACAGGTTAGAAGTGTAAAAATTACCAAAATACCATTTGAAGAATTCACCTCACGGAAACAACAACCAAACCACTATCTTTGAGCAAAAGGGCACGTCAATGTATTCAAAATGGTGTGATATTAAACCTGGATAGTGTACAAGACGAAGAAATGGCATTGGCTGATCAAAAGCCCCCTCTTTCTCAAAGAAGTCTTCATTTAAGTCCAAAGACAAAGCGATCAAAGACAACAACTTTTTTCCTGTAGACCTGATGCAGCATGTCCAACACTATTTTAGAAAAGGCGCTCTAAGAGCATCACAATGGGTGGATTTGTACAACAAACTTAGGATTGTTTGGATTGAGATGCTTGCAATGGGTTCGTTAGTACAATAGTATGCAACAATTGAACTTAAGGAAACTTAAGTTTAGTGTACAGTTAATGTCACAGCCCGGTTCCCACAATAGCGGAACCGGAGCCCGTGGCACGCCACCGAGGCTAAACCAATTCATTAACGTTCTCAAAATTAGGTTTGAAGAACACACGCAGCGGAAAAACAAAACATATTTTAAAACCAGAGGTTCAGTCGACTGCTCAGTCGACTGCTCAGTCGACGAAGGCGGGCAGGGATTTTAATATCTAAAATCAGTCGACTGCAATAGGAGGTCCAGTCGACTGCTGAGGGGTCCAGTCGACTGCCGAGGGGTCCAGCCGACTGCTTCTGCAAAAAGGAAGCAGAAACTAACAGGCTCAGGGGTTCAGTCGACTGCTCAGTCGACTGCTCCCCTGGCAGCAGCCCAAATTGCAGAAAACCAAGTTTAAAAAAAAAAACTTCCTAACTCCATCCAATGATCAACCACTTAAATCAAACTCAGTCCAAAGTAATTCTAGCTGTATTAAAGCATTACCAAACATAATTACAACATGTTATAGTTTAATACAACATTCAAAATCTATTCTATCATACCAAATTAAACATGGGTTAAAACAATAGAAATTCTTATTACAACATTTCTAGGATCCCAAAACTACAAGATTTACATTCAAGTTGCCTTCTAAAAGAACTCCCAACCCACGTGCTCACTTCTGCGATTCCTCGCCAACATTTACACCTGAAATGGTTATTTGAATAACCACACATATTTCGATTTGTTTAAGCTAAAGCTTAGTGAATAAATCAACATATGTACATGAATGATAAACATGTCCGCATTCACATCTCTACATTTCATACTAGTCGCCGGAGACTCACGTGCCCGTCCATATTCCCAATCCGCGACTCCTCGCCAATAAGTCCACGCGAAAGGGTAAGACCCACGATTCTTTTCTTCAATCGTGCGACCTTAATGCCTATATCGGCTCCACAAAATGGCACGGTGACCACGTGCTCCTTCTGACCCACATAAGCAACTTAACATGCTCAAATACATATCACCATGCTCGCGATAATCAAAACATATCACCGTGCTATTGAGCCTACTTATCAATATAAATGCCCAATATGAACTACACAATATATTTCTAGGAATTTATACATGCTATTCAAACATAACATGAATACATGCCAAGAAATCATTCCAAAACATAGTTGAATCACTCACCTCCAAATAACGCTCCTATAATTCAATCTGAAGAAAACCCGTGCACAAAGAACGTGCAGAAATCCGTCTAGTACAATTCCTATGGATCAAAATTCCATTTATCAACTTTTATGAAAAATTCTAGAAAATAACTTTTCAGAAAACTTAGCCAAACAGGCCCTAATAGGTATCAAAACGAAGCTCTTACCTCGAGGAGCTCGAATATGAAATCTGGGAGAAACCAGACTGACGGAAAGTCGTCGTTTGGCGTCGCAAAGCTTAAAGCAACAAAATCTCCCTTTGGCCTCCTTTTTGGCCTCCTCTTTGGAATTAGGTTAAGACTTAGAAAAATCTAAGTTCATCTCTATCTATATATAGGCAACATTCTCGGGGAATTACGTTTACCTCCCCACGAGTTTTCCAAACTCCTAATCAGTCTCTGAAACTTCGTATACAGCTTATTCATAGCTTTACGAGTGAAACCTCAAAATTATAAAAGTTTTCGACTAAGTTTCGTTTGGTTGCTAAAACGTGAATTTCTATATGACGTTTCCGAAGTTGCTAATTAGCCTACCAAATTAATAGCGTGTTCATTCGTCCTCACCAGGATACTAAATCTAACAACAGAAATAAATTCTAAAACAGAAAATAATACAGATATTGAAATACACAGGTAAACATTTATTTTCAGATAAACATTTAAAATGTTCTACAGTGACCGTCTCATACTCGGAGAGACTTCACAACAACAAAATTCTCAATTACCACAGTTTCAAAGGGTTCTCTAATACAGACACCCAAATCAACTCGTGAGTCAAAACTCACTCAACCATGTGTCATAGGACACGCCACATCACATTATCATGCATGACAATATAATACAAATGCAATAACACAAATGTGGGTGTTATAATACTCTCCCCCTTAAAAGAAGTTTGTCCCCAAACTTATACAGTCGACTGCTCAGTCGACTGAACCTCTGGTTTTAAAATGTGTTTTGTTTTCCGCTGCGTGTGTTCTTCAAACCTAATTTTGGGAACGTTAATGAATTGGTTTAGCCTCGGTGGCGTGCCACGGGCTCCGGTTCCGCTATTGTGGGACCGGGCTGTGACAGTTAAGTTCAGCTATTGTACAAGGGCCACGGCATAGGGAGAGCCGTGAGGCTCCAAACGGCACACATTGTGCCGTGTGATAGCCGAGCGGCATTATCTGTGCCGTGTGATATCACACGGCACACTGTGTGCCGTGTGAAGTTGTCCACTTTTCTCACGGCTTCTGTGCCGTATGTCCCCAACGGCCGTAATATTAAACGGGAATTGAAATTTCCAACGGCGCAAAAAAAAAAAAAAAAAACGGTTGAATTTAAGAAACAATATAGAGCAACATTGAGTTGAAGACAGTTTCAAAAAATGAGCAAATTGCCCCTTCAACAAAAATCAGTTGTCTTCTAGTTTTACATAGCAAACCAAATTGCTGTCAATTTTTTTTAACAATGTCAGTAAGAACTAGAACTCCAAACATGAAATTCCACGAAGATGAGTTGCTATGTTATTTGTACGTTAAGGTAAGCACAAATATAATAGTTGGCAACAGTCAACCGGGCGCAAAATTCTAGAGCACTATCGAACAGGATTACAATGAAAATCCAGAAGTTGTGATTAAGCGTGGTGGCGGTAGTCTCCAAACACGGTTTTCAACAATTTCAGGAGCAGTCATGGTTTACGCATCTAAGATAGCACACTCTTATGCATCAAGTCATGGAAGCGGCACAAATGAACTTGATTGGGTAACTTGTATACATTATTCATTTTCAGTGGTTTGTGACTTGTTGATAAAAATTACAATATTAATATATGATTGCTGTTGATTTTTCAGATTAATCGTGCACGTGAAGATTACTAGACTTCATAGAGCAAGCCATTTACGTTCGACAAATGTTACCAAATATTGAAGGTTTTACCCAAATATGATACCAGTACGATGAGGGTAAACGCATACTGTTTTAGTTCAGAAGGCAATGAAACTTCATCGCCTGGTACTCCAACCACTCCCATCGCAAGTATAAACCTTAATGATGATTTACCCATTGACATCGAATCACCATCTGATAGGCCAGAGGCCGGAAAGGCTCCAAATTACGTCAGAAGAAAAAAAGTAGAGCTAGTAATGTTGTTGCAAATGTCTCTGTGGTTGAAAGCGTTGAAAAATTTTCGACATCATATATTCAAAATGTAGAAGACACCCGACAATCAAGAATTCATTTCGAATCACAAATGGAGGAGTTAATAAAATTAAGGAAAGACGAGGTAGACCTTAGAAAGAGAGAGATGGAAAGCAAGTTGCGAAAAGGGGAATTAATAATGACTGCAGATATAACCAATATGTCATACCACCAACATGAGTACTACAAAATGCGATATAAGGAGATAATGCAATGGCGGCTACGCCAATCACAAAATTCTGGGTCTTCATCTAATGCTAATTAAATTACATTATTATTCTAATTTGCAATCCATTTTAGTTTATTGTAGACTGCATCCTTGTAATTTAAATTGGTTGAATGCAAGTTAGCTAGAAGTTAAGAAATCCCTCAGAATCATGCACACTTTGAATATATTGTTAACTAAAAATAAGTCAAATAGATACTTAGTAAACAAAAATAAACAAAGGATTATATATATACTCAAAATAAAATTAATAATTTGAAAAAGAAATAAGAGAATGAAGAGATTGAATGTTTGTAGTAATAAATAAAAATGAAGACAGATAGATTGAATGTTTGTAGCATATAAAAAAAAAATATGAAGACACATAGATTGAATTAATGTTTTTAGAAAAAAAAAATGAAGGCAGATAAACATTTGCACACTCTCAAATCATCTAAATATATATATATATATATATAATATACAAATAGAAGGATATAGCTGTTGGGGGAACAGATCTGTTGGGGAAAAGAGCCGTTGGGGCAAATGGCACATGTAAAGCCATGTGATATCACACGGCACACATTGTGCCGCCTACTCCCACACGACACACTGTGTGCCGTTTGATATCACACACACTCTCATTGCTGTTTGAACAATTACCCATGGTAAGTGTATTGCATCTGTACACTAAACTTACCAAACATGAGCCTTAAGTTTACTATACGCATTGTGGATGCTCTAATGCTCTGTTTGGTTTGTGAAATTAGAGAAAGAGAAAAGAAAAAAAGAATGGAAAATCGAAAAGGAAAATCTATTTCACTGTATTTTCCTTCAAGCTTATATAATATTCGAATTTAAAAAAAATTCAATTATAGCAGGAAATCAAGAAAATAAGGAAGTGGTTTATAAAATTCAATATTTTTCAAATTATTTACCATCCATTTTTCTCACTGTTTTTCTGAGGCTCTGTTTGGTATGTGGATTTACAGAAGAAAAAGAAAATATTTTCCTAGAGTTTTCTCTAGTCTTCAAATCCACTCCTAAATAACAATAGCTATTAACTTTTCATCAAGATAGTAGAAACTCAAGCATAAGGGAGAGGAAATGGCTTACAAGATACAAAATTCTAAGTTTTGCTTTTTTCATTCTATTGTATTTTTCTTCATATTTTCCTTATCAACCAAACGAGAAAAAGTATTTTTCTCAATGTCAAGGGTGGATCTAGAAAATTAATTAGGGGGGGGGGGGTGGGGCGCTTGACAGAGGTTTGTACGGGGGTTTGGGGGCAGCCCTCCTGAATAAAATTTGTTTAGACCTATTTATACATGTTTTGTGTACATTTTTTTTTGTAAATAATAGAAACCAATGCTTAAAAAATTATCCAAAAAACACAAGAGGGAGGAGGGCTTTTTATAATTAACACAAAAACATAAGAGAAATGTGGCTTAGTATGACAATTTTATAATGTCAGGGGGGACTAATTGTAATTTTCTATTTTTTTTTTAGTTCTAGTGTAGAAGTTTTTGAAAACTTGGAGGGGGGCTCAAGCCCTTGTGTGCATCTACCGTATTGCTCAACGTTTTTGTTTCTTTTCCCTTAATAAAAGTAAACCAAACAGAGCCTTAGTAACCAAAGAAAGAAAAAGTTAATCTGTGAACCAAACTAGCTCAAACCACCATTTAGAATGTTATCTAGAAGAGTAATACAAGTTCATGACTTACTAAATACAAACTCAATTGAAATTGCATTTAAGGCATTATTTAGCATATTAAATCCCAAACAGATAAAAGAAGAAAAAAAAACATTCAGAACACTAGGATTAAAGGTCCCCATTTTTCTGATCATTATGCATATATAATGCCAACATCAAAATCATTCAAAAGGATAATCCAAACTTACAGGACATTGTTGTAGTAAGATTCCATTGTTATCCTCCAAGAAGGCAGGCGTTCTGGAATTTCCTCAGACAAAATAGTACCCAGAATAGAGCTCAATCAATTTTCCTCGTAATAATCACGAAATGAAAATGGGTCATTTACGCTTTGCATCATCGTAATTTACACTCGGTGTCACTCTGTGCTCTATTGTTTAGAAGTTGACACATTTGGGCCTAATTCCGAAATCTGTGACACTATTCGGATAAAAGTTGAGACCCAAAATGCAAAAAAGTGTAATGTTTTTGGGCACAACTGCTTAAAATGAAAAAACAAGATCCCTCGGAGGAAGTTCTCATAGCTTTCACATTTGCTGCTTGTTTTCTTTTGCTAGTTCAGTTGTTTTTGTTTTGTTTGTAGGGACGGGCTTCTCTCTTAGCCTTTGGCTCTAGTTAGCAGCCTATCCCATACACTGGCGGACTCATGTAATGGTCAGGGGTGGCACAAGCTCCCCTATATTTTTGAAAATTATAAAATTATATGTAATAGTTTTTAATTTTTTACAAATAGGTCTTCTAAATTTCACACAGGCTCCCCTAAACTTCTTAAAATTCTAGACTTACATATAATATTTTACAAGTTTTAGACACAGGCCCTCCTGTACTTTTGAAAATTCTACACTTACATGTAATATTTTACATGTTTTAGATATAGACCCCCTAAAATTACATGATTTATCCCAAATTATGGGTGTTAAACCAATTCTATATATGATTCTACTCTTTTACACATAATTATGTATAGGTAGACTCAAAAAAATTCGTCTCGGGTATAGGCTAGGCCCCCCCTAACCAAAAATCCTGGGTCCGCCCTGATCCCATAGTTAGCATCTTGCAAAATTTTTGAGCTTGTAGTATATCCTGGGGTATGCCCCTTGTATTTTTGTGCATGCCTTTTGACTTTTTGTTTTCTTCTAATTGATTAACCTTTTTCTGGAAAAAAGAAAAAAGAAAAAAAGGACACAATAGGCCCTGAAGTTTATAGTTTGCATCAATTTGAACCTTATGTCCAAATCAGTCTAAGCTATTGACAGAATTCTGGCGAATTTTAATGAACAATAGAAGTGTTGATAGAATTTAACTTTTCTAACTAATTTAACAAATTACGACTAAACTGTTGACGGGTGCAAATTGACACAAAATAGAAATTTTGTAGTCTAATGTGTCGACCTTTAAATTATGGAGGTAAAATCACTATTAGTGTAAACTACAAGAGTGCAAAGTGTAAATAACCCAATGAAAAATTGAAAACGGCACATCGAAATGATTAGGAACAAACATATACATGTATCTATCGTACCTTCAGAAGGCCATTGATTTAGATAACTCCGGGTTCTAGAACCTTCTTGTAACGGGCCAATATCAAAAACCTCTTTTGAGTCACCTGCATTCCAATTTATAATGAGAGTTGATCATTTTTTTTTATGTCTCCTCCTCTTCCATTAAGATCAATCACCATCTAGATTGCTCTCTTAGTACTAAGACACCAAAACATCCATACATAAATTTGATGATATGAACTACCCAATGAGAAAATAGAATTCATTTTGGTTTTTTTTTTTTGGGTGGATGCAGATTAGCCCATCAACATCAATGGGACAAATAAGTTCAAAGGTGCCTTATGTAGAACATGGTTGTTAGAATAGGTGTCACACCCCAACCCACCCCCGGTGGATTAGGACGCGTGTAACAAGAGTAACCGCACCCAAAACACACACTAATTAGAGAGAAAAGGTGAATAAACCACTCTAAAGAACTCTATTGTGATAAAACAGCCCCCAAGGGCAAAATAGTCATTTATAAAGTATGTAAATTTTTTTACCAAAAGTTAGAATTTTGAGTCCCGGTTCCAACGCAACAAACGGCACGCGAAACCGAGTTTTCTAGAAGAAGTTATGCATGTTTCCGTAAAAACGGACATGCTGGGGAAAAATACAAGGCGGATCGATCCCTTCATTATGGGCGGATCGATCCATTTACTTGACATTCTCGCAGAATGTCCCCTTGGAAGGGCGGATCGATCCCTTCATTATGGGCGGATCGATCCATTTACTTGACATTCTCGCAGAATGTCCCCTTGGAAGGGCGGATCGATCCCTTCATTATGGGCGGATCGATCCATTTACTTGACATTCTCGCAGAATGTCCCCTTGGAAGGGCGGATCGATCCCTTCATAAAGGGCGGATCGATCCCCTTCACAAATTTTGCTGCTAAATTTCCTTTGCTGTCAAACAAGTTTCCAAGTTTCCAAAACACAACCAAAACATATGGAAACCTTATGAAACTTTGGGAAAACATCTCCAATACACTTCCAAACACTTTTAAACTCAATTTAAGCAAGGATCATAGAATCATACCCACAATTGGATCAAGTTAACCATGAACTCATCTCATTTGGTTCAAAAACAAACTTTTCAACTTTAAAAACTCAACTCTCATCCAAAGTTTATAAAACTTGTTGGAATTCAACTCAAAGTTATAACTAACATTGTAAACACTAAAGAAACATGTCCAAGACACTAACGACACATCCGGACTTGCCGAAATGGTCCTAACCATTAACTTGCATCAACTTGGGCAAAACAAAAGGAATTTTACATTGGTTCTCAAATTCACATCCAAACTTTCCAAAATACAAGTTAGGGTCCAAATATGAACATCAACCTAAGTAAAACCATAATTTACATCTGTGTACAAGTTCAAAAGTAGTTCCCAAGCTCAAGGATCAAATCTCCCCCGTCTCTCACATCTCTCCCATCTCTCCCAAAGCACGCGTCATTTCCTTTCCGAATACGGCACCGAACCTGCGATGGTTGTTATGTACCACAACAGAAATAGAAAAACGGTTTTCTTAAGCAAATTGCTTAGTGAGTAATCTAGCATGATTGTATGTTTAACACGTGCAATGCTACAAATAACACATAAGCATAAACGTAATCGCCGAGTCACCGGTTATATGGTTCATTCAGACCCGAAGACCTCCCTTGGTCCCGTGGTCACTTCTATTCCTTGGACTTCCGTATTTATCGGATTCTTCCTCTTCGCCACCCTTATTACTCCCAACAATGAACCATTTCCCCGGTGCTCATTGACTACCACATAGACATATAAGCACATAACACATATTCATGTATCAACATATGATTTTCATAAAATTGACATAGAATTCACACAATTAACATCTTTATAATTCCTAATCATGAATTAACATCTCTAACATCACATATAGCTTGAACCCATTAAACACAATCAGATTTAGGTGTAGAAAACTCACCTCTACCAAGATTATACCCCAAATTCAAGCTAACATGTGCTGAATTACTCCCAATCCAAGCTCAATTTCTACCCCAAGTGAATTCCTACAAGATTTCGGTAGACGACGTCTCACCGTCAAATATGAACTACCAAAATCCAGCAAAGTAAACATAAATTAAGGGTATAGAAACGTTCGTCTCACCTCCACGAGTCCGAAAACGGCTTTGGTTCGCGAATCCGACGAACGGCGGCGACGGAACGACGGAAAAACGAGGTCGGCGGCGGTGTTCGTCTTCTCTCGGTGCTCTCTCTGTTTTCTCTGGATTAATTCCAGCAGATTTTGAGAGACTCTCCCTCAATTGACACATGCTTGCATGTGTTTGAGGTGTCATCACCTCAATTCCCCACTATTCCCATTTACACCCCTGAAATTTATTAAGTTCTTATTATGAAATCCCCCAAACATTCCATTAACTACCCAATTATCTAATGAGGGTTTGTCTAAGTTTCGTATGGGTCCCAACGTGGGTCCCACATATTTTGTGAAATTGCTATCGCACCTACTAATTTTACATCTTTTTCATTTATACCCTTACTTGGGTGTCCATACTAATGCTAACACATATCAACATGTAATATGAAAGCAACTTAGCAAATATTCATGTAATCACATAAAAATGCATTTAATCACTTAAAATGCAAATTACCAATTTACCCTTCAATGGGTTAAATTTCAATACCTGTCCCACCTCTCTGGGGACTTTTCCAACTAGTGTCCCTCTCTGAACACTTTTTACTTGGGCGAGTCCAAGCCTCTCCTTAATCCATTTTATACGCTAATTATATTAATTAATGCATATTATCACAAATAATTAACCC
The DNA here is from genome assembly GCA_033977485.1 of Hydrangea macrophylla. Classification (NCBI taxonomy): domain Eukaryota; kingdom Viridiplantae; phylum Streptophyta; class Magnoliopsida; order Cornales; family Hydrangeaceae; genus Hydrangea; species Hydrangea macrophylla. The sequence continues at coordinate 130,156,780 of CM066989.1, read as the reverse complement.
GTTCTCCGGGTACGGGTGTTACATTTCTCCCTCCCTAAAAGGGAGTTTGGTCCCCAAACTTACTCTTACCTCAAGAATTGAAGAGATGCGGGTACTTGGCTCGGATCTCATCCTCCCGCTCCCAAGTAGCCTCTTCCACTGAATGGCTTCGCCATTGAACCATCACCAAGGGAATCACTTTGGTCCTCAATACTTGATCCTTCCTATCAAGAATTTGCACTGGATGTTCCACGTAAGTTAAATCTTCCCGAATCTCTAACGGTTCCGGAATGATAACATGTTTCGAATCCGGCACATAACGCCGAAGCATCGATACGTGAAACACATTATGAACATTCTCTAATTCTTGTGGCAGCTCTAACCGATAAGCTAATGGCCCAACTCGATTAAGAATCAAATACGGCCCAACATATCTCGGACTAAGCTTGCCTCGCTTACCAAAACGTGCTATGCCTTTTGAAGGTGATACTTTCAAAAACACATAGTCACCCACCTCGAACTCCAACGGTCTTCTACCCGTATCCGCATAACTTTTATAACGACTTTGAGCCGTTTGTAATCTCTGCTTAATCAGTCGGATCTTGTCAGTAGTGATTTGCACTATCTCTGGTCCCAAAAGCTGTTTCTCTCCAACTTCTGTCCAACATACCGGCAATCTACACTTTCTTCCATATAATGCCTCATAAGGCGCCATTCCAATGCTAGTTTGGAAGCTGTTGTTATAAGAAAATTCAATCAACGGCAAATGAGTTTCCCAATCAGCTTTAAAATCCATAACACATACCCTCAACATATCTTCCAGAATTTGAATCACTCGCTCGGATTGACCATCGGTCTGGGGATGAAATGCAGTACTAAAATGTAAAGCTGTCCCCATAGCCCTTTGTAAACTCTCCCAAAATCTTGATACGAACCGAGTGTCACGATCTGACACTATCGACACTGGTGCTCCATGAAGCCGTATAATCTCTCTAATATAAATCTCTGCAAGTTTTGATGGATCTTTGGTCTTAATAGGTAGGAAATGGGCTGACTTAGTCAACCGGTCTACAATCACCCATATGCTATTATTTGACTTTTGAGACTTTGGAAATCCCGAGACAAAATCCATTGTAATATGTTCCCATTTCCACTCAGGTATCTCCAACGGGTGTAGTTCTCCCCCGGGTCGTTGATGTTCTAGTTTCACCTTTTGGCACGTCATACATTTAGACACAAATTCTGCAACTTCTCGCTTCATACCACTCCACCAGTAAATTTCTCGCAAGTCTCGGTACATTTTGGTACTACCCGGATGTATAGAATATCTTGTATTGTGGGCTTCCTCCATAACTTTATTTCTCAGATCTCCAACTTTAGGTACACATAATCGGTTTATATATTTCAGAACACCATCTTGGAAACTGAATTCTGGCCTTCTCCCCTCTGGTAACTCATCCACAATCTTCTTGAATTCTGGATCTAAGAACTGATTAGTCTTGATTTCACCAATTAAACTTGGCTGTGCCACGATCGCAGCCATTAAACCACCTCTAATTTTAGGAACTACCTCAAGCTTCAATTGTTCAAATTCCTTTATCAACTTTTCCTGTCCAGTCAAGGCATAAGCTAAGTTTTCTGACGACTTCCGACTCAAGGCATCAGCAACTACATTGGCTTTTCCCGGGTGATACTGAATTTTTAAATCATAATCTTTCATGAGTTCCAACCATCTTCTTTGTCTCATATTAAGATCCCTCTGAGTGAATAGGTATTTCAGACTTTTATGATCCGTGAAGATTTCACAAGTTTCCCCGTATAGATAATGTCTCCAAATCTTTAACGCAAAAATTACCGCCGCTAACTCCAAGTCATGTGTCGGGTAGTTCTTCTCGTGAGGTCTCAACTGCCTTGAAGCATAGGCTATTACCTTGTCATCTTGTGTCAAAACACATCCCAAGCCTTGGTGGGAAGCATCACTGTATATTCTAAAATTTCCAGTGCTTGTTGGAATTGTAAGTATTGGTGCCGTAGTCAACTTTTTCTTCAATGCTACAAAACAATCTTCACATTCCTTGTTCCACTCAAACGGTACATCTTTTCTCATCAACCTTGTCATTGGCGTTGCAATTCTAGAAAAGTCTTTAACAAACCTTCGATAATATCCGGCTAACCCCAAGAAACTTCGAATCTCGGACACATTTGTCGGTCTTGACCAATTCATAACAGCTTCAATCTTCTGTGGGTCAACAGAAATACCCTCTTTAGAAATCACGTGTCCTAGAAAAGTGACACTCGTCAACCAAAATTCGCTCTTCTTCAACTTCCCAAACAATTGTTTCTCTCGAAGTCGCTGCAAAACTAGTCTCAAGTGTCGTTCATGCTCTTCCGGACTCTTAGAATAAATGAGAATGTCATCAATGAATACAATAACGAACTCATCCAAATATGATTTGAATACACGGTTCATCAAATCCATGAAGGCAGCAGGCGCATTAGTAACCCCAAACGGCATCACTAGGAATTCATAGTGCCCGTAGCGGGTCCTAAAGGCTGTCTTCTCCACATCCTTAGCTTTAACTTTCAGTTGATGGTACCCAGATCGTAAGTCAATCTTTGAAAATACCTCAGCCCCTTGAAGTTGATCGAATAGATCGTCAATACGTGGCAACGGGTATTTGTTCTTGATGGTTACTTTGTTGATCTCCCGGTAGTCAATACACATCTGCATTGTACCATCTTTCTTCTTCACGAATAGTACTGGTGCACCCCACGGGGACACACTAGGTCGGATAAAACCCTTGTCTAGCAACTCTTGCAACTGTATCTTTAACTCTTTCAACTCAACTGGTGCCATTCGATATGGTGCTCGTGAAATTGGTTGGGTTCCCGGCATAACATCGATACCAAATTCAAGTTCTCGATCAATCAATACATTAGGTAACTCTTCGGGGAATACATCTGGAAACTCTCTAACTACCAGAATATCTTCAAGTTTTAAATCGGGACCTCTAGTATCAAGAATACTACACAGAAACCCCCGGCAACCCTTCTTTAATAAACGACAAGCTTCTATAACTGACACGATATACGGCGGTGATACAACACCCTTACCTTGAAAATAAAACTCATCTTGATTCGGAATACGGAATGCTACTCCTTTAGTGTTACAATCAATATTAGCATGATTAGCCGCTAACCAATCCATACCCAATATAACATCGAAGTGTTGAATTACTAATGGTACCAAATCAACAGTTAACTCTTTACCATTTACATTAATCTCACACTTTCTAAACACACCCGAACTAACCAACGGAGCCCCCAACGGTATCGCGACAGATAAATCATAGTTTAGGAACTCTAATGGTTTATCTAAATGTTTAGCAAAATGGTGTGACACGAATGAGTGTGTAGATCCCGAATCTATAAGTACATTTGCTAGATGTGAGCAAATGGGAACCATACCTGAGACAACAGTGTCGGCAGAAGCAGCATCTCCCGGCCTGAGTTGAAATGATCTTGCCACTCGTTGCTCCCTCCTCGGAGGTTGAGTAGTCCTTGGTGTGATAGCGCTAGCCGCAGAAGAACCTGAACCTGATGCTCCTTGGCGTCTAGTAGGACAATCCTTAGATTGATGTCCCAATTCCTTACAAGTGAAGCATCGGCCTCTCATATCTATATTCTGATTTGGACAATTTCTGGCAATGTGTCCCGGTTGTCGGCAACTATTGCAAATGATTGGGTTTGGAAGTTGATTACACCGGCCCCAATGAAATTTCTGACAAGTCTGACACCTCGGTTTATTTCCACCGGAACCACTACCAATACTAGCTGATGATCCTCCTAAACTCTGTCTTTTTGCACTCCCCTGACCACTGAACTGACTTGATCCCGGTCATTTACTTTGTTGACTCGGTGGTGGTGGCAAGTTTGAAGTATAACCAAGGTCTCTCTCAGCAATAGAAGCAATGTCCAATGCCTTAGCATAGGTCTCCGGTCGAAACACAGTCACTCGCCCTCGGATATCTCCCCGGAGTCCCGCTACAAACTTCCTTGCTTTCACTTTCTCGGTTGTTACAATGTCCCCGGCAAACCTTGCCAAACTCGTAAATTGCGTAGAGTACTCCCGGACTGACTTTCCCCCTTGTACCAACTCCATAAATTCCTGAGCCTTTTGATCCCCAAATGACTCTGGAAAATATTGATCATTGAAAATCTCAAGAAATTGGTCCCACGTTGTCGGTTGACCCGGGCCTAGCTTAGCACGCCACCAATATTGCGCCTCATCTTTTAACGTGTCTGCAGCAAATAGCACTTTTTGTTCATCAGTACATGGTAATACCCGGAAGATCTTCTCCATATCCGAGATCCAAAAATTCGCCTTCATCGGATCGGCTTCCCCGCGGAATATGGTCGGCTTTTGTTTGTGAAATTTAGAAATAGTAACAATATCTTCCCTTGGATTCGGATTCGGTTGTACCGGTCTCTCTTCGATCACATGAGTTTCTGCTACTCGTACCAACCCTTCGATTGCTCTTTCAACCCGTTCCATTCGGTTTGAGGTGTCACCTCCAGACATAATGTCTGGCACCCACATATAGTACACACATGCACGTTACTTTTAAATAAACACATGGCATGCTTATCAACATTAAAACATGCTAAGTAAACGTGTATGCATGCTTATGCAACTACGTGTCATTGTGTGCACACTACGCGTCGTATACGTCTCTCGTCCCCAAAGGCTCTAGCCAACTGCTCTGATACCAAAAATTGTCACACCCCAACCCACCCCCGGTGGATTAGGACGCGTGTAACAAGAGTAACCGCACCCAAAACACACACTAATTAGAGAGAAAAGGTGAATAAACCACTCTAAAGAACTCTATTGTGATAAAACAGCCCCCAAGGGCAAAATAGTCATTTATAAAGTATGTAAATTTTTTTTTACCAAAAGTTAGAATTTTGAGTCCCGGTTCCAACGCAACAAACGGCACGCGAAACCGAGTTTTCTAGAAGAAGTTATGCATGTTTCCGTAAAAACGGACATGCTGGGGAAAAATACAAGGCGGATCGATCCCTTCATTATGGGCGGATCGATCCATTTACTTGACATTCTCGCAGAATGTCCCCTTGGAAGGGTGGATCGATCCCTTCATTATGGGCGGATCGATCCATTTACTTGACATTCTCGCAGAATGTGCCCTTGGAAGGGCGGATCGATCCCTTCATAAAGGGCGGATCGATCCCCTTCACAAATTTTGCTGCTAAATTTCCTTTGCTGTCAAACAAGTTTCCAAGTTTCCAAAACACAACCAAAACATATGGAAACCTTATGAAACTTTGGGAAAACATCTCCAATACACTTCCAAACACTTTTAAACTCAATTTAAGCAAGGATCATAGAATCATACCCACAATTGGATCAAGTTAACCATGAACTCATCTCATTTGGTTCAAAAACAAACTTTTCAACTTTAAAAACTCAACTCTCATCCAAAGTTTATAAAACTTGTTGGAATTCAACTCAAAGTTATAACTAACATTATAAACACTAAAGAAACATGTCCAAGACACTAACGACACATCCGGACTTGTCGAAATGGTCCTAACCATTAACTTGCATCAACTTGGGCAAAACAAAAGGAATTTTACATTGGTTCTCAAATTCACATCCAAACTTTCCAAAATACAAGTTAGGGTCCAAATATGAACATCAACCTAAGTAAAACCATAATTTACATCTGTGTACAAGTTCAAAAGTAGTTCCCAAGCTCAAGGATCAAATCTCCCCCGTCTCTCACATCTCTCCCATCTCTCCCAAAGCACGCGTCATTTCCTTTCCGAATACGGCACCGAACCTGCGGTGGTTGTTATGTACCACAACAGAAATAGAAAAACGGTTTTCTTAAGCAAATTGCTTAGTGAGTAATCTAGCATGATTGTATGTTTAACACGTGCAATGCTACAAATAACACATAAGCATAAACGTAATCGCCGAGTCACCGGTTATATGGTTCATTCAGACCCGAAGACCTCCCTTGGTCCCGTGGTCACTTCTATTCCTTGGACTTCCGTATTTATCGGATTCTTCCTCTTCGCCACCCTTATTACTCCCAACAATGAACCATTTCCCCGGTGCTCATTGACTACCACATAGACATATAAGCACATAACACATATTCATGTATCAACATATGATTTTCATAAAATTGACATAGAATTCACACAATTAACATCTTTATAATTCCTAATCATGAATTAACATCTCTAACATCACATATAGCTTGAACCCATTAAACACAATCAGATTTAGGTGTAGAAAACTCACCTCTACCAAGATTATACCCCAAATTCAAGCTAACATGTGCTGAATTACTCCCAATCCAAGCTCAATTTCTACCCCAAGTGAATTCCTACAAGATTTCGGTAGACGACGTCTCACCGTCAAATATGAACTACCAAAATCCAGCAAAGTAAACATAAATTAAGGGTATAGAAACGTTCGTCTCACCTCCACGAGTCTGAAAACGGCTTTGGTTCGCGAATCCGACGAACGGCAGCGACGGAACGACGGAAAAACGAGGTCGGCGGCGGTGTTCGTCTTCTCTCGGTGCTCTCTCTGTTTTCTCTGGATTAATTCCAGCAGATTTTGAGAGACTCTCCCTCAATTGACACATGCTTGCATGTGTTTGAGGTGTCATCACCTCAATTCCCCACTATTCCCATTTACACCCCTGAAATTTATTAAGTTCTTATTATGAAATCCCCCAAACATTCCATTAACTACCCAATTATCTAATGAGGGTTTGTCTAAGTTTCGTATGGGTCCCAACGTGGGTCCCACATATTTTGTGAAATTGCTATCGCACCTACTAATTTTACATCTTTTTCATTTATACCCTTACTTGGGTGTCCATACTAATGCTAACACATATCAACATGTAATATGAAAGCAACTTAGCAAATATTCATGTAATCACATAAAAATGCATTTAATCACTTAAAATGCAAATTACCAATTTACCCTTCAATGGGTTAAATTTCAATACCTGTCCCACCTCTCTGGGGACTTTTCCAACTAGTGTCCCTCTCTGAACACTTTTTACTTGGGCGAGTCCAAGCCTCCCCTTAATCCATTTTATACACTAATTATATTAATTAATGCATATTATCACAAATAATTAACCCGTTCTCCGGGTACGGGTGTTACAATAGGTCAATTCATGAGTTTGATTCATACGAGTCGATTAGAGTTTCATATATTCCGATAAAATTCGGATGAAGAATTGGAATTTAGCCCATCAACATCTGTAGGAGAGATTAATTAAACCACAGAGGCCTCGTAGGATCATGATTGTTAGAATCAGTCAATACATAATGAGTTTGATTCAAGTTTCATACAATCCACGATTCATGATTTTGAACTTCCAAGTTTTTAATTTTGTAACTAGAAAACTCTCAATATTTTGACCATTGATTTTGAATGAAAATTTGGTTAAATTGTTATTTTGTTGATTTAAGCAATGTTCATATGTTCTTCTAAGTATGCAGTCTATACACATATTCATTGTTATCGCATCGTGAAACCAATTGTGATTCAATTAATCAAAATTTTGAATCGTGAATCGCACGATAAAGTTTATTCAAAAAACAAATAAACATAGAAAAACACATGTATAGTGCTTAAAAGAAACAAACTAAAAATTTAGCACAAATTTCACGCAATATTAAGGCACAAATGTTTAAAGAGTTCCTCTTATAAAGTAAACCTTCATAGGTCAAAAATATGCATTTCATATTTTGGGTATGATCTTTCTGTACTTCAGATTAAATTTTTTTTAAAAAAATTATAATAAGGGTTTATTACTGCTTGTGATTTGTAAAGCTTGATTGGCTGTAAAATAACTTGAGTCGATCTAAATTTAAAATAAAAAAAATACACATACGTATAAAGTTCTAAAAAATTTTGGGTTGTTATTTAACAATTAAATATGCATCCAAAGTTTTTTAAAAAAAATTAAATAAAATTGTACGGACCAAGAGTTTAATTTTCAAAATTACATATATAAAGTTTTTACAAAAATTATGCAAGGACCAAGGCCCCCTTGGCCTCCAAGTAGGTTCGCCTCGCCCCTAAAAAATTAATCAGTCAAAAGATGTAAAATCACATGCGCTCAATCAACTGACAAGATTATAGAAAGTGAAACCTTTGATGCTTGAGGAGGGATCAAGTTTCTCATACAAGGGTGGCATATACCCTCTGAGTTCTTCACCAACCAATGCCATCTTCTCTTCAAGGGGGAGTGAGAATAATTTCCTGCTTTCAGTGAAAGTTCTCTCAAGCAACTCTTCATCTACCCCATGATTTATGAGGTAAAAGAAACCACATTCCATACATGCCTATACAATATAGAGTTCAGGATTTCAATATATCCTAATTAATGTATGAATTAATGGACAATCAAACAAAGAGATAGCTTTATGAATCACTACAGAAAATTTTATTACGAAGGAAATTATATGGGATTTGTATAATTTTTCAACACAATGGTGATTTAGATATGTGTCACTCAAGGAAGCACAAACTCTTCTAAAAACTCATGCGCTCCAGTGTGGATTCTTCTCCGATGCAGCATGGTGTTTTTTAAATTATTATTATTATTATTATTATTATTATTATTTAAAAAAAGGGACTCTAACATAATATAAAAAGTTTGGAGTCAATTCAAGAATGTTGGGAGTTAGATAATACGTCAAAAGGCTAGTATTATTTATTTATGCTTGTTATTTGTCTTAAAAATATATATAAAAAAATCAAGAAAATATATAGTTTAGAAAATTGTATAAAGGTATATTTTCTAATAATTTATAATTAAAGTACTCTGGCACTCGCATCCTTTGATTTTAGAAAAATTAGCAAAGCCTAGCACCCGCATCACTGTGTCCGTATAAATTAAAAATTCAAAGGCATAAATACATAGAGTAAGTATTTTGGAAAATTACATGAAGAGTTATGCACCTATACTTGGTATATGAATCAATCATCTTTTACACACATCAACAACTTTCTGTGTGGTTCATCTGTTGCTAACCATACCCTCAGACTAAGCTGCACAACAATTCTGAAATTAATTATTGCACCTTTCATTGTCCCCTGCCTATGAAGTGATTATATATATATATATATATATAGTTCCGTTCCCTCATGTCTTAGATAGAGGAATTCTAATCTTGGCCTTCTAATCTATTTAGTGAGTCTGTGACACTATGTGTTGTGATCAAGAAATTTTAACCATGCACATGCCTTATATTTTCAGGGACCCAGTGGATCATGATAAGTGGTTAGCAACATTTCAAAGTAATAAACCGCCAACCACTAGTCATGATCCGCTGGAAATATGGGGCATATGTATGGTTAAGATTGAGTGGTCACACCACTTCAGGATGATGACGTGGTGTGACAGACTCATTGAATAATTTCATGATTTGAGACACTTGGATCATTCACTTCGACGACCAAGATTAGAAGTCACCACTTAAGAAAGTGAGAGATTCCTCATTAGAATGGGACTATATAAATATATTAAACACATATTGACATACTCGAAAATATTCATTGTAACGGTTATTTTGCTGACGTGGTATTACAATTCAATCAAAACTCTTTATTTATTCATCTACACCGCCTATTTCTAGAATAAATCGCATTCACATAAGCACAAATTTCAAATCTATTAGTATGTTATTTTTTATGCCGTGGTATAAGTGTACATATAGTGCTAAGATTCTATATAAAATAACTGTACTAACTGAACAATAAAGAATTAGAAGACTGAATTTTAAAATTTTATAGAAACATAGAATATTGAACGGCAATACAGAGAAGTGTTAAGTCAAACCGCATGTTTAGATTTTGAAGAAATAAATTAGTGTTCAATAATAATAATAATAACAATAATAATAATAATAATGATAATGATTAAAGAAAAGAGTTAATTACTTGACGAATTGCATTAGCAGTGGATGTGCGATCAGAAGAAGATAAGTCTATCATCGGAAGTTGGACAATTCTCTCCATTTCTTTTCAGTCAACTTCTTTCTTTAGCTCTCTTTAACCGATATATACTGAGTAGCCAAGTTTGAATATATATATATAGAGAGGCTCTTAAGTGAATTGAATTTTTTAGTCTAAAAAATTCAGGGACTGTCTGTCCCGCTGACGTGCGCCTCGTCCCGCCGCCTAATTGATCCGCGAGTTTTTTAGATTTAAAAGTCCAATTAACTAGCTTAGTTCACTTACGTACCCAGTCACTTAAGACCCCCTTCCTCTATATATAGAAAAATGCTAGACCCACACACTGAACCACATACTTTTTTCACACACAACTTTAAATGCTTGTACCCTGTGCTGTATAAGTGGGGCACAAAAAGTATAAAAAAATTCAAACAGCACAAGGTATAAACATTTAAAACTGTGTGTGGAAAAAATGTGTGATTTACTGTGTGGATCTAGCATAACTCACATATATATATATATATATTATATACACGTACGAAAATTCTATGATATATATGTTTGGGGTGTGGAATGTTGGGATTAAATTCAAGACGGATCATCCGTCAAAATAGTGGATTATGGAACCCATTAAGACTTTGCCACATCATTGTGTGTGTGTGTGTGTTTTTTTTATATGAGGAAACTAAGAATAATAATGATATACACACTCTCAAAAGTACACTAATATGCACAACTTTGCTTAAAAAAGTTGAACCTTGTGCTGAAAAATATGTACACACACAAAATATCTATTTTTGTGTGTGCAGACTTTTCAGCACAAGGTCCAACTTTTTTAGAGTGTGTAGTATTACTGAACTAAGAAAATAAAAAGGTTGTGCGAGACAAGAAAATCTACAAAACCTTGGGAGTGAAGACAAATCATTTAGTGAGTGTGTCAGTACCATTTCATCACAGTGACATAGTGTGATGACTTAATCCTAACCACACATATGTCTCCTATTTCTAGGAGATCATGAAAAATGACTAACATTTTAAATTAATAAATTGATTTTTTGGAAATAGGGGCATATGTATTAGTGTATGGTTGAGATTGAGAGGTCACACGATATTGTCGTGATGACACGATGTGACAGGCTCTTTGAATGTTTTCTCCCAAGAGTGACAAAAAGTTATTTAGTGTGTCCATCACACCATGCCATCATGTTATATGGTGTGACACTGGAGACATTTTTTTTTTTTTTTTTGCTAGTGTCTCAGAAACAAACCACCTCTGTGACATGAGTGGAGTTAGCAGGTTAGCAACACACGCACACACAAGGGGGGCCATAACCCACTTTAAAGAAATTGTCTCCCTTGTTTTTTCTCCCTAAGGAGATTCGAACCCACAACCTCCCCATTGGGGAGGAAGGGCCCTGGCCAACTCGGTGGTTACTAAAGTTAGGAGGTTATGACAAGTGGAGAAGGACGTACCCCTAAAAATAAGGGGCCATGACATATTAATATGCATGTCACTTTATTTTATTGGCCACATGGTCTCATTTAATTAGTGCATCACACCACGTCAATATGATGTCATGGTGTGAAGGGTGCAGTCAATAATTTCTCCTACCTGACTTTTGTGGGATGGGAAGAGTTGATTTTTTTTGTTTTACGTGTCAAAATTTGTGTGGGTTTCGTAAACCATGAGGGATTATTCTTCTTTTATTTAAGGGTAATTCTATTATTGTAAGAAGTTTCTCATATGATAAAGCGGATTTTAATCGTTGAATGAACATTTAGCAATAAATGCATCTTTAGATTTTTGGAAATCTTATGACTAGATACTTATCTAATGATTAAAACTCGCCTTCTCATATGAGAAGCTACTTACTATCGACTTGCCCTTTATTTAAACTCTAGAATGTATTATACGTTCTATCTATTTCGGTGCTACCAAAGGTATCTTTTTTTTTTTTTTTTTTTTTTTGTTTTTCGAAAAATGGTAAATGCTACCAAAGGTATCTTTTAGGGTAAAATATATTTTGCACCCTCAAATTATATCATGTTAAGAACCTAAATAATTTTTTACTGCATTTTGGTCCATCAACTAATATTTTGTGGCAGTTTTCCCTCTCCATCACTAAAAAGTGATGGAAAATGTCACTTTTAGTGACGCTAAAAGTAACGCTAAAAGTGACATAGGGGGCAAACTGCAACAAAATGTTAGTTGATGGACCAATATGAGAAAAAGTTTTGTTTAAGGACCAAAGTGCTAAACATGGAATAGTTTAAGGGTACAAAATGCATTTAACCCTATCTTTTATGATAGATCCTTAATTTATACATTCGAATTTTGGTGTCAGCATATTGTAACTTAGGTCCTAAAATGTTGTAACTTTCTGGACCCAAATTATTAGGACGTATCACAAAATTTTTCTTTAAAAAATAGTGTACATGCATTTTATACCCTCAAACTATGCCCTGTTTGGCACTTTGGTCCCTAAACAATTATTTTTCGCATTTTAGTCCCTTAACTAACATTTTGTGGCAGTTTGCCCTCTCTGTCACTTTTAGCATCACTTTTGGCGTCACTAAAAGTGACTTTTTTTGTCACTAAAAGTGACGGAGGGGGTAAATTGCCACAAAATATTAGTTGAGGGATCAAAATGCAAAAAATAATTATTTAGCGACCAAACTGCCAAACAGGGTATAGTGTGAGGGTACAAAATGCATTTTACCCTAAAAAATACTAGTGGTTTTTCAAAAGCAAAAGTTATATTTTCAAAAATTGAGTGGCTTTCAAAGTTGTAACAATTTATCATCAAGTTACATCCTAAGGATCTTCTGCGGCATATTTGTGGGCAGCACTCATGTGATGTTTACATGGTCTTGCAAGTATCATATGAGTGTTGCCCAAAATGTTGCCCACAAAAGGAGCCGAGGATCCGGATTCCAAGTTACATCACTTTAACACCAAAGTGGTTATAAAATAGTGATGTATCACTGAAGTTCCCATATATATATATATATATATATTTGGTAACCGTGGGTGTTCGGGCTAGCTTGCGCGCACCTCGACTAATTTCACGAGGCCAGGGCATCCGGGTGAATTACCTGTGGCCATCCCATTGAAATTTGAACTTAAAACCTCTGAGTATAACACACAAAGACCTTGTCATTCGACCACAAAAAAAGTGGTTTGAAGTTCCCATATATGCCTTGCAAAATGCATTTAATTGCAAAAAAAAAATGAGTCAATCGAGAAACTGAAGTTGGATAACTGTCTCCATTTTTTTCCGCCCTATCACCAAATTGTTTCTTTAGGTCTCTTACTAAGTCGCCAAGTTTGAATATATACGTATGAGAATAATTCTATGATATGTATGTTTGTGGTTTAGAATGTATTATAAGTTGGGGGCTTTAGCCGCCACAGGCCCCAAAAATAAATTCTTTTTAAGTTAAAATTCAAGTTATTTTTCTTTTAAATTAATAGGCCATTTTTTTTGGGTCGAAAATTCTCTTTCATATTTAAAAAACTTCAAATTGGTATAACAAAAATACATTTCTTTTGTAAATATTGGCATTATAGGTGCATAGATCTCGAAAAAATACATAAAATAAAAAAGAACACACAAAAAGTTCAAAAATGATAAAATTATCTAATTGCAAACAAATAAAATCTCAAAATAAGCCTGCAAATTACTTGTTTTTGTAAAGTTTCCCAAAATGTGAAGATCTAAAAAAAAATAAAGCATGAAAGGAAAAAAAAATCACCCAAAAGCCCTAAGAATCGAGATAGTTATCGTTGTTAATACATATTATCTGTTTGTAGATAGATAACAGATAATATTACTTGTTGCAGATATTTAAAATCTCAAAATCAAGCTGCAACTTTTTTTTTTTTTTTTTTTGTAAAATTTTCAAGTCCATGCATAGATCTCAAAGAAATACAAAAAAAAAAAAATGGTCAAAAAAAAGACCAAACTAATGAGAAAATTATGGTCGTTTTCGTCAATATTATCTGTCTGTCAACAGATCATATCATCTATTTTGACAAGTAAAATCGAAAAACTAGGTTCCAAATTTCTTTCTTTCTTTCTTTCTTTTTTTTTTTTTTGGGTACAATTTTCAAGTCCAATGCTTAGATATGGAATAAATACATGATATAAATAATAATAATAAAAATCACCCAAAAAGGCAAAAAAAAAAAATGTGAGTAAACTATAGTGGTTTAAATTTGACAGATAATCTTCTGTTCTCCCTTTTTGCTAAAAAATAAGGGGCTTTTCGCTGATTTGCAAAGTAGTGAGGGGCTCTTCACCAAATTGAAAAAGTGGCGAGGGACATGTTATAAGATGGCCAAATCATGTGGGTTTTTGAATAATATACCTAATATTGAGGGGTATATCACCAATCAATTATAATGTGGGTTTTTGAATAATATACCTAATATTGAGGGTATATCACCTATCAATTATAAGTTTCATTCGTTTTTGTGCTAAAAGGTTGTATTTGAGTGCTAAAATGAGATACCATTTATCGTAGGGATCTTCTATAATACATCCTACTGGATGCAGATTAGCCCCTAGTCAACATATTGGAATGACATATATATATATATATATATACACACACAAATGTACAAATCTGAAATCTGAAATCTGAAAGCACCCGCTCGGGCCGATCACCCAACGGTCGAGAAGTCAGGGATTTTAAGAACCTTTCTCGCTCCCTGCTCGCTCCCATGCTTGCTCGAGCCGGCGTCTGCCCGCGCGGGCTTCTCGAGCAGCATTGCTATGCCCAATTTTTCTTCTCCTTTGAGAATAGAAAGTTCACCGAAACTATCCCAAACACTAGAAATTAGGTTCGACCATTCCTATCAATATCCCACTTGGGGACTAGTCCCACTGCTGTAACCCACATAAGAACACAACCCTACAATGCACAATCACTCCTTTGCAATGCTTGTTCAAGTCTAAGTTTGAAGACCAAACTGAAGTTGCACACAGCTTCAGTTTGTCAATAGTCACTGTCTTTGTGAACATGTCTGCCAGATTCTGACCCACACTGATCTTCTCAAAAGATAGCACTCCAACATCCAAGAGAGTATCTCAACTATCACCTATATATGCTTTATCCTCGAACGGAACACTGGATTCTTAGCAAGATGAATAGCACTTTGACTATCACAGTGCAAAATACTATTCTCACGCTCCTTACACAATTCTCAAGAACTCTTGTAGCCAAATCATCTCCTTGCTTGCTTCAGTGACGGCAACATGCTCTGCTTCAGTCGTGGAGAGAGCTACGATCTTCAGTAATTGAGACACCCAACTAACAGTTGTATCACCCAAAGTATAAACATACCTGGCTGTACTCTTTCTATTATCCACATCACCGGTCAAATCCGCGTCGACATAACCTTGTAGTACCATATTTGCTTATTTGAAACATAGTGCCATCTCCGAAGTGCCCCTCAAATACCTGAGAACCCACTTCAACACCTTCCAATGTTTCTTACCCGGATTACTCATGTACATACTCACAACTCATACTGCATGTACAATGTCTGGACGTGTACATACCATATAAGGCTTCCAACTGCCGAAGCGTATGGAACTCTTACCATATACTTACGTTATTCATCAGTTTGTGGACATTGCTTCTTCATAGCCTCAAGTGACTAGACAAAGGAGAACCCACCGGCTTTGCATCTTGCATGCTAAACTTGCTAATCACCCTATTCTCGAACTACTCTTGTGACAATTTTAAAGTACTCGATTCTCTGTCTCTGCTAATTCTCTTTAATTATTTATAACTTGAATGCTTGAACCAGCTATCAGCATATCATCAATATATAAGAGTAAAATGATGAAATCACTCTCAAACTTCTTCACATAACAATGATGATCTGCTTGACACTATGTGAATTCACTTGTACCCATAAAACTATCAAACTTCTTTTACCACTGCCGAGGTGCTTGCTTTAAACCATAAAAGCTTTTCACAATCTTGCAATCCATTTCCTCAATACCCGGTGCTTCAAATCGTTGCGACTGCTTCATGTAGATTTCTTCATCTAAATCACCATGGAGAAAAGCTGTCTTCAAATCTAGCTGCTTTAGATATAAGTCTTCCGTCACCACTATACTCAACACCACCCTGATTGTGGTTAGTTTCACGACTGGAGAGAAAATCTCGGTATAATCAATATCTTCTTTTTGTTGAAACCCCTTTACCACCAACCTCGCCTTATAACGTTTGGTACCATTGTGCTCTTCCTTTAACTTGCAAACCCATTTGTTGTGAAGTGCTTTCTTCCCCTTTGGTAACTCGATAAGCTCCTATGTCTCATTTGACGTGAGTGAGTCCAGCTCGTCTTTTATAGCTAACTTCCACTTGACCGAATTATCCACTTGTAGAGCTTCTTCATAACTTTTTGGTTCACCACTATCTATCAATAAAAAATAATACAACGATGGAGAATACCTCTGTGTAGGTTTAGAAACTCTAGTAGACCTCCTCACCATAAAACTCGGTGTGACCAGCTCTTGCCGCGGAACTGTATTTACCGGTGTGTTCTCGTCCTCAAAATCTTCAATTTCTGAGGGCTCCATTAAGTCAATATACTTAGTCTTCTCAACTTGAGTTTCTTTATTGCTTGACTCTATACCCATCCTATCCTTGTAGATAACCTTCTCATTGAATATGACATCCTTGCTTCTAATGATTTTTCGATTTGGTTATCCCAAAATCGATACCCAAACTCCTCCATGCCATAACTAATGGAAGTGCACTTCCTCAATTTTGGGTCAAGCTTACACCTAGCTTCATAATCAATATGTACATATGAAACATAACCAAACACATACAAATACAAAAGATTTACCTCTTTGTCGCTCCAAACTTCCTTCGGTAGCCTCCCATCCAAAGAAACTGATGGTCCACGATTGATTAGGTGTGCATCAGTGCTAACTGCATCTGCCCAAAACATCTTGGGCAACCCAGAATGTATCCTCATATTTCTGGCCCGTTCATTTAGAGTTCTGCTCATGCGTTCCACAATGCCATTTTGTTGTGGGGTCCTTGGAATAGTCTTCTCCATCCTAATTACAATTTCGAATAAAAACTCAATGAACTCACTGTCTTTGTAGTTTCATCCATTGTCGGATCAAAGACATTTTACCTTCAAACTTGTCTCATTCTCCACTAAGGCTTTCCACTTCTTAAAAGTGAAAAAGACATCTGATTTATTCTTAAAAAAATAAACTCATACCTTCCTAGAAGAATCATCAATTAAGTCACATAGTATCACGAGCCTCTAAGAGATGAAACTGTAAACGGTCTCCATACATCGGTATAAACAAGCTCCAACTTCTCCGTCTTCAAACTTCTCTCAGTCTTTTAAAAACTCACCTTCCTCTATTTTTCGAAGATAATCTTCACAGAAGTCAATCTCTAACAATTTTAGGCCTTGTAGCTTTTCCTTCGACTGTAGAACTTTCATCCCCTTCTCGATCATGTGTCCAAGTCTGCAGAGCCACAGATTGGACTCATTGCTTGCCTCAATAACTGATATGGCATCTATACTCCCTGCTGTTACATATAGAGTGCCATCTCTTTTACTCCGAGCCAACACCATGGTTCCTTTGGTAACCTTCCAATCATCATTGGAAATGTCGTAGTGCATCCTACACTTGAAAGTTGGCTCACAGAAAACAAATTCGTCTTCAAGCATGGAACATGCCTAACCATATTTAATATTCACGTTGCTCTATTGGATAACTTGATTCTTACCTCACCCTTACCAATAATATTGCAAGGCTTATCATACCCAAGATAAACCTTTTTGAAGTCACCCCAAACACAATTCTTCATAACTTCAATGTTTGATGTAGCATGAAAAGAGGCTCCTGAATCTACAACCTAAGATTCTGTCTCAGTATCAAGAGACATAATAAGAGCATCTTCAATGTCACTAGTCACTGCATTAGCGGAATCATGCTCCTTATTCACCTTCCCTTTCCCCTTTTCACCCACCTTCGCATGACAGTCTCTCCTATGATGACCATTTTTTCCACAATTCCAACATTTTGCATCGACCTTTCCTTTTCCTTTTGACCTCCCCCTCCTTGATTTTAATCTTTCATGGTTTGTACTCTTCCCTGGTGCTTTTCCTCTATTTTCCACATTCAATGCTGACCTAGATGATTCACCTGATTCCCTCCTACAAATTTCTTCACTAAGAACCAAGTCACGGACATCACCATACTTCAACGTGTTGCTTCCAGAAGCGCTGCTACCAGATGTGATAGTCCCATTCGAACTATCTGACAAAGATGACAATAAAAGTAGAGCCATGATCTTATCATCGAATTCAATACCAACCGAACTCAATTGTGTGGTTACAGTATTAAATTCATTAAGGTGATCTGCAACAGATGCACCTTCTCTCATCCTTAAGGTAAAAAGACATCGCATCAAATATACCTTGTTGGAAGCTGATGGTTTCTCATATATGTTTGATAAAGTGGTCATGAGACTCTTCGTGGTATTCTCCTTTGCAATATTAAAGGCAACGTTGCGAGCCGATGTTAAACGGATTGCATCCAGGGCTTATCGATCTAACAATGCCCAATCCTCATCTTTCATTCTTGTTGGTTTCTCCCCTAAAAGAGGCGCATGGAGTATCTTCTGGTAAAGATAGCCCTTTATTTGCATCTTCCAAAATCCGAAGTCTGTGCCATCAAATTTATCGATCTTTACTTTTCCTTCTTCTGCTATCGCTCTCACCCGAACCAATGCTCTGATACCAATTGTTGGGAAAATCGTGTCCAATTTCCTTAAGAGTATGTGAGAAATCAATGCAAGAATGAAAGAAATAAAGAAAAATTACACAAAAAACACAAGATTTTACGTGGTTCGGCCAATTATGCCTACGTCCACACCGTTGCTGAGTTGTATTATGCACTAGAATTTCAAGAGAGTCGCAATCAATGTTTACATCCTTAGGAAATAGTGTTTCTAGCCTATACTTACGAAATAACTTCCTAAACCAAGTAGGAAACAAAAGCACTACTACTAAATTCACTGCTTCCCGATCTTGCATGCGTGGCTCGCTCCTGTGGCACCCGCTCGGACCGATTACACAGCGGTCGGGAAGTCAGGGATTTTAAGACTCTCCCTTCTCACTTCCATGCCCGCTCGAGCGAGTGTCCGCTCGTGCAGGCCGGTCGAGCGGCAATGCTATGCCCAACTTTCTTCTTCTTTGTGAATAGAAAGCTCATCGAAATATCCCAAACACTAGGTATTAGGCTCCACCATTCTTATAATGAATATATATAAATTTATATAATTCTCTATTAAATTTTCAATGGATAAGACCCATATATATAAGTTGTAAGGTGTAATACCCTGTATTTTGGGATGTATATTAATAGAATGAGATTCTGTATAAATGCCTTGATTACACTTGGATTTTTCTTTTTCAACCGATCGAAGTTATATCAATCGATTGGCATACTATCATCTTCAATCAATTGAAGTTGTTTCAATCGATCGACTTTGTTCTTTCTCAATTGCTTGAACCCTTTACAATCGATCGAAACCCTACCGACATAAATTTATGACGCGGTCCCCCTCTCAACTGATTGAACCCATTCTTAATCGATCGAACCTGACTGACCTGTTCTCAATGATCTAATCTAGTTCAATCTGTCATGACCCATCCTGCTATGCGCGGAAATAGGACACGTGGCACGCCACCAAGGCTCATCCAATTTCTTTAAAGTAAAATAGTAGCGGAAAAAATAAATACAATCCTTTAAAATCAGAGTTATAATAGTTTTGCCCAATTGAAACACTTCCAAAAAGGAAATCATTTTGAGATACAGAGGTTCAGTCGATTGGAGATGGGACCCGGTCGACTGAAGATCAAAAAGCAAAAAGAAGAAAAAGTTCACAGCCCGGTCTAGTCGACTGTGTTGGGGACTCAGTCGACTGGGCCCCTGATTTCTCAATCGACTGGTACCTTGTCCGGTCGACTAGACACTATGCATGCAGAATGGTGTGTTTTCGTGCAGAAACTAGTCGATTGATACCCCTTCAGTCGACTGGAGACCCTTGTAAACTGAAAGGTTTTTAAGTGAAACACAGGGGTCCATTCGACTGTGTCGCTGACCCAGTTGACTGATCCCTCCCAGGTTTGCACAATTTTCAGCATTTCCAACCAAGGTTTCTCCAAATTCAAAACCACATAAACACAATCATATTTAACATATCAGAACATAATCCACATGAGTTCTATTATAGATTATAGGATCACAAATCCATGACAAGATTCCACTACATAATTTACAAGTTCCAATTCTTATTACAAGCTGGAATAAAACAAAAGTATAAACAAGAGGTGTTTCCCCCGATATTCCTCGGCCTCACTCCTCACGCGTCTTCTTTTTCTTTTTCTTCTCACTTGCAATGGAGTAAAGCTCCACTGCTCAGCTATATGCTGAGTGTACAAATTCTAACATATGCATATATGACAAAACATGCTTTAATCTCGTAAATCTCATCAATAGTCTCTAGGGAGAAAATACGCATTCATTCGGTAGCGGCAAGTCCAAGCCTTAAACCGCGATGTCAATGGCTAGTCCAAGCCTACAACCATTACACCCCAAAATGTCTTGGCAAGTTCAAGCCTTAAACCATGCACAGTAGCCGTCGCTACTAAAATTCTCAAATATCGAGAAGCATACTCTGGCATGAATTTGTATATGTCCCCCCTTTGACCCACATAGACAACTCAATGTGCTCACGTAAATTTAGACATGCTTTTCACATTTAAGCGCGTGCATAAATAACGGGCCTACAATTAATACATGAATTTGCCCGGATCACAATTCCGTCGTCGAAATCTAAAACATATATTTCCCTATATATCATAGGTTAGAATTGCATACCTCGTGCGATTCCTCTCAAACTTTGAGGGAAGTATTACGGAGGCAAATAAACGTCGGATCTTCGTTTTCAGATGATTCCTTCAAGTTTATACACCTGTTTTCCCCAGATTTCTAGAAATTAGATTTTTACAAAAGTTAGCCAAACATGGCCTAATGACTATCAAAACGTAGGTCTTACCTTAAGGAGTCTAAATATGAAATTTGGTCAAAATCTGATGGACGAAAGGTCACCGATCATCGTCGCAAAGCTCGTGGCAACAAAATCCCCCTTTCTCTCTCCTCTTTAGATATTTTATAAGCTTTTGAAAAATATGTATCTCACCCTCACCTATTTATAGGCAAACTTTCTAGAAATCACATTTACCTCCCCGCGAGTTCTCAAAACTTCTAATTAACTCCTGAAACGTCGCACACGTCCATTTTATGCCTTTACGAGTGAAAACAATAAATTACAAAAGTTTTCGACTAAGTTCTGTTTGGGTCCAAAATTACGTCCAAAACTAAATTATGTGGAATCTCTACACAACCTATATTTTATTTAACATGTCACTCATGTTCTCACCACAGTGTTCAAAATGATATTTAACAATGCTAAAATTACCAAAAATTATACTACACAGGTATAATTCACTATTCATAAAATGCCAGATATTTCAAATAATATTTAAATCACATAAATGCCATTTACTCATGCCAATGCAATCTCAATTACCAAATTCCCGGTCCTTACTAACACCTCACCGTTGACTCGCAGTCAACTCCATCACAAATTATTAATAAACATTAATAATCTCAAAATCTCAATCATGCATGTTAAAACCATGAAATTCTGGAACGGGTGTGACACAATCGATCGAACGTGCCTAGATTTTTATTCCATAGTTCACGTTGGACTGCCACCTTGCACCCACCTTTCCCTAATTTATGGGTATTTCGTGTGTGTGGGGGGTTTTTGGAAAACCAAAGAGTTAGAGAGAGATATATATTGTATATTTATATACACATACATATACTTCTTATATATATATTTTGTGCAGAAGAAAAAGAGGAGAGAGAATACAGAAGGAGGATAAGAAAGAAGAGAAGAAAAGAAGGACAGAGATAAAGAAGAGAGGCAGAGGCAGAGATAGAGGAGAGAGGGAGAAGCCATTAGAGGCCAGCAACCTTTACAAGCTTTCTAAACGGGCCCTTACGCCTTTCGGTGAGTTCTAAACTCACTCGGTAGCATTGGTGTGTTGTTTTTACAAGTTTGGAGCTAGGTATATAAATGGACCCAAAAATACCCCGTCAGTTTTGGGCGTCACTACATGGAGAAGACAACCTTCAAGCAATTGAAATAATTTCAATCGATTGAAGTTGATGCTCACTCAATCGATTGACAATGTTTCAATCGATCAAACTTATTTTCCTCAAGCAATTGAAGATGCTTCAATCGATCGAGACCGCCTTGACTTCAATCGATTGAAATGACTTCAATCGATCGACGAACCATCCATCTCAATCGATTGAAGATGACTTCAATCGATTAAAACTTATAGAGCATGGTTATTTTCTATTGTCTATAATACATGCTATTTAGCTATTTATATATAAAAGTATGTTGTCTGCGATTCCATTAAATTAAGGGATAATGGGATGCGATAATGAGATAGTATGGTGAGTAACATATTCGAGTTCGGAACGTTAGTAGGGTTTGCGCTCAGTTGATTTGATAATCCGCTCATGTTAAATCAAATAGCCGGGTAGCAGGGATTGGCCAGGATTGTATTTGTGAAAGCTATGTGTGTACCGTACTCGTAAGTGTTCTTAAAGGTGGTGAACGGAAGAGTTCTTGAAAGTGGTGTACAAGAGTAGTGGTATGTCCATAGACCAGTCGTTATATTGGAACGATGTATGGTGTTCGCAAGAGTTCTTAAAAGCGGTGAACAACAAGAGTTCTTAAAAGCGGTGAACAAGAACACTAGTATGTCGTGATGATATAATTGGTTCATAGTAGTTAGTCGAGGTCGGTATAACCGGTCTTAGTGCTTGAATTGAAGGGGATAGGAATCGGGTAATGAGTTCGA
The DNA here is from genome assembly GCA_033977485.1 of Hydrangea macrophylla. Taxonomy (NCBI): domain Eukaryota; kingdom Viridiplantae; phylum Streptophyta; class Magnoliopsida; order Cornales; family Hydrangeaceae; genus Hydrangea; species Hydrangea macrophylla. Next base: position 130,133,774 of record CM066989.1, on the reverse strand, counting down.
AATAAAGGAGAAAGATATTATTAGTAGCACTACTATATATCGTTCATAACTGGTAATTACTTTATACCTATGAGACTGTGTTAGTTACTTCTCACTCATCTTTCAGTAAGCTGACGACCTTTATTGCCTGAACATTCCCTGTCCAGCCTATCCTATCTACGTTATTGTAGGTACCGAACCGAACGATGATGGCTACTATCTGGAAGGGGAGTACGTAGAGGGTGGTCCCGCTAATGACGGTTACAGTGGAGGAGACTATTACGCTGACGACTACGTCTACGACAGTTAAAGATCTGAAGATAGATATTAGTTTATGTTTTTGCTACAGACTTTTATTATGTTTTAACCGAGCATATGTTGCCTTAGACTTCTGTATTTACATTATATGCTCTAATGTTGTAATAGCTAGGATGTTTGTAATATATTCGATCTGCTTTATATTAATGTTCCTGTCTTTACTATTTAGTTAGAAGTGCATGGTGTGGACAATTGAGTGACTTCACCAGTCATTCCTTACGGACCCAAAAAGGAATTTTTTTTTCTCTATTTTTGCTATTCCGGGATGTGACATAAGGAGACTTTTTATCAACTGTCACAGCCTTTGAAAAGGAGACTATTTGTCACAGTCCCAACCATATGAATTAAGGGTCTGTTTGGCATGGCCAAACTTATCCCTAATTAAAGATACTCACAAGTCAATTTATCATTCAATTTTTCAATAGAATTTTGTTAATATTATATATATATATATACCAAAGTCATAAATTTATAGTTTTTAATAAACTATTCATAATTATCCAATAAAAATGATCGAGTGGTTCAACCAGTTCGTCCTAGAGTTGATCCGACGAAGGTAAAATAATCGCATTACTCGATCAGGATCTGGTTCACAGGTTCAATCGGACGGTGAAGAGTCAACGGTCAACAAATCTGTGATGTAATCAGGATGATCAAATATTAGAGTAATGTTATGGTTTTCAAATTTAAATTTCAACTCTTATTTTCAAATGCTTTAATAGTTATACCACATGTAGTAATAGTCATGGTATCACGTACTATTGTATGTGGTACCCCTCACATAGCATTTGGGATATTTTAGAACTATAGTATTACTCCAAAGAGAAAAAGAATTAGATACTTTTCATTGACTACTTCTATACTTTTTTCGGTACATATTTGCTCACCTCATTTCTGCTCACCCACCACCAGTATGTTAACATGTGTCTCATTCAGTAATTGTGTTGTTAAAACAGGGGTAAACAAGAAATGTAAGAGGACACATTTTAGCATGATGTTGGTGGGGGAACAAAAATAGGGTGAGCAAAAACTGCACTTTCTGGTTTTACGTGTACAAGATGTGGCACTCAAGTGGACTAGTAGTTTCTTTCGAACAAGACGAAAAGTAAGTAAAGAAAAATGAGTAATGCTTTGCTTTCCAACTTTATATCACAAATGGGTTCCCAATACTTGTGGTAGTGGGATCACCTTCAATAACAGTAAGACCACTTGAACATCTTCTAATCAAAATCATTCATGTGGGCCATTGCCACATGTATTTAAGAATTATTTGGGATGCAAAATTTGAAAACAATAGCATTACTTGATAAAAATACGTGAACTATTGTATTTGCCCAATATTATGTAGGGTCGTAGGGTTGTATACGAGCCGAGCCACTCAACAAGCCATCGCAAACATGTTCGATAAAGGTTCCGTTTGGCTCGGCTTGGCTTGGCTCAGCTCATTTATTGAACAAGCCAAGCTCAAGGCTAGGTTTTAGGTTTGTTTAATAAATAAGCCAAGCCTAAACACATTTGAGCTCGACTCGATAGGGTTCATAAATATGTCTGAGTTAGGCTCGTTAGTAGGCTCGAGAAAAGCTCGTGAATAGGCTTCATGAAGGGCTTGTATACTAGCCTACGTACATAAGAATATATATTAGAAAACTATGTAATTTTGGTAGGGTAGAGAAAAAAAACTAATGAATAGGCTTGATAAAAGGATTGTATACTGGTTTATATATGGATATCTATTAAAAGACTTTGTACTTTCATATGGCTCGTGAAAAAGCTCATGATCAAACTTGAATTCCCGGCTCGTTTAATAAACAAGTCAAGCTCAAGCACACATGAGCTACGCTCGAGCTCGACTTGTTTTATAAACAAGCCAATTAACTCAAGCCTAGTTTCAGGTTTGTTTAATAAACAAGTCAAGATCTGTCACGACCCATCCCGCTAAAGTGCGAAAACAGGACACGTGGCACGCCACCAAGGCTCAACAAATAACTATACACAGCGAAAAGAACTTTAAACAACCTTGAGTCTATAAAACTTTGGAAACATTACCCTCTGAGTTGTAAAATCCGTATGAAATTGAAAACATAATTATATTTCGAAACGAATGATTTTATGTTGAAAGGGGTCCCAAAGGTACCCTAAGAACCAATCAAAACCTTTTAATAATTTTCGGAAGAGGTAGAAAAAGAATTCTTGCAGGAGGTATTAATAATTTTCGGAAGAGGTAGAAAAAGAATTCTTGCAGGGGGTATTTCGACCGGTCGAACGACCCCCTTCGACCGGTCGAATGACCCTTTAGCAGAATCCTGCCCAAAGCTGCAGAATTTTGCTAATGCATCACCCAACCTTCACCCGTTGCAACCCTTCAAACATATTCCAATTCTTAGCAAACTTTACGAATGTTATAAGGACAAGTATAACAACTTGCCTAAGTTTGGAAAATGTTAACTAATTAAGTTGAGGGTTCGTTTGGATCGAAATCTCATAAGTGCTTCAACAATTCATTAAACATGAAATTCAACTTGTTAAACATCAAGACGCAAACTCAAGATTCCGAGTCGCTTCCAACCAACTTAAAAAGGTTTTCAGAGAATATTACATCAATCCAAAAATAATACAGAGCTTCTATAATTCCGTTACAAAAATATTCTATATACCAATTCTTCCGATTGATCCACAACGGCCTCATTCCTCGCATTCCATCTTTCCTTTCTTCATACCTGCAATGGAGTAAATCTCCATTGCTCAGCTATATGCTGAGTGCACAATTTCTAACATATGCATATATGACAAATCATGCTTTTATCTCATCATAACACATAACCAATGGTCTCTAGGGAATAAGTGCACATTCACCGATCCAAAGTCTTTCGACTCAACCACGACCCATGCACCTTCAACATGTCGCGTAATGCCTTTCTCGGCAAGTGACCGTCGTCACTACTAATCCTCCCCCTTCAAGAAGACGTCTCACAGTGAATTAGCATAGATCCCCCTTTAACCCACATAGGCACATAAACATGCTCATTTAACACATATACGTGCTCGCGTAAAATTAGACATGCTTTTCACATTTAAGCGCGTGCATAATTAACGGGCCTAAGATTAACACATGGATTTTGCCCGGATCACAATTTCGTTATCGAAATATAAAACATGTATTTCACTTATATAACATAGGCTAGAAATTCATACCTCGAGCTATCGTCGTATAACTTTGAGGGAACGACTAGAAGCCCGTTTAAACGCCAAATCTCCGATCCTACGCGAAATCTACAAGTTTACACGTGTTTTTCCCAAATTCCTAGATTGAGAAATTTATAAAAACTTAGCCAAACATGGCCTAAAGACTATCAAAACGTAGCCCTTACCTTGGGGAGTTCAAATATGAATTTTGGTTGAAAATAGACGGACGAAAGGTCGCCGATCGTCGTCGCAAAGCCCGTGGCAATAATCTCCCTTTTCTCTCTCCTCTCTCAAGATATTATATGAGTTTTGCAAATTATGCAAACTCACCCTCATCTATTTGTAGGCAAACTTTCCAGAAATTACGTTTACCTCTCCACGAGTTTTTCAAAACTTCTAATTATACCTCGAAACGTCTTACACGTCCATTTTATATCTTCCCGAGTGAAAACTATAAATTATAGAAGTTTTCGTCTAAGTTTCGTTTGTCACCGTAATTACGTTCCGAAAACTATTTCCCGTGAAATCTCTAGATAACCTACCTATTAAGCAATGTATCACTCACGTTCTCACCACAGTGTTAAAACGATCTAGAACTAGATCAAAACTATCAAAAATTATACTACACTGGTATAATTACTATTCATGAAAATACCAGATAAGTCAAGTAACATTTAAATCACATAAATGTCAGTTAGCTATGCCAATGCAACATGATTTTCCATGTTCCCGTGTCCTCTCTTGACACCTTCCAGACTGCCTTTAAGGCCAAATACTGGGTTCTCAAAAGACACCCTCCAACAACTAGTGAGTCATCACTCACTTCACACACGTTAATTAACACAACTGTAAGCATGCTATGCATGCTAAAATGATATAAATAAATACCGCAGGAGCGGGTATGACATCCTCTCCCCCTTAAAAGAAGTTTGTCCCCAAACTTTCAATACCATCTCATCAAGCTACAAGACTTCTCACAAGTACTTCCAACGTTGGTCTCATTACAACCTATACATCTCCTCCAAGATATTACAATCTCACGAGGAAAATAAATCCTCAGGCTCTTAAGGAAAATAAATCCTTGAAGCCCCCCCCCCCCTGTCTCGACACGATTGAAGATTCTCATCGAATACTAACAACACATAAACATCTCGACAATAAGAGCATCAATGCCTGAGTAGAACATAATCAATAGTCAATCTTGACATTAAATCATATCACGACGTCACACGTCAACCCACACATACCTTCATTGTACTTGTCACATCTTTTTCAAACTTTAAATTTCATCCCAATAGCCAAAACAAAATAAATAACTCACCTCATTTTCACCCACCTTTGTTTTCGACTAACAGTCATTTTTAACACGTCTCGACTGGTTAACAACCATACACAATTCTTCATCTCGAAGTAATCAAAACTGAGTACTATCATACATTCATACACTGTCCGTAAGTCAATGCCTCAACCAACTATTTCATATACCATAAATTCCATCCCTTATCTTGTTAATCGTGGAATACCCATAGAACGATAACACATTTTCAAACAACTCTCATTCCTTATCAAATTCCAGTTCGGTTTAATCCAACCTCGTATTTTAAGTCCAATCATACATGATTTGTAAGACACCATTCAGATTCTCAATTGAAAATTTTACATCGTTTTACTTGTCCGAGGTTACCTACTATCCCGAACCACTCTCGGTGAGGTCAACACACTTGTCATTTATCTCCCACTTCTGTACTCGAACTGCCGTAGACTAACGTAGAAGATTTCACTTTACTCCTTCAATTTAAAACTTTTAACAAAGTCAAATACATATTCTTCCTTTTTGTTTTTAAAACAAATCATTTTAAAATTTTGCATAATACTTTCCCAACATAATAACCCCAATGGTCATCGTAACCAATAATTAACCCAAATTGACTTAGTCAATCATACATATACCACAATGTCCATCATGACGCATTCCCATACTCAGACCATACCTTGTTCCTGTCCCAAATCTTTGACCCTTCACAATCTATTCTATTCATATAATGTACACACACCCTGAGTCAATTACTTTTCTGTTGAAGATCACAACCCCATAAGTTTATGATATATCACTTTCACCTTTACACAAGCCCATACCAATCGTACTCATGTATCTCAACTCTTAATGAATTTCTGACAACCCTTTACACTGAACATATATTCCTTGTATAACATCTCAAGGCTTCATACCTTATTTAACGATTTAATATTTCATAACTCCAGTCAACCTGACTTAACTCCAATTCAGATTTCTCTAATCCTTTATCTTTGCTATTCTGATCCCAAATTCATTATTCTCGAAGAACCTGTTGTTCAAGTATTCATACTATTCTTGTAACCATCTAAAGATAACTCAGTAATTTAATCTTCCCAATGAAGTACTATAGTCTCACTGTGTTCAATAAATTCCCTATCAACTCCCAATTCACATACCTTTCGTGTCCATACTCAAGATCACACATTCATAATTGTTTTTAAGTGCTTCACACTTTACGAATCTCATCAAGTTCATAAACGTTCCAAACTTCAAATCATTCATAACCTCGGGTTATTCAAATACTTAAACCAAGATCAAGTTCCCTTTAGAAAATACCCAAGTCAACTCGTTTAGTGGTACTACCTCCAGCTTACTAAGTCCAAGTGTACAACATTTTACTAATCCATTACTTTAGAATTTCCAACTTTATGACCTGCTCACGTAGAACTCATTCATTTGACCAACACTGTTGTGTCCCAAGCACTAAGCATACCATATCCTTCCACGATACTCGTCCTCCAAAGTCTACTTGATACCTTATTGCAAGTATTTAACAAAATTTTCTTACTCAAACAAAAGTTTGATTTTTAAAACATTTTAAACACTTTAAAATTTCCTTGGGATGGAATCTGACATTCTCAAAATTCTCCAACCTTGTTGGAATCCAGGACGACCGAGATAGCATTCCACTACATTTACCATTATCCTCTGCCCATTTTACATTCTTTCTATCATATCTGATAATATACTCAACGTACTCCCAAGTATTCATCCCACTTCTACCGTTCTTGTTCACTTTCTCATAAGAGATTCATTTTCCCAATCTACACTTTCGCTCTTGTGATCTGACTTACCCAAAATCTCTTTACTCTATCCATTTCCACAGTTGCTCTTGTTCAATATCATAATACTTGTCATACTCCAACCTCCCATTGACAACCACTCATTACAAATACTTAACAAGGTTTTACAATCATTAAAAGATTCTTCACTTTATTTTAAATACGATAATTAGCAAAGAAAGCATGAATTCGACCTCTTAAAAAGACTTTTTTGTGACAAAATAGCCCAAGGGCAAAATGGTCATTTATAAAGTATGGTAAAATTTTACACCAAAAGATAGCCCTTTGAGTCCCGGTTCCAACGCAAGAAACGGCGCGCGAATCCGAATTTTCTACAAAGAGTTATGCATGTTTCCGTAAAAGTCGACGAAAAATGTTTCCGAAAACACTGTTTGGATCAGAGGGGTGTTCGACTGGTCGAACTGCCCCTTTCGACCGGTCCAAGTACCCCTTGGAACATATTTTACTCCATTTAACATCTTTAAAAGTCCCCAACCTCACAAGGCATTTGGGGCTACTTCCCAACCATTTTAGAACCACCCGCAAGTGCTCGAAAACATCGAAACTCATCGAATCACACAACCGTTGGACTCAGGTTTAGGTTTATCCTCATTACAACTCACTATAATAAAGACTTTTCTATAGGATTCCTTACCAAGATCCCCTTATCTTTATGATATCTAATATCAAATTGATTTCTCCGAATCTCTTATCATGTTTAATCAATTACACGTATCTTTCACATCAAGTCCTATATTCGTACATCCTTTGTTCTACTTCCTTTGACAAACCACACCTCAAAACACCAAGAAACTCTTATTCATAATCATTTCCATTCCTTTAATCTCCACCAAGAAGTTCTACCATTTCTCCTCTGGCCTATGCCGTCCTTATCGTTAAATTCACACGCACTTGATCATCAAATCTAAGTAACTGCTTCAGAGGTCCATCCTTGACTAAGCTTTCACTAATTGTTTTCAACTATCCAAGCGTACTCTATCATTTCCATTCTCAACCCCTCGTCACAGGTTAATCCTTAAACACCACTTCCCACTTACACAATCAATCCGGTACCTTTCGTTACCAATCCTTATACTATATATGAATCCGCTATGGTCCCACGACCACTCGAAACCAGGTTTCGTTGAGAGATTACTCAACAACCATGATACTCACAATCCGTTGAGATATTCCTCAACCCCCAATACATACTATAAGATAGGTTGAGAGATTCCTCAACCATCCAATACATACCGTAAGATAGGTTGAGAGATTCCTCAACCATCCAATCATCTCAATACTGTAAAATCAGTTGAAAGATTCTTCAACTATCCATGATACACTGTAAGAGAAAAACGTAAGATAACACATACGATCACACCGTAGGTTTACACCATAAGATAAGGTGAGAGATTCCTCACCTATCCTATACCCGAGCAATACGTGTTGCTGGATTACCTTTCTGTCATAAACCCCAACTGTCCATCTCTATTCTCTCACGTCACAACGTTTAGTCCATGTCCGAGACGGAACTCTTATCAATCAATCTCAATTCCAAAACTCGACTACGAACAATCACCTTTCATTCTCTACATGAACTATAAGGAAATCTCCCCTGACATTCACTACTCAACCTCCGTTCTCAATTAAAGCCCTCAAAGAGCACTTATTACTATCACTTTGAATAATTACCGATTCGATCCAAAAATCATTTCATTTTCATTTGAAAATTCAACTGTTCGCCACGATCGAGATATCATCTCTCCCTCGTATCACCCCACAAGGTCTATGATAACCCACAGAAAACTTCATCTCACCACACGGTTCCACGTCCGCATGATTCCACCGATTCACGAGTGCATAAATACTATGCATGTATGCCAATAACATAATCATGTATGTATAACAACATACCATATGCATCAAACATCTCTACCATGTGTGAATGCATTCTAGAATATGTGTCAATTCACTCAACACTCCACTCGACGTCGAACGTTTCCAAAGTTTTGTTACCTATTGCTTTGATACCACTAAATGTCACGACCCATCCCGCTAAAGTGTGAAAACAGGACACGTGGCACGCCATCAAGGCTCAACAAATAACTATACGCAGCGGAAAGAACTTTAAACAACCTTGAGTCTATAAAACTTTGGAAACATTACCCTCTGAGTTGTAAAATCCGTATGAAATTGAAAACATAATTATATTTCGAAACGAATGATTTTATGTTGAAAGGGGTCCCAAAGGTACCCTAAGAACCAATCAAAACCTTTTAATAATTTTCGGAAGAGGTAGAAAAAGAATTCTTGCAGGGGGTATTTCGACTGGTCGAACGACTCCCTTCGACCGGTCGAATGACCCTTTAGCAGAATCCTGCCCAAAGCTGCAGAATTTTGCTAAGGCATCACCCAACCTTCACCCGTTGCAGCCCTTCAAACATATTCCAATTCTTAGCAAACTTTACGAATGTTATAAGGACAAGTATAACAACTTGCCTAAGTTTGGAAAATGTTAACTAATTAAGTTGAGGGTTCGTTTGGATCGAAATCTCATAAGTGCTTCAACAATTCATAAAACATGAAATCCAACTTGTTAAGCATCAAGACGCAAACTCAAGATTCCGAGTCGCTTCCAACCAACTTAAAAAGGTTTTCAGAGAATATAACGTCAATCCAAAAATAATACAGAGCTTCTATAATTCCGTTACAAAAATGTTCTATACACCAATTCCTCCGATTGATACCCAACGGCCTCATTCCTCGCATTCCATCTTTCCTTTCTTCATACCTGCAATGGAGTAAATCTCCATTGCTCAGCTATATGCTGAGTGCATAATTTCTAACATATGCATATATGAAAAATCATGCTTTTATCTCATCATAACACATAACTAATGGTCTCTAGGGAATAAGTGCACATTCACCGATCCAAAGTCTTTCGACTCAACCACGACCCATGCCTCTTCGACATGTCGCGTAATGCCTTTCTCGACAAGTGACCGTCGTCACTACTAATCCTCCCCCTTCGAGATGACGTCTCATGGTGAATTAGCATAGATCCCCCTTTAACCCACATAGGCACATAAACATGCTCATTTAACACATATACGTGCTCGCGTAAAATTAGACATGCTTTTCACATTTAAGCGCGTGCATAATTAACGGGCCTAAGATTAACACATGGATTTTGCCCGGATCACAATTTCGTCATCGAAATATAAAACATCTATTTCACCTATATAACATAGGCTAGAAATTCATACCTCGAGCTATCGTCGTATGACTTTGAGGGAACGACTAGAAGCCCGATTAAACGCCAAATCTCCGATCCTACGTGAAACCTACAAGTTTACACGTGTTTTTCCCAAATTCCTAGATTGAGAAATTTATAAAAACTTAGCCAAACATGGCCTAAAGACTATCAAAACGTAGCCCTTACCTTGGGGAGTTCAAATATGAATTTTGGTTGAAAACAGACGGACGAAAGGTCGCCGATCGTCGTCGCAAAGCCCGTGGCAATAATCTCCCTTTTCTCTCTCCTCTCTCAAGATATTATATGAGTTTTGCAAATTATGCAAACTCACCCTCATCTATTTGTAGGCAAACTTTCCAGAAATTACGTTTACCTCTCCACGAGTTTTTCAAAACTTCTAATTATACCTCGAAACGTCTTACACGTCCATTTTATATCTTCCCGAGTGAAAACTATAAATTATAGAAGTTTTCGTCTAAGTTTCGTTTGTCACCGTAATTACGTTCCGAAAACTATTTCCCGTGAAATCTCTAGATAACCTACCTATTAAGCAATGTATCACTCACGTTCTCACCACAGTGTTAAAACGATCTAGAACTAGATCAAAACTATCAAAAATTATACTACACTGGTATAATTACTATTAATGAAAATACCAGATAAGTCAAGTAACATTTAAATCACATAAATGTCAGTTAGCTATGCCAATGCAACATGATTTTCCATGTTCCCGTGTCCTCTCTTGGCACCTTCCAGACTGCCTTTAAGGCCAAATACTGGGTTCTCAAAAGACACCCTCCAACAACTAGTGAGTCATCACTCACTTCACACACGTTAATTAACACAACCGTAAGCATGCTATGCATGCTAAAATGATATAAATAAATACCGCAGGAGCGGGTATGACAAGATCAAACACACATGAGCTCGGCTCGGCTTAACTTGTATACACTGCTATGTAGGGGTGTACTCGGGGACGGACCCACAGTGGGAGCGAGCGGGGGCAGCCTCCCCCAGAACTTTCGAGAAAAAACATGTTATATATGACAGTTTTAAAAAATATGTGGACTTTTATTAAGATTTTCTGTTAATTCGGGGGCTTTTTTGTAAAGAGTAATGATAGACTTCCCAAATTTCTAGCCCAAAAGGGCATCCCAAATGATGTGACAGTAGGCCAAGTAAAATACAGTAGGACCAGTTGAATTTTGATTAAAAGTTGTTACCCCGCCCCACTGCTCGGTCATTTGGGAAGCACTTTTGAAATAGAAATTTGGGAAGCATATCATTACTCTTTTGTAAATTTTAGAACTTTGAAGAATTTTGATATGGTTTTAATTGACAACTTGTCACCACTCTTAACTTTATAGTATTATATATATACATATATATATATTGTGTGTGTATATATGTATACGTTATATAATAAAAGACCAACAAGCAAAACAAAGACCACATAGAGTCTCCTAGTTTCCCACGAGGTATTCTAAAAAATAAAAAAAAATGTACTCACGCAGATGAAGTTTCGCAGAAGCCCTTGAAAGACTCAAAGATCCCATATCCACCAGTAACCTCCTCTTGCTCTTCTTTAGCAAAAAAAAAGAACCTCATCTTGGTCCTTTTTAGTGAGATAGACAGAAAAAACATACATAATTTCCAACCCTCCATATGTACACAAAATTTATGGAAAAAATCACATAAAATTATACTATTTCTACAAAAAATTAATAAATTCATTCGGTCGGGGGCGCTGCCCTTTATTCCCCATAAAAACTCTGTCCCCACTAAATTAAAGTTCCAGATCCTCCACTGGAGTACCGTATCTTGTCTCGCTTTTTGTGGAAGTCACTTGATCATCATGGACGTCTTTGACGGTAGGTATTCGATATAGCCCAAACGTAATCGTCTTTAATGATGTTTTGTTCCACAACTCACTTTGAAAGTTTGACCCAGCTGTGTAATGTTACACTCGTATTTAAATATAGGTTAAATAATTATGGTCCTTGTAGTGAACTTTGTGTGAAATTCGGATGAGACTTACTGAAATTAAGGGTCATGACTCATGATATATTGAGTGTGAAATTGGGTACGAATTTTGATATGAGTGTAGTATTTTTTCTAGCTTTTTTACTTGGCTCACACACCACGAGCTTTTTGTCTTTGACGGTTGGTATTCAATATCTCCACGTAGCGCAAAAATGCTAGGCACACAACACATACAGGACTTTAAATGTATTGTACCCTGTGTTGTTTGAATTTTTCACACTTTTCTATACACCACTTACATAGCACAAGATACATATATTTAAAACCTTGTTGTGAAATGTATTGTGCGCCTAACATTTTTACCACGTAGTATGATGATGTTTTGCTCCACATGTCCCACTTTGACCAACTTATTACTTGGCTCACACACACCATGAGCTTTTTGTACAGATAATAGTCCTACACGTGTCTTTCCCAGATTTGGTCAATTCCACTTTGAATATTTACATTGACCTCCCCTAAACTATCCCTCACATTTTTTAAAACTACACCGACCTCTCTCATGTGAACAGTGTGCGATTTCTAAAAGGGTTAATTACATAATTATATTTTACCTTGTGTGGATATGTTCATTTTCACTTTCGTCTCTTTTGCTTCAAAAATGGACACTTAACCCCCCAAGTGGTATCAGACTAAAGTGTAAGTGTTAAGATTCTCTAAAAATTGGTAAAAAAATCTAAAATCTATTATATATATATAAAAGACAAGGCCAAAAGCCTTCCCACAATAAACCACATGGCGCCTACGTGGCCTTCTCCCCTTAGAGAAACTTATACCTACTTGGCACATCAGTCATGTGACATTTTCTTTTCTTTTTTTGGTTTCTTTGTTTTTTTTTGGCTAATCAAACATGTACCTAGCTTTTCTCTCCAGTTTTAATGTACTAGGTGTTGCATTAGAAAAGTCACTTAGAAAAGTGACGGTACACCACCCAAAAAAAAGTGACGGTACATTTGCCCACTCAACAATTCAGAAGTCTATGTAAACTGAAAGTCATCCTGAAAAGTGACCCAATATTCAAAGTAATATTAAACATGTTTTTGGTCTCTCTCTCCCCACCATTCTTCAGTGCAGGCAAATGGTTTTTGGGGGTAACTTCATTGTTAGTTTTCTGTAAATTTTGTGTAGAATTAGTAGGCTGTTTGTGGCAATTTGGTTCGCCAATGTTTTTTGGTTTGCGTTTTGTTATAGTTTTAAGTTCTTTTGTTTAGTTTGGTTATCCAGTCTTTGGATAGAAAGTTTGATTTGGCCTTTTCTTGATTTAATGGTGTGGAGTCAAGGTGTTATATAGTGCTACATAATTGTGTTGCTCTTAACTTTGTGTTAACAATATGAATGAAAAAAAAAGACTTGCAAAGAAAGAAATAAGAATATGGAAAAGTGATTACTTTTATTAAATGTTGTCAGAATTTTATTGTGATGACATATATATCATGTTTAAGTTATTTGTACATGGATCCGTTTTACTTGTCTTCTTTTTGTTTTTTGCCTTTCAATCTTAGGTATCTTGGCATTGAACAATATGGCTTCTTAATTGTATGGGCACACTAATTACTTTACTTCCAATCATGTGAATAGAGACATGTGTGAAATCTATACCGGCATCAGGAATTTGTCATTTTGGTGAAATCTTGTGTTGGAATTGGATTGAGTGTTGGTGCTAGAATTGTTTATATTTTATCAAAGGGTAGAACTACATGAGACAAATTATCAGATGTAAGAATTGAAATTTGGAGGTATTATTTTCATTGAACATTCAGCGGTATTATTCCTACAAGCAAGGATTATGTGGATTGCAGAGATTCAAATACTTGTCTGCATTATAAACATTGAGAGTACAATAGAGAAGGAAACTGGAACTTATGTTAGGCCATGATATTAAAAAAAAAAAATCCAATGCTAATTGTGTAAGGTCGGTGTAGTTGCTAATATTTGAAGCGAGATTGGGAGAAGTATTATATCCATATAATGATCATTTGAGAATAACTATGAGGAGACTTAGAATTATCACGACAAGAAAAGAGACTGGACTCCACTTCACAGTAGTATATGTTGGAATCTAGAAGCCGAGTATGTGATTTGAATAAAGGTTGCTTATGGAAGGAATTTCAAACGAGATACTGAATTTTTGACAAGATTGTAGGATGTGCTACCAATTGGGTAATTCATGGTACTAACTACACATTTATTATATGAAATGACTTATTAATCAACTACAGGGGATATCTGTCTTTGAGAATTGATGTAAAGTCTGAGCACTATCAGTTCAAGTCAAAGTTGGGATGTTGAGCAGATATCATTCAGATGGGAAATCGTAGACGTTCTTTGAGATGTGAGATAACTGGTAATAAAGACATGATCATGGAAGATTGGCAAGGTTATTATAGTTGATGTTAATGATTGTTAAATGAGAATGAGTAGCTAATACTTGCAATGAATTTCATGGTAGGAACGCTCAAGTCGACGAGATAAGGTGTTGCCATATGAATGATTGAGGACATGTAATCAGGTAGCAAGTTCATTGGAGTTAATCGAGTTATGTGTGAAGATGAATTGTGAAGTTATATGAAAATAGAAGCCTATCATTGAAAGGCAATATTTAAATTGTATAAAAGGTTTTGAATCTTCCAAGAGGCAATGGAAAAGAAATCAAACAATGGTAGAGCATTTTACTACAAGATGAAGATGGGTTGGGAAACATATTTCAGGTAAGTGAGTTAATTTTCAGAATGATTGAGACCATTTGAAATATTGGGGGAAAGAGAAATCAGTTTGTTTGTTGATTGAGACTCTAATCAGAATCAATCAATATTATTCATTATGTGATACATGGTCAAAAGTCAGATTTGAATCAAGTTATTGTACTCGAACTGTTGAAAGTTCAAGAATGAACATTTATAGTTATCTACTACTATTAGGTGAGGAAAGTATCGCCTTTGAAAGACGTAGCACGGTTTGGTAAACGAGGAAGCTGATTGGGAGCAGGAGAATGAAATCCGAGATAAATACTCGCATCCATTCGAGACTTGAGGTAAGAGTAAGTTTGGGGACCAAACTTCCTTTTAGGGAGGGGGAAATGTAACACTCGTACCCAGAAAAGGTTTGCTTATTATCTTAATATGCATTAATTTGCATAATTAGTGTGTATTATGGATTAAGGGGAGGCTTGAACTCGCCCATGGAAAAGTGCTCAGAGAAGGATACCATTTGGAAAAAGTCCCCAATGAGGTAGGACAGGTACTGGAGTGGGACCCAATGAAGGGTTAATTAGTAATTTGCATTTTAAATTATTAAATGCATTTTATATGATTACATGGATATTTGTTAAGTTGCTTGCTTACTATGATGTTATATGCTAGCATTTGGTATTAGTTTGGATACCCATATAAGGGTATAACTGAAAAAGATTCATAATTAGTAGGTGCGATAGCAACTTCACAAAATATTTGGGACCCATATGGAACTTAGACAAACACTCATTAGATAATTGGGTAGTTAATGGAATGTTTGGGGGGTTTCAAATAGGAACTTAGAAAATTCTGGGGGTGTAAACGAAAAATGAGAGAAATGAGGCTTTGACACCTCATGTTAAGTTGCATGGGTGTGTGAATGTGTCAAAAGAGAGAGGGAGACTCTCATTTTACTGAAATTAAAACAAAACAAAAGAGAGAGCTCACCGAGAGAAAGACGGAATCGTCGCCGAAGCCGTTTTCTTGCCGTTCCTTTACCGTTCAACGCCGGATTTACGATCCGAGACCACTTTTGGACTCGTGGAGGTAAGAGAATCACATGCACGTAATTTATTTTCATTTTCGGCAACGTTTTCCGACAACCGTTCTTGATAGACGATATGTGTTGTACCAAAACTATGTAGGATTACTCTAGAACAAGAATTGGCTTTGGTTCTAGCTTGAATCGGGATTTTAGGAGCGTAATTGCGTATAATTTGAGGAGGTGAGTTTTCTACACAAAGAATGATTGTGTTTAACTATGTTCAAGGCTTCAATGATGTTAGAGATAATAATTTATGCTTAGGAGCTATGAGAATGCCTTATTGTATTGATTATTCATGCTTAGAAGTCATGGAGATGCTTGAAATTATGAGTTACATGTTAAATATATGAAAATCGTTGTACTTACATATTTATGTGCTTATATGTTTATATGATTATGTGGTAATCAATGAACACCGGGGAAATGATTCATTAGTTGGGAGTAATAAGGGAGACGAAGAAGAAGAATCCGATAAAGATGGAAGTCCAAGGAATAGAAGTGGCCACGGGACCAAGGGAAGGTCTTCGGGTCTGAGTGAGTCATTAAACCGGTGGTTCAGCGATTACGGATATGATTTATGTGTTAAATTGTAGCATTGCACATGTTAAGCTTTCAATCATGTTAGGATCACTCACTAAGCGTAATGCTTAAGAAAACCGTTTTCTGTTTCTGTTGTGGTAAATAACAACCACCGTAGGTACGGAGCAATATCCGTAGAGGAAGTAACGTGCTCGGGAATGGGGGAGAGATTTGGGAGTTGTAGTTATGTTTATAACTTGTATTACAATATAACTTGTGACTTGGGATCCTTAACTTGTGATTTGACGCCTTGACTTGTGGTTGTAGAGTTGGAGAGATTGGGAGTTAGTTTTGGAATTCCATGACTTATGTGATTAATGTATATTTGAAGGAAACTATGTATAATATTCTTCTTTGACCTTGCAATTATGTTAGTAGTTAGTTTTGGGTAAGAAGTTGGAGGATTTGAAGGTTGTTTTGTAAATTCTATGTATGTCCTTAAGTTACAACTATGGATATGTGTGAGTTGGTTGGGAATGGACCTTTCCAGCAAATCCGAGTATGTGTCGCAACTCCTTTGGATAAGTTCCTTTTTGTTACTAAGTGTTTTGAATGGTTTTGAAATCCTTTTTGAAAAGTTCTATGCGTATGGTTGTTCTTTGAAGGAATTTGGAGTTGATCACTTGTTTGACTCAAATGAGGTTACATTCATGGTTTGAATGCTTGGAATTGGTTTCCTAATGTTTTATGTTGTTGGTTATAGCTTTAAGTTCATTTCCAACAAGATTTCATGAGATATTAGTTTTTGTCAAGAGTTGAATTTCAAAACTTGTTTTGAACCAAAAAGGAGTTGTGTTCATGGTGGGTTTGATTCAATCATGAGTATGTGTATGTTCCACATGCTTGGTTAAGGTTAAATCATGTTTGGTAATGTGTTTGGAATGTTTCTTGAGGTTTCCATGAGGTTTGATGATGTTTTGGGAATGTTTGGACTGTTTAAACAAGGGTTTTTGCTGTCAAAATGTGTGCTGCAGAATCCGGATCGATTCGGGTCTTGAGCGGATCGATCCGGCACTTCTGGAGGGCCAAAAAAAGGAGTTCTGTCAAAGTCGGATCGATTCGGCTTTGGTGCAGATCGATCTGCATGCCATTTTGCTGCATTGTCGACCTTTATGGAAACGGACATAACTCACTCTAGAAAATTCGGATTCGCGCGCCGTTTT
The DNA here is from genome assembly GCA_033977485.1 of Hydrangea macrophylla. Classification (NCBI taxonomy): domain Eukaryota; kingdom Viridiplantae; phylum Streptophyta; class Magnoliopsida; order Cornales; family Hydrangeaceae; genus Hydrangea; species Hydrangea macrophylla. The sequence goes on along the minus strand of CM066989.1, from coordinate 130,116,341 downwards.
TTGCGTTGGAACCGAGACTCAAAGACTTATCTTTAGGGATAAAATTTGCTATACTTTATTAATGTCCATTTTCCCTTGGGGTTGTTTTTGTCACCAATAAGTTATTTTATGTTGGTTAACACACGTGTTTTTTAGTAATTCGGGTGTTTCTTTGTTAAATCGTATAGTTGAGCACTTGTAGCATTATTACACGTGTTCTAATCCGCACGAGACGGGTTGGGGTGTGACAGCGCGCGAATGCGACAAGGGTACTTACATAAAAAACTACAAATATATTTTATAGAACATTTATATATTACAATTATACTATATACAAACTATTCTACTACTATTTTTTTCTAATTAAGTCACAGAATACACATAAATTACTTGCTTAATAATAAGCAATGTAATTCAACTAACGACAAAACCACAAGCAAGCATGTTAACAAAGTCTTGCACAAAAGCACTAAGGCACTCCCTACGCACTAAGGCTGAGTTAGGCCCCCACGTGGCTTTTTAAAAGGAACTTATAAAATTTATTATTTAGCTGTTTGATAATTTTGTACAAATGACACATTACTCTTCAAAAAAATATCATGAAACCAAAAAGCAACCTTGAGCTTTTAAAAGCTCCATTTTAGAGCTTTTAAAATTTCTCCCCAAAATGCCCTAAGTTCAATTTTTGCAAATCTAATAAACTAGTTACTAAATGAATTAACATGAAATTATACTTTAAAAAAGGTGAAACACCAAAATGGAGTCCAAACTAAGCCTAAGTGTGTTTGCCTCACCATTTTTGAAGCACTCGATCAGTGCTTCATAGTTGACAATTGTAAAATGCATGTATTTTACTGTTATTATTATTATTATTATTAGGTATTAACACAAAGATGACATGGTATCCCTAGCATTATTGCAGACATACTGGTATCTATGGGACCTTGTACTGAGAGTGCAATACAATCTCTTTTTACATGGAAACAAATGCCAACAGAGTTTCTGAGTTCTTTCATGCCTCAAACTCAGTAAAAGAAGAGTACATATTCTTGAATCGCTCTTTGAAATAGTCTCCGACCCTTATTGGGGGAAATCTGCGTTCACAACCAGAAAATATTATGCTGCATTTAGTACAAAAGTAATTTATTTTTATAAGTATATATTATCTGCTAGTAATATTGATATGTATTGACACATCAAATTTCATACAGCAAATTGACTTCCATGTAGTAATGTACACATCTAATGTATGAAATTTGGTGTGTAGCAACACACCAAATTTCATGCATCAAAGTTGATTTTATGTAGGAAAGTACACATCAGATGTATGACATTTGATGTATCGTTTCGGCAAACTTTGCTAACACTCGGGCTAGTCGGAATAGGTTAGTCGGAATAGGTATAGCTAGCCTCTTCCTCTCATTAGCTTAAGCGTTTAGGAGTGAATATTACTGCATTGTTTGGTATCAGACCCAACTCGAGAGTACTAGCGTGTGGACAACTGTGGATACTGACGTATGGTTCCCCGATGTAGACGTGATCTAGGCCGGAGTGCCTGAGTAGTGCTACTGAGGTGGCCTTGGCCCACTATATACTGGGTTGTTCTAGGCTTATTTAGTGGGTGACTTTTTCCTTCCATCAATTTAAGCATTTGGAGGTGAATGTTACCACACTATTTTGTTAATTTGAAAATGATAAAAATAGAATCAGGCTCAGATCAAGTCTCACTTTTATTAACTCTTATGAAACTCAATTATGCTTAGGGGTGTAATCAGTTCGGTTCGGTTCGATCGTTTTTGAAGGGGTTTTCAAAACCCATCAATCGGTCTTAGTTCGATCCGGTTCAGTTATGTTTTTATACAAGAGTGTTTTTGTGTAAATCGACCTACTTGGTCAGTTCGGTTTACCGGTTTTTTTTAGCACCCTAATGCTGGTTTGATAACGAAACATTAATCCTCAATCGGGTCATTTTTTGGTCGAACACAAAGTCAGATATATATATATATATACCTAGAAACAACTATATACAAACACAGGACTCTATAAAATTGATTCTTTTCTGAACCAAGTATCTCCCAATTAATAGTGACAAAGAATGAAGAACTAAGATTTTCATCGCTAAATCCATACCTTGGAGGACATGATTCACTGCAGCAACTCTCCAAGCACTTCACTATGCACTCATAATTGGGATCAAAGAAGAAAACCACCTGCAATATTGCATATCAACGTCCAAATATTACTAATTACATTAATGAAATATATATAGCAAAAAAAATGATAAGGGCACGTTTGAACATCCCATGGATATGAGATGTCCCCATACTGTGTTCTTCAAAGCATTTAAAAAACATTGTGCTAATTCCTTTTTCTCTCTTTCCCTCTCTCTCACCCACACAAACGCGTGTGCGCACACACAAAAAAAAAAAAAAAAAAAATAGAAAAGCAAAAGAAAAGTCTGGTTAGTATTGAATTCCATGGAAAACAAGACTCCATTTGTGGGATGATATTTACAAATATCATATGCAAAACTACTAAGCACGTGTTTGATGGCCTAATTAAGAGTTAAAAATTTTCATCTTTATCAGTTAATTGAAAAATGTAGTAAAAAACTTATTGGAAACTCTAAGTAAAAAAAATTTACTATAAAATTGTATGTGCTGATAACCTAAAGCAAAACATTTATTTTTGTACTAGCTTAAATTTTCGATCAGCACAAAAAAAATTCCATACTTATGGCCCGTTTGATATAAATTGAAATTTATTACTGAAAATTAATTACTAAACTCTAAGTGCTAAAATTATTAAGCTAAGGTGTAATACTTAACAAGTAGATTATTTTAGATGGAAAGCAAATCATATTTGGTGATTTTTTTTTCTTCAGTAGAATGATTTCACTAATTAAAGTTTACAGTATATTTTGGTTACTCCTACTTTTTTAGTTAAGTGGTATGCTCTTATACATTATCAAACACACTGAAGAGGATAAGAGTTGAAAATTTTCATTTTCACCACTTAATTGGTTTATCAAACACACCCTTAATTTTCAATTGGACTGTCTTATCTTCAAATGGTAAATGTCATAACATATGAATGATGCATCATACATTTTTTATGATGCAAACATGAAACTTTGATCAATCTACTTCTGTTCCTCACAAGCCCAATGGAACTACAAGATTAATGTATGAAATTTTCATAGGCAAAATTTAAACAAGTGAACTTGGGAGCATATGGATTCTTTATTACCGAATAGCGTTCCTGTCCTGTTGGCACCACTCTGTGCAATGTTGACCTAGAAATGAACCATACAAGTCAGCAGTTCAAAAAAAATAAGAAGATAAGGGCATTCAAGAGAATAATGTTACGCTTCTCAAATTAGAATTTTAAATTTGGTTTTAAATACCTTACCAACTGTACCGCATGCTGTTAGAAACTGGCATGATTGTTACTACTGCATACCATTACATGTGGTACAACTGACAAGTATTTCAAAAGCGTATTTGAGATTCAAATTTAGCATTACTCCAAAAATCTATGGGGAATTTCAAATAATCGATTCAAAATCTCAAATCAAAGACTAAGAGGCTGTTTGGATCAGTTTATTTGGGACCAACAATAATATTCTTGGGATTATTAGGAGGTTTGGGTCCGTGTAGCAAATTTTTTTTTTCAAAGACTTTAAAAAATTGAATCCACTTAAAGCTTAAAAAACAACTTAAATCATATGCAATAATTTTCTACTTTTCAAAAATCTATTATTTCCACTGCAATAGCAAATGGGCATTTAGAGCATCTCCAATACTGTGATGTTGTAGGGGAAATTAGGGTAGTTACCCTATGGGACGCGCGCAATGGTGTAGTTGGTAGGGTAACTTAGAATAGCGTAAGATTGTGGAACTTAAATTTACTACTCAGCTAATTTTCGTACCATACAGCGAAACGACAAAAACATTCGCCAAACAGCAATGTCTTTGCCGTTTAGTCTCTCTTTAAAAAAAAAAAAAAGACTTAACAAATAAACAAATGATGAAAAGTTCAAAAAATAAAAAAATTAAATAATAAATGGATGTAAGGACTGGCAAAGACAATGCCGGCCAAAAGGGATCGAGCAAGATGAATGTCGGTTGGGCACGAGACGGCTTGCCGTTACTCAATTACACCGTTGTGATCCTCTCCATTTTGGTACACGAACTTAGCCTAAATTTATCATAGCTTCCTTAACATCATTGGAAATGCTCTTAGGAACTTCATAAGGGGCAAAATTGAAAAGAGAAAATCACTTGGGGGCTAATCTAATGAAAATTACCGAAACAAACAGTTCGTCCATCTCTCGGTCATGTCCCCAATGTTCACAATAAAGGCCCTGCAAATTTACATCTTCCACATTAAGCTTCAAAGTCTATCCATAATTCTTGTAAGTAACTCACAAAATTCGAAGTTGTTAATTTTACTTAGGCCTCGTTTGGATGGTGGGAATCAAGGATGGGAATGGGTAACTTATTACTGGTAATGCATTACCCAGGTTTAAAATTACCATCAACACTTATTACTATTTGGAATTGTCACCAGTAATTCTAACTCATTCCCACACAATGTTTGGTTCAAGTAAATATGAGTTGGGAATGCAATCCTACATATGCAGCATTATTCCAATAGTACCCTTTTGCCGATTATATCGATTTTAACAAAAATAATTTTTGTTAATGTGCTTCATTTTAACAAAGTAAAATGTTGTAATTTTGATCCCAAATATTGTAAGTACGCCCCATAATGTTGCGACTTTGAAAACACTTTGATTTTCGAAGGCAAAGTAGTTTTCAAGTTACCCCATATTAGAACCAGTTATGACATTTTGAAACCTAGCTACAAAGTGAAATGTCATTCTCATGAACACAGTCACCAAATCAAGCCAACCAAAACCTCTACATTTTGGATTTAAAAAGGGTCGGCGGTTAATGAATAAAAGCTTCATATTTCACAGCCACCAAATCAAGCAAGCCATCAATTTTGAAATTTATTTATTTATAATAGAAAGGGCCAATTAACAATCAATAAAACAAGACACAATTAAAAGTCTTTAATGGGGCTTCTTCATTATTCCAACAAATCTAGAAAAACCAATGAAAATAGTGGGATGCCCAACAATGCCTTCAATATATATATCAGAGTCCTAATGAGAGATCTCTTATTTTAAGAAAGGGAGAATTTCTGTTCTCGACCGTTGGATCGTGTTTTCATTAAGGGTACTTCTGTTATTTCACTAGTATGACTTGGATTAAATAAAATTCAATGACCACAATAGAAGTTCTTACTTTTTTAAAATAAGAGAGTCCTCGTGAGAAGGATTCTGTATGTCATACAAAGATTCTCTAAAGAGGACCACCTCTCTTTATTAAAGAGAGGACCTCTATTTTGGCCGTTGGATTATGTTTAAAAACTGTGAAATGACAAAACTGCCATTAATGAAAACACGATCCGACGGCCAAAACAGAGGTCCTCTCTTTAATAAAAAAAAAGGACGCCCTCTATATAGCCTGATTGGTATATCATATATATATATATATAAAATATTTAATACAGGTATACGCGCATGTACCTGATGTATATGCATACAGTGGATAAGTGATGAAGAAGAAGACAAAATAGTTTTGTGGTGTACCTTAATCAATCGAGACTACTCTCTGGCGATTTTTGGAAGAGAAAGAAGTATTTTCAATTGTGGCTGAAGGATGTATTTGAGAGAGTAGAATCGTGATTTTTTTTTTTTTTTTTTTTATCTTCTCATTTTACAATTCCCAATCTCATTCCCAAGCCTGCATATTCCCGCCATCCAAACGTGGACTAATGCTATGCTTCTCAAATTTCTCACCCCAAATACATGTGGTAGTGAAATTACTTTGGGGTCACTTCAATATCATCCAATCAAAAACTAGTGGGTTCACTACCACATATTTTGGGAGGCATTTGGGATGAAAATTTTAGAAAACATAGCATTACTCTTTTACTTTTGTCATACTTTTACCTCCTAATTTCCTCCTCTTAAGTTAAGTCATCGACACTGGACATGCTGTATATTAAGGGCTCGTTTGGTTGCCGGATTATTGGGGCAGATTGAACTAGTTTTAGTCCAATCTGGGTTTATACGGCGTTTGTTTGCACATTTTAGGGATTAAATTAACTAGGGATAAGAGGCCTTGAGTTAAGAATAATGCTGATTAGGGGGATTAAATAATACTAGGTGGGAGGTGGTATTAAAATCGCGGGTATAAGGGGTTAGTTATTAAAATATGAAATGACCAATTTACCCCTTCTATTTAAATTCCCCCAAAGATCTCTGGCCATTCTCATTGATCAGATCGTCATTTTAAGAGAGAGAATAGGAAGTAGTTCGACGAAGGGAGAGAGGACCAAATCGTCATTGAAGGGAGAAAGAGAGAGAGGACCGTATCAAAGACGAAGATCGAAGATGATGATGATTTCTAGAACCAGATTCGAAGAGAGAGAGAGAGAGGGAGAGAGAGAGAGAGAGAGGACTAGATTCGATGATGATTTTTTTGTTTTTTGTTCTTCTTCTAGATCTGCTATAAAATCTGCTAGATGATTTTTTTTTTTGGTTCTTCTTCTTTGAAATCTATACATGTTTGTATATATCTTCTTTTTTTTTTTTGGTTCTTCTAAATTTGCTAGAATAGATTTTTTTTTTGTTCTTCTAGATCTGTACATGTTTGTATCTTCTAGATCTATAGATTTTTTTTGTTCCTTTTTTTTTTTTTTTTTTTGTTCTTATTCTAAATCTGCTAGATTTGAAATTTTTTTTTTGTTCTTCTTCTTCTAGATTTATTCATATTTGTATCTTCTAGATCTGTAGATTTTTTTTGTTCTTTTTTTTTTTTTGTTCTTCTTATAAATCTGCTATTAAATCTACTAGATTTTATTTTATTATATTTTTCTTCTTCTCCAAGAACAAATTTGTAATATTTTCATAAATTATAAATTTGTAAAATTCTTCTTCTTCCAACACGATGACTCTATTTTTTGTGGCATTTTTTTTTTCTTTTCAAATTGATAATAATGCTCTTCTCCTACACGATGACTGTTTTTTTTTTTTCATCATACTTAAATGGCATTTTGTTAAAATTATAGATTAATCCAGCTTTATACCATGTGATACGCCCAAAATTATGGACAGTTTCCTACTCAAGCAAGAAGACTAATGGAAAGTGCATCTATTTCCTAATCCAATTGGGAAACACCCGCAATTAATGTCAATAAATCCTAATACAATTAGGAAGCTTACTTGATTGGTTTCAATCACACCCTAATAGGATTATATTTCCTTATCCATGTATGAGTAGGTCTCTTACATCTATAAAAGAGACCTCTCACCCCCCATTGAGGGCGTGGCCAACTCTTTAGTCTACACAGCACCTCTACAAAATTCACCATTATATGCATACACCCGGCCGGTATTACTGGTAGTGCCGCCCCTCTTTGTTGGCTCACCAGGCCCGCCGGTGATTTGCTAATGAACGTGCTCAGACACACTCGTGGACGTAGGTACCTTCATTAACAGGGTCGAACCACATACAAAAAATAGTCTTTTATTCTCTCTCTCTCCTAAAATTGCTCTACTTTACTCTTACCAATTTTTGGCATCATCAGCTTGACGCTGTCTGTGGGGAACGACAATTCTTCTCATCAACAAATTCTTGACTGATCAATATGCCACCAAAGAAGGGTAAGAAGGCTGCGCAGCAGTCCGACCGGGATGTTCCTTCGGCCCCGGCGTCGACTGCAGCAGTCCTGACATCTGAGCAAATCACCGCAACCCTCACACAACTCTTGGAGGGCCAGCGTCAAATCCAGCAACAGATCGAAGCACTGCTAGCCCAGCAAAGCAATCCTCCAGTGGCCGGGAAACGACCCGGGAACGTTGCGTACAGTCGAGAACCGATCTTGACCAGACAACGGCCCGAGCCAACCCGTCCCGTGTTGAGGATGTCAAAAATGTCAGCAGTGGGCCTGCTGCTCGAGGGGAAAGGCAGGAGCATATGGCCCGGGAATCAGTCTTGGGTCACTCGGTCAAGAGCCGAGTCGTCCCTAAGCGAACGGTCACCCGGGGTCATAGCCGAGCCCGATCCCAGAGGACAGCACCCGGCCATGAAGAAGAAGGATCTTCCACCAACCCAACTAGTTCCTCAGATACTGGTCGGGAAGGAGTGGAAGCCCGAATCAAGGACTAACAGAGGCAGATAGACGGAGTGGCCAAGAAGCTTGGTCAAAACCATGCTCAGAATCAAGCCAATACCGAGACAGAGTCACCGTTCTCCAGCCAGATCATGAAGTTCTCTATCCCGCGCGAATTTAAGCAGCCTCGGCTAGATTCATACAACGGCTTGGGAAGTCCGATCGACTACGTCCGGACCTATAAGGCTCAGATGGCCCTAGCCACCAACTCTGATGAGCTACACTGCCTAGCCTTCCCCGGCACTTTGAAAGGCCCGGCCATGTAGTGGTTCTACTCCTTGGAGCCCCGATCGGTCTGCAGTTTCAAATAATTCAGCAAGCAGTTCATCAACCAGTTCGCCGGTATGCATGAGCGGCCAAAGCCAGACATGTAGCTACTGACAGTCAGACAACAGAGTAATGAGTCCCTCAAGGAGTTCACCGACCGGTTCAACTAACAGAAGTTTCAAATCCGCAATTTGAACGAGAGAATCGCCATCATAGCCTTCTGCGCGGGAGTTCAACACACCAAGTGTGCCGCGTCGTTCCACAGAAACCGACCGGAAACTTTGGTTGAGCTCTCTGAGAGGGTTGGAAAATATATTGACACTGAAGAGTTTCTGAAGACCAAATACACCGGGCAAGAAAGCAACGAGTCTTCCAGACGTAAGCGAAAGCGGAATCAGCCCGGGAGTTCTGACAGTTCTTCCAGTTCACAGTGGTCTGAGTCCGGCAATCCCGACCCGACCACCGGTTCACAGCAGCCCGGGGCAGACAGCCCCGACCGGATCTCCAGCTCACAACGGGCATGGTTCGACAGTCCCGACCCGACCTCCAGGTCACATCGGTCAGGATCAAGCAGTTCCGGCTTTGCCTCCAGCACATAAAAATCAGGAGCCCGACGATCCGATCCGACCCCCTGTCTTCGTCATTCTAGATGAGCCCGACTACAGTGGTACTTGCCTGATCACTACGTGAGGCTCCACCGATTGTCAGGAAGCTCATCCAAAGACCTCGGGCCTAACCCCGAGGCAGATACAAAGACCTCGGGCCTAACCCCGAGGCATCTACAAAGACCTCGGGCCTAACCCCGAGGCATCTCAAAAGACCTCGAGCTCCGAACTCAGGCACAAAAAAGACCTCGGGCTCCGAACCCAGGCACCAAAGACCTCGGGATCACGCCCGAGGCACCGGCTTCGCTTAGGTCCAACCGACGATGGGGGAAAACCCCCTAGGTGGCTGATGATGGCAAGCTTCAAAAGACCCTACAACCACCATGTTCCAGGTCGGTTACCTACAGATCATAGCCTCTTTAAGACCCTCGTCTTAGCGAAAGCTTGGGGGGCAAGATGGCGTAGTGAACTAAACAGGTAATCACACCGGGTATTTACAGGCCTCGCGGATAACCAAGTCAAAATCTTGGACAACCCGAGCACCTACAGTACTCAGAGGCATTAACTCCACTTAGGTCCAGACCGACGATAGAGGTGACTAAAATCTCTTAGGTTGGCCGACGATAGAGGAGCAAAAGGACCCTAAAGCAACGTGATTTAGGTCGGCTACACCAACATGGTCAAGCTCTTCTCCCAACAGTCTTGACGAAGGCTAACTGGGCGGAAGACAACCATCCTAGGGAGTTAACAGTAAAAAGGACCCTAGAGCAATACGCTTTAGGTCGGCTTGTCCAACATGGTAAAATCCTTCTACCCACAGCCTTGACGAAGGTTTACGGGCAGAAGATAACCATCCTGGGAGCTAACTCAAGCAAAAAAGACTCCAAAGTAGGCCAAGTCTCAACTCTCGATCACTTCCCGAGCATTCAAAGACTCCGAATTAGGCCGGGTCTCAACTCCCGGTCAGTTCCCGAGCACCTAAAAGTCCCGAGCTAGGCAGAGTCTCAACTCCCAGCCAGATCCCGAGGACTCACCAGGCTCAGAAGCCCCGAGGCAGCTTCCTCAAGCACTCAGACAGTGGCAAGTGGCATCAACTAATTTCCAAACTTGTCCCGATATAGCATCTGGCCAATCTTGGAAATGGGGGGCAGCTGATACGCCCAAAATTATGGGCAGTTTCCTACTCAAGCAAGAAGACTAATGGAAAGTGCATCTATTTCCTAATCCAATTGGGAAACCCCCGCAATTAATGTCAATCAATCCTAATACAATTAGGAAGCTTACTTGATTGGTGTCAATCACACCCTAATAGGATTATATTTCCTTATCCATGTATGAGTAGGTCTCTTACATCTATAAAAGAGACCTCTCACCCCCCATTGAGGGCGCGGCCAACTCTTTAGTCTACACAGCACCTCTACAAAATTCACCATTATATGCATACACCCGGCCGGTATTACTGGTAGTGCCGCCCCTCTTTGTTGGCTCACCAGGCCCGCCGGTGATCTGCTAGTGAACGTGCTCAGACACATCCGTGGACGTAGGTACCTTCATTAACAGGGCCGAACCACATACAAAAAATAGTCTTTTATTCTCTCTCTCTCCTAAAATTGCTCTACTTTACTCTTACCAATTTTTGGCATCATCACCATGGTTATCCAAACATAATATTGAACTATTTTAGTTTTATACCCAATATAATCCGGCACGAACTAAACACAATATAAAAATACTACAACACTGTTTTTATCCTGTGGTTACTTATCCAGGATAACTAACTATATTTTTGTACAATACCCCTTTATCCTATCCAGCAAACAAACAAGGCCTAAATACATCTTTGTATATATATATATATATATTGTTATATATCGCATCTCACTAAGTCGATTCGGTTTTTTCGGTGTCGGTGTCGGTGTCAATTAAATGAGAACTGCTACCAAACCGAGAACCAAAATTTTACTAAATATAAAACCGAAACAGACCGAGCACATATAAAGGCGACCAAAGTTGACCGGTTCGGTCCGATTCGGTCAGTTTTTCTTGCACCCCTACTCTTAACCAAAGGAAAAAAAAAAGTTGAGCAGTTCTTTATTATTTTTTATTTTTTGAGAACTCGACGATACGACCAAAAGTATGGGTACAATGTATAGAGACATGAGTATAATTTGTGAGACCTAAACACAACCACTATGGGTACAATATTTGTGATTTGAGTACGATTTTTGTGACCTAGATATAATATTTCATGACCTGATAACTTTACACGTGGCTCTCGATCACATGTTGGTTGTATAATTTACTTGGCCGTGTCATAGAAGACTCTCATTTTTTTCTTTCTTTTATTTAACCAAACAATAATGCTACACACACTCCTCCAATTATACCCCAAATCACACCCAGGCTTTAAATGCATGTACCTTATGTTGTGTGAATTTTCACACAAGACCCACAGTTTTTTGGAAAATACAAAATACATGCATTTAAAGCATGTAATGTGATTTGGAGAATAATTGAAGAAGTACATATAACATTGTTGTTTAACCAAACTCATAAACCAAACTGAGGCTTTGCACTCACCCACTTATATGAGGCACATACTCCCAGACCCGGGGCTCCTTAGACTTATCCCTGCAGACCTATTAAAATGGAAATTTTAGCTAAAGATGACATGGCATTAATAAATACTTTGGGCGTCTGTGGATTTGAATGAAATTATTCGTGATCTACAAAGTATTTCAATATAGATATTTATCATCATGAATGAGATTATTTAGGAAAATAGAGAATCTCATAGCATTTCTCCATATGTTTTAAAAAAAAAAGTTGTCATTGTTAGGTTCCATTACGATGATATAATTTACGATTTTAAATATAACTTCTTAACATATCTACAATTTTACTAAATAGCCTCATTTAAGATGATGGATTTTTTTAAAGAAATGCTTTGTAGATCACGAATAATTCCAAATTTGAGTACATACAAACAGGCCCCGAGCATTTATTTATTTATTTATTTTTAAGGTTTTGAGATTAATTTATACAAAAACACACCTGCAGTCCACGAACACCATCACTTGCTAAAAGAGTGACCATTCCATAATCTGAATGAGCAGAAGCACCATATATTTCTTCCCCAGAAATTCCCACTTCACCTGTAATTAAAATTAAGGTTCAAAATGTATGAGTTTTCCGCTAGAACTATGCCAGTAGATTATATTGGAACCTAGTCTAAAGATCAAGAAATATATTTTACCCCCTCAAACTATACACTGATTTGTAATTTGGTACCCGGACTTTGAAATGTTGCAATGTCAACTCTAAAACTATCAACCGCGTTGCCATGTCAATCCTCTGTGACATTCCGTGAAAAAAAAAAAGAAAAGAAATAGACAGAAGTTGGTCATGGGAGGCACATGGGTAATTTGAGGGTAATGTCAACCCTAAACTACCAATTGTGTTGCATTCCTCCCCCCCTCCACCCTCAAATGCCTCATGTGAAAAAAAATAAAGAAATAGACAGAAGTTGGTCATGGGAGGCACATGGGTAATTAATTTTGAGGGTTATGTCAACCCTAAACTATCAACTGTGTTGCATTCCCCCCCCCCCCCCCCCCCCCCCCCACACACACACACACACACACACACACACACACAACCAACTTTCGTCTATTTTTTTTGACAAATTGTCACGGAGGGTTGACATTGCAACACGATTAATAATTTAGGGTTGACATTACAACGTTTTAAAATCCGGGGACCAACTACAAATTAGGGATATAGTTTGAGGGACAAAATGTATTTTATCCACAGTTATATATATTTCGGCGTATTAGAGTTAAAACCATATACAGATCTATGAGATACGAAAAACAAGAAAAAAGCCGCACAAGAACAAGATATTTCCGTGGTTCACCACATACAACAGAGTTGTTAGAGAATTCACTATACTCAACCATAGGAAGTAGAATTGCATATATAGCACACCTTAAATAACTAGAATTAGAGTGTGTTTGACACAACTTCTGTTTCTACGATTCAATTACAAAAAATTGCTTTTGACGAAAAACAATCTAAGATAGCTTTTGACCAATCACAAATTTCTGTAATTGTCTCAACTCTTTTTTTGTTGTTGCATGTGGGACAAAATCTAACAGTTTCATTTTAGCTTTTAGAATTCCGTAATGACTAATAAACCTCAAAAGTTACTCCTATAAGTCATTGCCAAACACTCTCTTGGGGCTACATGTTACAAGCATAAAATTACCAAAATACCCTTCGAAGAATTCACCTTAGGGAACAACCACCAAACCACTATGGCACTATGGCACTATCTTTGGGCAAACTGGTACATCAATATATTCAAAATGGTGTGATATTAAACCTGGATAGTGTGCAAGGCGAAGAAATGGCATAGGCTGATCGAAAGCCCCCTCCTTCTCAAAGAAGTCTTCATTTAAGTGCAAAGACAAAGCGATCAAAGACATTAACTTTTTTCCTGCAGACCTGAGGCAGCAAATATACCAGCATCTTAGCAAAGGCTGATTAATGCTATATTTGATTTGCGAATTCAGAAAAGCGAAGGGAAATCGAGGAAAAAAAAACCCATCTCCCTAGTATTTCCTTCATGCTTAAAGCATATTATAATTACTTTTTTTAGAAAACCAATTACCATAGGAAATGAAGAAAATAGGAAGGAAACTGACTCATAACAATTTTTTTTAAAAAAACTAGAAATTTTTTTTTTCATCCTGTTTTTTTTTTCCTTCCTATTTTCCTCAATATTTTCCTTATTATCGAAGAATAGAAATGTCTTCCTTTTTTTTTTTTTTTTTTTTTTGCCTAACTAAATCCATAAACCAAATAGAGCTCAAATCACCATTAATAGAATGTTATCTGGAAAAGTAATACTAGTTCATGACTTACTATTAATAAACTCTATTGAAATTGCATTAAGCCATTATTTAGCATATTAAAAGCTCAAATAACACCTTCAGAACTTTAGAATTATAGGTACCCATTTTATCAAAATTATTCAGAGAGGATAATCCAAAACTTACTGGACTTTGTTGTAGTAAGATTCCATTGTTACCCTCCAAGAAGGCAGGCTTTCTGGAATTTCCTTAGGCAGAACAACACCCAGAATAGAGCTCAATCAATTTACTCATAAGAAGCATGAAATGAAAAAGGGTTTCATACACTTTGCATCCTTGTAATTTACACGGTGTCATTGTGTTCTCTATAGTTTAGTTGGTCCGTTAGGCCCGAAAGTGTAAAGTTTGTGTCAATTTGCACTCTATGTCAGAATTTGTCAACACTTCCGTCAAATAACATCACAAAATGATAGAATTTGTCTCTCAACTATTCAGACTAATTTTGACGTTATGTGCAAATTGACAAAAATAACAATTTCAGGGTCTAATGTCGTTCCAAAAAAAAAATTAATAATAATAATTGGGTCGACTTTTACACTAAGGGGACAAATTGCCATCAAGCGTAAACTACTAGAATGCAAAGTATAATTAATCCAAAGAAAAAAATAAAGACAACTCATCAAAAATATTTATCAACAAACGTACATATACACATAATACCTTCAGAAGGCCATCGATTTAGATAACTTCGGGTTCTAGAACCTTCTTCTAAAGCGACAATATCAAAAACCTCTTTTGAGTCACCTGCATATTCCAATTTATATTGAGAGTGATCATGAGTTTGATTGATACGAGACGATTCGAGTTTCATATAACCCGATAAGATTTGGATGAATAATTGGAATTTTGGATGCAAGTTAGCTCATCAACATTTGTGGGAGAGATAAATTAAAACATAGGTGCCTTGCAAATCATGATTGTTTGAATCGGCCAATTCGAGTTTCATACAACCCGATACAATTCATGATTCATGATTTTGAACTTCAAAGTTTTTAATTTTAACTAGAAAACTCTCAACATTTTGACCATTGATTTTGAATGAAAATTTGGTTAAATTGTTATTTTGTTGATTTCACGTCATGTTCTTGTGTTCTTATAAGTATGCAGTTTGTACCCATATTCGTTGTTATCGCATCGTGAATCCAATCATGAATTAATGAGTCAAAATTATGAATCGTGAATAGTATAATTAGTTTTATGCAGAAAACAAAAAATAAATAAATATTTCTATTTATATGGTGTATAGAAAAACATTATGTATAGTACTTAAAAGAAATAGAATACAATTTTGGCACAAATTTAATGCATTATCAAGGAAAATGTGTAAAGAGTTCATCTTATAACTTAAAACGTCAAGGGTCTGTTGGGATTGTGGAGCCTAATTCCAGCGGGTGATGTTTTTGGGGTGTTTCAAATAAAAGGAAAAGGGAATCGAATAACCAGGGGCTTGCTCGAGCAAGCCACCTGCGCGAACACGGTGTTGAAGAAAATCGTCAAAGGAGAAAAGCTCTATGAAATCTCGCTCTCTCGAGCGAGACGTGCAGTTTTGGTTTTTGTTTAATTCTTTGATTAGGAAACTGTGTTGGCTTAAGAAATTGTACAGGCTTATATATTTTGATTTTTCTTTGTATTTTCAGAGTGTGATAGAGCACCAACAACACAATTGACAGATCATAAGTTATGAGAGCCCCGCTCGTCGCCCTAGATCATAATAATACTCTAAAAGGTTGTGGACGTAGCCTGGTTATGGGTGAACCACGTAGATATCTGGGTTTCTGTGTGCTTGATTAATTGTTTTCCTTGTTTACTTTTGCTTGTTCGCATCTTACAAGATCCTTGGGAGGGGATTTGATTATTCCGCATTGTTGATCAAATTTCCCATCAACTGGTATTAGAGCCGGGTCTGGAAGAGGTTTTGGAAGTTGTTGTATGGTCATAACAACACCACACAACAACTGGTATAAGAGCGAGGATCTGGAAGAGGTTCTGGGGGAGTTGTTTGGTCAGAACAACTGGTATCAAAGCTTTTGGTTTGAGTGTGAGTGATGGAAGCAGAAAAAGGAAAAATCAAGGCCAGATGCTATGAAAGAGGAAGACTATGCGTTGTTCGTTTGACAAGCACTGGGTGTGATCCGGGTTGATGAAGGCTCTTCGCGTAGAAGAAAAACATGGGGACTTAAAGTCATGGGACGTTGACTTTTGGAAGGTTCGGACCTTTGGGAGGCAAAGGTGGATTCTAGGATAGGAAGAATCTTTAAGGTGGAAGCCTTGGTGCGATTAAAGTTGGGTTCAACCTCAGTCGGTCTTCAAGTGTAAGCATTGAATGGTAGCTTGCAGAGGAGAAATTGTGCTCAAACGGTTTAGTTTTGTGATGTGGCTGGTTCGACGAAATACATTGATGTCATTAGTCTCCCACTTGGAGATTGTTGGGAATATGGAGCCTAATTCCATTGGGGATGTTTCTGGGGTATTTCCAATCAAAGGAAAAGGGAATCGAAGAATTGGGGGCTTACTCGGGCGAGCCGCCCGCGCTGGCACGGTGATGAAAAAGTTCGTCAAAGGAGCAAAACTTTTTGAAATCTCGCTCAAGCGAGATGCGCAATTTTGGTTTTTGTTTCCTTTTTCGATTAGGAAACTGTGTTGGCTTAAGAAACTGTACATGCTTATATATTCTGATTTTTCTTCGTATTTTCAGTGTAAGAGCACCAGTGACACAATTGAGAGATCACAAGTTGTGAGCTAGAGTCCCTCTTGTAGCCCTATAGCATATAATACTCTGCAAGGTTGTGGACGTGGCCTGGTTATGGGTGAACCACGTAGAAATATGCATTTGTGTGCTTGATTAATTATTTTCCGTGTTTACTTTTTCTTGTTCGCATCTCACAAGATCCTTGGGAAGGGGATTTAATTGTTCTGCGTTGTTGATCAAATTCCCCAATAGGGTAAAAAATATGAATTTGAATTGTATCGGATTATATGAAACTCGAATTGACTCGTGAACCAACGTTCCCAACCTATTCTATTAACCATAAATATATTCATATTTTCCAAAAGGAGACGTTCATCTAGTGGTATACCTACACGAGGTTCAAGGGAAGTGCCCTTGAGGTGAATTTTTTGGGTCAATTTATACATATTTTGGGTATGATTTTTTAGTACACCGCATTTTTTCGATAATAAGAGTTGACTACTTCTTGTGTTATGTAAAACTTTATTGATGGTAAAAAAATTCGGGTTTGACTAAATTTAAAAAATTACATATAGGTACAAAAGCTCTCAACAATTTTGGGATGATTATTTAACGATTCTGGAATTGCAAGCAACAGTGGATAGACAACTAGATATGTTCCACAGTGCAGAAAAAATGTTTGGGATGTATATGGGTGTCCAAATGAGGGATGAGAAACAACCGGGTAAAGATTTAATAATAGCTTTTATCTCCTTTGGTTAGCAAGTAATTAATCTTTGCTAATACTTGATGCTTGATAACATTGTGGTGGGAGTCCTTTGGAGGAGGTTGCAAATAGCTTCAAGACCTTGCCATTCGCATCGTTAGCCTAAGTTGTAGTGCCACAGGATGTGAGAGAAACTAGAGTACATTTTTTTATTAGGTATAAAATAACATATTTTTAAAGTGAGGAATAGGAACACAAGCGTTATGTCAAGTCAGTTCTTGATTTTTAATGTTTTAATAGGTGCATACTAAGAGAAGAATCCAATTGGAGCAACAAAGACTTAATGCACTTGTTTTTACGAAGTATAATTTGCTGTTGGAAACAAGACACCAAAAAAGGGCAGAAGAAGGAGATGTTTATGATCCTATTTCTCTATCAGATACGGAATCCAATGATGAGTGGATATCATAGAAATTAAGATCCTACTCTACCTAAGGACACCGCGTGGATGGATGTGAGCGAGTGTTTTGAAGTTGTAGAGGGAGAATGTACTATAAAGAGGAAGAGAGGTAGCACATTTCCATTTGTTTTAAATTTAGTCCTTCACTTAGTTTATAAGGCACATACTTCGTAATATTCCTCTTAAAATTTGTAGAGCCAAGAGATCTCAATAAGAAAGGAAAAGGGAAAGAAGTGGTTGAAGTTCAAGACGATGAGGAAGAAGAGATACAAGTTACTGAAGAAGAAGATATTGGAAGTGAAGAATTGCTTGATGTTGATGATGATATTGATAGTGATGAGTGCTAATGATGGTCATTGATAATTTGTTTTTGAACTTTGAACAATAATATTTGATGAACTAGTATTTGAGTTTTGAACTTTGATGATGCATTTGCATGAAATCTAATGTTACAACATTGTTCTGTCCATTTTAAGCAGTATATATGTATGTATATTTATGTGTGTGTATATATATATATATATATGAATCTTACGATTCATGATTCATAATTTGACTCAACTGATTCACGAGGCCAAGGCCCCCCATTGGCCTCCAAGTAGGTCCGCCCTGATAAATTAATAAGTCAAAAGAAGTAAATTCACATTGGCCTAGCCCAATTCGTATGACCTCTCTCTTCTCATAGGGGGGGATTAAGGGTTAGAATCCCCTTAGGGGGATTCCTTTGCTTGCCCCCCTGTTGTTCGTCAGTCAGAATGAGTGGCCTTTTTTGGGCTTTGTTGTGGGCCATTGTGGGGCTGTGGGGTTGGGGTTGGGGTGGGATGGGATGTGTGTGGGTGTGTGTGTGTGTGTGTTTGTGTATGTCCTGCGCCATAATCAGGAAAGTATCCAAAAAAAAAAAAAATCAGAAAGAGAAACCTTTGGTGCTTGAGGAGGGATCAAGTTTCTCATTATAGAATGGTTTGTACCCTCTGAGTTCTTTACCAACCAATGCCATCTTCTCTTCAAGGGGGAGTGAGAATAATTTCCTGCTTTCAGTGAAAATTCTCTCAAACAACTCTTCATCCACCCCATGATTTATGAGGTAAAAGAAACCATGTTCCATACATGCCTATACAATATAAAATTCAGAATTTCAATAATGATTCACCCATAAGGACAACCAAACAAAGAGAGAGCTTCATGAATCAGTTGGGCAGCTGTTAAATGTGAAGGAGATTTTATAGGATTTGTATAATTTGTCAACACAATGATGATTGCGATATAAGTAATGTTATGCTTTTCAAATTTGAATTTCAAATTTAATTGCTAGATGTTTTGTTAGTTATACACGTGCAATAGTAAGTGGTACCACCGATCACTACCAAATTACGCGGTACAACCATTAAATCATGTGAGAACCAAATTTGTGATTGGCAGCATACATTATTCATTTGATACCTTACAAGTTTGTCACCCTCACCAAATATAAAGCTTATTGGGTATCTTTTGGGTGGTTTTGTTATTTTTCTGTGCCAAACTAGCTTGTGTGTTTGGTTGTTTTGTGTGTTGTGCTCTTTTTAGGTAAGGGGTCATGTTGCTCTTATAGTTAGTTATTCGCCTATAAGGTGTTTATTTCCTGCACGAGGTGTATCATGAACTCACCCGGTAGGATTCACCTTTGAAAACCTAGGAGTCAATAAATAACTAACCAATCTCGTATTTGGGTGTTGGGGGACTTCAATTTTTTTTTGGTAAAAATACAATAATTTCGGGTCCTAAAATTTCAATAATAGTGTGGTTACATAAATTTTACATCTATTGAGTTGCGGGTTAACACATAATTATTAAAGATAGAGACATCTCTCAGTGACTATTTTTTTCTATATATATATATAATAAAAAAAAAATTTGTCCATATTCTTTTCTTTTTCTTTATTTTTTTAAAAAATCAGGTCACTTATAAAACACGGAATCCTTAATATGTGTAAAACGAATATCTATAAGCATTTCCTTCACATGTTCAAAACGAATCTATAAGGCACACTTTGAGTTAATTGATTAACTAAGTTGTTTATTTGAATAAATTTTTTAAAAGAATTAAGAATCAAATGTGAAAGATGTCTCAATTTAGAAGGGATAAATAAAAAAATTCAGAGGCACAAATACATAAGGTAGGTATTTTTGAAAAAGATGTGAGCATATTAAAAAAGAAAAAAAAAAGGCTAATGTTAATGCCAAAGCAGGAATTACTAATGCTAAAACAGAAAGTGTCGCTATCATTTTTAGCGACAATTATTTTTTGTCTCTAAAACTTTTAGCGACATTTTTTGCTTTGACATCAGCAATTTCTGCTTTCGCGTTAGCATTTCCCAAAAATCAAAGTGAAAGATGCTGAATTTATAAGGAATAAATTAAAAAATTCAGATGCACAAATTCGTAAAGTATTTTTAAAAAAGATATCTGTATAATACTCACACGTACATGAGTAGTGTTGGACTTTTACTTGCTATATGAATCAAATCATCTTTTACACACATCAATCAAACCATTAAACCAACTGTTTACAATATATTTATTTTTCTTCCTAAAATCTCTGCTCAAATCAGCTACAGCAATTCTGAAATTAATTGCACCTTTCACGGTCCCCTGCCTTCGAAGTGATATAATATATAAACGCACACCAACATACTGACATACAGATGTACAATCACATCTTTTGTGGTCGAGTGGTAAGTTTTTTTTGTGTACTAGAGGTTTAGTGTTCGAGTCATGAGGAGTGTGGTCACTGGGGAATTTACCCGACGACTTCAGGGCCTCGGGAGATTAGTCGAGGTGCGCACAAACTGGCATGGACACCCAGATTACAAAAAAAAATAAAAACAAATAAAGACATACAGGTGTACATATAATGCTAAATAGAATAACTGTACCGAACTGAACAATGATTAGAATTAATTATTAAGCCAAAAAAAAAAGATTAGAATTAATTAGAACACTGAATTTAAAAACATAGAAGAGTAAGTCAACATGAAGAAAGAAATTAAATTTTCTTTTCAAAATAAAAAAAATTAAATAATTAAGAAAGAATAAGAAAAGAGCTTAACTTGGCGGATTGAATTAGCAGTGGATGCACGATCAGAAGAAGATAAATCTATCACCGGAAGTTCGATTACTTTCGCCATTTCTTTTCCGTCCGATAAGCAATAATTGTTTCTTTGTGAGTTGCCAAGTTTGAAATAGGTATATATAGTGTGTGTGTGTGTGGAGGAAAATTCTCTGATATATTCTAAATCTTAGTCAAGGATAGATCCGTGTACAATATGAGTGCAGTTTTACTCATCCCAAAATTACTCATTCATTGCTCACCTGACTCTCCTATTGGCCAATGCAGTGGGAGTCATGACTTTTTGCCATTAATTAATTATTATTTAATCTTAATTCTCACTACATTAACTAATGAGAGAGTTGAGGGAGAAATTTAGGAGTGAGCAAAAATGTATAGATCAGTTTTTACGATCAGACAACATCTACATTTGACAGATTTTGTTCCAAAAGATCTTTTGTGATTGAATAACAGAAGCAGAAATTGACAGATTTTGTTCCAAAAGATCTTTTATGATGGAATAGACAAATTTTGTTCCAAACAACAATGCTAGGGGCACTAACAAATTTCACTAACACTCACACCCACACTATATCTCTCTCCTATTGACATTATGGGGTCCACTACGAGCCCCACAGTGCCACTAAGAGAGTGATAGAATGTGAGTGTGAGTGTTAATGAAATTTGTTAGCGCCCCAAATATTGCAAAAAACTTGCGATTGGCTAGAAAAGCCATAGCCCATAAGACGTGGCCACAAGACTGCTTTTAGCCAATTTTGTTTTTTGGCGATTGCAATCACAATTGCAAATGCTATAATAGTATGTTTTGCCGAACAAGCTTGTATATCTAAAGATTAGGCACTTTTAAATAAAATTAAAAGAAAAAAACAAATTACTGCTACATCACTAAAATAATTTTGCAACAAAGCGAAAGTAAATTACTTTGATACTTCCACTGTAAATTTTGTTTGATGTCACCATTTTAATACTAGGTGATATTGTGATAAAAGACTTTGCTTGATCAAGGTAATTTAAATGGACAAGCAAAGTTTGTAATCCACTTGCCAAATTTTGTAACTCCGTGTCAGAGTTTACAAAGTAGGTGTCAATACTTGTAACCTCAAAACTACAGTAGTTTTCAAAAGGCTAACTACAACCTTTGACATCACCAGCTACTATAAATTCATTTTTTTTTTTTTTTGATATGAGAGAGGGAATAAGATTCGAATCCCGAATTAATGCATTAGAGGGGACTTATATATGTCAAGTTCTTTGTCACTTGAGTTATGCCAACCTATGCTACACACATACATTCTTAAATGTCAAATTTGTTGCAACAAATTTTTTTTTTTTTGGCTTCAACTAGGGGTGTATATGAGCCGAGCCTGCTCGCGAGCTTACTCACAAGCTCAAATAAGCCGAGCTTTCAAGTGTTCACGTGCTTTCTCGTGAGCTTTTTTGCGCACCATTTTAAACTATATAGTTTATTAATAAAATAATCATTTATCAATCATATATATATATATATATAAGTCACTATACAAGCTTCTTATCAAACCTATTAAAGAGTTTTTTCACGAGCCAGCTCACGAACCTTAATCGATTGTGTTCACGAGCTCAAATGAACGAACCGAACCGAATCTAACCTTATCAAAACCGAACTTTGAGCGGCTTAGCTCCTGTACACCCCTAGATTCATCCAAGGTGCAAATCTTTGTCAAATTGGACAATCAATTTTGACATAACAGATTTCAAAGGTTGAGGAAAGTCAGCCGCAACTAAGGTGCTGCCTACATAGCAAACTCTAAGTACTTGACAGCACTAGGGATGGCACGGGAGTGGTTTGGTAATAAGTGGCCTCTTTTTAACTCTTACTCTTATTAAAAATTGATTGCCAAACTCGTCCCAATTCTATTAGTAGCGGAGTCGAATTTGATCAATTTTTTATCGAGGCGGTGACGGGCTTACCATCGGGGTAACTTAAATAAAATTAAAAAGTTATATTTTAATAAATTAATGGATTGAATGATTAATTGACAAATAATCATGGTGAGTTTCTCTTATTGCATGAGTCAAACGTTTCAATTTTGCTCTATGTAGTATATATATATATATATATTTATATGACATGGTATAAGATATTTACATAAGTCATGATAGTTTAGGAAATCCACATCAGTAGGTGGATGTTTAGGTGTCTCGTTTAGGTATACCTAGTATTACTCTTTAGCAAATAAAGCGTAAGTATAAGGGTATATTTTTACATCGGGGGCGGGGCGGGGCGGGTTTTAATCGGGGGTATTTTCAATTACCACCTCAGCTACAACTCCTATAGAGTTTTTATTTTCGCTTACCAAACCAGCTCCTATTGCTATAATACCTCCTCCAAACCCGTTCCATTAGGGGCGAAACAGGGCAGAGTTCCAGTGGATCGGGGATTTTTTAAAGGGTAAGTATAAGCGTATACTTTTACATTTGACACTTTAATCAGTGGGGCAAGGCGGGTTTTAATCGGGGGTATTTTCAATTATCACCTCAGTCCCAACTCCTATAGGTTTTCATTTTGACTTACCAAACCCGCTCCTACTCCTATAATACCTCCTCCAAACCTTTCCATTAGGGGCGAAGCGGGGCGGAGTTCCAGCGGATCGGGGATTTTTTAAAGGGTAAGTATAAGGGTATATTTTTACATTTGACACTTTAATCAGGCAAGGCGTGTTTAATCGGGAGTATTTTTAATTACCACCTCAGCCCCAACTCCTATAGGGTTTTCATTTTCACTTACCAAACCCGCTTTTACTCCTATAATACCTCCTCCAAACCCGTTCCATTACGGGTGAAGCGGGGCGGAGTTCCAGCGGATCGAGAATTTTTTTGAATGTCGTGGTTACAAAAAGCGACATTAATGTTGTTTTTACTAAAAACGACATTTAATGTCGTCTTTACTAATCACGACATTAAATATTGTTTTTACTAAAAACGACGTTCAATGTCATCTTTACTAACCACGACATTTATAAAAGTTAAATCAGTCCATGCACTACACTGCACAGCATACTGCATGACAGTGATTTTTCAGACCTTGTTGTACACGAGAGGGTGGAAGAGGATATTATTGCAGACAGCGCCGGTCTAGAAGATCATGATGAAGAAGATCCTTTGGAGGAAGATGCGAGGATGGATGATCCAGATTCTGAGGATGAAAGCAAACAATTGGGTCAACAAGGTGTCGAAATTCCATCTCCCTCTCGTGTACAAGAGGTCTGAAAAATCACTGCCATGCAGTGCTGTGCAGTATGCAGTGCAGTGCACGAACTGATTTAACTTTTATCAATGTCTTGGTTAGTAAAGACGACATTGAATGTCGTTTTTAGTAAAACAACATTTAATGTCGTGGTTAGTAAAGACGACATTAAATGTCGTTTTTAGTAAAAACAACATTAATGTCATTTTTTGTAACCACGACATTCAATAAAAAAAAAAATTAGAAATAAATATAAAAAGACTAATGTCGTTTTTATAAAACACAACATTTAATATCGTTGTTTGTAACCACGACATTCAATTAAAAAACACAATTTGTTTTTTCTAGAAATCTTAAAAAATAAAAAGGTTAATGTCGTTCTTAGCAAACACGACACTCAAATGAGTGACGTTTTTGTTTAAAACGACAGTGTAATGTCGTTTTTTGTAAAAACGATTTACCCCACTTTTGTCGTCAAATTCAAAGTGGCATTGGTTTAATAATTAATTTTTTATTTTCATTTATTATGGAAACAGCTCCTAAATGAACTCTCCAAATACTGATAGGGGCATTAGACCTTCTCCCAAGAATGACGCAAAACCACAATTGCAGAAAGCTGCGCCACACAGGACTTTAGAGCTCCTACGGGAGCAAAAAGAGAACAAATATTGTGCCAGCACCCCTATATAACAAATTTGTTGCATCTCAAGGGAAAAAACAAATGTGAATTTGTTGTACTTTGAGATGAGTACAACTTTGATGTATGAATTTTGATATATCCCTTTAAAGTTAAAAATGGTCTTAAACTCTCTCTTGGATAAAATTTAATCTGGACAAATACTAGTGGGATGACAACTTTTAAGATGGATTCAATTGTCTTCGTTTTGAAATGTGCATATTTGGCTGTCTTTGTCCAATTAATGGTAGATAATTGAAATGAATATGGCTTTAAAAAAAATTAAAATGGAAACATACTAATCAGCCAATTTATGGATAGACTACTCAGAGTGACCGTCACATCAGAGGCTCAACAAATAGGTACCACATGATTACATGATACACCATATGTTAGCATAAATGAATAA
This sequence comes from Hydrangea macrophylla, assembly GCA_033977485.1. Classification (NCBI taxonomy): domain Eukaryota; kingdom Viridiplantae; phylum Streptophyta; class Magnoliopsida; order Cornales; family Hydrangeaceae; genus Hydrangea; species Hydrangea macrophylla. Next base: position 130,091,037 of record CM066989.1, on the reverse strand, counting down.
AAATTAGGGGCAGTTTGGTAAGGTTAAAATATATTCTGTAATTCACAAGTAGAATGGTGGTCTATATTCAAGTGAATGCTTGTTTATTGTGTAAGAAAGTGCACAGTTTAAATACACTCTTAGAAATTAAACCTACTTCTCTATCAAATCAATGACATTAATCTTCAAAAAAACAAGTGTGAAATTGGAATAAATTAAAATCTTATTTTATGCATTCTCAAATACAGTATGTTCTTGGTCCCAAAAAAAAAAACCCACCAGATGGACAAAAATAAAAAAGCATTTCACGGCATCTTTAGAGACAGAATTCAAACACCGAGATTCTTTGTTCCTGTACAAGCGTGACACTGCTTCTCAAATACGTGTTTAGTCCCTCTCCCTATTTTGAATCACTTTCTCAAATGCACGTTTAGATCCAAGCGTGCTTTTGGGAACCAAAGTCGATATAATAGTCTTTTCATTAAATTTTAAGAAGCATATTTACAGCTTCAAAACCACGTTTTAGGCTTTCAGCTGAATCAGGTCCACAAGTTGCTTCATCCCAAATGTGATGCAAGAAGAAGAAAGGAAATTAGAGGTGTTAAAAGTAAGAGACATGTAGATGGCAAAACAAAAATAACAATTTTGCAGGTGGCTATATATTTGCATAGACATTAGCCGCAGTTCATCAATTGCAACAATGGAGAAGACATTGAAAGAGCAAAAGAGTAAAACAACCCAATAAAACAAAGTTCAGGACTTTAGGAGCAAGATGAAAAGGACAGTACTTTAATAGATTTCCTTTAGTACAGGACACTATTCTTTTTTATTTTTTGATCGAAGTACAGGACGTATAGGACACTTCTATTACATACTTGAGTACCCGACACTATTCTATTACATAATTGTTACACTTACACCTAACATCCACATAAGTAATCTTGGACACATACAGTAATGTAACATACGTACATAACACAATATTTCTAACTCGTTAATTCGTTATGAAAAAATATCAATTAACATATGGAGTACGAATGCCGTGAAAAAAATCAATTAACATATGGAGTATGAATGTATTGAGTGCAAACAAGTCTCTCTTATTCCCAATGGACAAGCAACTACTTGTAAATTAGTCGCAAACACATAATTGATTGCTTCCTATGCACATATCCCTTCTACTTATACCACATGTAGGAAGATGTGAAAGCAACGGAACAAAACCAGGTCCAAGCATAAAACAAATACAAGAAAAGAATGCTACTCATAATAGAAATGGAGTCCAATAGAAAAAGTGTGGTAAGTGAAATAATGACTTCGGGTGGTAACGGTTTCAATTTTTAGTTTTCTGAAGTGTGAAAGTTACTATCCTTGTTTTCTTTATATAAATTCAAAAACTAAAAACAACTCTCCTTTTTCTCCAGTTTTCTGGCTCAATTTCATTGTCCTTTAAGAACAAGGAAACGATTGCAAAACACGTTTTGAGTTTCCGTTTTCAGAATATGAAAAACAAAATCAGAAAACAAAAATTTGCAACGGTACTAAACAGGCCCTACATAAATTAAACCAGAGCTACAGTTTAGCAGAATGTTAAAAATTTGGACAGGTAGGTGAGAGATGACAGGTTCAAGCATGAAAGCAACCACTTTGTACAAAAATTCCAAAGATTAGGTTTACGTCCATCCACCCCTCCCAGATCAGGGCCACCACAAAGTAATGGCACTTAGTTAAGTAAATCAAAACATGTTCACGTCCAAATACTAACACGAGTAAATACATGCACGACAAAACAATAATCATGTGGTAGACTTATTTCAAAATGTCAATTGGCAGCTAAAAAGAACTCAGATGGTACTCACAAGCACATTTCATATCCATGCATATGTTCTTTTGCATGAACAAACCCTGCTTTGAATTTCCATTTTCCAATAAAACCCGACCAAAGAGTACTTCATTTCAACTGGAGAATGAAATTATCTAAAGGTTTCTTGTAACAAGCGGGTAAATCCAAATTATATAGCTAATCTAATTTATCAGATAAGTTTATAGAAAATTACCAAGAATTGCATTAAGTTGAGTCTGGAATCTTGCTCACCTGTAGACACCACTTTCTCCCTTCTGTGGATTTATATCCCTAGAGATCCATTAGAAAATTCTGGCCAATGAGGAAAAAAAGAAAAAAAAAAAAAAAAACGAAAACAGAAGCCACTTAAACTCAATTAACTTGGGAAAATTCCAAGCTCTATCTCACCTTCGTTCTGACTGCTATCAAACAAACACCGTATTCACTAGTCAATGTTCTAAAACTCGCTAGGCCAATGTTCTAAAAATCGCTAGGCGGTAGGCGGAGGCCTAGTATTTGAAAGCAAAATTAATAATACGGAGACAATTCTAATATGGAAAAAAAATTCACATTATCAAATATCAACAATGTAATTTAAATTGATAGTACTTACCAACAAACTAAGCTTCCAAATCACAGTGACACGCACCAGCAGCACGACGAGCACACCCACTCTCTCGCACTGTCGCATGACTTACAGTGCCACACACACACTCTCATACTCGCACACACACAGTCACTCTCCCACGCATACACACACACTAGGGGAGAGAGAGAGAGAGAGAACAAGCCCTAATTTCAGAAATCCTAATTTGGAAAAACGAAGGTCGAGGTGCGTACCTCTTGGTCGTCTTCTTCTTCTTCCCAGTCGTCACTCTCTCGCACTGTTGCACCACACAGTGCCACACACACAGTCACTCTCCCACGCATACGCACACACTGGGGGAGAGAGAGAGAGAACAAGCCCTAATTTCAGCAATCCTAATTTGGAAAAACGAAGGTCAAGGTGCGTACCTCTTGGTCGTCTTCTTCTTCTTCCCAGTAGTCTCTCTCTCTCTCTCTCTCTCTCTCTCTCTCTCTCTCTCTCAATCTTAGTAGTCAAATGAGTGAACAATTATGGTGGTTGTGATGTGTTTATTAGGGTTTTTCCCTTATTATTTCACAAAAAAGCCTTTTGGGCCTCCTAGGCCATGCCCAGACCAAGCCTAAATTATTGTGGGATGTTTGCAAAAAATTAGGCTGGGCAAGGCCTATAGCCAAGGCGGAGGCCAAGGAGGATTTTTAGAACACTGTCACTAGTAGGCACAATAACCCAAATAGATTCTTATTCTGGGAGTTGCGGATCTGGTAAAGCCAACATAAACGTAATAAAGGATGAAACGTTGCTTCCCATACGATGTGTTGGTGACATATCGTTACCAACAAAAGATCAAGCTCATGAGAAACCTACCATTTTTTATACAGAAGTCAAGAACATAACAAAAGTTTGAAAGTAAATAGCGAAGGATTTACGTAGCTAACCTCGACTCCCCAAGTAGTCAGTAATACAGCTTGTTGAACATCAACTACGTTTTTCTTCAATGAACACCACAATCTACTCTGAAAGTGTTTTTTTTTATTTTTGGGTTGCAAGAGTTGATATATTCTACAAATGGTTCACATGACTGACATGAGGTATACGATTCAGTAAGCTCAATATATTTTCAGCCCTGATGAACACTGCTAATTACCTCTTTTCATGGAAGAACATATTCCATACATGAAAATGAAAACTTCTCGTGTGCATTCAAAATTCAAATTCATTAAGAATATTCAATTTCTCAACAGTCAACACTAAGCGTTTTCAAAATGTTGGACGGAGATAACGTAAAGTCAACCACAATTTAAAAGGAAAAGCATGAATCATATATATATATATATATATATATTTCAACCTCATCAAGCTCCCTCTTGAGGAAGAAGAAGGAAGCAAGCATCACCTCCATTACTATTCCTTGATGATTGGAAACGTAAAGACATGCAAAAGCTCTGCCCCCAATTGGAGTTGGGAAGCCTGTGAAACACCATAAATGTGGTAAAAAAAAAATCGGAATACAACTAAAGAAACACAATAGCATTAAAAAGCACAAGTGATGGCAAGTTGCCAGATTCAATTAAACAAATGAATCCTGTATTCATCCATATTTATGTTCATACTTACAAGCTACACTTAAAGTACCAAGTAAAATTCCTAAATTGTGGTCCTGAATGAAGCACTACAAATCAGACGTAAACAAACTAAATTTCTTTCTATTTCGACGTTTACCTTTCCTCTTTATACAATTCAATGCGTTATACCTCCAATTGAGTTCTCAAGTACAAAGCCAAGCTCTTCCCACCTCTATAAGCTTCCATACATCGCAGTGTTCACAATAGCATTTCTCTGCACGAAAAAGGGTCACTTAGTTCCAAAAAACTCCAGAACACAAACAGAAATAGGGACCGAGAGAGAGAGAGAGAGTATACCTTTGCTTGAGTATCCGAAATGTGATAGCATTTGGAGGCACCATATGTACTACCGCTGCAAGAAGCACCATTCGATTCTTAGTTCCATCCATCAATTGGTAGAAACAATCGGAACTCCCTATTAACACTAACGTTTGTTGTATATATAGATGCACAACTAATATCAGTGTGTCTATATAGAAAATAGAAAAACAACGAAAGATATGGAGAGAGAGAAGTAATATCTATACCAGAGCATCGTGAACTCGATAAGAATCCGCAGTAATTCCGGCCAAGTACAGTCCTGGAAAAACACTCTGCAAATAAACATCAAATACTAAGCACCCAACTAGCAATTACACTCATCACAATCACAATAGGCTGAAATAAAATAAGGGCATATCCAATCCTTACTCAAAACTCAGGTCAAATTTAAATTTGGGTAGAAGAACTCAAAAACCTTCTTCCATTCCAAATTCAAACTCAACCCAATTCAGTTGTACTCATACTTATACCCAATTACACTATTCAAATACTCGAATTTGGTACGAGTTTGAATTAGGGTTGGAGGGATTTTTTAAAGGATTTTGACTAAATTTGATTTAGTATGGATTTGATATAGGGCTAGAGATGCTCTTAATCGTATTCTATACTCTTTTGACGGAAAATAATAAAACCATAAGAAGATTTCAGTATAAGCATTGGAGAGATTCACATCATAAATGAAGCTTTAACTCAAAGTTTTGAACTAAAATCTTCTCCAAATCCAAACACAAACTCATACCAAATTGAGTGGTACTCAAACCTATACCCAAATTGAAATTGGATTGATATAGAGCTGGAGATGCTCTTAAACACAAATTCTATGCCCTTTTTAGAACAAATAATAATTCTATAAGAAGTTTCAGTATAAGCAATAGAAAGATTCAGATCATAAATGAAGCTTTAACTCTAATTTTGAACTACAATCTTCTCCAAATCCAAGCTCAAACTCAAACTCATACCAAATTGAGTGGTACTCAAACTTATACCCAAATTGAAACTGTATAATTCACGTACTGAAAATTTCGATACGAGTTTACATCATAAATGAAGCTGAAACTCAAATTATGGGACGGAGGGAGTAATAATACTATAAGAAGTGTAGTATAAGCATTGGAGAGATTTATATCATAAATGAAGTTTAAACTCAAATTATGAAGTAAATTTGAGATGGTTTAAGGATTAATTACATCGAGTTGTTTCTGAATATTCTTAGCCCTCTTCTTCGGCCTACGAGCTGGCTTCGAACCAGTCATCGAATACACATCTTCTTCAATCTCCTCGCGAGACAGCGATAACCAGAACTTTCTCTTCTCCTTCTTCTCCGAGCCGCCATTAACGTCAACGAAACCCCTCAATCTCTGCGATTTCGAAACATTCTCACTCTGCTGAACCGCCGCAATCGCAGAACAGGTCTCCCGCAATTCACCGTTCTTCGGAATCGTAGCCCCTCCGATCTCAATTGCAACCTTCGTAATCGCTTTTCTAGGTCTCAGATTCCACGGCTTCGCCATTAATTCTTCAACCTCAACACCATCAGCTTCGTCGCTTTCTCTCTCTAGAACCGGTGCCTGGTTTCTCTGCGCAGCAGAGCATGACGAAATCGAGAACCTGTTCCTCGAAGTTCGCGATCCCACCGCGAGCTTCGAACCACCACCACCGCCGTCGGAACCGTGGTCTGAAGGCGACGAGCGAGAGTAATCGGACGCCGCCGTGGTATGCGGTGGCGATCCACGTCGGCACCGGTGGTGGTGGTTCTCGTCGTTGATCCACGGCGGTAGAGAGAAGTTGTGCAGAGGCTGAGACTTCACCGGAGCGGTCGCCATTGAAGATTTCTACTCCTTCATCTACTAACTGAAAAAATTCCTAGAGAGAGAAAATTGATAAGGCGAAATCAAAACCCTAGATATGTAGATACACAGAAACCCTAGCGATTGATACACTTATAATATATATATATATATATATGGCGAGAGCAACGTAGAGAGAGAGAGAACAGAGGTGGTGAGGGGAGAGGAGGTGTTGTAGAGAGAGAAAGAGGAGAGAGAGGCAATGTAGTATGGTGTCATATGTTCATTACTGTGTCCATATACGCAAGCGAGTTCGTTCCACGGTCTACGTGTACGATCATTATATGATTTTACTATTTTACCCATCCCTTTTTCTGAATTATATTCGGGTACGAGAAGTTATTCAGTGAGCCCGTCATGCCACGTCAGCATGCTGACGTGGTGTGACTATTTAATCATAACCACCCACTTGCCCCTTTCTTTTAGGGAGATCATGACAAGTGGTTAGTGGAATTTCAAATTTGAAATCTGATAACCACTTGTCATAATCCCCCTAGAAGGAGGGGGCAAGTGGATGGCTGAGATTAAATGGTCACACCACGTCAGCATGCTGACGTGGCGTGACGGGCTCACTGAATAATTTCTCGGCGGGTACACTCTTTAAGAGCCGTTGGATTATACTGCGATGATGTTGACTGTCATCGTGTCAGAATCTCGGTACTTTGGTGCTGCAACTGTACACGTGGCTATTATATAGAAGTGAAGGTCCCACAATAACAATAATGCTACACACACTCTGAAAAGTACACCAAAATGCACAACCTTGGTTAAAAAGGTTGGACCTTGTGCTGAAAAACCTGCACACACAAAAGTGGGTGTTTTATGTGTGTAAACTTTTCAGCACGAAGTCCAACCTTTTTAAGCAAGGTTGTGCATTTTGGTGTGCTTTTCAGAGTGCGTGTAGCATTACTCCCCACAATAAACCTATAGCATATTCAAGATTGGGGCTATTAACAGGCTGTAATCGAGCCTAGCTTCTCGAATTCAAGCCGAGTTCTCCAGTCGAGTTTTAAGTGTTGGTATACTGTTTAAGTTTGAGCTTGTCTTATTTATTATCGAGTCGAATTGAGCTGAGCCTCGAACCCTTGTTGAGCGGCTCAACTCGTGTACGCCCCTAATAACAAGTTTAAGTTGTCAACTAAATCCACAGACCAACCTTAATGCTTGATAGTTGACATATATCTACTATACTATAAAAACGAATAAACAAGCACGTCAAAAAATATGAACTTCCTCTTTTGCCCTTCATTACACCATAATTACTCATATATCTATCTATTCATCGTAAGAATATATGGATTTGTGTGAGGGTAAATTTATCATTTTGGACAAATAATTACATTCAAGTCAGCTTTTGAAATTTTATTTAATGTAATATGAGGTTTTAATTAGGGGTGAAATCGGTTCGGTTCGGTCGGTATTGGGAGGGTTTTTCCACCGACCGAACGGTTCGGTTCGGTTCGGTTTTTTCGGTTTTAGGCTTAATTTTCGGTTCGGTTCGGTTCGGTTCGGTACACTGCACCACACCTATGAAAACCGACCGAACCGATCGGTTCGGTTCGGTTTATTTCGGTTTTCTTTCACCCCTAGTTTTAATCAACAATCTTGTGTCTAATTACATTTGGTTCAACAATTTTTAGGATATTTATTATTAACTTCAAAAAAAAGTCACCAAAAGTGGCTATTTTGGTGGTTATTTAGGAATTGGTCACTAATATTTAAAATTTGGTCAACTTCTTCTTTCAAATGAGGTTTCAATCAACAATTTGTGTCTAATTACATTTGGGTCAATAATTTTTGGGATATTTATTATTCACTTCATAAAAAGTAAAAAAGTGACTATTTTAGTGGTTATTTAGGAATTGGTCACTAATATTTACAATTTGCTCAACTTCTTCTCTCAAATTTAGGATTCATATAATGTAATATGTGTAATTGCATTTAGGTCAGCGAGTTTTGGGATATTTATTATTCACTTTTAAAAAGTTTTAAAAAGTGGCTATTTTAGTGGCTATTTAGGAATTGGTCACTAATTTTACATTTTGATCAACCTTTTCTCTAAAATTTAAGTTCTGGTATATTTAAAATGTCAAATAAAGTGGCTATTTTAGTAGCTATTATGAATTGGTCACTAATATTTACATTTTGGTACACTTCTTCCCGCAAATTCAGGATATATAGATTGTATTCGAATATCAATTAAGCCCTACAAACACATTCATGCCCTTTTTTTTAGAGGAAATACCCTACTTGTGTCATATATTTTTAGTGACGCTTTATTAGTTACATTTACTACTCATTTATAAGATAGTCAGAATTATCAATTTCTTCCATAAGAAGAGTTTTAGATTAAATAGTTACATTTACAATTTCGTATTTAATTATTTTAACATCTTATTATACACTTTTAACAAAACTTAACCACACGAAATGACACAATTAAATTTTCTGCGCAACGTACAGGGCTCCAACTAGTATATATATATATATATATTACCTAAAACAATTGATTGACACATGAATTTAGGACTATACATATTATAATATGTCAATAATCTTTCAATTTTAAATACTTTACATTATACATATATTATATTTTTATAATTATCATACATATATATAATATTCTTTCGATTTTAAATACTTGCATTATACATATATTATTTTTTTTTATAATTATCATATACATAATATTCTTTTAATTTTAAATACTTTGCATTATACATATCCTATATTTTATAATTATCATACATATATATAGTTAAACAAGTCTTTATCAAACATAATAAAGAGATTTTTCACAAACTTACTATACGAGCCTTAATCGAACTATTCGCGAGCCTTATCGAGCGTCGAGCCCATGTGTGCTCAAGCTTGGCTTGTTTATTAAACGAGCTTTGTATTCAAGTTCGAGCTTGGCTCGTTTATTATACGAGCCGAGCTGTTATCGAGCTGAGCCACGAGCCTTTGTTGAGCAGCTCAGATGGTGTACATGTCACGCCCCGGATCCACACATGTGAACCCAAGACACGTGGCACGCCACCAAGGCCTTCAAACATCAAGTTAGGAATGAAAAGGAATGAAAACACGCTCAAATCAACCTTTAAATTAGACAAAACAAGACCAAGGGCAAAATGGTCATTAATAAGGTATAGCAAATTTTATACCAAAAGATAGGTTTTTGAGTCCCGGTTCCAATGAAAAAAACGGCGCGTGAAACCAAATTTTCTAGAAGAAGTTATGTCCGTTACCGTAAAAGCCGACGTGCTGTCAAAATGTGAGCGGATCGATCCGCTCCAAAAGCCGGATCGATCCATTTAAGGATTTCTCAATCAGAATGCCCCCGAAAAAAGGCTGGATCGATCCTTTCAATAACCCGGATCGATCCGGGCTCTGCTAAACATGCCCAAACATCACCAACATCAAACCAAACCTCTTGGAAACTTACAAAAACATTTCAAAATCATTTCTAAACCATTTCTAAACCATTTCAAAACATTCCCAAGTGGCTCTAACAAGTTCATATACAATAAACAAGATATGAAATGCAATTTCTCCCACATACTCCCCAAATCTCTCTCAAATACTCCCAATGCTACTATGATCAACCAAAACATGTTTTTAAACAAAATTTTCATTCAAAAATGCCCAAAACTACATGATCAAGGCATGGAAAAAATACCAACAACATTCTAAGCTTCAATTTCCATATTTACACAAGTCTAGGAGCGATTAAATCAAAACTAACATATCTCTCCAAGTTTTAACATAAACTCAAGTTAACTATTACAAACCACAAGTTTTGCACCAAAACTATAAGTTTAGCTCAAAAACAACTATATACATGAAACTATAACATTTACAAGCTTCCTCGAGTCCACGAACCCCAAGCTCATCTCCCCAGATTCTCGCCATCGTGCTCACCTACAATGGTTATTCAATAACCACTACAATATATAAGCTATATGCTTAGTGACAGATATCAATCAAGCACACGGATGACATATCATGTTTATATTCAACTCAACAAATAAATTGATCTCCGGATAAGCAAGTATTTCTTCTGCCACTACCCGCAAGTCCGCGACTCCCCCAATAGTCAACGGCACATGCCCCCGCCACCCACGTGCGGTCTAATGCCGTTGTCGGCAACAAGTGGTCGTCACCACGGAACAATCTCATGGCGGATTCATACGAGCTTTCCTTTGACCCAAATAGGTAACTAAACATGCTCACATAAACATATCACCATGCTTTTCACAAAATCATAGCTAAACATATGTAATTAAGCTAAATAGGCATGTTATGAACATTCAAAGAATATAACCATGATTCTCATCCAAAAACAAGATTGAAACCACTCACCTCTTCACAATTGTTCCTAGTTGTGAAATTAAAGCCCAAATCTACTCCGGGTTCAAATCCTACATGAATTCGACCAACTACGGATTACCGCTCAGAATTGGGTCTCGAAAATTACGACGATTATACATAATAAAATCAATACCAAAACGTAGAACTTACCTCTACGAGTTCAAATTCGGTCTCGGAATCGAAATTGGTAGTCGAACGGCGCGTCGAACGACGTCGTAGAGCTCCGGCAAACCCCCGTCTCCTTTCTCTCTCTCTAACCGACTGAAAATTGAAGAAGAAGAGATATGGATCTCCTCTTAATTCCTAGCTCATATATGGTTTTATCTTTTTATTATAAAACCCACCAATTTTTTGGTTATTTGCAATTTCACCCCTAACTAGTTTTATGACTAACTATTTAGTCCTCCAAACTTAAGTAGGTATTTGTCTATGTCTCGCGTGGGTTCCACATAATTTTATGAAGTTGCTAATTAGCCTACTAATTATGTAACGTGTTCATTTCGTCCTCACCAAGGTATTCCCAAATGACCACACAAATGGTCTCTAATAATAAACAATATATTCTAAACAACATATAAATATCTCACATATGCCTTAATAAACATTTAAGCACATAAGGGTGATTTCACCATCTTTGTCCCATCACAATGGAACTTTCTCAACTCATGTCCCAATTTGGGACTGCCACATTGGCCAACTTTGGGTTCCCAATTTGGACACCCACAATCAACTAGTGAGTTAAAACTCACTTAAACATGTGTTAATAAACACCAATTAATTATGCTAATGCATGCCTAAATCATGATTAACAATTAATCGCGGGAGCGGGTGTTACATCTCTCCCCTCCTTAAAAGAAGTTTGTCCCCAAACTTAAAGTACCTCAAGATTCGAATAGGAATGGGTACTTCTCACGCATCTCATCCTCCCGTTCCCATGTAGCCTCTTCAACAGAGTGATTCCGCCACAAAACCATAACCAATGGAATAGTCTTGGTCCTCAGAAATTAAACTTTTGCATCGAGAATCCTCACTGGATGTTCTATGTAAGTCAAGTCTTCCCTAATTTTTAATGGTTCTGGCGTAATGATATGACGTGAATCTGACACACAACGTCGCAATATTGATACGTGGAATACATTATGCACATTCTCCATTTCTTGTGGTAGCTCTAACCGGTATGCTACTGGTCCAACTCTACCAATAATCTCAAATGATCCAACGTACCTTGGATTCAGTTTTCCCCATTTTCCAAACCTCACAATCCCTTTGGTCGGTGACACCTTTAGAAACACGTAATCACCCACTTCAAACTCTATGAGTCTCTTTTTCAAATCCGCGTAGCTCTTGTAACGACTTTGAGCCGTTTGTAACCGTTGCTGTATCAACTTAATGTTCTCGGTAGTCTGCTGCTGAACTATCTCAGGTCCCAATAGTTTACGTTCTCCTACCTCAGCCCAACAAATCGGCGAACGACATCTACGCCCATATAAAGCCTCAAAAGGTGCCATCCCAATACTGGATTGAAAACTATTATTATAAGTAAATTCCGCCAATGGTAAGTGTTGTTCCCAATCACCCTTGAAATCAAGAACACATAGTCTAAGCATATCTTCTAATATCTGAATTACCCGCTCTGACTGTCCGTCAGCCTGAGGATGGAAAGCAGTGCTAAAATTCAACTTCGTGCCCATAGCTTCTTGTAAACCCTTCCAAAATCTTGATGTAAATCTACTATCCCTATCCGAGATGATAGACACTGGAACTCCATGAAGCCTTACAATTTCCTGAACATATAACTCTGCCAACTTCATCGGATCATTAGTCTTAATGGGTAGAAAATGCGCAGACTTGGTTAATCGGTCAACGATTACCCAAATACTATCATTTGATCTTCTAGATTTTGGTAAACCTGCTACAAAATCCATCGTGATGTTTTCCCATTTCCATTCCGGTACTGGTAATGGTTGTAATAATCCTGCTGATCTTTGATGTTCCGCTTTTACCCGTTGACACACCAAACACTTTGCCACGTATTCGGTTATTTCTCGCTTCATTCCAAACCACCAATAGTTCTCTCGTAGATCACGATACATTTTAGTACTTCCCGGATGAATGGAATATTTGGTGTTGTGCGCCTCTTCTAGAATCGTCTCTTTAATCCCATTAACGTCGGGTACACAAATTCGATTTCTATATTTCAATACACCATCCACATAAGTAAAATCCGGTTGTTCACCCTCAGGTATTCCGTCACAAATCTTCCTCAAATTTGGGTCTTGAAGCTACTTCATTCTAATCTCATCCACAAGTGTCGGTTGCGCTATAATAGCCGTCATCAAAGCTCCCTCAGTTCTTGGAATTACTTCAAGGTCTAATAGTTCCATTTCACGAATTAGTTTCTCTTGAGAAGTCACTACATAAGCTAAATTACCAGTTGACTTTCGGCTCAATGCATCGGCCACCACGTTGGCCTTTCCCGGGTGATATTGGATCGATAAATCATAATCTTTCATTAACTCCAACCACCGTCTCTGTCTCATATTTAAGTCTCTCTGAGTGAATATATACTTCAAGCTTTTGTGATCCGTGTAAATTTCACATTGTTCCCCGTATAGGTAATGTCTCCAAATTTTCAAGGCAAAGATCACCACTGCCAATTCTAAGTCGTGTGTTGGGTAATTGGTTTCTTGTGGTCTCAGTTGCCGTGAAGCATATGCAATTACTTTGCCATTCTGCATTAGAACACATCCTAAACCTCGATGTGAAGCATCGCTGAATACAACAAACCCCTCAGTCCCCGACATAATAGTCAGTATTGGTGCTGTTATAAGTCTAGTCTTCAATTCCTTGAAACTTTCCTCACATTCAGAACTCCAAACAAAAGGAACATCTTTTCTCATTAGCTGAGTCATAGGCATCGCAATTCTGGAGAAGTTTTCTACAAATCTTCGGTAATACCCGGCCAAACCCAAAAAACTTCAAACTTCTGACACATTTTTCAGTGGATTCCAATTGACTACTGCTTCAATTTTCTGTGGGTCCACTGAAACACCTTCTTTAGAAATCACATGTCCCAAAAATGCTATCTCCGTAAGCCAAAACTCACATTTCTTCAATTTACCAAATAACTTCTTCTCGCGAAGTCGTTGCAATACCAATCGTAAATGTTTTTCGTGATCTTCAACACCTTTAGAATAGACTAAAATATCATCAATGAAGACAATTACAAATTCATCTAAGTATTCCTTGAATACCTAGTTCATCGAATCCATAAAAGTTGCGGGCGCGTTGGTAACTCCGAATGGCATGACCATAAACTCATAATGTCCATATCGAGTCCTGAACGCTGTCTTTTCCACATCCTTCTCCTTAACTTTCAGCTGATGGTAGCCCGATCTCAAATCGATGTTCGAGAAAACTTGTGCTCCTTGAAGCTGATCGAACAAATCATCAATCCTCGGTAATGGATACTTGTTTTTAATGGTCAACTTGTTCAGCTCCCGATAATCAATACACATACGCATGGTCCCGTCTTTCTTCTTGACAAATAAAACTGGTGCTCCCCACGGTGAAACACTAGGTCGAATAAATCCTTTGTCGAGCAACTCTTGTAACTGGTTCTTTAATTCTTTCAGTTCCACGGGTGCCATTCTATATGGTGTCTTCGATACTAGTTGTGATCCAGGTGCTTCTTCAATAGTAAACTCAATCTCCCGCTCGATCAGCACATCTGATAAATCCTTAGGAAATACATTCGGAAACTCCCGTACTATCGAAATATCCTCAACTCGAGTCCCCGTGACACGTGTATCAATTACATTACATAGGAATCCTTGACAACCCTTTTTCAACAACTTCCCAGCCTGAATTACTGATATCATATATGGTGGCGCTGCTACACCAACCCCTTAGAAGGTAAACTCTTTTTGCCCTGGTAATTGGAAATTAACCCTTTTCTATTCACAATCAATTGTAGCCTGATTTGTAGACAACCAATCCATACCCAAGATTACGTCAAAGTAGTTGATGGTTAATGGAATCAAATCAACAGTCAATACCTTATCACTTACTCTGATTTTACATGCTTTGAACACTAAAGAGGTCACCAACGGTTTACTTAGGGGTAATGATATAGATAAATCACACCCTAAGGATTCTGACATGCTATCCAAATGTTTGACAAATTCATGTGAAACAAATGAGTGTGTTGACCCTGAATCTATCAAAATTCGTGCTGGATGTGAACAGATATGAAGTATACCTGACACCACGGAGTCGGTAGCTGATACATTTCCCAGTGCAAGTTGAAAAGATTTCCCTTGCCTCTGCTCCACACCTTTCCCTTTATCAGTGGGCAGTCCCGATCTTGCTCCGCTGGACGCCATAGAACTTGTCCCTTGTTGTCGCTTCTTTGGACAATCCTTGGAAAAATGTCCCGGCTGCCCACAATCAAAGCATTTACCCCTCATATCTGGAATTGAGCTCACAGAGCTCAGTGGTTGTGATCTAGCTTGCGGACAATTCTTGGATATATGCCCCACTTGCTTACAAATGTTGCACGTGCTGAGCAAGTAACAAACTCCCCCATGTCGTCGATTACACGTAGGACACAACGGTCGAGCTCCCTCAAAAAATGAACTTCCACTTTGACTACCTGAACCTGACCCAGGCCCTCTTGAAAATGGTTTCTTGAAGAAGCCTTGCCCCTTCCCTTTATCTTCACCTTGTTGCTTTCCTTGTTGCCCTTGCTTATATTTGTTAATATCTCGTTCAGCTATGAGAGCTGCATTTTGGACTTGAGCCACAGTTCCAAATTCATGAGTATCCACCCTACATTGGATGTTATCCCTCAACCCTTCTTCAAACTTTCGAGCTTTGTCTTCCTCGGTTATCACTGTATCCTTTGCAAATCGAAGCAATTCACTGTACTTGGAGATGTATTCGTTCACCGTCATATCTCCTTGTTGGAGATTCATGAATTCCCGACGCTTCTGTGCTTTAGCTGATCGAGGGAAATATCGTATATAGAATTCTTCGATAAACTTATCCCAAGTGGTCGGCCTACCTTGCAGTAAATTTACCCACCAATTCTGGGCACCTTCCTTCAAAGTGTCTGTAGAAAATGTAATCTTTTGGTCTTCAGTACATTCTATAGCACGGAATATTCGTTCCATATCCGATACCCAGTGAATAACTGTCATTGGATCCGGACCCCCATCAAACGTAGTCGGTTTCCTCTTATAGAATTTCTCAATCGTAACACGGTCCACCCTTGGTTCAGGATTCAGATTCGCATACCTTTCATTTACTGGTGGCACTCGATCACCAACGGCACCAACGAAATTAGTTATCATGTCCACTAAACGATCCATTCTTGCATCAAGTTCTCGGTTTTGGTCCATTTTTCCCAAATTCTTGCATGCCAATCAAATATGCATAAATACTATGCATGCTATGCCATATTTCATATGATATAAATGATTAAGCAATCATAATATAGCATCAATAATCATATGCATATATGTAATGCATCTACGTGCTCAATATCTACGCGTTATGCTCAAGTCGCCATCTCTCGTCCCAAAGTTTCTAAGCTTATTGCTTTGATAACACTAAATGTCACGCCCCGGATCCACACATGTGAACCCAAGACATGTGGCACGCCACCAAGGCCTTCAAACATCAAGTTAGGAATGAGAAGGAATGAAAACATGCTCAAATCAACCTTTAAGTTAGACAAAACAAGACCAAGGGCAAAATGGTCATTAATAAGATATAGCAAATTTTATATCAAAAAATAGGTTTTTGAGTACCGGTTCCAACTCAAAAAATGGCGCGCAAAACCGAATTTTCTAGAAGAAGTTATGTCCGTTACCGTAAAAGTCGACGTGCTGTCAAAATGTGAGCGGATCGATCCGCTCCAAAAGTCGGATCGATCCATTTAAGGATTTCTCAATCAGAATGCCCCCGAAAAAAGGCCGGATCAATCCCTTCAATAACCCGGATCGATCCGGGCTCTGCAGAAGTCATTTTTGCTGTAAAAAACTCTGCTAAACATGCCCAAACATCACCAACATCAAACCAAACCTCTTGGAAACTTACAAAAACATTTCAAAATTATTTCTAAACCATTTCAAAACATTCCCAAGTGACTCTAACAAGTTCATATACAATAAACAAAATATGAAATGCAATCTCTCCCACATACTCCCCAAATCTCTCCCAAATACTCCCAATGCTACTATGATCAACCAAAACACGTTTTTAAACAAAATTTTCATTCAAACATGCCCAAAACTACATGATCAAGGCATGGAAAAAATACCAACAACATTCTAAGCTTCAATTTCCATATTTACACAAGTTTAGGAGCGATTAAACCAAAACTAACATATCTCTCCAAGTTTTAACATAAACTCAAGTTAACTATTACAAACCACAAGTTTTGCACCAAAACTATAAGTTTAGCTCAAAAACAATTATATACATGAAACTACAACATTTACAAGCTTCCTCGACTCGATGAACCACAAGCTCATCTCCCCGGATTCTCGCCGTCGTGCTCACGTACAATGGTTATTCAATAACCACTACAATATATAAGCTATATGCTTAGTGACAGATATCAATCAAGCACACGGATGACATATCATGTTTATATTCAACTCAACAAATAAATTGATCTCCGGATAAGCAAGTGTTTCCTCTGTCACTACCCGCAAGTCCGCGACTTCCCCAACAGTCCACGGCACAAGCCCACGCCACCCACGTGCGGTCTAATGCCGTTGTCGGCAACAAGTGGTCGTCACCACGGAACAATCTCATGGCGGATTCATACGAGCTTTCCTTTGACCCAAATAGGTAACTAAACATGCTCACATAAACATATCACCATGCTTTTCACAAAATCATAGCTAAGCATATGTAATTAAGGTAAATAGGCATGTTATCAACATTCAAAGAACATAACCATGATTCTCATCCAAAAACAAGATTGAAACCACTCACCTCTTCACAATTTGTTCCTAGTTGTGAAATTAAAGCCCAAATCTACTCTGGGTTCAAATCCTACATGAATTCGACCAACTACGGATTACCGCTCCGAATTGGGTCTGAAAAATTACGACGATTATACTTAATAAAATCAGTACCAAAATGTAGAACTCACCTCTACGAGTCCAAATTCGGTCTCGGAATCGAAATTGGTAGTTGAACGGCGCGTCGAACGACGTCGTAGAGCTCCGGCAAACCCCCGTCTCCTTTCTCTCTCTCTAACCGACTGAAAATTGAAGAAGAAGAGATATGGATCTCCTCTTAATTCCCAGCTCATATATGGTTTTATCTTTTTATTATAAAACCCACCAATTTTCTAGTTATTTGCAATTTCACCCCTAACTAGTTTTATGACTAACTATTTAGTCCTCCAAACTTAAGTAGGTATTTGTCTATGTCTCGCATGGGTCCCACATAATTTTATGAAGTTGCTAATTAGCCTACTAATTATGTAACGTGTTCATTTCGTCCTCACCAAGGTATTCCCAAATGACCACACAAATGGTCTCTAATAATAAACAATATATTCTAAACAACATATAAATATCTCACATATGCCTTAATAAACATTTAAGCACATAAGGGTGATTTCACCATCTTTGTCCCATCACAATGGAACTTTCTCAACTCATGTCCCAATTTGGGACTGCCACATTGGCCAACTTTGGGTTCCCAATTTGGACACCCACAATCAACTAGTGAGTTAAAACTCACTTAAACATGTGTTAATAAACACCAATTAATTATGCTAATGCATGCCTAAATCATGATTAACAATTAATCGCGGGAGCGAATTTGTTTGGTTAGGTGCGAATTTGTTTGGTTGGAAAATTCCTCATAGGATATTTGTGGAATTATATAAGTGCGAGCGTGTCAGGCAAGTTATTGCCAATGTGTGTGATGTAACAAATATCCAAACTACGCCTCACCATGGAGATTGTGGTGATGTTCGATGCCTTAACAAGGACCTTTATTGTGTGAGATGAAATCAAGTGTAAAATGTAAGAAAATGTGAATGCAATGTTAGGAAATGAGATACCGAAAGTACTTCGAACCAAACAAACATGCTTCGAACTAAAGAACATGCAAATCTTAACTATGCGATCTCGAATCGTTTATCTACTTCGAGCAGTAGGACTAAACTAAAGGAAATACTAACAAAATATATACTGTAAATTAAGAGTACACTAATTAAACTAATGAATGAAACTAAACTAGAGTAAACTAAAAGTTAAGTTAATTAGAGACCCTAGTGGCCAAACAGTAAAGAAAAAGAAACTAAATAAATGGCCATGGTGGCCGGTGAGCATGAAGAAGAAAGTTGTTGTATTAATGCATTTTGTTTTTGGAGAAGGACCCTTACAAAGTTGCACAATACATCTATTTAGAAACCTATAACTACCCATTTGAATTTGAATATTTCCCTCCTATTACATTAACTACCAATTCAAATTCATGTACACATGTGTTTCTTCCAAGAGAAGCTCCCTCCAAAATGACTTCCACTCTAGCCACCATTGATCTTCAAGTAACCACCTTTGCATTAATCCTACGATACCAACTGTCCTGCAAGTAATTTCCAAATGGCTTCCATGACAAGCCAAATAATTTGCAATAACTATACTATATGATAATATAGTAATATTAGAATAATACATTATAATTATATTTTATGGTACAAACAAGCCCCCCTGGTTCTTTGAAAATGAAGCATGTGTAATTTTTGAAGAACCAATTTCTTGATTTTCATAAAATAACATAACTTGCTTCAAAGCCATCACAACAACTTCGAACACGAAAAATGACTTAACTGTCTTCGAAGCCAATTAAAAGCTTCAAACAAAGTAAATTGTTTAAAAATGGCTTTGACTCCAATAGAGGTATCTTAAAAAATACTTCAATTTAACCGATCACTACTGGTACATTCACGATCGAATATCACTCTTTCCTTTATAAGTCAAGTTGTGCGATTGATGCAATGAATCAGTACTTAAAATAAAATAAGATTCACACTTTAGGCGATACAAATTTGGCCAGTAGAATAAATTTGGCCTTTAGGAACTGTTATGCCTATTAATTGATTGAAGTTTGGCATTTAAAGGCATTTGAATGGATCCCATAATCTACAACTTCTAGCAGTCAAATGTCATGCACTTCGACATATGAATTCCAATAACTTCTTTTACATACACTACAGTGTGTGTATTACTCCAGTATCAACAACACAGTTAATGATGTGTTGTATGTAAATCAGTCTCAAGCAATTCGATGCCAATGTAATAGTTTCGAACACAAAATGATTTGCTTCAAAGTGGTTTTGCAGCCAATATAGTAGCTTCGAATCAGAATAAATGGCTTTAAAGTGGCATTCGTGGCCAATACAGTAGTCTCGAATACAATATAAATTGTTTTTAAATTGGTTTAAAACCAATAGACTAATTTGAAACACCAAAAAATGGCTTTAGACTTAATTCGAAACCAATATAGTTATTTTGAACACTAGATAATGCATTTAAACTTGCTTCGAAGCCGAAATGAAACTATCCCCAAAATACCATCATTTAACCAATTACTATACTAACATTATCCTTCGAAGATCTAAACTAGATAACTATCCTTCGAAGTTCGTATACCATACTGGTATATTGGCTTAATAACCCAAGTAGGCTACCACCATTTCATTGGCCAAAAAATTCAAAGCTTGGTAATAAACATGACCATAACTTGGGGTTCTTCCATATATGTTCACACCTTTATACCAAGTGACCAACCAAATTGATTTGGTCCTCAAGCCACCATGATGTGGCATGATCATCAAATCTTAACACTTGACCCAGTAATCAAACCATGCATAACCGTCAACTTTATCCATGTTGGTTTCAAAGGATATTAATCCAAATGTTTGGATGGCCTTCAGATATATTCAACCATAATACTCGGGTCCCACATATGAGACAATAGAGACGAATACCAAAACTGTAAGAGATTTTCAAGACTGAAAATTTCTGCATCATGATCACCGTCTTCCTTGCTGTATTGATGCTTCATGTCAAGCACGAACCTGGATCAATAACTGACATTTCAAACCATGTGCTGACTGCCACCTCGTCATCGAACTACACTCAATGTTTTCATTGATCCTCTTGCTTCGAATTACAATAGTGATCGCAAGTACCTATTTGGTCAATAGATTTTTCCTTTCATAATAATGTAATTGCCATAGAAACAACCACATGGTCGAAAACCAATTTGGATGAGCACCACAAAGCCAAAGTGGGTATTGATCAACTAAAGCCATGGATGGCTTGAATAATTCATAGATTTCAACGCTTTGTATAGTAATGTTGAAAAACTCGAATTCATGAACAAAAGTTGGTTCATGATTCTCAACCATACTTGGTTGTAAAATGGACCCCCCCGTGTGAATTTTCACTAGAATAACGTGGTTGCTTAACCAGTATGGGTGATGAGTGTGATTGTGATTTTTTTTTATTTTCACCATTAAAGGATCTTGAAGATTCTTCACAATCAAATCATTTCCATTAATTAGCTTATAATTTTGAAGAAGATTTGACACCCCCGAGCCATTTTGTAAATTTTAGTTTCTAAACTAAATGCTTGATCTTTTAAGTGTTCCAATAATGGAACAATATTAGTAAACCATTTTTCATCACCATAACTTGGTATTGATGGTGGAGAAGTACATAACCAATCGAAATTGTTATTACCAAAATTTGGTGTTGAAGAGGGTAAAACATACAACCCTTCAAAATTCATCTTGACACTAGAGTCCCACCGGGCGTGCCAAAAATGTTTGGTTGGAAAATTCATCTAAGGATATATGTGGAATTATATAAGTGCGAGTGTGCCAGGCAAGTTATTGCCAATGTGTGTGATGTAACAAATATCCGAACTGCGCCTCACCAGGGAGATTGTGGTGATGTTCGATGCCTTAACAAGGACTTTTATTGTGTGAGATGAAATCAAGTGTAAAATGTAAGAAAATGTGAATGCAAAGTTAGGAAATGAAATACCGAAAGTACTTTGAACCAAACAAACATGCTTCGAACTAAAGAACATGCAAATCTTAACTATGCGATCTCGAATCGTTTATCTACTTCGATCAGTAGGACTAAACTAAAGGAAATACTAACTAAATATATGCTATAAATTAAGAATAAACTAATTAAACTAATGAATGAAACTAAACTAGAGTAAACTAAAAGTTAAGATAATTAGAGACTCTAGTGGCCAAACAGTAAAGAAAAAGAAACTAAATAAATGGCCATGGTGGCCGGTGATCATGAAGAAGATAGTTGTATTAATGCATTATGCTTTTGGTCAAGGACCCTTACAAAATAGTACAATACATCTATTTATAGAAGAAACTTATAACTATCCATTTGAATTTGAATATATTTCCCTCCTATTACATTAACTACCAATTCAAATTCACTTACACATGTGTTTCTTCAAAGAGAAGCTCCCTCCAAAATGACTTCCACTCCAGCCACCATTGATCTTCAAGTAACCACCTTTGCATTAATCCTACGATGCCAAGTGTCCTGCAAGTAATTTCCAAATGGCTTCCATGACAAGCCAAATAGTTTACAATAACTATACTATATAATAATATAGTAATATTAGAATAATACATTATAATTATATTTTATGGTACAAACAGAATTTTAAGTAAATGGATCAATTTTGGTGGGGTTTGATTCGGTCAGCTTTAGTGTATTTTTTAATTCGGTTTGATTTTGATACTATAAAATATTTTAAAAATCGATCGAATTGTTCGATTTGGTTAGTCCAATCGATTTTCTTTCACCCCTAACTATTGGAATCAAAATCCAAACCCCTCAATATGGTAGTCCAAGTTCCATTAAATTTAGTATTGTCATCGCATATGTAAGAAATAATAAGTACTAATAATTGATTAAAAATGTCAAACTAAAATAAAAGCCAAGACTTTCCCCATTTTTCAATTCAACTATCGATTTTTTTTCCTTCAAAAAAAAAAAAAAAAAAATCCAACGGTTTTTAGAACTTTCCTATTTATGGACCATTTTCTTGTAAATATGTATGATATTAGTTTTTAAATGTTCTAACAATTGTGTTACATATAGAGCAGTGATACCACATATTACTGATGTAGTACAACTGTTAAAAAAAATTGAGAACTAAACTTGTTTCTCAAAGTTGAGAAGCATCACATTAGTCTGTAACTCTTAATATTATTGCTGTCATTCATACATTGTTTAGGTTAAATTTTGAACCCATCTAAATCCGACCAAAACTTGTTAAACCTTAAGGCACTATTTCAATAAGACAATGCATTCATGGTTTAGTGATTCATCCGTGGTTCAGCAAAAAAAAAAACAGAAAAAAGAAAAAAAAAAGTAATTCATCCGTGGGTCCAATCGAATAAATCACTTTAATAATGACTAGAGGAGTGCAACATTTACTATGTGAGTGTAAGTAGTAAAAATAAAGTGGGGTGGGTGGTTAGGAGAAGTTTTTTTTTATAAATATTTTGAAATGACATTTTAGTACTATTGTGAAATATTTTAATTGAAAAATTGGGTTTTATTGTAATTATTGAAGTGGGCTAAACACTTTAGGTATCCCTCCCTTTCTCTTCATATTAGTATAGGTTATACTGCAACAATAGAATAAATTTAGGGAATTGCTATGTACACCCGTGTATTTGCTATGTACACTCAAATTCCTTTATTCTAATCATATTTCTTCTAAAAATTCTCACTTTTGTAAAGTTGAACGGTGTACATAGCAATTCCCTAAATTTATCGACCATAAGGATATATTTTATGTTTGGGTAAATTACACTGACCTCCCTTGAGGTAAGGTCAAAATACAAGGACATCCTCGTAGTTTGCATAATTACACTAACCTCCCTTGTCATTAATTATCGGCTAACACTATAAAAGGCATCATAATTTATCATTTTAACCCCATTTCTTCTTTTCTTTTTATATCAAATAGTAATAAAATATAGATATAGATATATAGATATACAGTTAGGCTCTAAAGAGGGCGTCCTCTCTTCATTAAAGAGAATGCCTCTGTTTTAGCCGTCGGATCGTGTTTAAAAACTGTAAAATGACAACACTGCTCTTAATGGAAACACGATCCGACGGCCAAAATAGAGGCCTTCTCTTTAATAAAGAGAGGGTGCCCTCTTTAGAGAATTTTCATATAGATATATATATATATATACAAAGATTCTCTAAAGAGGGCGCCCTCTCTTTATTAAAGAGAGTGCCTCTATTTTGGGCGTCGGATCATGCTTAAAAACTGTGAAATAACAAAACTGTCCTTAATAAAAACACGATCTAACGGTCAAAACAGAGTCACTCTCTTTAATAAAGAGAGGGCGTCCTTTTCAGAACCTAACTCTGTGTGTGTATATATATATATGTGAGTGTGTGTGTGTAGTATACACACCATTTCTTCTCTTAGAACAAAATGAAGTTCTTCAATTCTTCTTTTTTCCTTTATATATACTAGGATAGAGGCCCGTGCAATGCACAGGTCCGTCAAAATTGGAAAATAAATTAGATGTATTTATTGTTGATGCATTTATAGTTGTCACTTGAAAAAAATTAAATCAAACAATACTAAATCCTAAAAAAAAAGGGAGCTTCGGCCATAGCCCCCTCAAATAAAACTCTTCAAAGCTAAAACACATGCTAGTTTTTTTTATCGCATTAGGCCATTTTTACACTCAAATTGCTATAACTTTTGTTATATAAGTCCGTTTTTCGTAAAATTTGATATTTTGAAATCAGCAAAATGAGATGCATCAAACGAGTTCAATATTGACCATGAAATACAGGGGAAAAAAAAAACTAAACATCAAACAAATATGAATGTCATGTTTCAAAATTTTATTGAAGGGCAATTGGGTAATTTTACCTTTTTTGTTGGGGGCTCTAAATTTGTTCGACTGTATTTAAATTTATGGAGCATGACTAGATTATTTATTTACCCTTTCAGGTGCTTTAAAATTTATTTCTGTTTGTGTGGGAGTGTTTATTTAATTTTGGGTTCACACTGTTGGGTCAGACTGTCCGTGGGAACACCAAACAGTTCATTTTTGGAACAAACTGGAGAGTGGACCCCACCCCACTCCCTATATTCGGCTAACTCACCCTCTCCCCTCATTACTCATGTTTCATTCTCTTCCTCTCATCCTCTTCTTCTCTTTCAAGCTTCAAGAGGCCAAAACCTTCAAAGATCTTCACCCCTCTTCCATCTCTAACTTCAAGATTGCTAAGGAAGGTCAAGCTCTTCATCTTCAAGCTCTCCTAACAATCCTAGGGCTTGACATCCTTCCATTGGTAAGTTTTCTAGAAACCCCCAAATTCTAGGGTTTCATTAGTTTTCTAAATTTTGAGTTATTCATGGACTTCTTTCACTTTGTATAGTTTCATTGGAGTATATAGAGCTTCTCTTTCATATCCTAACCATTTCTATGGAGAATTTCTTATGTGGGTAAGTTTTCCCAATCTCTAACAACCTAGGGTTTGCTAGTTTCATGATTTCTATCCTAACCTTGGGTTGTTCTTGATTAGTGGTGCATACTTGAAGCATCCTTCAAGATTCTAGCACAAGCATTGAAGCTATTTTGGATTTACTTAGCTCTCTTGAGTTGCCATTGATTTTTGGAAGCTAAGCTTTGAGGTAGATTTACATTGTGCAATTATATATGTTATACTTGTTTAAGATGCCTTGAGTTCACTTTTATGCTAGGAGAAAACTTAAACATATGTATTAGGACATTCCCACAAAGTTATAATGTTAGGGATTTTTGCCTAAATGTGAATTATATGCTTTGGTTGTACTAGTTGAAAATTTGGGGTGTTAAATGTAATTAAAATGATGTTATGAGAATAATTTAGACACATGCATTAGGTTTTCCCCAAAGTTGTAAATTTATGGTTATATGCCTAATTGTGAATTTACATGTTTTGGTTGTTCTATAGTTGATTATGTGATGCTAGACGTGCCTAGGATGCTCCCTTTATGTGTAAAAGCATGCTAGGACGTTAGTATAGAAATCCTTGTTAGGAACGTTAAATTATGAAATTTAATTACTTTCTTTGAAGTTCTTGATATCATGTCTAATGGACTAAATTATTGCTTAGTCTATTGTAGTGGATCATCTTTAATGCCATTGTTAACATCATATGCATTGAGGCCTAATCGGCAAGCATTCATGTATCACGACATAAATGTTTTATTTGGAAAAGAGAGAAAAACTCCATGTGTGGGAATTCGATTTAAGAAATCCGGACATGGGTTGTGATGTGAGACAGGGAGAATGACCCTTAGAAACATTCAAACTCCAAACTATATTCGGGTAGCTCCCGGAAGTTGGTATGCTACACTCCATGCATGGGTGGCTCATGGTCCGGTAACGAGAGAAATGTGCATTTGTCACGCATAGCCTTGCGGCTTTAAACATTTCATTGTAGCCATGGTGGCGATTCATTGCACCTCATTTCATTTTAGTCATAGATAGCATATAGACTTGTTACAATGTTTTCTATGAGCCGTCGTTCTCATAAAAACGACAAAACATTTTTCAGGTAAGCTTGATGAGGACAAAGGGCATATGTGACCCGACGCGTGAACTATGAGGCATTTTGTTCTATTTTGAAGACTCATGCTTAGTTATGTATATGAATAGCTCTCTTGTTGATTCAGTCATTTTGGGAGATTGTAAATGTTTAATGCTTTGAAACTTAGAGTATTAAGGTTTTACAAAAACTTCGTGAGCTTAGGCTCTTATCTCTTGTATTTGAGAAGCTTCTTTGATTTTAATGGGACAAATGTTAGCCCTTGCTTTCATGGTTATTTCTTTCAATTGTTAAACTCACTTTATGATGATGTATTTACTTTCCGAGGTCGTTGAACCTCTTTAAGTTCTTGTCTTTTTGATTTACATGTCAATTGTTTGTTTTTCTCTTTTGTTTGAATCCTTGCCGGATTGGTTTGGGTAGTTGCTTTTATGAGAGTTCATTTGTTGTAGTTTAGTTCGTTTTATAGTTGGGTCCTTGTCGGATCAAACCCCTCTTTTAATTCCAACAAGGTTTCAAACATTTAAACGTTCTAAATCTCTCCCATTCTCTTTCTCCCCTCTCCCCCTCTTTGATCTCTTTCCCTTTCTCAAATATTATTCCCTTTTACTTATGTTGGAATTATGTATATATATATTTTTAAAATGTTTCTCAATGTGAAAATACACATGTATATGTGTTTAGAATACATTCCCTATATCTCTCTCCCCTTTTTTCTCTCTTTATCTCTTTCACTTCTCGTCTTTAATAAATTTCGAGTACATGAAGTTCCGTTTGGTCTAGGCACGTGTTATATGTTATTTAGGACTTGTTTAGTCATACATTGATGTTTAAACTCGAGAATTTAGAAATGTTGGGAATGTTTCGAAAAGCTGTCAACGCTGCTGTCAAATAAAAACTGCTACTGATATTTCAATTTTTTGCCCAAATGGTGCAGAATTGGAAAAAATGTCATTAGACAAAAGTTGTGCAGAATCAAATTTTACATGGACTATGGCAGACAGAATGTGAAAATTTCAAAGACATAGTCACTTATGGGTGTTTTAAAATTCAGCAATTGTAAAAAATGACCTTTTATCAAATTCATTGTAGTTTTTCCTTTTCTCCTTGATATAGTGCTTGCCCAGAAAGTCTTTTAATGTGATTTCAAATGCTTTCATCTTTGATGGACTAGTTAACATGTAAGTCCATTTTGGATTTACGTATTAGTAAGTCATCCTTGTAGGAACCCCCGTGGGTTTCCAAAGTCGCTTCCGCATTGTGATTGGATTTTAATTCTTTTCTCTCTATCTTTTTCTCTTTTCTCGCGCTTCAATTTTCGGGGCGTGACAGATTGGTATCAGAGCTAACCGGGTTCAAATACCTAGGGGCTATGGGTGTTTTCTTTTGGGTTTATCGCATTTCCATTTGTGTTTACTCTGTGCCTACTCCTTATTGCATTCTCCGTTTAAGTTGCACATGTTGAGGCGTTGCGATGCTGTGTGGGTATACGTATGTGTTGAGTGCCTTCGAGACTTACGTGCTTACATGTTAAAAGAGCTTACTTGTTTGATATGCTATTTATGCTAAGTGCTTACATGATAAATGTTTACATGTTCAAGTGCTATGTGTTTCCATCTATGAATCTTTTGCATTATGTCTTGGTGTGGATGTCTGATGGTATTTAACTATTGACCGTGAAAGGTTTAAAAGTATATATATGAGGGTTTCCTTATTTGGATTATTCGCTCGACATACTATGCCTGGTAAGGTTGGTGGTTAGGTGTCGATCAGTGCTTCACACCAAGCTGTATGCTTAAGGACCTCTGTTGTGTTTATAAAATTTACGTTACTTGCTATTTCCATTTACGTTGTTGAGATAGCATATTTAGGTGTTGCACGCCTACATGATTATATGTTCACCTGCTTGCATGCTCATGTGGTTTACATGCTTATAGTAGAATATATTGAGATCATCTATTGTATTATAGATGGAGAAATTTCATTTTTTGAAAAAAAAAAAAAAAAAAAAACTCAGAGATATAAAGTTTTAAACTTTTTGGAAAACCAACATGTGTATATGTTGTTAGTATATGAAGAGATGCTTTATATGCTTTTATAGTATATATTGATAGACTGGTTATGTTGTTAATCACAAGTTGGTGTGAGTAGCTTGTTGGGCTATGTTTCGTTAAGTTGTATCTTCGGATCCTTGTGGTTGTGCCTTAGCACATATTGTTTCTTTCTTTTGAGATGCATACCTTCGGATAGCAGCAGAGTTGTTTAGCAATCGGTGCTATTTTTCTTTAGTACCTTGGGTACGTTTTCCTCATTTGTGAGTTCCGCATCGTGTTGGAATAGTCCTCTCTTTTGCCAGGCTATTGTATTCCCTTTCCGTGAGAGACTCTTTGATAAGTTGTTTGTTGTATCTTGAAATTATATTTTCAAGCAAATTGCACTACTCTCTATCGCATGAAGTGCTTTGTAGGGTTGTAAGTACCTACCTTTTTCAACGTATGGTTACGTAATTGGTTGATTGATGATGGAGTGGTTTTTTTTCCCATTCTTCGGGATGAACTGTGGTTCCTCTTTCTTTATGGGGACTTTTACGTTTAAATGTCTGTTAGATATTGCTTTTACTACCTTAAGTATATTTATTCTTTGAGATGGGTTGTTGCTTGTTGGGTCCCAATCCATTGCATTCATGTTAGACTTTACAGTGAACTATCAGTTACCCTCCTATATGATTTATTGCATATAAGGAAATTCTGTTGTGTGAGTTATTGTTGGATCTTGACTCAAGCTTCTTGTTCTAAGCTTAGACTTGTATCGGTTCATTTTTATCGCTCCTTTGCATGGTGGGTGTCGTTTGTGAGTATTCTCCGCGACTCTAATATTTGTCTATTATGAGACCATGTTATTGTTAATTGCAGAAGTTTTCCTTATTTCATAGTGAAACTATAAATCTTGCGAGTTAGTGAAAATTTTCTTCACTAAGCTCTTTATCATATTTACATAATCTTGCTAAGAAAGTTTCTCCTAAAGGTGGTCAAAATTCTATTATGTGGTTATAGTTATCGATATTTACCGAGTCCTATTTGAACTTCGTTAACATTGGATGGTTAACACTTTGATGATTGTTTAGAAACACAA
Organism: Hydrangea macrophylla; assembly: GCA_033977485.1. Lineage (NCBI taxonomy): Eukaryota > Viridiplantae > Streptophyta > Magnoliopsida > Cornales > Hydrangeaceae > Hydrangea > Hydrangea macrophylla. Next base: position 130,061,674 of record CM066989.1, on the reverse strand, counting down.
GTTATTTTAGTGTTTCCTCCTTGTGGACAAGTTTGGCTCTTCATTTAGTAATACTTGTTCGAAGTAAATCTATTTTCTTGTTTGGTCCTAGTGACCTTTGGCTCTTTTAAGAGTATTGTTTTATGTTCATTCCTAGCTTGTTTGGAAAAGCTGTTTTTCATATGCTTTTGATTTCAAAACCTTTCGTTGAACGAGAACTCGTACCTTGTCGGCTTGATATTTTCTTTTGGGGTGAGGCATGATGATTTTTAGTTTCGCCACCCATGGACTTCAAACTTGGGTGTTTCATGGTGTTGTATTAAGATGTCCTTTTCCTTGGACTTCTTGACTATTGGATTAATATTCTTCAGCGGTCTTGCCTTTTTGAGTTCATCAATTTTGATTGTATTGGACTCGAGTATGAAAAATTTAATAACTTCAAATATTTCCCTACTTATTGAGAGATAGATTGATTTGGACGATTTAGTTACCAAGTTCTTCGAGTTGACGCTTTTGTGAACTCGTCATTATTAGACTCCTTGGGAGTATGACCTTGTATCATGATTTGATTTCTTGTTATTGGTTGCCTTGGTTGTTGTTTACTAAGGCTAGATCCCAGTATCGTTGTTCATGAAATAAAAGTTCTTATTTCATTCTTGGAGACCTTCCATTGTCCCTTACAGGAAAAATTACTTATACCTTGACTTACTATGATAGTGTCCATAGTAACTTTTGTTGGATTGGTGTAGTTGTTAGCAAGGTGGAATAATTTATTTCTATTTCACGACTTCGAAGTTTTATGAATCCTTCAAACCTGTGGGCAATGCCTATTGTCTCAAACGTTATTGTTCCATAAATCCTATGACTGGTCCATAGGGATTCTTTTGCTAATTATCGAGTGGTGTATATTCGACCATAGTGAGTTTCATTATTTGATCCCATCGTTTTAACTCTTTCTCCATTGTTGTGACAAAGAGTGCTTCGTTGGACTCATTTTCTCTTGTTTGCGTGTTAGTGCAAGAAGAACACATGATTGTATATCGTTTCATACTGGTGTTCTTTTACCAGTATGTCGATCATTCTATGTTGGAGAGTTAGACCATTTTGGTTCTACATTTATTATTGATGATCTTAACAGATCGAGTGTATCATGGTTATGAGCTTTTGAGAGCTGATCAAACCCTTTTCTCTTTGAATTCCTACCTTTCAATGGTTTGAATTTTGATGTCATTCAAGAAAAATTTGCATTGAGCACTTGGTGCGATCCTGCTAATTTTATCAGTGAGACTTGTTTTACTTCCCCATCGTGGGATTACCGTGGCTTGTGTTTGTGTTAGATCGTTTCAATCTTTCGACTTTGTCCTTGCCTTATGCGAAGGAAAAGTCTTGGTGTTCGCTTGTTGTGCGATTGGTTGTGGTGGTTGAGGCAACTTCTTTATATGTTCTCTCCTCCTTGTCGTAAGTTTTTGGATGGTTTTTTTTTTAAAGAACTTACTTTGGTTATTGCTTACTGGTGACGTAGTTTCACAATAGTATCTGGCTTGAGGAATGATGTCGGATATTGTTCCCTCTCTTCGAGTGATGTCTCGGTATCACGAAATTTGGAGTTTCAGTTTTGGGATTTGATTCTTGTATATCTCCATTCTTGAAGTAAATTGTTTAATTGTTTCGACTTTTGCATCGATTTCTTTGGGTTGTAACGAGTCGCGTAGGCCACAATTTTATTCATGATTCGGTCAAGGCGCATGTAATACCCTATATTTTCGGATGCATGGTTATATAAATAAGACCCTGTATGCTTGTGTGAACCTTTGGTGAAGAACCTTTCTCGATCGATTGAACTCTTCTCGAACGATTGAACTTCTGTCATTCTCGATCGATCGAACCTACTTCGAGCGATCGAATCTCTGCCGACCTGATTCTGTGATGTGGACCCTTTCCCGAGCGATTGAACTCCTTTCAATCGATCTAACCTTAACCGACCTGTTCTCAATCGATCGAACTAACTTCGATCGATCGAACGTTGTATTTTCAGTATACGTGTTTGCCACCTGCCCTTCTTGTTTCCCTATATATATACGTGTGTTTTGTGTGTGTGTGGTGTTTGGGCAGTTCAAGAGAGTTAGAGAGAGAGAGCTTGTGTATGTGGGTATGTTCTATATATATAACTGTGTATATGTGCATGTGTATATATATATATACTTACAAGAAGAGAGAAGAAGGAGAACAAGAAGAGGAGGAGGAAGAAGAAGAAGAAGAAGAGGAGAACAAGAAGAAGAGGAGAAGAAGAAGAGGGACGGAGAGAGACCAGAGAGAGACAGAGAAGGAGAGGAGAGAGAGAAAGCTCGCCGTCACCATAGCCACCGCTGCGGAGCTCGGAATGCCGCCACTGGACCGCCGGAGTGAAGTGAGTTTCATTAACTCACCCGAAGAATGATTCTAGGATGATTTCTGCAGTTTGGAACGTTTATATTATGTGACCCCGAGACCTTTGTTCGTCTCTGCTCAGTTTCTGGGTGGAAGATGAAGTTCGAGCGATTGAACTATTCTCGATCGATCGAACTTGCAGTTTCCTCAATCTATCAAAGGGACTTCAATCGATCGAACTTAGTTTGACCTCAATCGATCGAGAGGACCTCAATCAATCGAACCTCGCAGAACATGATTAATTTCTGTTGTTTATTTTATGAACCGTTTAGCTGTTTAAATGCTAATCCATGCCTTTAATATGCGATATTGTTAATTTAAGAGATAATGCAACACTGTTATGAGAGGAACTGTTTAAATGTTATATGTTGATATTATTAACCGAATAGCAGAACGGAACACAACTGCATGCTAATAATCAGTAATGAGTAGTTAGGTGGAATACAGAGCATATGGTAGTCTGGTTATCTAGAGCATGAGCATTGCACAACATGTGGTCAGCATGCATGGGATAATGACGTGAAGAGATAAGAGAATATGATGAGAAATGGGATATGTGCTTCAATGTGGAATAATGAGATATTTGTACTTTGGATCCGTGGGATCAACGGCTGACGAGCCGGGTGGACGTGGGATGGTTAGAGTTCCTAGTGCGCCTCTCGCTGTTGAAGACGTCCAGTGATGCGTATGCACTGTTGAAGACGTCCGACTAGTGCTCTAATGTATTCTCAGCTGTGTAGACGACCAGTGAGGGTATACGCATCGTTGAAGACGTTCGATGTGCCGTTCTATTGTTTACAGATAGGTGGTACCGTGTAGACGACCGGTAACCCCATCAAGGGATTGTGGGACCTACTGCCTAGTCGGGTGATTCCGATTGGCATTATTGTATGGACGAATGGATATCAGATTGGTATTATGAGATTGACGTATGGATACAAAGATGGATAGAGGTATGAATGTGAGTACGTATATGATGAGATTAATGTTCAGTCGTGGATTCAGCGTCCCGACGTAAAGGTATATGCATGGGTGGTTGTATGGGTTACATGCATGGATTTGGTGAATACGTGATGAGATATTTATTCCATGATCGTTATTATTGTTTTCATTTAATATGATTTCTGTTATCGTTGAATTCATATACAGTTTAATGAGACCTTTGCTATGTCCGAGAGTGACGCCATTGTTAAGAGATTAACCGCATTTGAAGATGCTGAACAATAACGGTGAGGAGTGTTGTTTAGTGTACTCACTCAGCTTTGTATCCAAAGCTGATGGCGTTTGTGCCCTGGACATTCCAATGTCTAGAGCTTCGCAGGACTTGAGGACGAGAGACTGATGTTCTGCCGGTCTTGGAGTTGAAGGCTTGGAGAAGAAGACGTGCTGCTTGTAATAGTTAGTTTGTATATCTGTTGTACTGTTGTTATTATTGTTATAGGCCTGAGACTATAAGCCAGCTGTTGTAATAGTTTTAGTAGACTTTTATAATTGGTACTTGGGCATCTGTTGCTTCCATACCTTTTATAGTTTCCGCTGTAGCCTCTGATTATGTTAATAAGATATGTTCTATGAATAGCATCCTCCCTATCGTGGTGTTTATTGGTTTGAGTAGATGACAATGCGGTTATTCACCCGTCATTCCCTATGGACCCATAAAGGAAATTTATTTTTCTCTATTTATGCTGTTCCGGGGCGTGACAAGATTTTTGGTATCAGAGCCTAGGTTTCAGTTGTTAACCGCTTGTCTTTTGTGATTAGGACTCGAGTTCTAAGTTAATGTCAATAGCACGAGGATTAGCTGAGATGAGACTAAGCTGTTATCTTGTCACCGAGACGAGAAGTTAGATGAATCCATCTGAGAATGTTTCGTTAACAGGTAGTAACTGCTAGAGCCGATAAGAATCGTTAGAACTGTTAATAGCTGAGTTCACGGAGAACAATGCGTTGAGAATTAGTTGTGGTTGTGGAGATCCTATATATATAGAACCGTTGGATTTTAGACACTGACAAATCCCGAATCAATCTCGGAACAGTCGGTATGATCTAGAAATAGAAAGAGGTTTAGGATAAGATTATCCTGTTACCTTGAGCCACATGTTAGTTGAGTGTTCTCACATTTTAGTTGAACAATACTCATAGTCTGGAACCTGGGAATGGAAATAGAATGTTTAGATTTGACGTTACGTGTAGAACCTATAGTTTCGTAACCCGTGTCTTGAGCATAGATATATTGGAGTACACTTGGTAGATAGACTGACCTTGTGGTTATTATTATTTATGTAAGGTATCCGTATTGCTTAATGTGATTGTATTATATAGTGGTACTATATATTGGTTACCACATGTTTTGTTCTTGCTTGAGCTGTAAGATAGAATGCGTCTGACGGAATAGATTTTCATTTTAGGTAGCGACACCGAACACTACCAGTACTCGCTATGGTTAGGACGACTCGAGTAAACCCGGGCCAGCTGAATGGAGTACCTGAATTAGTACCTCCTGAGATAGATCCAACAGGAATGGTCGGAGTTTTCATTCGTCGCATGGAACAAGTTATCAATCGTGCGGATCACGTCATCGACAATGAAGCACCAGTATGTCAGACAAGAGTCAAGCTGCTAAAGGAATTTCGTGCTCTTCAACCAGAGACCTTTACCGGATTAACGGGAGCATGGCAAGCTGAGCAATGGATTCGCCAGATAGAATTGATATTTGAGACACTTGAATGTACTGACACTGAGAAAAGACATTTGGCAGTATTTCAATTGACATTCTCAGCAACAGATTGGTGGGACGCAGTGAAAGCTACGATAGGTGAAGAAGCTGTAGCAAGAATGACTTGGGAATCATTCAAGACTCGATTTCTAGAGAAGTACTTCCCAGAATCCGAGAAGAACAAAAGGGAAATGGAGTTCATCCAATTAGTTCAGGATAGTTTGACAGTGCCCGAATATACAACTCAATTCGAGAGGCTATCACGATTTGCACCGCATATGATCGATACACCTAGAAGGAAGATAAAAAGATATCATCAAGGACTAGTTCCGCATATTCGTCATATGACTATAGGACATTTAGATCAATCTTTCGAAGCTCTGGTAGAAATGGCAATGAAATTGGAAGACGACACTCAAATTAGTGAAGGGCAACGATCTAATCTAGCATTTCTAGAGTACGATCAGTTTCTCCTAACAGATCAGAGCGGAAGGGACAGTCAGGTTGTGTTGGCCGCTAACCGAGTTCAACAAGGAAACACAGAGAGAAGTTACATAGGCAACCGCCAGAAGCGTAAGAGATTTGAGACCGACAAGAAAGAATCAAAACTAGTGGCGACTCCGACGCAGCACAGAGAATGAGATATCTGCTACAATTGTGGAGTAGCAGGGCACCATTCCCAAGAATGCAGAACATCAAGGAAATCTAATGGACGAGGGATACGATGCTTTAACTACGGTAAAGTTGGTCATGTCAGTAAGTTTTGTCCAGAACTGGAGATGCAACACAATGTTCCGTCGCGACAAGTATCACAGGGGCAGACCCACTAAACAAGTAATGGATCTCGACTTAGACAAGGACGATAGACAGAAGGTACAATACTCAGCACCTACATCATGTATTATATATGATCCCAATATTGCAGGAAGTTTGGTATTCGTTTGATTTGATTGTAAGAAGATTTGCCTACACCGTAAATTGTAGTTACCTGAACAATTCGTTTGACACTGATCGACAGTAGTTATCCAAATATAGATATAACATCAATTGCATCCCATATGACTTCTTTTACATCCCTATAAGACTTCAAATGCATCCTTATATGACGTCAATTGCCTCCCTATCGAAAGACTATGCCAACCGTTGGTAAGTTGGATAGAGACTAGAGATGAGGAATCTCAATTTTCTTGAGACATAGACTTGACAAGAAACGACAAACTAGAAGATTTCAAGTCTATAAGAGAGGATACTAGTGACGCAGAGACGATACCAGAATTACGAGTACCACGGAAGATTGCTTTTTGACACCGAGTTCCTAATTTGGACACCCACAATCAACTAGTGAGTTAAAACTCACTTAAACATGTGTTAATAAACACCAATTAATTATGCTAATGCACGCCTAAATCATGATTAACAATTAATCGCGGGAGCGGGTGTTACATCTCTCCCCTCCTTAAAAGAAGTTTTTCCCCAAACTTAAAGTACCTCAAGATTCGAATAGGAATGGGTACTTCTCACGCATCTCATCCTCCTGTTCCCATGTAGCCTCTTCAACAGAGTGATTCCGCCACAAAACCATAACCAATGGAATAGTCTTGGTCCTCAGAAATTAAACTTTTGCATCGAGAATCCTCACTGGATGTTCTATGTAAGTCAAGTCTTCCCTAATTTCTAATGGTTCTGGAGTAATGATATGACGTGAATCTGACACACAACGTCGCAACATTGATACGTGGAATACATTATGCACATTCTCCATTTCTTGTGGTAGCTCTAACCGGTATGCTACTGGTCCAACTCTACCAATAATCTCAAATGATCCAACGTACCTTGTATTCAGTTTTCCCCATTTTCCAAACCTCACAATCCCTTTGGTCGGTGACACCTTTAGAAACACGTAATCACCCACTTCAAACTCTATGAGTCTCTTTTTCAAATCCGCGTAGCTCTTGTAACGACTTTGAGCCGTTTGTAACCGTTGCTGTATCAACTTAATGTTCTCGGTAGTCTGCTGAACTATCTCAGGTCCCAATAGTTTACGTTCTCCTACCTCAGCCCAACAAATCTGCGAACGACATCTACGCCCATATAAAGCCTCAAAAGGTGCCATCCCAATACTGGATTGAAAACTATTATTATAAGTAAATTCCGCCAATGGTAAGTGTTGTTCCCAATCACCCTTGAAATCAAGAACACATAGTCTAAGCATATCTTCTAATATCTGAATTACCCGCTCTGACTGTCCGTCAGCCTGAGGATGGAAAGCAGTGCTAAAATTCAACTTCGTGCCCATAGCTTCTTGTAAACCCTTCCAAAATCTTGATGTAAATCTACTATCCCTATCCGAGATGATAGACACTGGAACTCCATGAAGCCTTACAATTTCCTGAACATACAACTCTGCCAACTTCATCGGATCATTAGTCTTAATGGGTAGAAAATGCGCAGACTTGGTTAATCGGTCAACGATTACCCAAATACTATCATTTGATCTTCTAGATTTTGGTAAACCTGCTACAAAATCCATCGTGATGTTTTCCCATTTCCATTCCGGTACTGGTAATGGTTGTAATAATCCTGCTGATCTTTGATGTTCCGCTTTTACCCGTTGACACACCAAACACTTTGCCACGTATTCGGCTATTTCTCGCTTCATTCCAAACCACCAATAGTTCTCTCGTAGATCACGATACATTTTAGTACTTCCCGGATGAATGGAATATTTGGTGTTGTGCGCCTCTTCTAGAATCGTCTCTTTAATCCCATTAACGTCGGGTACACAAATTCGATTTCTATATTTCAATACACCATCCACATAAGTAAAATCCGGTTGTTCACCCTCAGGTATTCCGTCACAAATCTTCCTCAAATTTGGGTCTTGAAGCTACTTCATTCTAATCTCATCCACAAGTGTCGGTTGCGCTATAATAGCCGTCATCAAAGCTCCCTCAGTTCTTGGAATTACTTTAAGGTCTAATAGTTCCATTTCACGAATTAGTTTCTCTTGAGAAGTCACTACATAAGCTAAATTACCAGTTGACTTTCGACTCAATGCATCGGCCACCACGTTGGCCTTTCCCGGGTGATATTGGATCGATAAATCATAATCTTTCATTAACTCCAACCACCGTCTCTGTCTCATATTTAAGTCTCTCTGAGTGAATATATACTTCAAGCTTTTGTGATCCGTGTAAATTTCACATTGTTCCCCGTATAGGTAATGTCTCCAAATTTTCAAGGCAAAGATCACCACTGCCAATTCTAAGTCGTGTGTTGGGTAATTGGTTTCTTGTGGTCTCAGTTGCCGTGAAGCATATGCAATTACTTTGCCATTCTGCATTAGAACACATCCTAAACCTCGATGCGAAGCATCGCTGAATACAACAAACCCCTCAGTCCCCGACAGAATAATCAGTATCGGTGCTGTTATAAGTCTAGTCTTCAATTCCTTGAAACTTTCCTCACATTCAGAACTCCAAACAAAAGGAACATCTTTTCTCATTAGCTGAGTCATAGGCATCGCAATTCTGGAGAAGTTTTCTACAAATCTTCGGTAATACCCGGCCAAACCCAAAAAACTTCAAACTTCTGACACATTTTTCAGTGGATTCCAATTGACTACTGCTTCAATTTTCTGTGGGTCCACTGAAACACCTTCTTTAGAAATCACATGTCCCAAAAATGCTATCTCCGTAAGCCAAAACTCACATTTCTTCAATTTACCAAATAACTTCTTCTCGCGAAGTCGTTGCAATACCAATCGTAAATGTTTTTCGTGATCTTCAACACCTTTAGAATAGACTAAAATATCATCAATGAAGACAATTACAAATTCATCTAAGTATTCCTTGAATACCTAGTTCATCGAATTCATAAAAGCTGCGGGCGCGTTGGTAACTCCGAATGGCATGACCATAAACTCATAATGTCCATATCGAGTCCTGAACGCTGTCTTTTCCACATCCTTCTCCTTAACTTTCAGCTGATGGTAGCCCGATCTCAAATCGATGTTCGAGAAAACTTGTGCTCCTTGAAGCTGATCGAACAAATCATCAATCCTCGGTAATGGATACTTGTTTTTAATGGTCAACTTGTTCAGCTCCCGATAATCAATACACATACGCATGGTCCCGTCTTTCTTCTTGACAAATAAAACTGGTGCTCCCCACGGTGAAACACTAGGTCGAATAAATCCTTTGTCGAGCAACTCTTGTAACTGGTTCTTTAATTCTTTCAGTTCCACGGGTGCCATTCTATATGGTGTCTTCGATACTAGTTGTGATCCAGGTGCTTCTTCAATAGTAAACTCAATCTCCCGCTCGATCAGCACATCTGATAAATCCTTAGGAAATACATTCGGAAACTCCCGTACTATCGAAATATCCTCAACTCGAGTCCCCGTGACACGTGTATCAATTACATTACATAGGAATCCTTGACAACCCTTTTTCAACAACTTCCCAGCCTGAATTACTGATATCATATATGGTGGCGCTGCTACACCAACCCCTTAGAAGGTAAACTCTTTTTGCCCTGGTAATTGGAAATTAACCCTTTTCTATTCACAATCAATTGTAGCCTGATTTGTAGACAACCAATCCATACCCAAGATTACGTCAAAGTAGTTGATGGTTAATGGAATCAAATCAACAGTCAATACCTTATCACTTACTCTGATTTTACATGCTTTGAACACTAAAGAGGTCACCAACGGTTTACTTAGGGGTAATGATATAGATAAATCACACCCTAAGGATTCTGACATGCTATCCAAATGTTTGACAAATTCATGTGAAACAAATGAGTGTGTTGACCCTGAATCTATCAAAATTCGTGCTGGATGTGAACAGATATGAAGTATACCTGACACCACGGAGTCGGTAGCTGATACATTTCCCAGTGCAAGTTGAAAAGATTTCCCTTGCCTCTGCTCCACACCTTTCCCTTTATCAGTGGGCAGTCCCGATCTTGCTCCGCTGGACGCCATAGAACTTGTCCCTTGTTGTCGCTTCTTTGGACAATCCTTGGAAAAATGTCCCGGCTGCCCACAATCAAAGCATTTACCCCTCATATCTGGAATTGAGCTCACAGAGCTCAGTGGTTGTGATCTAGCTTGCGGACAATTCTTGGATATATGCCCCACTTGCTTACAAATGTTGCACGTGCTGAGCAAGTAACAAACTCCCCCATGTCGTCGATTACACGTAGGACACAACGGTCGAGCTCCCTCAAAAAATGAACTTCCACTTTGACTACCTGAACCTGACCCAGGCCCTCTTGAAAATGGTTTCTTGAAGAAGCCTTGCCCCTTCCCTTTATCTTCACCTTGTTGCTTTCCTTGTTGCCCTTGCTTATATTTGTTAATATCTCGTTCGGCTATGAGAGCTGCATTTTGGACTTGAGCCACAGTTCCAAATTCATGAGTATCCACCCTACATTGGATGTTATCCCTCAACCCTTCTTCAAACTTTCGAGCTTTGTCTTCCTCGGTTATCACTGTATCCTTTGCAAATCGAAGCAATTCACTGTACTTGGAGATGTATTCGTTCACCGTCATATCTCCTTGTTGGAGATTCATGAATTCCCGACGCTTCTGTGCTTTAGCTGCTCGAGGGAAATATCGTATATAGAATTCTTCGATAAACTTATCCCAAGTGGTCGGCCTACCTTGCAGTAAATTTACCCACCAATTCTGGGCACCTTCCTTCAAAGTGTCTGTAGAAAATGTAATCTTTTGGTCTTCAGTACATTCTATAGCACGGAATATTCGTTCCATATCCGATACCCAGTGAATAACTGTCATTGGATCCGGACCCCAATCAAACGTAGTCGGTTTCCTCTTATAGAATTGCTCAATCGTAACACGGTCCACCCTTGGTTCAGGATTCGGATTCGCATACCTTTCATTTACTGGTGGCACTCGATCACCAACGGCACCAACGAAATTAGTTATCATGTCCACTAAACGATCCATTCTTGCATCAAGTTCTCGGTTTTGGTCCATTTTTCCCAAATTCTTGCATGCCAATCAAATATGCATAAATACTATGCATGCTATGCCATATTTCATATGATATAAATGATTAAGCAATCATAATATAGCATCAATAATCATATGCATATATGTAATGCATCTACGTGCTCAATATCTACGCGTTATGCTCAAGTCGCCATCTCTCGTCCCAAAGTTTCTAAGCTTATTGCTTTGATAACACTAAATGTCACGCCCCGGATCCACACATGTGAACCCAAGACATGTGGCACGCCACCAAGGCCTTCAAACATCAAGTTAGGAATGAGAAGGAATGAAAACATGCTCAAATCAACCTTTAAGTTAGACAAAACAAGACCAAGGGCAAAATGGTCATTAATAAGATATAGCAAATTTTATATCAAAAAATAGGTTTTTGAGTACCGGTTCCAACTCAAAAAATGGCGCGCAAAACCGAATTTTCTAGAAGAAGTTATGTCCGTTACCGTAAAAGTCGACGTGCTGTCAAAATGTGAGCGGATCGATCCGCTCCAAAAGTCGGATCGATCCATTTAAGGATTTCTCAATCAGAATGCCCCCGAAAAAAGGCCGGATCAATCCCTTCAATAACCCGGATCGATCCGGGCTCTGCAGAAGTCATTTTTGCTGTAAAAAACTCTGCTAAACATGCCCAAACATCACCAACATCAAACCAAACCTCTTGGAAACTTACAAAAACATTTCAAAATTATTTCTAAACCATTTCAAAACATTCCCAAGTGACTCTAACAAGTTCATATACAATAAACAAAATATGAAATGCAATCTCTCCCACATACTCCCCAAATCTCTCCCAAATACTCCCAATGCTACTATGATCAACCAAAACACGTTTTTAAACAAAATTTTCATTCAAACATGCCCAAAACTACATGATCAAGGCATGGAAAAAATACCAACAACATTCTAAGCTTCAATTTCCATATTTACACAAGTTTAGGAGCGATTAAACCAAAACTAACATATCTCTCCAAGTTTTAACATAAACTCAAGTTAACTATTACAAACCACAAGTTTTGCACCAAAACTATAAGTTTAGCTCAAAAACAATTATATACATGAAACTACAACATTTACAAGCTTCCTCGACTCGATGAACCCCAAGCTCATCTCCCCGGATTCTCGCCGTCGTGCTCACGTACAATGGTTATTCAATAACCACTACAATATATAAGCTATATGCTTAGTGAGAGATATCAATCAAGCACACGGATGACATATCATGTTTATATTCAACTCAACAAATAAATTGATCTCCGGATAAGCAAGTATTTCCTCTGTCACTACCCGCAAGTCCGCGACTTCCCCAATAGTCCACGGCACAAGCCCACGCCACCCACGTGCGGTCTAATGCCATTGTCGGCAACAAGTGGTCGTCACCACGGAACAATCTCATGGCGGATTCATACGAGCTTTCCTTTGACCCAAATAGGTAACTAAACATGCTCACATAAAACATATCACCATGCTTTTCACAAAATCATAGCTAAGCATATGTAATTAAGGTAAATAGGCATGTTATCAACATTCAAAGAACATAACCATGATTCTCATCCAAAAACAAGATTGAAACCACTCACCTCTTCACAATTTGTTCCTAGTTGTGAAATTAAAGCCCAAATCTACTCTGGGTTCAAATCCTACATGAATTCGACCAACTACGGATTACCGCTCCGAATTGGGTCTGAAAAATTACGACGATTATACTTAATAAAATCAGTACCAAAATGTAGAACTCACCCCTACGAGTCCAAATTCGGTCTCGGAATCGAAATTGGTAGTTGAACGGCGCGTCGAACGACGTCGTAGAGCTCCGGCAAACCCCCGTCTCCTTTCTCTCTCTCTAACCGACTGAAAATTGAAGAAGAAGAGATATGGATCTCCTCTTAATTCCCAGCTCATATATGGTTTTATCTTTTTATTATAAAACCCACCAATTTTCTAGTTATTTGCAATTTCACCCCTAACTAGTTTTATGACTAACTATTTAGTCCTCCAAACTTAAGTAGGTATTTGTCTATGTCTCGCATGGGTCCCACATAATTTTATGAAGTTGCTAATTAGCCTACTAATTATGTAACGTGTTCATTTCGTCCTCACCAAGGTATTCCCAAATGACCACACAAATGGTCTCTAATAATAAACAATATATTCTAAACAACATATAAATATCTCACATATGCCTTAATAAACATTTAAGCACATAAGGGTGATTTCACCATCTTTGTCCCATCACAATGGAACTTTCTCAACTCATGTCCCAATTTGGGACTGCCACATTGGCCAACTTTGGGTTCCCAATTTGGACACCCACAATCAACTAGTGAGTTAAAACTCACTTAAACATGTGTTAATAAACACCAATTAATTATGCTAATGCATGCCTAAATCATGATTAACAATTAATCGCGGGAGCGAATTTGTTTGGTTAGGTGCGAATTTGTTTGGTTGGAAAATTCCTCATAGGATATTTGTGGAATTATATAAGTGCGAGCGTGTCAGGCAAGTTATTGCCAATGTGTGTGATGTAACAAATATCCAAACTACGCCTCACCATGGAGATTGTGGTGATGTTCGATGCCTTAACAAGGACCTTTATTGTGTGAGATGAAATCAAGTGTAAAATGTAAGAAAATGTGAATGCAATGTTAGGAAATGAGATACCGAAAGTACTTCGAACCAAACAAACATGCTTCGAACTAAAGAACATGCAAATCTTAACTATGCGATCTCGAATCGTTTATCTACTTCGAGCAGTAGGACTAAACTAAAGGAAATACTAACAAAATATATACTGTAAATTAAGAGTACACTAATTAAACTAATGAATGAAACTAAACTAGAGTAAACTAAAAGTTAAGTTAATTAGAGACCCTAGTGGCCAAACAGTAAAGAAAAAGAAACTAAATAAATGGCCATGGTGGCCGGTGAGCATGAAGAAGAAAGTTGTTGTATTAATGCATTTTGTTTTTGGAGAAGGACCCTTACAAAGTTGCACAATACATCTATTTAGAAACCTATAACTACCCATTTGAATTTGAATATTTCCCTCCTATTACATTAACTACCAATTCAAATTCATGTACACATGTGTTTCTTCCAAGAGAAGCTCCCTCCAAAATGACTTCCACTCTAGCCACCATTGATCTTCAAGTAACCACCTTTGCATTAATCCTACGATACCAACTGTCCTGCAAGTAATTTCCAAATGGCTTCCATGACAAGCCAAATAATTTGCAATAACTATACTATATGATAATATAGTAATATTAGAATAATACATTATAATTATATTTTATGGTACAAACAAGCCCCCCTGGTTCTTTGAAAATGAAGCATGTGTAATTTTTGAAGAACCAATTTCTTGATTTTCATAAAATAACATAACTTGCTTCAAAGCCATCACAACAACTTCGAACACGAAAAATGACTTAACTGTCTTCGAAGCCAATTAAAAGCTTCAAACAAAATAAATTGTTTAAAAATGGCTTTGACTCCAATAGAGGTATCTTAAAAAATACTTCAATTTAACCGATCACTATTGGTACATTCACGATCGAATATCACTCTTTCCTTTATAAGTCAAGTTGTGCGATTGATGCAATGAATCAGTACTTAAAATAAAATAAGATTCACACTTTAGGCGATACAAATTTGGCCAGTAGAATAAATTTGGCCTTTAGGAACTGTTATGCCTATTAATTAATTGAAGTTTGGCATTTAAAGGCATTTGAATGGATCCCATAATCTACAACTTCTAGCAGTCAAATGTCATGCACTTCGACATATGAATTCCAATAACTTCTTTTACATACACTACAGTGTGTGTATTACTCCAGTATCAACAACACAGTTAATGATGTGTTGTATGTAAATCAGTCTCAAGCAATTCGATGCCAATGTAATAGTTTCGAACACAAAATGATTTGCTTCAAAGTGGTTTTGCAGCCAATATAGTAGCTTCGAATCAGAATAAATGGCTTTAAAGTGGCATTCGTGGCCAATACAGTAGTCTCGAATACAATATAAATTGTTTTTAAATTGGTTTAAAACCAATAGACTAATTTGAAACACCAAAAAATGGCTTTAGACTTAATTCGAAACCAATATAGTTATTTTGAACACTAGATAATGCATTTAAACTTGCTTCGAAGCCGAAATGAAACTATCCCCAAAATACCATCATTTAACCAATTACTATACTAACATTATCCTTCGAAGATCTAAACTAGATAACTATCCTTCGAAGTTCGTATACCATACTGGTATATTGGCTTAATAACCCAAGTAGGCTACCACCATTTCATTGGCCAAAAAATTCAAAGCTTGGTAATAAACATGACCATAACTTGGGGTTCTTCCATATATGTTCACACCTTTATACCAAGTGACCAACCAAATTGATTTGGTCCTCAAGCCACCATGATGTGGCATGATCATCAAATCTTAACACTTGACCCAGTAATCAAACCATGCATAACCGTCAACTTTATCCATGTTGGTTTCAAAGGATGTTAATCCAAATGTTTGGATGGCCTTCAGATATATTCAACCATAATACTCGGGTCCCACATATGAGACAATAGAGACCAATACCAAAACTGTAAGAGATTTTCAAGAGTGAAAATTTCTGCGTCATGATCACCGTCTTCCTTGCTGTATTGATGCTTCATGTCAAGCACGAACCTGGGTCAATAACTGACATTTCAAACCATGTGCTGACTGCCACCTCGTCATCGAACTACACTCAATGTTTTCATTGATCCTCTTGCTTCGAATTACAATAGTGATCGCAAGTACCTATTTGGTCAATAGATTTTTCCTTTCATAATAATGTAATTGCCATAGAAACAACCACATGGTCGAAAACCAATTTGGATGAGCACCACAAAGCCAAAGTGGGTATTGATCAACTAAAGCCATGGATGGCTTGAATAATTCATAGATTTCAACGCTTTGTATAGTAATGTTGAAAAACTCGAATTCATGAACAAAAGTTGGTTCATGATTCTCAACCATACTTGGTTGTAAAATGGACCCCCCCGTGTGAATTTTCACTAGAATTACATGGTTGCTTAATGTCACGCCCCGACGTAGCATAAATAAGGAAAGCGTTTAATTTCCTTTATGGACCCGTAGGTCGCGACAGTTTGAAGGATCGATTCCGTCCCAAACGTCAAACAACAAAACATAATAATCAGAGTAAAGCAATCAAGGCTTACAAAAATTTTCTAACTTATTACATCTTATGAACCGGGGTCAACTAAGGCACAGACCGCCTTGAAAATAAAATAATAACTTAGAGTCTGTTACAGTCATCCTTAAAACAAAATAGTTTAAAACTCAAGCAGATAAACTTAAAGCATATATTTAATGAACAGTTTCTTCATTCCAAAAGCAGCAATTCTCAATTAGCATAGTCGTATGATTCCTCCGGGTTATAACCTGAAAAGCCTGAACACGAATGTCCAGGACGCATCAACGTCGTCAGCTTCAAGAAGCTAGTGAGTATTAAAAACATGGCTTTGAATGTAAAACATACCCATTTACCTTTTTCCATTATCAGTTTGTGAAATCAATAGTTAAACCGCAGCAAGAATTTAGTTTATACAACCACAAGGAAAATAATAAAAGTCGTTCATTCATAAAAGACAGTTACTCGTGTATGAGACAATGCACCACACTCATCTTGCCGACTCTTTTCTCTCGACAGCCACAACAACCCACTATCCTACTCCTGGTATCTTTGAAACACTCAGATAGCCACACTTTAGCAATGGGGCGCCAGGGAGTGTCCAGTTTGCCTCACACTTTGGTCCGGGGTACCAGGGAGTGTCCAATGCCTCACACTTTGAATACCCTAACCGCCATGCAAATACCGGGGCAACCCCTCACACAGTATCCAGACTCGAGTTATCAGGGAGTGTCCGTAGGCCACACTTTAGCACTACCATGGGTGCCAGGGAATGTCCGAGTTCGGCTTCACACACTTTAACGCTTCCATGGGCGTCAGGGAGTGTCCATATTTGCCACCGTCGCATTTCAAAGATACCCTCTCCACAAACTCAACCACAACCACAACCACAACCACAACCACGACCACAACCACAAACTCATACTCAACCACAACCACAACCACGACCACAAACACAAACTCATACTCTTTCCACACTACCATTACTCTTTTCCACACAGACTGACACCCCTATGCATGTACCACTGACCCACATGAATGGTATGCACTTAAACGAAAACGAAAAATGCTGAATTAAAGGAACAACACGCGTACGGGGATTAATGAGTCATACTACAATGTTTTAATCATTCAAACATAACCAAATAGAGTTCTGATCAACTAAATTCCCAAACAGAGCCTTAACAGTACTAAAAAGTTGAACCAAACAGACCTTAAACACAAAACAGGCAAAAACAGAAACTGTCAGAACTCGCGCGCGCGGGCCGCTCGCGCGAAGTGTCGCTCGCGCGATATGCCCATTTTCCTTTTTATAATATAACTTTTCTGTCTGCCTGAGAAAGCCAAGGTCGCGCGCGCGGATCGCTCGCGCGAAGGGGTTCTCGCGCGACCCTCGCTCGCGCGACCAGCCAATTTTTCATTTATATATATAAACTCTTACGTCTTCCTGGAGACGCCTACCTCGCGCGCGCGGGCCGCTCGCGCGAAAGGTCGCTCGCGCGCGCGGGCCGCTCGCACGAAAGGTCGCTCGCGCGCGCGATCGTGGCGCGAGATGAAGCTGAGGCTTCATCTTCTCCGCAGGAACTGTTCTGTTTCAGAAAACAGGGTCTAAAATTGACCCATTTCAAATCTGTAAGTATGTTTATCATGTTATACATGGATCTCTTGGTTTTTAAACAAGGATTAAGAATCTATTATCAATTTAACATGAATCAATCTATAACTCTCCAATTTTATGAAAAACTAAAACATGTCAAAACTTATTTTCTAATATACTTTCTTATATGAACGAATTGGGTTCTAAAACTTCAGACATATCATCAATGAGGTATAATCTTTCATAATCAACTCTAAAAACAAGTTTTGGTTAAGTTTTGAAAATCTTGATTTCTCAAGCTATGAACTTCAACGTATGATCATGAAAGGAGAATTTAACAATCAGACAAGCATGAAGAAATTAAAGCATGAATTACATTCGGAGTGAGTTCTAAATACTCACTGAGATTAGAGAGGGAAGTAATTGTTGAGAAAGAATGGAAAATACAAGAATCCAATACTCAAGTTTGGCTATGGAGTTGTGAAGTTTCTCTCTCAAAATTCTGAAGAACTCTCTGCACTCTCTCTTTTCTCTCAGTGTTTTGTATATTGCAGAATGAAAGTATGTGTGTGTGTGATGAAGAGTGAGGGGTATAAATAAACATAGCAAGCATTGAACTTGGAGGCCAAGTCTCTTAACCTTCACTCTACAAAATGGTGTTAATTCTACACAAAATCAGTTTATGTACGTATATAACTTGCTGATATAACTCCACTGTGTATCCAAGAGCCAAGCATACACTACACCATATGGCCTCATTACTAACGGATATTTCCGTTGGAAAAACTATTACTAACGGATATATCCGTTAGTATTTTAGCGTTAGTAATATTACTAACGGATTTACTAACGGATATATCCGTTAGTAAAATTAATTTTTCTAACAGATATATCCGTTAGAAATCTACTTACTAACGGTTGTTTTCCAAATGATTCTAAAAGATTTATATTGAATAGTAACAGATTGTCAACAACTTCTAACGGATATATCCGTTAGTAATTTTCCAAAAAAAATTTAAAAAATAGTAACGGATTTACTAACGGATATATCTGTTAGAAATGTACATTATTCATATGCTTCCCAAAATTGTTTTTCACCTAATTAACAAGCATATTAATTTATACCAAACACAAAATAACAACGGTTATTCTATATCCAACGCAGCAAAAAATAATCTAAAATAATCATAACAAGCAAAACATTCACCATAATAGAAACACTAATTTCACTCAACAATAATGATAACAATCAAATTCTCTTCACCTAGCAACACCATTACACATAATCACAAATTTGGGTAGAAAGATCTTCAGGTATCAAGTTGTTTTTTTTAAGTAAATACACATTCACAAATTTGGGTAGCAAGAGAGCTTCACATATCAAGTTCTTTTTGGGTAAAGTAAAATCAAGGCAATGCATGATGTCACTAATTTCTACATGTTCTTGATCATTACAGTAAGGGCTTTTTATCCAAGTGATAAGCATGAAACCATCTCTCATTCTAACTTGACTCACTGGTAAGGATCAGAGAGCATAAGAGGAGCTTTGTCCATCTAGACCTCCATAGTAGATTGAACAGCTTCCATAAATTGCTTACAATTTCAGTTGTTCTCTGTCTTCTTGTTCTATTTGTGATGACAAATGTTACTTCAAAATCCTGTGTAAATTATAGAAGAAGCTATTCAAATGCATGTGACAATCAACTATGCAACAATAGAATCTGCAAATGGACTGAAACATCTTGAAACTCAATCAAATATGCAATTCAAATCTGCAGATGGACTAAACATTCTAAATTGCAAATGAGACTGCTCAAATGCATGTAGTAATAAATACTTGTTGCAATTCATGCTAACTTTGATAGTGAAACAATTTCTTCCTCTAAAACATCTTTAAGCTTAAGAGCAAGAACAAATCATTTCATTAACTTAAAAACGAAACAACTTGATTACTCTTCTTTCAAGTGCATTCAATAAAGAATACCACTTGAAATATAAGGGACAAAACATTGAAATGGATTCGACTTAAAACACTGTCAACAAACCCAATTAAGGAAGAGCACTTTTGCTGACCAAAAATTTGCTTACCCATGTACCCCATTGGGTATTACACCAATCAGACCAATACCATGCAAAATTCTACAAAAGGATAGTTTACCAGATTAAGATTCAATCATTAACTTCTGAAAAAAGTCATAACTACTATTGAAGAAAAAACAAAGTTAAATTGTGATCAAAATAATCGCATGTAAAACTGGAGGCAGAGGACACAAACAAGGTCTGAAAAGGTTTTTAGGTAATTTCTGCTATGCTTTACCAAATTTTGTATACCAAACATGTATTAGTACTGACTACAATGACTTACTCATGTATTAGTTTAGTAAAACGGAGAATACCTAAGAATAAATAGTTTATTGATTCTCTAAAGGGATTCTATTGAACAATAACTGTTTATGAAATGTATGTTAAAGACTTATAATTTTATCTACTGAGTACTGATAATATGCTGAACTATAATGAACATTCCATGTTGACAATATAAAATATGTATCCAAGTAATAGAACCTGGAACCAGTTAAGACTTAAGAGTGTCCACATATATAAAATCACATCTGGTATACCCACAATGCCACACCAGCAATAACTGTGTGTGGAGAAAAAAAATTGACAACGAGCACGTATGCTTATTTATGAAGACAATCATTGAGCTAAAAAAAAGAACTTTCATTAAGCAAATTAGGACCCACCTATGACTCAAGTATCACGTGACACATGTCAACCAAACAACTGGCTACATTATCAATTGCATGAATGTAGGAGTAGTTGTAAAGTCAAAAAAAGAAAAAAGAAAAAGAATCAATCTACAAGCATGATTGAATCTGCCAAACTGAAGTTTGGGTTCAATAATATAGATTTTCAAAGAATCAAATTATGCGCCAACCGAAAATGGGTGACCTTCCAGATTTTGAAGAACCAAAGTAATTAAACCAAGTAGTGTTTCTACACTTTTGTTGCTTAGCTTTATGAAGATCAAACCTAAAGCTCGATAATGATTGGTTCGTTGGTAATAATTTCAATGCACAACCTTTAAATAGAAATATCATTCAATCCACAGGTGGCTGGCCATTGAAACTTCCTCAAAAAGCATCTACATCATAATTGATGTTAAATCGCTAGAAGTAACTATCATTTCATTCGTAGTTTCAAAGGAATTAATCAATGTTTGTCCTGCTTTTCTAAAGGTTGCATAAAATTTAAGCTTCGAATGTCCATTGCTCAATGTTGATGATTATCTTAACTAAAGATCAAGAGATTGCAATAGGGGTTGAGTGATCAATATTCAATAAGCTTTGGGAACAATAAATTTTCACTAGAGTGCATGCTTAATAAGTAATGTAGATTGTAGGGTGACTAAGGTTTTATCAACTAGTGCTCTCTCTCTCTCTAGGGAGAGAAGAGAGAGAAAGAGAGAGAGAGAGAGAGAGAGAGAGAGAGAGAACGTACAGTTAGCACTTTTCAGTCATTTCTGAATCCCCGCACCCGTACCGATGCTACCTAGGAAAAAATAAAAAAGAAAACAATGATAGATAAATAAATTACTTAATAATAATTGCAGATTTACATATAAGTGATGACTCCGATCAATGGATTTTTCCAATCATTATAAGTGATGGCTAAGTAAATGTCAAGATCAATGAATAATAATTGCAGATTTACATATACTTAAATCATAGATATTTCCTCAAAACTCGCAAATATTAATAACCTACAACATTGAGGGAAAAACAATATGCGAATGAATCAAAACACAATAAGATCTAACAGTGAATCTGAAACCATGTTTTTTAGCTGCAAAATAATAGAGATTTAAGATAGTTTTGGGGTTCACAAAGAAACGAATGTCATTAAGAAGCCTATCGAATTGGTCTGGAGACAAATGGGTCACAATAGCTTTACATTTAGAGGAGTCTAGAGATGGGTTTGAGAGGATTGAAGCTACCCATTTGAGAAAACTCTACTCAGGGGATTGTGGTTGCTTTTGGAGCTATAATGGTTCACGTGCTCACTGGTGCTACTAGTGCGTGCGAGGCATTGTGTGCGTGCTGTGCTGCACACAGTGGGCCATGCACTATAGGCTGGTGCTGGTGCACGCCTGGGCTGTACACTGGTGCACGTGCTGGGCTAGGCCTGGTGCACCTGGGCATCCTTTTTTTTCTATCACCGACCTATTTCTATATATACCTTGGCTCTTCTGAAAGCTTCCCTAACAGAACTTGCCCAATAGTGGGTTTCTCCTTGGATTTGCAGAGAGGCGAAATATAAATTCATAATTACATGGGCTTTCTTTTCTTCACAAAATTTTGAACATAATTCATTGATTAGGGACAAGATGTAGAAAAGTTTCTACTTCTTCCTACTTTCATCAATACAACTGTATTACAAACAAACAATTCGATTGAGTGAACTTCCTCTGAAATAATAATAACACCACACAAAGATGAAATGGAAGCCAAAAGTAGGATGTAACAAACCAATTTTTGCTGAATTAAAATAACTGTTTTGCCCACTAAAACAATGTCTTAACACTCTACTACTCTAGTATCAATCCAACTCAATGGCTAAGTAATTAGATGTCTAACTTTAACCCAACTACTTGGAAAAGGCACTGTGAACACAGCGGTAATCTAGGATACTAGGCAAATTCATGTTGTTTAGACACAACAATAATATCAAGTACTTAAACCCCTATTCCAGAGAAGTTTCACAGAGAATTCAATGAACCATTATTGAAAGAGTATATATAGAATTATGCCATTTTACAAAGCAATGAACCATTTCAAACTTAAAGTATGAAAATTTAATTATTGTAAACAATCACATGGGCTTTTCAAAGAGTTCCTCTTATATCATTATTGTCTATAAGATAGATAGAGTATATATAGAATTATGCCATTTTACAGAGCAATATTTCAAACTTAAAGGATGAAAATAAAATTACTGTAAACAATCACATGTGGGTAAATAAAATCATCAGCACTTACTGTTAATCACATCCGTTCAAACTATGATTACAAATGTGGTTTATTAAAATGAACATAGCTGAGTTAGTGCATAAAGCACTTTTGTTGTATGGATCATAAAATGGCATCATGAGAACACTTTCAAACATGCTTTTTAATGAAAGGAAGACCAAATAAATTAATACTACTATAGACAATAAAAAAACTCCTTACATACCTGAAACATCATGTTGGATTATTTAAATAAAAAATATATTATTACAATATTCATTGTGATGGTTTTAACCAATGAATTGGTGCCTTATGTTTATGAGATTGCAGGCCATTCTGAGGAAGCTCAAGTGTCAGGCCTTAGTATTGAAGAAGGAAGTTCCCAAGAAAGAAAGCATACTAATGATAATTTGGAAATGAATGATGGTGAGATAGATGAAGAATTTGAAGATGATTTTGATGATTCTCTCCCTATGCCCGAGCAACCCAAGTCGTCCAGGCAAAAGAAGAAAGAAGCGAAGATGCAATTTAGTGGTAGACGCCCTAAGGGCCGCCACAGATCTTGATAGGATCTTTTGTTTTCTTTGTTTTCTCTTTGTTTTGTCTATGACTCTTCGGATGTGAGGGATATGTGTCTTTCTGTTTCCTTGTTTCAGATAGATTCCTATCCCATGATTAGCCTTGGTTTCTTATTGCTCTTTTGAGCATGTTTTTTTGAACTTATTGTTTTATCCTGGGGGATGCCCCTTGTACTTTGTACAACTCTTTTTGGATTTATTTACCATTTTTCTGAAAAAAAAAAAAAAGGTTTTAACCAATGAATTATATATTCAAAGTTACATACATTTTTTACCAAGTGGTTTAAAAAGCTATTATAGGGTGTTGAAGTAGAATAGATAAAGACCACTTCTATACCCAACAGTTAGTTGACTATTTCAGTTTCATTCCTTCATTTGTCATAAAGCCATTTATTGGCTATAGCTAGTTAATATAGGTTTTCAAAGCTTATAAAAACAAACATTATATTATTTTCCAACACATTATATATAAGTGTATACCTGGTGCATTAACCACCTATTTTCATAAGCAAGGAACATGTAACTTTATAGACAATTCCCATTTAACATGTCCAAGTTGTATGTTTCAATCACTACTCTATGCATAAAGTTCCACCACGTTGTTTGTTTACCATTTCCATTGATAATGGACGTTCTTATTAACTTAGTGCCTCTTTGACCATTGTTA
Source organism: Hydrangea macrophylla (assembly GCA_033977485.1). NCBI lineage: Eukaryota > Viridiplantae > Streptophyta > Magnoliopsida > Cornales > Hydrangeaceae > Hydrangea > Hydrangea macrophylla. Next base: position 130,037,470 of record CM066989.1, on the reverse strand, counting down.
TGTTTCTATTTCCTAAACTACTTGATCACTGAAATACCAAAAGCACTCTGCCTCCTGCTTTTTTTTTTTGGCTGAAATCTGTGTGCTACTTATAGAATTACTAAAATAGGACATAAATCAACATGATCCAAATAAAATACCAACAACCTAACTCTTATGAAGGCTACCTCTGTCATGCTCTGCTTTGCAACTTATACATAACTACACTTTAAAGAGTGACATGGTAAATTAATGATTTTCAAAGGTATAATAAATAGAAATCCTTGTCAAGTTGCACATTACCATGTAAAGCATTTTGACTATAGTTTCCTCTTTGAACACTGCTATCAGAATATGTGCTATTTTTCATCCCCCGATTTCCATGCTTTTTATATTTCTTGGCTCTGCAGAACCTCTGTACCCTGTACTCTGAGGCAAAATGTAAAAAATATAGTCCATGAGAAGTTAAATAAAGGCACAAATTCTTATTCAACATCCTAACTTGGGCAAAAAAAAAAAACCTTTTTAAGGAACAAGTAAAATAAAATAAAGTAGTCAAACAGTATTGTGCTTATGTTATGCTGCAGTGAATTACCAATTCCTACTAAACTTGCACAAATGATGACAAAATCAGCACTGCTATTACTTTTTTATGGAACTGGGCACAAGACTAGAAAATGTTCATCCTACCATATATAAAAATAATATCAGGTAAACTTAAAATACCACAGCACAAACACAAGAAAAGAAGAAGAAGAAGAAATCAAGTGAAACAGCAAGCTTAGGCATTTGTTTACACCAAGCAGACTCAACGACAAGCTTTCGATACAAAGCAATGTCTAGTCTAGGAAGAAATCTAAAAAAGGGGAAAACCTAAGTTAGGTTTAGGGTTTAGATCTAGGGTTTCAATTAGTAGTGGTAGAAGAAGAAGAAGAAGAAGAAGAAGAAGAAGAAGGAAGGAAGGAAGGAAGGAAGGAAGGAAGGAACGTACCTTTTCCGGCGGACAGATCAGGGGCGACGAGGGGGCAGCATCGAACAGATCTCATCCCCTCTCTCTCTCTCTCTCTCTCTCAAAGGGGGAGAAAGTAATTCGTTGGTTTAGGGAGGGAGGGGGGGGGGGGGGGGGGGGGGAGGGGGGGGGGGGGGGGAGGAGTTAGGGGGGAAATTGTTGTGAAAATTTTGTAGTATTTATTTACAAATTTGCCACCCTGTTTTTATTTTTTGAATTTTATTTACAAAAATGCCACCATCTCTCATTTTTTGATGAAAAAAAATTCACTAAAACAAAAATACTAACGGATTTTTAAGATTTCTAACGGATATATCCGTTAGTAATTAGTAACGGATATATCCGTTACAAATCTTAAAAGTTGTCTGTTAGAAATATGGCCATATGGTGTAGTGATAGGGATATAGGGGTCAAATGTTGGTTGTTTGGCAATTTGGCTTATGGCACAACATTTGCACATATAAGTTGTATGTTCCCAAACAAGGCACAAGGCAATCATCACTTGCCATAATTGGAAATAAAGCAAATGTCCAAATCGGTCACTTCCAAAATATGTGGAAGTTAAACACAACATGGATAGTTTTGAACATAAACTGGTATTTTCGGGGCGCGGTGGTCACCACAAAAATACAGGAAATTCATTTTAACGTAAGAATTGATTTTCTGGTTTCATAAAAATACTGATTGAGTCAATAGAAGTTATTTTCACCGTTTTGAAATACAGATTTTGAAATCCATACTGGTATCACTAACTTTATAAAAATTATAATTTAACCCCAACAACATTCTTAGCTTGCAATAATTCAAGAAATAAAAATTAGAACATGAGAAATGTAATTTAAATGAAGCAGTCAACACCCAATGAAATTAAATATACAATGCAATTGCCAATTAAATATAAAAATGTAATTTAGGAATAAATGGAAATGCAGGTTATTACACCCTTCCTCCCTTAAACAGGATTTCGTCCCCGAAATCAAGACTAACTAGTCTTGAAACAACTCTGGGTACTTTTTCCTCATATCAGCTTCAACTTCCCACGAGGCTTCGTTCTCGTCATGGTGATTCCACTGAACCTTCACCAACGGGATGTCCTTATTCCTCAGCTTCTTGATACTCTGATCCAAAATCTTCACAGGTCTCTCCTTGTACGAAACGTTATGACTTGTCTCAATATCGTCATAACTAACCACGTGTGAGGGATCTCGTATGTATTTCCTCAACATACTTACGTGAAACACGTTGTGAACCCCAGACATCTTCGGTGGTAGCGCCAGTCGATAAGCTACTTTCCCGACACGATCCAAAATCTCAAACGATCCGATGAAACGCGGAGCTAACTTCCCTCTCTTGAGACCAAAACGTACCACTCCTCGGGTTGGTGAAACCTTGAGAAGTACGTGATCTCCAACACTAAACTCCAAATCTTTCCGGCGTCGATCGGCATAACTCTTATACCGGCTTTGAGCGGTTCTCATCTTCTCCCTGACCAAAGAAATTTTCTCGTTGGTTTCTCTAACCAAGTCTGGCCCCAACAACTCTGTATCCCCAACTTCTGCCCAACACAAAGGGGAATGACATGGTCGTCCGTACAATGCTTCGAACGGAGCCATACCGATACTCGCGTGATAACTGTTGTTATAGGAAAATTCTACCAACGGCAAGTGCGTCTCCCAAGATTCTTCAAAATCGATCACACAAGCCCTAAGCATATCCTCCATGATCTGGTTAACACGCTCAGTTTGCCCATCTGTCTGAGGGTGAAAAGCAGTACTCATCTTGAGCGAAGTTCCCATAGCTTCTTGCAGACTTTCCCAAAATCCAGAGGTAAAACGTGCGTCACAGTCTGACATAATCGACACAGGTGCACCGTGAAGTCGCACAACTTGTTGTATATACATCCGGCTCATCTTCTCTACCGGGTATGTCATACTATAAGCGATAAAATGAGCTGACTTTGTCAATCGATCTACGATTACCCAAATAGCGTCATGATTCTGTTGCGACCGGGGCAATCCCACTACAAAATCCATTGTAATGTGCTCCCACTTCCAACCAGGAATAGGTAGCGGTTGCAACAATCCTGACGGTCTCTGATGTTCGGCTTTGACTTGTTGACACGTCAAACACTTGGATACAAATTCGGCCACGTCTTTCTTCATACCTTCCCACCAGAAATTTCTCTTCAAATCTTTGTACATCTTAGTTCCTCCCGGGTGAACTGTATACCTTGATTTATGTGCTTCTTCCAGAATATCCTTCCTAAGTTCTCCAATATCTGGCACACATAATCTCTCTCTGCAACGATATCCTCCATCAACTCCCACTTTCCATTCTGTCGGGTCTTTTTCTGACATCTTCATGAACCATATCTGAAACTTCTCATCTTCTTTCTGAGCTCCAATAATGTGGTCGATAAGAACAGGCTGTAGGATGAGACATCCGAAAAGTTGTCCCTCTCCTTCTTCAGCACTCTGTACATCGAACTCTGCCAAAGTCTCCAAAGCTCGCCATTCTCTAACCATTAAGGAGGCGGTCGTCTCACGAGTCTGTCGACTCAACGCATCGGCGACCACATTAGCTTTACCAGGGTGGTATTCTAGCGTGAAGTCGTAATCTTTGATCAGCTCCATCCATCTGCGTTGCCTCATGTTCAACTCTTTCTGTGTGAACAAATACTTCAGGCTCTTGTGATCGGAGAATAAATCAAACTTCTCACCGTAGAGATAGTGTCTCCAAATCTTGAGTGCGAAAACTACTGCTGCCAACTCCAAATCATGAATGGGATAGTTCAACTCATTCGGCTTCAACTGTCTAGATCCATAGGCTATAACCCTGCCATCTTGCATAAGTACGCACCCTAATCCTTGATATGACGCGTCACTAAAGATAGTGAACTTCTCATCAAGCTTGGGTATTGCTAGTACTGGTGCGGTAGTGAGTCTCTCTTTCAACTCTAGAAAGGCTCACTCATGCTTCTCTGTCCATTCAAACTTCAGATTCTTCTTCGTCAACCCGGTTAAAGGTGCTGCTATCTTTGAGAATCCCTCAACGAATCTCCTGTAATAGCCTGCGAGTCCAAGAAAACTCCGAACTTCTGTAGGGTTGCTCGGTCTAACCCAATTTGATACAGCATCGGTCTTGGACGAATCCACTGAAATTCCTTGAGATGACACCTTGTGTCCCAAAAATTTCACTTCCTGCAACCAGAACTCACACTTACTGAACTTGGCATACAACTGATGGTCCTTGAGCGTCTGCATCGCAATCCGTAGATGTTGCTCGTGTTCTTCTCCTGACTTAGAATAGATCAAAATATCATCAATAAAGACGATGACAAACTGATCTAAATAGGGCTTGAACACTCTATTCATCAGATCCATAAACACTGCCGGGGCGTTCGTCATTCCAAACGGCATCACCAGAAATTCATAATGACCATATCGGGTTCTGAAAGCAGTCTTAGGTATGTCTTCCTTCCGTACCCTCAACTGATGATATCCCGACCTAAGGTCTATCTTGGAAAATGTCGTAGCTCCTTGTAGTTGATCAAACAAATCGTCAATCCGAGGCAAAGGATATTTTTTCTTGATAGTCACACAGTTCAATTCTCTGTAGTCGATACACAGCCTGAGCGTCCCGTCCTTCTTCTTCACGAATAACACCGGTGCTCCCCAAGGCGATGTACTTGGACGTACAAAACCTAGGTTCTCAAGCTCTTGAACTTGTTCCTTCAATTCCAATAGTTCTGTGGGGGCCATTCTGTAGGGAACCTTGGTGATTGGTACGGTACCCGGTATAAGTTCAATGCAGAACTCTATACTTCTCTCGGGCGGCAAACCAGAAACGTCTTGGAATACTTCCTCGAAGTCCTTGACTACAGGTATAGATGACGCTGTCACCTCTGTACTGACGACTTCGATGTTGGCTAAACATCTCGTGAGGAACATATCTCCCGTAGGGTTACATTGAAAATCAAAGGGTTGATTCTCATTGTCGGGGGATGTAATTCTCTTCCTCGCACAATCCAACTTCACTTGATTCTGAGAGAGCCAATCCATTCCTAGGATTATGTCAAACTCCTTCATAGATAGGACAATCAACCTCGCAGGGATTTCTCGGTCTCCTAACCGTAAGGGACAATCCTTGCACACGTGTCCTAATCTGACTGCAGCTCCTAATGGCGAAGTAGCCTTCAAAGCTTTCTCTAAGCGATGAGGTAAAATACCCAATCTCCGAATTGTATTAACAGATATGAACGAAAGAGCAGCACCCGTATCAAATAACACTTTAACATGGGAGTTAAACAAAGTTAATGTACCTTCTACTGCTTGCTGATCAGGTTGAGCTTCTCCATAATCTCCTCCTTCATACGCAGTTCCATCATATCCAGCGGCATCTGGGATAACAGCATTCAAGTGAGTCTGTCCCTGTTGACCATAAGTCACCTGTTTAGGAGCAGTACAGAACTTGCTGATGTGACCTGGTTCACCACAGTTGAAGCAGACTATCCCTTGCTGAGTAGCACGCCTTGGTGCCTTACAATCACGAGCCACATGACCAGGGTTGCCACAGTTGAAGCACTTTCCACTACTACTTCCTTCTCCTAATCGAGGTTGAGTCGGATAGGTAATAGCCTGGGTCTTCTTGCTTCCGTCGAAATTCCTCTTCTGCCCTTGGGTACGATTCATTGGTAGTCTATTCCCAAAATTACCCCTTTGAGGCGGTCGGAATTCAAATTGTTTTCGGCTCACTCGGGCATCCTCTTCCAGATCAGTAGCCAAACCAACAAGTCCTTCAAACAATTTATCCAGGTGGCCGAGAGTCAAGCGGCGAATCTGCGGTGTCAGCCCTTGGTTATACTTCCGGATCTTCTTCTCTTCAGTATCAACCAGGTGTGGAGCAAACCGAGACAGTCTTTCGAACTGTGTGGTGTACTCTTGCACCGACTTGGTTCCTTGCGTCAGATCCATGAATTCCTTCTCTCTTCTGTGCCTCTCCGTAGCCGGGAAATACTTCTCCAAAAATCTCCCCTTGAACGCAGTCCACGTCATTCCCATAGCAGCTCCATTCCCGATAGTAGCTATGACCGAATCCCACCAATCTGCGGCATCATCGGTCAACTGAAACGTAGCCAACCTCCTCTTGTCCATCTCGTTGCACTGGACAGCTTCGAACATGCGGTCCATCTGTCTCAACCACTGTTCCGCTTTCCAGGGTTCCGCGGTACCCGCAAACTGTTCGGGCCTTAGAGCACGGAATCTCTCTAGCAACTTGTCCCCAGTTTGACGGTCTCTTCGGTTGTCATTCGTGTTACCGATTCTTTCCAACCGTCTGATAAACGCTTCAAACATCCCTGTAGGATCGGCAGCCTCGGGTGCTCCCTCGATCAGGTTCCTGTTCCTCCTGACTCCTCCAGCCATTCTATGCATGATAGTGGTAGTAGAATGAGAAACATGCATGCAACAGTGCTATGAAGTAATTTAAATGACAACAACATTCAAAAGAGTATATTTTATATATATCACTTCTTGTCAAGTTGATACAAAAAGCATGTATGGTCAGATCAATGCCTACCCTATCTGTATGGGTTAGGACGCATGCAAGAGTTAATGTTACAAAAATGGGTCATCGCCCTATACTCTAATGCATGTAATTACAGTTGCAAAAAAGAGACAAAGCTAATAGTCAAAAGTAGTTAATATGTACAAGTCATAACTAGAACGTCAATCATCTCCATAAGCGGCTATCAGGAGATCTAGCGAATCGACAGGGCGAAATCGCTGAACAACGAACGGTCCAACCCCGTCATAGCTGTGAGAGGTGGACGATGAAGCAGGTACAGGAGCATCTGCCTCATCTACCATCTCCTCAGGTAGGGCTAGCTCTAGTGCTAGCTCAGCCTCGAGCTCAGCGGCAAGATCATCTAGACCTATGCCATCCTCTAAAATCTCCCCACCTACTGGGACCACATGAACAACCTCCGCATCGTCCTCAGCAATGGGAACCACCGGCGGAGGCATCTCCAACTGAGCCAGATGGGCATGCACGATCTGGATCTCGAGGGGAAGGTAGAAAGCATCGCTATCGACCAACCTCAGAATCTCGACCAAAACCAAACGCTGAGCCTCTGCAAAATAACGAAGCTCTAAACGGATACGGGTCAGGTCAACTAGGCCTACCACGTGAACCTGGTGCCATACCTCAGATACTACAGTCATTGCGGCCAACTGCTCTACGGCCGCCTGATATAAGTCGAGAAAGGCTGGGATCACTGCCCCAGGTATCACGAAGTGTCCTCCAAATCTGTCTGGTACATATAGTGGGGGAGCTGGATCCATACCTGATAAAAAGGTACTACTTAAAGTCAGAACAGCATAATCTTAGGCGTTTGGGTTCTGAGTCTATCCTCCCTGTCGTATCATCGGGTGTGTAATACTTAATGGAATGTGGAATCGGGTCTATACTGGTAAACCCTAACCTGGCTAAACTATCTTGAGATAAATAATAACCTGGCTCTAATACCACTAAATCCTGTCACGCCCCGACGTAGCATAAATAAGGAAAGCGTTTAATTTCCTTTATGGACCCGTAGGTCGCGACAGTTTGAAGGATCGATTCCGTCCCAAACGTCAAACAACAAAACATAATAATCAGAGTAAAGCAATCAAGGCTTACAAAAATTTTCTAACTTATTACATCTTATGAACCGGGGTCAACTAAGGCACAGACCGCCTTGAAAATAAAATAATAACTTAGAGTCTGTTACAGTCATCCTTAAAACAAAACAGTTTAAAACTCAAGCAGATAAACTTAAAGCATATATTTAATGAACAGTTTCTTCATTCCAAAAGCAGCAATTCTCAATTAGCATAGTCGTATGATTCCTCCGGGTTATAACCTGAAAAGCCTGAACACGAATGTCCAGGACGCATCAACGTCGTCAGCTTCAAGAAGCTGGTGAATATTAAAAACATGGCTTTGAATGTAAAACATACCCATTTACCTTTTTCCATTATCAGTTTGTGAAATCAATAGTTAAACCGCAGCAAGAATTTAGTTTATACAACCACAAGGAAAATAATAAAAGTCGTTCATTCATAAAAGACAGTTACTCGTGTATGAGACAATGCACCACACTCATCTTGCCGACTCTTTTCTCTCGACAGCCACAACAACCCACTATCCTACTCCTGGTATCTTTGAAACACTCAGATAGCCATACTTTAGCAACGGGGCGCCAGGGAGTGTCCAGTTTGCCTCACACTTTGGTCCGGGGTACCAGGGAGTGTCCAATGCCTCACACTTTGAATACCCTAACCGCCATGCAAATACCGGGGCAACCCCTCACACAGTATCCAGACTCGAGTTATCAGGGAGTGTCCGTAGGCCACACTTTAGCACTACCATGGGTGCCAGGGAATGTCCGAGTTCGGCTTCAACACTTTAACGCTTCCATGGGCGTCAGGGAGTGTCCATATTTGCCACCGTCGCATTTCAAAGATACCCTCTCCACAAACTCAACCACAACCACAACCACAACCACAACCACGACCACAACCACAAACTCATACTCAACCACAACCACAACCACGACCACAAACACAAACTCATACTCTTTCCACACTACCATTACTCTTTTCCACACAGACTGACACCCCTATGCATGTACCACTGACCCACATGAATGGTATGCACTTAAACGAAAACGAAAAATGCTGAATTAAAGGAACAACACGCGTACGGGGATTAATGAGTCATACTAAAATGTTTTAATCATTCAAACATAACCAAATAGAGTTCTGATCAACTAAATTCCCAAACAGAGCCTTAACAGTACTAAAAAGTTGAACCAAACAGACCTTAAACACAAAACAGGCAAAAACAGAAACTGTCAGAACTCGCGCGATATGCCCATTTTCCTTTTTATAATATAACTTTTCTGTCTGCCTGAGAAAGCCAAGGTCGCGCGCGCGGATCGCTCGCGCGAAGGGGTTCTCGTGCGACCCTCGCTCGCGCGACCAGCCAATTTTTCATTTATATATATAAACTCTTACGTCTTCCTGGAGACGCCTACCTCGCGCGCGCGGGCCGCTCACGCGAAAGGTCGCTCGCGCGCGCGATCGTGGCGCGAGATGAAGCTGAGGCTTCATCTTCTCCGCAGGAACTGTTCTGTTTCAGAAAACAGGGTCTAAAATTGACCCATTTCAAATCTGTAAGTATGTTTATCATGTTATACATGGATCTCTTGGTTTTTAAACAAGGATTAAGAATCTATTATCAATTTAACATGAATCAATCTATAACTCTCCAATTTTATGAAAAACTAAAACATGTCAAAACTTATTTTCTAATATACTTTCTTATATGAACGAATTGGGTTCTAAAACTTCAGACATATCATCAATGAGGTATAATCTTTCATAATCAACTCTAAAAACAAGTTTTGGTTAAGTTTTGAAAATCTTGATTTCTCAAGCTATGAACTTCAACGTATGATCATGAAAGGAGAATTTAACAATCAGACAAGCATGAAGAAATTAAAGCATGAATTACATTCAGAGTGAGTTCTAAATACTCACTGAGATTAGAGAGGGAAGTAATTGTTGAGAAAGAATGGAAAATACAAGAATCCAATACTCAAGTTTGGCTATGGAGTTGTGAAGTTTCTCTCTCAAAATTCTGAAGAACTCTCTGCACTCTCTCTTTTCTCTCAGTGTTTTGTATATTGCAGAATGAAAGTATGTGTGTGTGTGATGAAGAGTGAGGGGTATAAATAAACATAGCAAGCATTGAACTTGGAGGCCAAGTCTCTTAACCTCCACTCTACAAAATGGTGTTAATTCTACACAAAATCAGTTTATGTACGTATATAACTTGCTGATATAACTCCACTGTGTATCCAAGAGCCAAGCATAGGGATATAGGGGTCAAATGTTGGTTGTTTGGCAATTTGGCTTATGGCACAAACTCCTCTTTTAATTCCAACAAGGTTTCAAACATTTAAACGTTCTAAATCTCTCCCATTCTCTTTCTCCCCTCTCCCCCTCTTTGATCTCTTTCCCTTTCTAAAATATTATTCCCTTTTACTTATGTTGGAATTATGTATATATATATGTTTTTAAAATGTTTCTGAATGTGAAAATACACATGTATGTGTGTTTAGAATACATTCCCTATATCTCTCTCCCCTTTTTCCTCTCTTTATCTCTTTCACTTCTCGTCTTTAATAAATTTCGAGTACATGAAGTTCCGTTTGGTCTAGGCACGTGTTATATGTTATTTAGGACTTGTTTAGTCATACATTGATGTTTAAACTCGAGAATTTAGAAATGTTGGGAATGTTTCGAAAAGCTGTCAACGCTGCTGTCAAATAAAAACTGCTACTGATATTTCAATTTTTTGCCCAAATGGTGCAGAATTGGAAAAAATGTCATTAGACAAAAGTTGTGCAGAATCAAATTTTACATGGACTACAGCAGACAGAATGTGAAAATTTCAAAGACATAGTTACTTATGGGTGTTTTAAAATTCAGCAATTGTAAAAAATGACCTTTTATCAAATTCATTGTAGTTTTTCCTTTTCTCCTTGATATAGTGCTTGCCCAGAAAGTCTTTTAATGTGATTTCAAATGCTTTCATCTTTGATGGACTAGTTAACATGTAAGTCCATTTTGGATTTACGTATTAGTAAGTCATCCTTGTAGGAACCCCCGTGGGTTTCCACAGTCGCTTCCGCATTGTGATTGGATTTTAATTCTTTTCTCTCTATCTTTTTCTCTTTCCTCGCGCTACGATTTCCGGGGCGTGACAGATTGGTATCAGAGCTAACCGGGTTCAAATACCTAGGGGCTATGGGTGTTTTCTTTTGGGTTTATCGCATTTCCGTTTGTGTTTACTCTGTGCCTACTCCTTATTGCATTCTCCGTTTAAGTTGCACATGTTGAGGCGTTGCGATGCTGTGTGGGTATACGTATGTGTTGAGTGCCTTCGGGACTTACGTGCTTACATGTTAAAAGAGCTTACTTGTTTGATATGCTATTTATGCTAAGTGCTTACATGATAAATGTTTACATGTTCAAGTGCTATGTGTTTCCATCTATGAATCTTTTGCATTATGTCTTGGTGTGGATGTCTGATGGTATTTAACTATTGACCGTGAAAGGTTTAAAAGTATATATATGAGGGTTTCCTTATTTGGATTATTCGCTCGACATACTATGCCTGGTAAGGTTGGTGGTTAGGTGTCGATCAGTGCTTCACACCAAGTTGTATGCTTAAGGACCTCTGTTGTGTTTATAAAATTTACGTTACTTGCTATTTCCATTTACGTTGTTGAGATAGGATATTTAGGTGTTGCACGCCTACATGATTATATGTTCACCTGCTTGCATGCTCATGTGGTTTACATGCTTATAGTAGAATATATTGAGATCATCTATTGTATTATAGATGGAGAAATTTCATTTTTTGAAAAAAAAAAAAAAAAAAAAAAACTCAGAGATATAAAGTTTTAAACTTTTTGGAAAACCAACATGTGTATATGTTGTGAGTATATGAAGAGATGCTTTATATGCTTTTATAGTATATATTGATAGACTGGTTATGTTGTTAATCACAAGTTGGTGTGAGTAGCTTGTTGGACTATGTTTCGTTAAGTTGTATCTTCGGATCCTTGTGGTTGTGCCTTAGCACATATTGTTTCTTTCTTTTGAGATGCATACCTTCGGATAGCAGCAGAGTTGTTTAGCAATCGGTGCTATTTTTCTTTAGTACCTTGGGTACGTTTTCCTCATTTGTGAGTTCCGCATCGTGTTGGAATAGTCCTCTCTTTTGCCAGGCTATTGTATTCCCTTTCCGTGAGAGACTCTTTGATAAGTTGTTTGTTGTATCTTGAAATTATCTTTTCAAGCAAATTACACTCCTCTCTCTCGCATGAAGTGCTTTGTAGGGTTGTAAGTACCTACCTTTTTCAACATATGGTTACGTAATTGGTTGATTGATGATGGAGTGGTTTTTTTTCCCATTCTTCGGGATGAACTGTGGTTCCTCTTTCTTTATGGGGACTTTTACGTTTAAATGTCTGTTAGATATTGATTTTACTACCTTAAGTATATTTATTCTTTGAGATGGGTTGTTGCTTGTTGGGTCCCAATCCATTGCATTCATGTTAGACTTTACAGTGAACTATCAGTTACCCTCCTATATGATTTATTGCATATAAGAAAATTCTGTTGTGTGAGTTATTGTTGGATCTTGACTCAAGCTTCTTGTTCTAAGCTTAGACTTGTATCAGTTCATTTTTATCGCTCCTTTGCATGGTGGGTGTCGTTTGTGAGTATTCTCCGCGACTCTGATATTTGTCTATTATGAGACCATGTTATTGTTAATTGCAGAAGTTTTCCTTATTTCATAGTGAAACTATAAATCTTGCGAGTTAGTGAAAATTTTCTTCACTAAGCTCTTTATCATATTTACATAATCTTGCTAAGAAAGTTTCTCCTCAAGGTGGTCAAAATCTATTATGTGGTTATAGTTATCGATATTTACCGAGTCCTCACTACACCAAATTGGCCGAATTGTCACACTTATTTTCGGGCAATTTGTCACGGTTTTAGACAGTGACAAATGTTGTCACGGATTTAAACCGTGACAACATAAAAATGGTGACAAAAACACAAAATTGTCACGGTTATAGACAGTGACAAATTTTGAGGTAATTTGTCACGGTTTTTGACAGTGACAAATTCACTATAAGTTGATCAAATTGTCACGCTTATTTTCGGACAATTTGTCATGGTAATGGACAGTGACAAATTTTGCTTCATACCCCAAATTTTCGATTCCCTCTTTTTTTTTCCCTCACTTTACCAAACCCAAACCCTTGGGTACCTCTATTTTCCCTCACTTTACCAAACTCAAACCCTAACATACACAAACATACACACAGTACACACTTCGGTACCTCTTCAAAAACCCAAATCATATTGAGCTCTCATCTCATGCGCCTCCTCCTCCTTCCCCTCCCCTCACTACAACAAAAATGAGGTTTTGCAAGGAAGCTTGTCAAGGAAAGGTAAATTTTCTTGCTAAAAGTATATTATCAGCAAGGAAATATTATTTTGTTGCCAAATAGCTTAAAGACATACGCTTTTGGCAACGAAAATCTTTTTTCCTTGCCAAAACTGTAGTTTTTGGCAATGAAATATTATTTTTCTTGCAAGTAGTAAATGATTTGGCAACGAAAAATCAATTTCCTTGCTAAAAGTATGTTTTCGCAAGGAAACTGTCATTCCTTGCTTAAAGTTAAAATAAATATTGTGAAAGTAATTTATGGCAAGAAAACGTATTTCCTTACTAAAAGCATAGTTTAGCAAGGGATTATTTCTTTCTTGCCTAAAGTTCTGTCTATTGAGAAAAATCATATTTTGTAAGGAAATAATTTTCCTTGCTGACCACTTTTCATTTCCCTCTCAAAAACGTTTTCACATGAGGGAAAACTAATAGTATGACTCTACTTTCTGTTTAATTAGAAAAGGAAGGAGAGACAGAGAAAGGGGAGGAGAAGAGAGGCGAGAAGAAAAAAAAGAGAGGGTCTCGAGAGACTGAAGGGCGACGCCGTCACCTCCTCCACGTCACAGGCTCCTCCCCGCTGCCGCTTCCCCGCTGCCGCGAAATGAGATACACTCGCTGAGATACATACTCTCTGGTTCGTCCTCTCTCTCTAAATCTATACACACACTTACATACATTCAGTCTTCTTGAAACATTTTCCCCCAAAATCCTAATTAAAAACCCTTGATCCAAACATTTTCCTAGTTCCAAACATTTTCTACTATTGTTCAATAAATTTTCCCCCAAAATCAAACCCTAGAATCTCAAAACGTGAAATCATTGCTCTCTCTCTTTCTCTCTCTCTCTCTCTCTCTCTCTCTCTCTCTCTCTATAATGGATCTGAGTAAAAGATCCTTAGGGTTTGTATTTTTTTTTATTGTAAACTACTGATATTTTTTTTTTGGGAAAAATCCCTTTTGAAGGGTCTCTGTGTGCCTGGTTTCCTCAAGGAATCTCAACATCTTCCTTCTTGTTTTCTTGTCCTTCGGAGGAATCCCTTTTGAATGGTCTCCACGTGCCTTGATTTTGGATAGTAGTTTTGAATTGGGAAATTTATGATAATTGCTGAAAAGTATGTTTGAAATGTTTAAGAGAAGTTGGATCAAGACACAAGTGGAATTCAGAGTACTCTTTGTGACCATTCATTTTATTGTTCTTGCATTTCAAATTGGACTTATTTGTCTTGCCATGTGAGTCCCTTACTTCTTGCTCTCATTCATTATCATTTTACACATGTATGTGTACATATATATCCTTTGTTTGTGTTGGTAGGTATAAAGATTTCGGTGGCATGACATAATTTAGTGGCAACAAAAACAAATCTATCGATGCTTATCAAGTTTTTAGTACTTCAATCTAGATTCCTGAGCCCATGCCCTGATTGATGCATGTTAAGAACTCCGTGTCTTTGCTGATGCATATGTTTTTTTATTAGTAAGGATTAAGTAAAAGGTGCCAAGATAAGGGGCAGGACCTGTTTAAGGCAATTGAACAAACAATTTAGTATCTAAAACTAAATAATCTGCACAGTGATCTCCAATTCGTCAGAAAATCTTTCCTACTATTACAAAACAGCCTTAATGGTGAGATGTCTGTAACCTTTGATATCCTCTACAGATAAAACTAATTTTCTTCACTCAGTATGAACAAATATATATCCTTTTTGCTCATCTTTTCATTGCTAGAAGGCGTTAATATCTTCATCAATTTTCTTAACTATCGTTCACAGTTTAAATGACATAGAATTCAAATCAAGTGGAGAACTCCTCTTCCTCTGGTCATGCTTATTCTAGTTGAGTTTAGCCGAACCATATTTCTTGCTTGGCCATTTGGATAATTATCATATTCATCTTTATTTTTTAGTTAATTCAATGCAATTTTGTTTTTCAAATTAGGATACCAGCATTTGTAGAAGAAATTCTTGGTGGTGAGAATGGGGAGGATGAAGGTGTAAAGCCATTGGAGAGATCCTTTTGGGCTAAATATGTGAGTCAAGTAATCGAAGAAGATGAACGGTTAGTTATTATCATTTTAACTACTATAATGCCCTTATATTCTCGCAATTGTAAGTCTTTTACTTGTTCATGTATTTTTTGTTTTCATTTGCCTTAGATTAGGTGTACACTTTGTTTGGCCTTTAACTTAACTACATTGTTGAATTTGAGCACTCTCTTTAACAAGTAAGTTATCAATTTGTGTAATATATTAGGAACTGTAGGAATATTCTATCACTTTAGGTTTCTTTTGATTGGGGATCACTTTCTCTCACTAATGAAAATACTATATAGTTGTTGATTGTATATGTGGTAATAACATATCATTTCTTCTTACCATAGACCACAAATAATTAAAGTAATTGTTGACTTTTTCTCAGTAGCCTTATTCAGATTGATGATAAAAAGGATTACAGAATAACTTGGAGATAGCTTTTCTCAATGTCATTCACTTAGACTAATGTTATTTTATTGATGATCATTTCTTTGAATTAGGTTGACGATAGTTATTCTCTGTGTTCTATGTTCATGGACTTGGATACGGGTGTTGAGTGTGAGTATGTGTCCAAGTGTCGGTAGAGAGATTGTTAATTTAAAATGGAATTACTATTGCTCAAAGAAATTAGCAGTGATTAAAAACTTCCGATATCAGAAAATTTTTAAACAAGTGAACTCTATTATGTTTTTTTTTCGGTAGGGAGGTTGTATAATGTTCAAAATTGTTAAGTATTGTTGGAACTCGGAACTATATAAAAAATTATATCTAAAGGTAAAGGAACCTAATACATTGGTAAGATGGAAGGAACATGAGATCCCATGTAGTTCCATATTAGACTCTTTCCATATTAAACGCAAGGAAAAAACACCATACTTCTATTTTGCCGCTGGCTTTAATTACTACTCTTTCCTTCAAGGTTCGAACCTATAGCATTTGAGATTCGACTAGTCCTTTGACGTTGTTTTCATGATTATCAAAACTCGTTATTGGGTTCTCATGACGGGGCTGTCCCGGTTGGAAAATTTTTTTTTGCTATGCAAGGAAAGAAATTTGATTATGATCTGAAATATGTGAAATTGGAAGCAAATATTATCTTTTGTGTTGATTTGACTGCCCTCACTGAAAAAACTGTGAATTATATACTGAACTTGCTTTTGCGTTTTCGTAAGTATAGACTATGTACAAAATGCAGAAGGTCGAACTATACTCCAGTTAAATTTGATAAGTTATATCTCATATTAACGCTTAAGAATTCTAAAAATTGTGAGAATTCCATAATGACTTACCATGCTTTAAGTTGGTGGCTGGGCTGCTTTACTTTAGTTGATTAAAAAAGGACTTACTATGCTTTAACTTTTAAGTCTTATATTTAGTCTACTTACCTTTTTAACTTGCTGTACAATGATCACAAGTTGTCATTTATTTTTATTCATTTCAAAACAACCATTGAATTACCCAAACCAAGCGAAGCTTAAAATGGGAAGAAAACTTAATTATGTTTTTAGCCATATCATGTAACTTTACTAGAAACTAGCATGGTAAGCATTCCAATGGTTTTTTGGGGAGTAATTAGTGTATTGAAGAAATTGCGACACTTGGTGGTTTTCTATGGAAGTCTACATTTGGTTTGTGAACTATTGTAAGGTTCATGGGCTTATCACTATATTATTGCTTTAAGTTACTTTAATTCGTACTTGATAGTTTTTTGGATTATTACCTTTTGTGTTGTCTAGAAAGAATGCTTTAATATAGAATTTTGTCATTTTTTGATAGATCATGCCAAAGAACAACTATAGTCCTTTTACATTTCATTACTTTTAAATTTCGGTGACTGGCTAAAATTTCAATGTGAATTTATGCATGAACAATTGAGGCGTCTTTATCTCTCTCTAGAAAACAAAAATGAATTAAATTTTAGACAGATAATTGACTCTGATCATGTTTCTTCTTTATTCTTAACTTTTGAAAGGCGTAATCGATGTACTATTATCTATTTCCATTTGCCACTCCAACTTTTTCTTATTTTCATTTCTGAAATGTGAGAACGAGGCGGTGGTGGTCTTCGCTGCCTCTTCATCCATGTCATTGTAATTTCTTTTCTGTTACACATGCTGCCTAATTACTAATTAGCTATCTTTACCCTGTGATTTTCTGTAATTTTGCTAAGAAAATAGTATCTGAAGGGTTTTCGATAGCTCTTTGTTAATATACGTTCTAACTTCCGAATAAGCTAATTATATCTTATCCCAGCCATTTTGTTTGGTCAAATAGTTATTTTCAGCATCCTGCTGTTTTGGTGCCTATCTTCTTGTATTAGTTGAATGATCATTTTGTTTGAAGTTTGAGCCATACCCATTGTTTGTAGACAAATTGTTATTACCTGAGATGGGGTCCCATCTAAATTCCGGTTGATAAGAACAGTGCAGAGTTTTATGTTTCCTTGCTACAAACTGAGAATGTTGTGAATTGTTTAGTGTAAATTAACACCTTGGTCTTGTTTTCTTGGACTCTAGTCCTAGTGGGCATTTTAAAAATGGTGCTTGTGTTTTCCAGCAAAGATAATTGACTTGTGAATAGTTAATATTGTTGAATCATTATTTTAACAGTATTACTCTTTTTTTCTTCTTCTATTACTTGTGCTTCTTTCATTCTCTTCATATATATTGTGGATTCTTGCTGTTGGATTTGTTAATTGAATATTGAGATATACTTAAGGGGGCCCCTTTTGCGACCATTTTGGCAGCCCACTACTTAGCACAACACAACACACATGCACAGGCAGCACAACATGTCACAGGAAGCATACGTGCACACACGCAGGCAGCGTGCTCGACAGCACACGTGCACTGCAGTGCACAACAAGTGCACACATCCAATACGTACTATATATTAAATGTAGTGGAATTTGCAGGTGCTAGTCTATATTCTTTGTAGTATAATGTTGAATATTGTTAGTTCGAGCCTAACGAAATGCCTAATGAGATCCTTTATTTTCTAGATATTAATACTTAGCATTTAAAGTAAGATTGCCTGTCATAAATCATAAATGATTCACCTCTCATCTATGTTGTGAATGTTTACAACGATTGGAGTAGGAGCTTCATGATTAATAAAAAAATATGCCTTGAATATTGCATTTTGTTGTGAGCTTTTTCACTATTTTGCCATGATTATGGGATAGAAGGTTATATTCGGTTTTTTTAAACTGTAATGGTAGTTGCACAAACACACTCACAAGAACAGTAGGAAAAAAGGAAAGAAATAGAAAGGTAATATGGGATTTTCTGGAGCCAGTGAATTGTAGCTTTGAAATATGATCTTCAAGCTTGCGTCATAAATGGCTAATCTTTGTCTTTGTGGATTTTACACTCACAGTCCAGTTCAAGGCAATAAATGATGAAGGATCAGTGCAAGGCTCTTGAAGTCGTTCTTCCTGACATGGAGTTAGATGAATGCGAGGAGACTACCTTGCACAATGTTAGAAATTGAGGAGGAGATGTGTAGGAAGCCGTAGCAACAGGGCCAAAAGGCATATGACGAAGATGACGATTATCTGTGGACTTCGTAGATTTATTTTAGACAGTATCATTCTTTGTAATGGTTGTCATTTTATATTAGGTTTTTGGATTGCTAAAGTTATGAGTTTGGTTTTTTTCTTATGTGAGCAAACTGATAATGCATGGAATTGTGTTTATTGGTGATCTTACAATTTGTTTTTATAATAGGTTGTATCAGATTGCAATTTTTTGTTATTGGTGTTTATATTGCGCTAGGTACCAATAATAATAGGGTGAATTCTTGAAAAATAAGATTTTTTTAAAAAAAAAATATTCATGGTTTGTCACTGTTCTAAACCTTGACATCACTGCTCTTAATAATTGTCACAGACCAAACTGTGACAATGAATGTGACTTATATCATATATTGTCACGGTCTATAACTGTGACAAACGAATGTGACTAATTCCATAAATTGTCACAGTCTAAAACCGTGACAAATAAATAAATTGTCACCGTTCGGAACAGTGACAAAACCGTGACAATTGGAAGTGATATGTCACTTTTAAAGTGTAATAAATGAACCGTGACAAAGAGCATTTGTCACGGTTTTGGACAATGACAAAATATTTGGTCACACCTCAAAATGTCACGGTACATAACCGTGACAAAGGGCCTTTGTCACTGTCCAAAACCGTGACAAATCGGCCATTCTGGTGTAGTGCCTATTTGAACTTCGTTAACATTGGATGGTTAACACTTTGATGATTGTTTAGAAACACAAGTTATTTTAGTGTTTCCTCCTTGTGGACAAGTTTGGCTCTTCATTTAGTAATACTTGTTCGAAGTAAATCTATTTTCTTGTTTGGTCCTAGTGACCTTTGGCTCTTTTAAGAGTATTGTTTTATGTTCATTCCTAGCTTGTTTGGAAAAGCTGTTTTTCATATGCTTTTGATTTCAAAACCTTTCGTTGAACGAGAACTCGTACCTTGTCGGCTTGATATTTTCTTTTGGGGTGAGGCATGATGATTTTTAGTTTCGCCACCCATGGACTTCAAACTTGGGTGTTTCATGGTGTTGTATTAAGATGTCCTTTTCCTTGGACTTCTTGACTATTGGATTAATATTCTTCAGCGGTCTTGCCTTTTTGAGTTCATCAATTTTGATTGTATTGGACTCGAGTATGAAAATTTTAATAACTTCAAATATTTCCCTACTTATTGAGAGATAGATTGATTTGGACGATTTAGTTACCAAGTTCTTCGAGTTGACGCTTTTGTGAACTCGTCATTATTAGACTCCTTGGGAGTATGACCTTGTATCATGATTTGATTTCTTGTTATTGGTTGCCTTGGCTGTTGTTTACTAAGGCTAGATCCCAGTATCGTTGTTCATGAAATAAAAGTTCTTATTTCATTCTTGGAGACCTTCCATTGTCCCTTACAGGAAAAATTACTTATACCTTGACTTACTATGATAGTGTCCATAGTAACTTTTGTTGGATTGGTGTAGTTGTTAGCAAGGTGGAATAATTTATTTCTATTTCACGACTTCGAAGTTTTATGAATCCTTCGAACCTGTGGGCAATGCCTATTGTCTCAAACGTTATTGTTCCATAAATCCTATGACTGGTCCATAGGGATTCTTTTGCTAATTATCAAGTGGTGTATATTCGACCATAGTGAGTTTCATTATTTGATCCCATCGTTTTAACTCTTTCTCCATTATTGTGACAAAGAGTGCTTCGTTGGACTCATTTTCTCTTGTTTGCGTGTTAGTGCAAGAAGAACACATGATTGTATATCGTTTCATGCTGGTGTTCTTTTACCAGTATGTCGATCATTCTATGTTGGAGAGTTAGACCATTTTGGTTCTACATTTATTATTGATGATCTTAACAGATCGAGTGTATCATGGTTATGAGCTTTTGAGAGCTGATCAAACCCTTTTCTCTTTGAATTCCTACCTTTCAATGGTTTGAATTTTGATGTCATTCAAGAAAAATTTGCGTTGAGCACTTGGTGCGATCCTGCTAATTTTATCAGTGAGACTTGTTTTACTTCCCCATCGTGGGATTACCGTGGCTTGTGTTTGTGTTAGATCGTTTCAATCTTTCGACTTTGTCCTTGCCTTATGCGAAGGAAAAGTCTTGGTGTTCGCTTGTTGTGCGATTGGTTGTGGTGGTTGAGGCAACTTCTTTATATGTTCTCTCCTCCTTGTCGTAAGTTTTCGGATGGTTTTTTTTTAAAGAACTTACTTTGGTTATTGCTTACTGGTGACGTAGTTTCACAATAGTTTCTGGCTTGAGGAATGATGTCGGATATTGTTCCCTCTCTTCGAGTGATGTCTCGGTATCACGAAATTTGGAGTTTCAGTTTTGGGATTTGATTCTTGTATATCTCCATTCTTGAAGTAAATTGTTCAATTGTTTCGACTTTTGCATCGATTTCTATGGGTTGTAACGAGTCGCGTAGGCCACAATTTTATTCATGATTCGGTCAAGGCGCATGTAATACCCTATATTTTCGGATGCATGGTTATATAAATAAGACCCTGTATGCTTGTGTGAACCTTTGGTGAAGAACCTTTCTCGATCGATCGAACTCTTCTCGAGCGATTGAACTTCTGTCATTCTCGATCGATCGAACCTACTTCGAGCGATCGAATCTCTGCCGACCTGATTCTGTGATGTGGACCCTTTCCCGAGCGATTGAACTCCTTTCAATCGATCGAACCTTAACCGACCTGTTCTCAATCGATCGAACTAACTTCGATCGATCGAACGTTGTATTTTCAGTATACGTGTTTGCCACCTACCCTTCTTGTTTCCCTATATATATACGTGTGTTTTGTGTGTGTGTGGTGTTTGGGCAGTTCAAGAGAGTTAGAGAGAGAGAGAGCTTGTGTATGTGGGTGTGTTCTATATATATAACTGTGTATATGTGCATGTGTATATATATATATATATACTTACAAGAAGAGAGAAGAAGGAGAACAAGAAGAGGAGGAGGAAGAGGAGAAGAAGAAGAGGGATGGAGAGAGACCAGAGAGAGACAGAGAAGGAGAGGAGAGAGAGAAAGCTCGCCGTCACCATAGCCACCGCTGCGGAGCTCGGAATGCCTCCACTGGACCGCCGGAGTGAAGTAAGTTTCATTAACTCACGCGAAGAATGATTCTAGGATGATTTCTGCAGTTTAGAACGTTTATATTATGTGACCCCGAGACCTTTGTTCGTCTCTGCTCAGTTTATGGGTGGAAGATGAAGTTCGAGCGATCAAACAATTCTCGATCGATCGAACTTGCAGTTTCCTCAATCTATCAAAGGGACTTCGATCGATCGAACTTAGTTTGACCTCAATCGATCGAGAAGACCTCAATCGATCGAACCTCGCAGAACATGATTAATTTCTGTTTTTTATTTTATGAACTGTTTAGCTGTTTAAATGCTAATCCATGCCTTTAATATGCGATATTGTTAATTTAAGAGATAATGCAACACTGTTATGAGAGGAACTGTTTAAATGTTAGATGTTGATATTATTAACTGAATAGCAGAACAGAACACAACTGCATGCTAATAATCAGTAATGAGTAGTTAGGTGGAATACAGAGCATATGGTAGTCTGGTTATCTAGAGCATGAGCATTGCACAACATGTGGTCAGCATGCATGGGATAGTGACGTGAAGAGATAAGAGAATATGATGAGAAATAGGATATGTGCTTCAATGTGGAATAATGAGATATTTGTACTTTGGATCCGTGGGATCAACGGCTGACAAGCCGGGTGGACGTGGGATGGTTAGAGTTCCTAGTGCGCCTCTCGCTGTTGAAGACGTCCAGTGATGCGTATGCACTATTGAAGACGTCCAGTGTACCGTTGAAGACGTCCGACTAGTGCTCTAATGTATTCTCAGCTGTGTAGACGACCAGTGAGGGTATACGCATCGTTGAAGACGTCCGATGTGCCGTTCTATTGTTTACTGATAGGTGGTACCGTGTAGACGACCGGTAACCCCATCAAGGGATTGTGGGACCTACTGCCTAGTCGGGTGATTCCGATTGGCATTATTGTATCGACAAATGGATATCAGATTGGTATTATGAGATTGACGTATGGATACAGAGATGGATAGAGGTATGAATGTGAGTACGTATATGATGAGATTAATGTTCAGTTGTGGATTCAGCGTCCCAACATAAAGGTATATGCATGGGTGGTTGTATGGGTTACATACATGGATTTGGTGAATACGTGATGAGATATTTATTCCATGATCGTTATTATTGTTTTCATTTAATATGATTTCTGTTATCGTTGAATTCATATACAGTTTAATGAGACCTTTGCTATGTCCGAGAGTGACGCCATTGTTAAGAGATTAACCGCATTTTAAGATACTGAACAATAACGGTGAGGAGTGTTGTTTAGTGTACTCACTCAGCTTTGTATCCAAAGCTGATGGCGTTTGTGCCCTGGACATTCCAATGTCTAGAGCTTCGCAGGACTTGAGGACGAGAGACTGATGTTCTGCCGGTCTTGGAGCTGAAGGCTTGGAGAAGAAGACGTGCTGCTTGTAATAGTTAGTTTATATATCTGTTGTACTATTGTTATTATTGTTATAGGCCTGAGACTATAAGCCAGCTGTTGTAATAGTTTTAGTAGACTTTTATAATTGGTACTTGGGCATCTGTTGCTTCCATACCTTTTATAGTTTCCGCTGTAGCCTCTGATTATGTTAATAAGATATGTTCTATGAATAGCATCCTCCCTATCGTGGTGTTTATTGGTTTGAGTAGATGACAATGCGGTTATTCACCCGTCATTCCCTATGGACCCATAAAGGAAATTTATTTTTCTCTATTTATGCTGTTCCGGGGCGTGACAAGATTTTTGGTATCAGAGCCTAGGTTTCAGTTGTTAACCGCTTGTCTTTTGTGATTAGGACCCGAGTTCTAAGTTAATGTCAATAGCACGAGGATTAGCTGAGATGAGACTAAGCTGTTATCTTGTCACCGAGACGAGAAGTTAGATGAATCCATCTGAGAATGTTTCGTTAACAGGTAGTAACTGCTAGAGCCGATAAGAATCGTTAGAACTGTTAATAGCTGAGTTCACGGAGAACAATGCGTTGAGAATTAGTTGTGGTTGTGGAGATCCTATATATATAGAACCGTTGGATTTTAGACACTGACAAATCCCGAAGCAATCTCGGAACAGTCGGTATGATCTAGAAATAGAAAGAGGTTTAGGATAAGATTATCCTGTTACCTTGAGCCACATGTTAGTTGAGTGTTCTCACATTTTAGTTGAACAATACTCATAGTCTGGAACCTGGGAATGGAAATAGAATGTTTAGATTTGACGTTACGTGTAGAACCTATAGTTTCGTAACCCGTGTCTTGAGCATAGATATATTGGAGTACACTTGGTAGATAGACTGACCTTGTGGTTATTATTATTTATGTAAGGTATCCGTATTGCTTAATGTGATCGTATTATATAGTGGTACTATATATTGGTTACCACATGTTTTGTTCTTGCTTGAGCTGTAAGATAGAATGCGTCTGACGGAATAGATTTTCATTTTAGGTAGCTACACCGAACACTACCAGTACTCGCTATGGTTAGGACGACTCGAGTAAACCCGGGCCAGCTGAATGGAGTACCTGAATTAGTACCTCCTGAGATAGATCCAACAGGAATGGTCGGAGTTTTCATTCGTCGCATGGAACAAGTTATCAATCGTGCGGATCACGTCATCGGCAATGAAGCACCAGTATGTCAGACAAGAGTCAAGCTGCTAAAGGAATTTTGTGCTCTTCAACCAGAGACCTTTACCGGATTAACGGGAGCATGCATGGCAAGCTGAGCAATGGATTCGCCAGATAGAATTGATATTTGAGACACTTGAATGTACTGACACTGAGAAAAGACATTTGGCAGTATTTCAATTGACATTCTCAGCAGCAGATTGGTGGGACGTAGTGAAAGCTACGATAGGTGAAGAAGCTGTAGCAAGAATGACTTGGGAATCATTCAAGACTCGATTTCTAGAGAAGTACTTCCCAGAATCCGAGAAGAACAAAAGGGAAATGGAGTTCATCCAATTAGTTCAGGATAGTTTGACAGTGCCCGAATATACAACTCAATTTGAGAGGCTATCACGATTTGTACCGCATATGATCGATACACCAAGAAGGAAGATAAAAAGATATCATCAAGGACTAGTTCCGCATATTCGTCATATGACTATAGGACATTTAGATCAATCTTTCGAAGCTCTGGTAGAAATGGCAATGAAATTGGAAGACGACACTCAAATTAGTGAAGGGCAACGATCTAATCTAGCATTTCTAGAGTACGATCAGTTTCTCCTAACAGATCAGAGCGGAAGGGACAGTCAGGTTGTGTTGGCCGCTAACCGAGTTCAACAAGGAAACACAGAGAAAAGTTACATAGGCAACCGCCAGAAGCGCAAAAGATTTGAGACCGACAAGAAAGAATCAAAACTAGTGGCGACTCCGACGCAGCACAGAGAACGAGATATCTGCTACAATTGTGGAGTAGCTGGGCACTATTCCCAAGAATGCAGAACATCAAGGAAATCTAATGGACGAGGGATACGATGCTTTAACTACGGTAAAGTTGGTCATGTCAGTAAGTTTTGTCCAGAACTGGAGATGCAACACAATGTTCCGTCGCGACAAGTATCACAGGGGTAGACCCACTAAACAAGTAATGGATCTCGACTTAGACAAGGACGATAGACAGAAGGTACAATACTCAGCACCTACATCATGTATTATATATGATCCCAATATTGTAGGAAGTTTGGTATTCGTTTGATTTGATTGTAAGAAGATTTGCCTACACCGTAAATTGTAGTTACCTGAACAATTCGTTTGACACTGATCGACAGTAGTTATCCAAATATAGATATAACATCAATTGCATCCCATATGACTTCTTTTACATCCCTATAAGACTTCAAATGCATCCTTATATGACGTCAATTGCCTCCCTATCGAAAGACTACGCCAACCGTTGGTAAGTTGGATAGAGACTAGAGATGAGGAATCTCAATTTTCTTGAGACATAGACTTGACAAGAAACGACAAACTAGAAGATTTCAAGTCTATAAGAGAGGATACTAGTGACGCAGAGACGATACCAGAATTACGAGTACCACGAAAGATTGCTTTTTGACACCGAGTTCCTGTTTCTTTTATCCTTTTGAAATGTTATACAGTAGATCGACTCACAGAATCAGTATACAACATTGTCTAACTTGTGTAATTAGTACGTGGAAGTAGAAAGAGTATTCAACGGATTGTACGACCTCGAGAGATGATTATATCAATAGTATGTGAGAAATTGGAGACACATGAGGAAGTTTAAATCATTTACTACGATGCCAGAGTCATGATACTCTCAAGCCAACATACTAAAGAATGACGGTGACAACACTGGAGTTAACAAAGATGTCACAGAACGTTGTGTACAAAAAAAAAAGAGACCGACTGAGGACGTTGACAAACATAACCAGGAGCCCAGAGATGGGAGACAGCCAACTGTTGATATAGTAGAGACATCGTTAGCAAAGTTTGAAGTACCTTTGAAGACAGGAGTAGACGGTAACGCTTCGCTACAACTTAGATGAGATTAGAGCATTTGATTGATAGAATCCTCACACCGTACAGTTTGACCTGAGGGAGGAACCTCATGTGTTTAGAGACTAGCCGTTTCAAATGTTGTGAGATGATTTGATGGTGCTACCTAGAACCTTTTCCCGAAGTTCGATATACGAATTTCATACGTCTAAACCCAAGGATTGGTAGCTGTCACCCTAGTACCCGTAGATCATTGATATCTCTATATCATGTGATTAGAACTTTAATTCGTTGGCCGCTGAGGTAATCATTTACGTAAAATGAGAACTTTAGCATTTTTAGATTCTATCTTCTGAGATGGATTTCTTTTTGGTTATAGGAACCGCTGCTTTAGATTTCTAGGACGAAATCTTTTGATGAGTGGTGGATGATGTAATACCCTGTATTTTCTGATGCATGGTTATATAAATAAGATCCTGTATGCTTTTGTGAACCTTTAGTGAAGAACCTTTCTTGATCGATCGAACTCTTCTCGAGCGATTGAACTTCTGTCATTCTCGATCGATCGAACCTACTTCGAGCGATCGAATCTCTGCCGACCTGATTCTGTGATGTGGACCCTTTCCAGAGCGATTGAACTCCTTTCAATCGATCGAACCTTAACCGACCTGTTCTCAATCGATCGAACTAACTTCGATCGATCGAACGTTGTATTTTCAGTATACGTGTTTGCCACCTGCCCTTCTTGTTTCCCTATATATACGTGTGTTTTGTGTGTGTGTGGTGTTTGGGTAGTTCAAGAGAGTTAGAGAGAGAGAGAGCTTGTGTATGTGGGTGTGTTCTATATATATATAACTGTGTATATGTGCATGTGTATATATATATACTTACAAGAAGAGAGAAGAAGGAGAACAAGAAGAGGAGGAGGAAGAAGAAGAAGAAGAAGAGGAGAACAAGAAGAAGAGGAGAAGAAGAAGAGGGACGGAGAGAGACCAGAGAGAGACAGAGAAGGAGAGGAGAGAGAAAAAGCTCGCTGTCACCATAGCCGCCGCCGCGGAGCTCAGAACGCCGCCACTGGACCGCCGGAGTGAAGTGAGTTTCATTAACTCACTCAAAGAATGATTCTAGGATGATTTCTGCAGTTTAGAACGTTTATATTATGTGACCCCGAGACCTTTGTTCGTCTCTGCTCAGTTTCTGGGTAGAAGATGAAGTTCGAGCGATCGAACTATTCTCGATCGATCGAACTTGCAGTTTCCTCAATCGATCGAAGGGACTTCGATCGATCGAACTTAGTTTGACCTCAATCGATCGAGAGGACCTCAATCGATCGAACCTCGCAGAACATGATTAATTTCTGTTGTTTATTTTATGAACTTTTTAGCTGTTTAAATGCTAATCCATGCCTTTAATATGCGATATTGTTAATTTAAGAGATAGTGCAACACTGTTATGAGAGGAACTGTTTAAATGTTACATGTTGATATTATTAACTGAATAGCAGAACAGAACACAACTGCATGCTAATAATCAGTAATGAGTAGTTAGGTGGAATACAGAGCATATGGTAGTCTGGTTATCTAGAGCATGGGCATTGTACAACATTTGGTCAGCATGCATGGGATAGTGACGTGAAGAGATAAGAGAATATGATGAGAAATGGGATATGTGTTTCAATGTGGAATAATGAGATATTTGTACTTTGGATCCGTGGGATCAACGGCTGACGAGCCGGGTGGACGTGGGATGGTTAGAGTTCCTAGTGCGCCTCTCGCTGTTGAAGACGTCCAGTGATGCGTATGCACTGTCGAAGACGTCCAGTGTACCGTTGAAGACGTCCGACTAGTGCTCTAATGTATTCTCAGCTGTGTAGACGACCAGTGAGGGTATACGCATCGTTGAAGACGTCCGATGTGCCGTTCTATTGTTTACTGATAGGTGGTACCGTGTAGACTACCGGTAACCCTATCAAGGGATTGTGGGACCTACTGCCTAGTCGGGTGATTCCGATTGGCATTATTGTATCGACGAATGGATATCAGATTGGTATTATGAGATTGACGTATGGATACAGAGATGGATAGAGGTATGAATGTGAGTACGTATATGATGAGATTAATGTTCAGTTGTGGATTCAGCGTCCCGACGTAAAGGTATATGCATGGGTGGTTGTATGGGTTACATGCATGGTTTTGGTGAATACGTGATGAGATATTTATTCCATGATCGTTATTATTGTTTTCATTTAATATGATTTCTGTTATCGTTGAATTCATATACAGTTTAATGAAACCTTTGCTATGTCCGAGAGTAACGCCATTGTTAAGAGATTAACCGCATTTTAAGATGCTGAACAATAACGGTGAGGAGTGTTGTTTAGTGTACTCACTCAGCTTTGTATCCAAAGCTGATGGCGATTGTGCCCTGGACATTCCAATGTCTAGAGCTTCGCAGGACTTGAGGACGAGAGACTGATGTTCTGCCGGTCTTGGAGCTGAAGGCTTGGAGAAGAAGACGTACTGCTTGTAATAGTTAGTTTGTATATCTGTTGTACTATTGTTATTATTGTTATAGGCCTGAGACTATAAGCGAGCTGTTGTAATAGTTTTAGTAGACTTTTATAATTGGTACTTGGGCATCTGTTGCTTCCATACCTTTTATAGTTTCCGCTGTAGCCTCTGATTATGTTAATAAGATATGTTCTATGAATAGCATCCTCCCTATCGTGGTGTTTATTGGTTTGAGTAGATGACAATGCGGTTATTCACCCGTCATTCCCTATGGACCCATAAAGGAAATTTATTTTTCTCTATTTATGCTGCTCCGGGGCGTGATAGCGCATATCCTTTGATATCTTTTGATTTGTTGCAAGTAGTAATGGTTGTTGTGAACTTGTCTGGTTATATCCGTGCGTTCACTTATTCGGTTTATCATTGCTTTGTTGATGATACCCTTGTCCTTGTTCGAAACATATGTATGTGCTGAAGTTTCTTGGTAGTTATGGCTTTGGACATTGCGCTCCTTTGCCTTGATGTTTCGAGAGCGAGATTTGGGTTTGTTGATAGAGATACTATTTTTGGTTCATCGCCAGGAGCTTGTTCTTTGGAATTTAGTATTCCTCGGTTTTATTGGCTTACCACCAATATTTGTTTCGGTAGACGCTTTTCAGGTCCATCCTTGTTGTTCCTTTTAAGGATTGGAGTTTTTCGTTTATTCTTATGGTCGAGATGTAATGTCGATTCATTACAATCTTTTGTATTAGCATTTGTTTGTTACTTTGTGAGATCTTTTCTTTGGCATTATTTAATATAAGCTTGGACCACTCCTTGAGAGTTGATCACATAGTTTAGTTCAGTTTTGAACTCTTATGAAGGATCAGGTTACCTAACTTTTGTGACAATTCGTGTAACTTTTATCAGTCGATTCGTTTCTTTGAGCTCCTTGGATTTAGTTGATTGAAATTCAATCTCTTTGTAGAATTTACTTTCAGGCGAATTCGTTGGTTTTCTCGAGTCTTCAAAGTTTTGTTGAGACCCTTGCATTTGTCTATTCAAATATTTTTCCCCGTGATGTTACTGCACAACAATGAGAATACTTTTCTTGATCCTCACTAGTATTGCTTGAAGCTTAGTAAGGGTTCTTTGAACCAGATTCGATGTTCTATTCGAAATTGTCTTGTTCAGTTTTTGGACTTATTGACCTTGGGTCCTGTCCATTTTGGATAATAACTTTTGGTGAGTTAATGCCTCGTACCCTAATGGCGCTTGACAATTTTGTGCATTTGGTACATTCAATTTAGTTCCTAACATTTTGTGATTTATTCCTTACTCTTGTTAGTTAGTATTGGAAGGACATAGTAACGCCTTATGAAAACAGCATACTTGGTGCTATAATGTTGATTCTTCGGATCTTGAAATTGTTTCTTGCAGTGATGAAATTTTATTCCATGTCATTGGTTACCCTTCTTCTCGGGTTGGATTTTCAGTTGAGTTTTGGATTCTATCCATTCGTTGTCGCTTGTGTTGTGTGTTACATATTAGTCAGTTGTTTGACACCTTGGGGTGAGTTAAAACTGCATGTTGTATTCTTTTGATTATGTGGTCCTTTCATGAGGATCATTTCGGTATTTGACCAATAGTGGTACGAAATTCATTTGTATTCCTGACTTAGTTCGTTCGACGACTAAGAAGATCAAGTTGTCATTGATGCTTAATAATTGGTCATGTCAATTGACGTTGGAACCGTGTATGTTCCTTGAGATTGTTCCTTGTGAGCCTTGGTGACTCTTGGTGTCTATGTATTAGTATAGATTGTTACCTCTCCAGTTGTTTCCCTTTGAGGTACATTCGAATTCCGGGACGGAATCCTTTTAAGGGGGGTAGATTGTCATGTTTCAGAATTTTATTGAAGGGCAATTGGGTAATTTTACCTTTTCTGTTGGGGGCACTAAATTTATTCGACTGTATTTAAATTTATGGAGCATGACTATATTATTTGTTTACCCTTTCAGGTGCTTTAAAATTTATTTCTATTTGTGTGGGAGTGTTTATTTAATTGTGGGTTCACACTGTTGGGTCAGATTGTCCGTGGGAACACCAAACAGTTCATTTTTGGAACAAACTGGAGAGTGGGCCCCACCCCACTCCCTATATTCGGCCAACTCACCCTCTCCTCTCATTACTCATGTTTCATTCTCTTCCTCTCATCCTCTTCTTCTCTTTCAAGCTTCAAGAGGCCAAAACCTTCAAAGATCTTCACCCCTCTTCCATCTCTAACTTCAAGATTGCTAAGGAAGGTCAAGCTCTTCATCTTCAAGCTCTCCTAACAATCCTAGGGCTTGACATCCTTCCATTGGTAAGTTTTCTAGAAACCCCCAAATTCTAGGGTTTCATTAGTTTTCTAAATTTTGAGTTATTCATGGACTTCTTTCACTTTGTATAGCTTCATTGGAGTATATAGAGCTTCTCTTTCATATCCTAACCATTTCTATGGAGAATTTCTTATGTGGGTAAGTTTTCCCAATCTCTAACAACATAGGGTTTGCTAGTTTCATGATTTCTATCCTAACCTTGGGTTATTCTTGATTAGTGGTGCATACTTGAAGCATCCTTCAAGATTCTAGCACAAGCATTGAAGCTATTTTGGATTTACTTAGCTCTCTTGAGTTGCCATTGATTTTTGGAAGTTAAGCTTTGAGGTAGATTTACATTGTGCAATTATATATGTTATACTTGTCTAAGATGCCTTGAGTTCACTTTTATGCTAGGAGAGAACTTAAACATATGTATTAGGACATTCCCACAAAGTTATAATGTTAGGGATTTTTGCCTAAATGTGAATTATATGCTTTGGTTGTACTAGTTGAAAATTTGGGGTGTTAAATGTAATTAAAATGATGTTATGAGAATAATTTAGACACGTCCCCAAAGTTGTAAATTTATGGTTATATGCCTAATTGTGAATTTACATGTTTTGGTTGTTCTATAGTTGATTATGTGATGCTAGACTTGCCTAGGATGCTCCCTTTATATGTAAAAACATGCTAGGACGTTAGTATAGAAATCCTTGTTAGGAACGTTAAATTATGAAATATAATTACTTTCTTTGAAGTTCTTGATATCATGTCTAATGGACTAAATTATTGCTTAGTCTATTGTAGTGGATCATCTTTAATGCCATTGTTAACATCATATACATAAATGTTTTATTTGGAAAAGAGAGAAAAACCCCATGTGTGGGAATTTGATTTAAGAAATCCGGACATGGGTTGTGATGTGAGACAGGGAGAATGACCCTTAGAAACATTCAAACTCCAAACTATATTCGGGTAGCTCCCGGAAGTTGGTATGCTACACTCCATGCGTGGGTGGCTCATGGTCCGGTAACGAGAGAGATGTGCATTTGTCACGCATAGCCTTGCGGCTTTAAACATTTCATTGTAGCCATGGTGGCAATTCATTGCACCTCATTTCATTTTAGTCATGGATAGCATATAGACTTGTTACAATGTTTTCTACGAGCCGTCGTTCTCATAAAAACGACAAAACATTTTTCAGGTAAGCTTGATAAGGACAAAGGGCATATGTGACCCGACGCGTGAACTATGAGGCATTTTGTTCTATTTTGAAGACTCATGCTTAGTTATGTATATGAATAGCTCTCTTGTTG
Source organism: Hydrangea macrophylla (assembly GCA_033977485.1). NCBI lineage: Eukaryota > Viridiplantae > Streptophyta > Magnoliopsida > Cornales > Hydrangeaceae > Hydrangea > Hydrangea macrophylla. The sequence goes on along the minus strand of CM066989.1, from coordinate 130,005,098 downwards.
ATTCAGTCATTTTGGGAGATTGTAAATGTTTAATGCTTTGAAACTTAGAGTATTAAGGTTTTACAAAAACTTCGTGAGCTTAGGCTCTTATCTCTTGTATTTGAGAAGCTTCTTTGATTTTAATGGGACAAGTGTTAGCCCTTGCTTTCATGGTTATTTCTCTCAATTGTTAAACTCACTTTATGATGATGTATTTACTTTTCGAGGTCGTTGAACCTCTTTAAGTTCTTGTCTTTTTGATTTACATGTCAATTGTTTGTTTTTCTCTTTTGTTTGAATCCTTGCCGGATTGGTCTGGGTAGTTGCTTTTATGAGAGTTCATTTGTTGTAGTTTAGTTCATTTTATAGTTGGGTCCTTGCCGGATCAAACCCCTCTTTTAATTCCAACAAGGTTTCAAACATTTAAATGTTCTAAATCTCTCCCATTCTCTTTCTCCACTCTCCCCTCTTTGATCTCTTTCCCTTTCTCAAATATTATTCCCTTTTACTTATGTTGGAATTATGTATATATATGTTTTTAAAATGTTTCCGAATGTGAAAATACACATGTGTGTCTGTTTAGAATACATTCCCTATATCTCTCTCCCTATCTCTCCCTATTTCCCTCTCCCAATCTCTCTCTCCCTTTTTCCTCTCTTTATCTCTTTCACTTCTCGTCTTTAATAAATTTCGAGTACATGAAGTTCCGTTTGGTCTAGGCACGTGTTATATGTCATTTGGGACTTGTAGACACCCCAATTTTGACCTAATGTCGAATTTAGGAGAGTGTCACCTCCGTGTCCGATGATGACAAGGACCGAAAAAAATTGAAGTATTCCAAGCTCTTCAGAAAATCTCCAAAACGCGATAAAATTTCACAGAAAGAGGAAAAATACCAGGTATTCAGGAGAATTCAGGGAAAAGACATGATTTTTGGAAAGGATCTTCAAAAATAATTTGTTTCAAAAGGAGAAAAGACCTAAAAAGAGGAATCTCACCAAGAAACGGCACACGGCAGATTCCGCGGCACTCTACGAGTGCCGCGCGGCAGTCAGAAAGTGCCGCCGCGGCATTCTCCGAGTGCCGCCACAGGTTTCTGACTGCCGTTCACTTTTTAAGTCTGTATTTTGCAGTGCAATACGTATGCGCATGCAGATAAGAACAAAAAACTGATAAAGTAAGACTGACAAAAACGCGGCAATTAATTAAATGCCGCGGCAATTGATGAGAGCCGCGCGGCATTCACGAAATGCCGCAACGGCAGATGTTGAGTGCCGCAACGGCATTCACGGACTGCCGCGGCAGGTTTCTGACTGCCGCGCTGGGCAGCAGTCTGTGTAATTTCAGAAAGTACACATTGTACCACCAAATGAGAGAATTACACCTGTTTTTTTGCTCCGAAATTCACCAAAAATACCTGGTGTTTTTGCCTATAAAAGAGAAGGGATCTTGTTTGTAAAAGGGGACCAAGAAGAAAAAGGCATTTGGGGGGAAAACATATACAAAAATACTTCCATTACACCCACATTTGAAAGAAAAGAGAGAGTTTTGGGAGAGCTTGAAGGGGAGTTTGGATAATCTTCAAAAGAAAACTTTGAGGATAATTAGGAGGTGATCCTCTAAACCTAGATTATTAGCTTACTCTTCCTTCCTTTGAAATCTTTAAATCTTAGAATGTTTCATCATCTTTCTTTGTTTTAAACTTAGTAGTCTTTTTTATTCCCAATACTTCTTTCTATTTTTTTGTCTATCTTCTTCTCTTAAAGGTCTTGGAGATCTTCAATATCTCTATTGATCTCTTGAGCATGATCCTTTGAATCTCATGTAAGCTCATGCTCTACATGGAAGTCAAAACTTGATCATCACTTTATTTCACATAGATAGGACCCAAGTCCATATTCATGACTTGGATCCTCTAAGCTTGGTGTCTCATGGAATCATTTCCATATTCCTTTGAAAACTACCAAGTATTAGTTGCACTTTCATCTCCAATGACCATTAAATGGTAGGAGAATATAGTTTTGAGTCTAAATCCATCTCCATGATTTAGATTTCCCTATCCTTTAGATTTCATGAAATCAATTCATGTTTCATTTGAAATCTATGAAGAACAAAGGTTTGTAGTCTCCAATGACCATCAAATGGTAGGAGAAGTGGTTTAGGTTAAACCCAACTTCATGGTTTAATAGTTGGAGTTACCAAATAAAAGTTGAACTAGCAAAATAAAAACAGTGAATTCACAAACTGTTTTTGATCAAAGATTTTTAGTTCGAAATCTAACCGTTGAAATCAAGTGAAACCAACGGGAAAGTGTCAATAACACATTGTTCTACCACTGTAATTTTTGTTTTGAGGTGGTTTCATGTTTAGAATGGTTTGATCATGGTTTTTGTGAAGCAACAACAATCTGTCCAGAATTTCAGAATAGTTTCAGAACAGCAACACTCTTTTGAAATAATTAAATCAGAGTTCTAACAAAGTTTCTATGACCCAAAATAATTTTTTCCAAGTAGATTAATGTGTTAGGAAGTCACCCTAAAAAGAACAAGGCAATTCTGAATTTTTTACTATTTTTAATAAATCGTGCAAGAATTCTGGACAGGAGATTGTAAGATGCTGAGTGATGTCTAGTGTTTTCCATATTCCCGGAGATCTAACCGTTGAAACCTTGATTTTCTTTTTGATTTGGAAACTAGACTGACAGAGGCATCTTGTGTCCAAATTTCATCAACATCAAACCATAAGAGACGTGTTTTTTTATTTCTTTTAAGTTCTGGTATGCTCTCTGCAATTTTCAGAGTTTTCATGACACATTTGACTTACTTTGTAAGTAAGGGCCTAAATGACTTTCTTATGATCTAAGGTTTAAACCATGCTTTAATAATAATTAATTGATTGAGCTTGAATTCAAGGTTTAAGAGTATCTCATAGTTTATCCTTGTCCATGTACATATTCATCTACATGATTCGACATTTGTAATTAAGATTTATTTGCTTTGGATTTAATTACATTAGATAGATTTAAGCTAGAAATTTAGGGTTGTTATTTCTAACATCATGTTTTACATATCATGTGAACTAACCCTTTGTTTTGTAGCGCTATTAAGGTACGATTTCTCAATCCCTCTCTAGTTTATCAAATTCCTTAATTTTTTGACCTTATGCGCGACACCTTAGAGTTAAGATTTGCCTTATGTGTATATATGGATTAGAGACTCTTTTCCTAGGTTTTATTTAATCGCATGCATTGCACGTTTATTATCGCTGCTGGACCCCGGGTAAGTTCACTTGTTCCCTATTGCATATCATATCGCTTGTTACCTGAATTATGTGGCTTTTGAATGATATTTTGTCAATTACAATTTTACACCCTTTGGACATGCTTTTGTGATGTATATGTATATATGTATTAGTTGAGGGCATGCTTAGATTAATAAATTTGATTAAAAGGATGTTGAGTAGAGGCCTATCATAAGATAGGATGAGAGAGGGTGTTTTAGTCCGATGGGCTCCTTCCTCTCTCATTCCATAATCCCCGGACCTAGTTAATCTCTGGTTTCTAAAAGATCAGTTTGCTTTTAAAATGGTTTCTTAATTTTCCTTTTAAAAATTAAGTGGCGACTCATTTTGTTTCAGAAATAGAATTTTGAAAAGCTGTGGGTAAGTCAACCTGCGATATCCACAATCTGGCGACTCTGCTGGGGATCGAACCCAGAATCTCTGGTTTCGCAGACCAGAATTCTGATTTTGGGTTCGCTCGAGGATTAGACTTGAAAAATATCCTTTTAATCGAATTAATCAATCTTTGTGTGCCTGTTGCATTTCACTTGCATGTCCAGCCAGTCGATTGCACGGAACTATGACCTTGGAGGCTCGGGGCAACCCGGTCGGTCAAGTCATCATGGGACTGTGTGATCACCCTTGATCTCGTACCATGATTTGGTATATGAAGCATCCTATCGGGTGTGTGTCAAGGTTCCCTTATTTGACCAAAACCCAGCCTTTGCATAGTAGTTTCTATAGAACATTTCAAATTTAGGAAATCAATTCTTGATTAGGGTTATGTGCTAGGAAGTTTTGTATGCCCAGAAGGGATTACTTGAGATGATGACGATACTTGCTTGATGAAAGATGAATAATCTTTTAATCACCTTTTAGCAATTTCTCCACGTGTTACATTTGGAGGACATGCCGAATCTTGATTATAAGATTATACTTCCTACATCATGTTTAGTTAAGCATCATTGACCTTGTATGCATCCAAATTCATGGAAAGTACGGTGATAATCCTGTCATATGATCCTCCTACCCAAAAGAAATTTTTTTGAGAACAAGTGGATTTTTGTAATTTTCATCCCAAAGTTTTCAATCGCTTTTTTTCGAAAATCTTTGGAGTTCACTTTTGATTCAAGCTCCAAACTAATCTTTGGGAATTGTTCTTGGAAGAAATGCTTTTCAAATGAATTTCAAAACAAAATTTTAATCATCGTCATTGAGAAACATTTTTCACTTGAGAGTTGTTTTGAAGAATCTCATCATTTAAAGAAACGCTTTTCAAAGTGAATTTCAAAAATATTTCGCCCGACCTTTGAAGGGGTAGTAAGGATCACAATGATAGGTGAAGTTAGCACATTTGACATGAATGAGGATTCTATGTGCTTATGTGCTTATGTGTTAGGACTAGAATTTTCCTTTCTTTTGCATATAGAGTAGGCACACACACACACACATGCATTTGCATCCGCATGACTTACAAAATAAAGGTTTTGCTAAAATAAAGAAAAAAGGTTTTTTCTAAAAAGAAATTTCCAAAATTTATTGTAGGAGCAAAAATAGCAAACCAAGGGTGGTTTAGAGGTCCTACGGCAAGGTTAGTGAGAAGAGGATACGTCGACATGGCTGAAGAGAGAAACAATGAAGAGATGACCGGGCTGAGGGTACTAGTTGAGCAGCAGGCAGAACAGATGCGAAGACAGGCTGAAAACATGAATCGAATGATGGGAATGATAGAGGAGCTGAACCGCCGACCGCCACATGTGGTTCCACCTGTCATGGACCCGCCTATGGGAGGAGGAGACGGGGATTGGTTCGACGACCAAGAGGCACATTGGAATGATGCGCTGAGAGCCAACAGGGACAGGGAAAAAGATGAGAAGGAGAAGCTGCTGACCGAGAAGATAGAAAAATTGGAGAGGGTAATGCGCAAGGCTCAAGGGGTGGATACCTACCTAATGGAACTGGAAGGGTTGTATGACGGAGTCCACGAGACACTGCCGGCCGGTTTCAAAATGCCCGTCTTTGACAAATTTGATGGCACAGGCAACCCCCGCAGTCACGTCCGAATGTGTATCGGGGCTTTCCAACCAAGCGGATTGAGCACTATCATGATGGCAGTCCTATTCCAACAGACTTTGACCGGAGCCGCTCTATCTTGGTATCTCACTCTTGAACCAAGCAAAACCAGGGTATGGGAAGAAGTGATTAAAGCATTCGTGGCGCAGTACGAATACAACCAAGACTTGGATGTTACTGTCCGAGATTTGGAAACAACCAGGCAGGGGAACAAAGAATCATTCGCTGAGTACTTAAGCCGTTGGAGAGGGAAAGCTGCGAAAATGGTACAAAGGCCGTCCGAGAAGGACCAAATCCGAATGTTGATGAAAAATCTACAGCCAGTTTATCAGGAAAAGATGAGATTCCAGTCAATCAATACCTTTGCTGAGGTATTCGACGTAGGGACGAGAATCGAAGATGCAATCCAAGAAGGAACAATCAAGAAGGAAGAACCACAGAACCGATATCGAAGGCCTAGTTATGGGTCGAATGGAGGGCATTCGGGGGGTCACTCTGGCCCCACCGATGTCAATGCGCTTAGCGAGCCGGAGAAGAAATTCGATATCACCAGAAGTCATCCAAGGGGAGGGGAAGACAAGCCAATGAGGAAGTTTTCAGATTTGGGAGTATCATTATCAACCGCCCTCGACAGGCTGTTAGCAAAAGGGCATCTCCGCCAGCTGGAACCTCGACCCCCGCCGAGTCCACTCCCGCCATACTTCAAAGGAGATCTCTACTGCAAATATCACCAACAAAAGGGCCACTCGACCGATCGGTGCATGAGGTTAAGGCATGACATACAAGACCTCATTGACAACAAAGTGATATCCGAGCCACCTGTCAAGGCTCCCAATGTCACCAAAAATCCACTGCCAAACCATCGTGCCGTACCGCCGCCGCGGGGTCTGTACTTCTTGGGAGTAGAAGAAGTGACATTCGATCCGTCCAAGCTAATCACCAAGGTCGGGGAACCAAGGAAGTTCTATCAGTTACCAGAAAATCCGGAAATCTGTATGGTTGGAAGCCAGCCAGGGATATGGGAGAATGAAGCAACGGAGCAGTCAGATTGGTGGGTCCAAGAAAGCAATGATCGGAACATAGGCCTGGTAGGGGAAGATGATCTATGGTACCAAAGCGACGAAGAGGTAGAAGAGGGCCCAAGACCGTTTCAGAAACCGACGATATTTGGGCAAAAGAAGAAATTGACCACTTGACTCGGTCTGGTAGGCACTTCAAGCCACATGAATTAGAGGAAGATCACCCGGGGAGGGAGCTGGAGAAAGGGAAAGGAAAGATGAACGAGGAAGAAGAAGAGGATAGAGTCCTCAAGCAGATGAAGAAGACTCAGGCTAACATTACTGTTTGGGGATTGCTGATTGCCTCCAAACGTCATAGGCAGGCGGTCCTAGACGCCCTTAATCAGTCTGACGTGTCTATCGACACCACCCCGGAAGACCTTGTAGGGCTGATCAATAAAATTCCGACTTTGGCTATTGCTTTCTCATCAAATGACTTACCACCGGGAGGGCCCATGCTCAATAAGCCTTTGTACATCACTGTTGAATGTTTGGGGAACACCGTACCCGCTTGTCTTGTTGACAACGGGTCTGCTCTTAATGTGTGTCCTTTTCGCACAGCCAAACGAATGGGCTTGGATGAATCTTCTTTTGTGCCGTCTCAACAAAAGGTCCGGGCATATGATAACACCCAAAGGACAGTCATGGGCATCATCTTTCTTAACCTTGCTATCGGATCAATGGATAAGGAAGCTGAGTTCCAAATCATCGATATCCCCGCTTCTTTCAATCTGCTGCTGGGAAGACCTTGGTTGGACAGTTTGGGCGCTATCCCATCGACAATTCATCAAAAAGTTAAGTATGTCTGGGAAAACGAAGTCTGTGATATCCTCGGAGACAGTTGGGTTCGATCATCTGAAGCATCGTCGAGTGCACCGGTCCTAGAGCTACAGCTACAAGAAGAAGAAGCAAAAATGGGAGGATTCGAGTTCATCGGCGCGATAGAAGAAGGAAAGTCGGGAGAGTCCCTACCGCCCCATTTTGATCAATATGCTAGTCCAGTCGTCGCCGGAATCATGAAGAAGATGGGTTTCTTTCCAGGATTGGGGTTGGGGAAGAACCTTCAAGGCCTGCCGGAGGCCCCAAGAATCCCTACTCAAACTCACACTCACGGTCTCGGGTATCAACCAACAAAGAAGGAGCTGAGAACCAAGAAGAGGGCCGTCAACGCATCGATGGATCCTTACTTGAAGACCCTCAACGGGTATTTTGTGAAGGAAGGAGAAGATTTCCCCTTCTGTGGTTTCCCAGAACCATGGATGGATCAAAAAGACAAATGCATGAAGCCGGGGTTCGAGATCTTCTTCTCCCATGAATTTTCTGGGTACAAAGACCCATTTTTGCAAGTACCTGAAAAATCTGTTGCTGCCAAGGACTGGGTTGGTATGCTGGACGGTTCTGCCATGAAAGATCTGTTAGGCGAAGGAAACGCAGAAGTCACGAAGGAGGATCCTGGGAAGACCAAAGGTGAATACGTCAAGGGCATAGTGGAGGAAGCCGCCGAAAGTGAAGAAGGTGAGGAAGGAAAGGCTGAGGAAGAAGAGATGGAGAAAATGACCAAGACAGGAGGTCCGGAAGAATACTTTATTACTGGCCTGGGAGGAGAGCACAAGAAGGAGTGGGTTCTTGAGTCTAGTGATAGGTTCCCCCCACACCCAGAGTCTGTAATGGCCCAAATGAGGCGTCTTTCAATTTCCATGTCTGTTGTAATCACTCCAAAGAAAATCAATGAAAGTATGACTGATTCTGCCTACTCGAACGCGCTTAATGAATGTGATGAATGTGATGATCATGAAATACCTATTGAACTGCAAAAACTAATTGAAAAAGAAAAAGAATCTGCATGTAAAATCATTGAGGACACCCTAACAATTAATCTTGGAAACGAGAATAATCCTCAAAATGTCTTCATCGGCTCTACACTTAGCAATAAAGAAAGTACAGAACTAATCAGTCTATTAAATGAATTCAAAGATGTTTTTGCATGGTCTTACAATGATATGCCAGGTATCGATCCAAAAATAGTCCAACACCACATCCCCCTCTTTCCTAATTCCAAACCCGTAAAACAAAAATTGAGGCGAATGAGGCCAGAATGGGCACTCAAAGTAAAAGAGGAAGTTGAAAAGCAATTAAGAGCTGGATTCTTGATGGTCATCGAGTATCCCGAGTGGATTGCCAACATTGTGCCTGTCCCAAAAAAGGATGGTCGTGTTAGGGTTTGCGTGGATTTTCGGGATTTGAACAAAGCAAGCCCTAAAGACGACTTCCCATTACCCCACATCGACGTGCTGGTTGATAACACCGCGGGACATGAACTTCTATCTTTCATGGATGGGTTCTCCGGGTATAATCAAATCCTCATGGCTCCCGAGGATAGAGAGAAAACCACGTTCATCACTCCGTGGGGAACATATTGCTATAGGGTCATGCCATTCGGACTCAAGAACGCGGGCGCAACCTATCAAAGGGCTGCCACCACATTACTGCACGATATGATCCACAAAGAAGTAGAGGTGTATGTGGATGATATGATTGTGAAATCCAAAAAGAGGAGAGGGCACCTAGAGGCTTTGAGAAAATTCTTTGAGAGATTGAGGGAGTTCAAAATGAGGCTAAACCCGCAAAAGTGCACATTCGGAGTCACCACCGGGAAGTTATTAGGTTTCCTTATTACTCAGAGGGGAATAGAGGTGGATCCTACCAAGATAAAAGCAATAACCGAAATGCAGCCACCAAAAAACGAGAAAGAACTGAGGGGATTCTTGGGGAGAATACAGTTCATCAGTCGTTTCATTTCAAAGCTCACCATGACCTGCGACCCGCTGTTCAAGCTACTCAGAAAGGGAGAGAGATTCAATTGGGACACCCCATGTCAACAAGCCTTCGACAAAATCAAAACCTATCTCCAGAATCCACCTGTCTTGTCACCACCTTCACCCGGGAGACCTCTGTTACTTTATCTCTCTGTATCCGAAGATTCGATGGGATGTATGCTGGCCCAAGAAGGAGAAGAGGGGCACGTGGAGAAGGCCATTTACTACTTAAGCAAGAGAATGGTAGGATATGAGTTAAAGTATTCGCCCTTGGAGAAGGCCTGTTGGGCTTTGGTTTGGTGTACCCGTCGCCTCCGCCACTATATGTTAGCCTTCCCCGTGATCCTAATTTCCCGGATGGATCCATTAAAATACCTGTTCGAAAAACCCGTCTTGACCAGTAGGATTTCCCGTTGGACCATGATGCTGGCTGAGTTCGATATCAGATATGTCACCTCCAAGTCTGTAAAAGGAAGGGCCGTCGCCGAATTTCTAGCCGACCTTGCTGTAGAATCTGAGGATAAGGGAGATTTCAAGTTCCCAGATGAAGGAATAATGGAAGTGAAGGAAGAGTTGTGGAAAATGTACTTTGATGGAGCAGCCAACCAGTTAGGTTACGGGGTCGGAATCATTCTCATGGCACCAGACGGGGTCCCTACCCCATTGGCTGTCAAACTTAAATACGACTCAACCAACAATACCGCAGAATACGAAGCCTGCATAATTGGAATGGAAGCGGCCTTGGCTTTGAAAGTCGGACGGATTGATGTCTTCGGAGATTCCAACTTGATCATATCCCAGGTCCGAGGAGATTGGAGGGTAAAACATGAGAAGTTGAGACCTTACCATGACTATCTAGAAAGTCTGAAAGCGCAATTCCAAAAGATTTCCTTCTACTACCTCCCTCGTGAAGAAAACCAACTAGCCGATTCTCTGGCTACCTTAGCCTCGATGATCCAAATCCCTTCCAAAATTGTCATGATTCCGCTGTCCATAGAAGTAAGGAGTCAACCGTCATTTGAAATGATCGCAGCCATAGAGAGAGAAGATGAAATGCCTTGGTATGTGGACGTATGGAAGTTCATTAAAGAAGGAGAATACCCCGAAGGAGCCTCAGAAAAGGACAAGAAGGCGATACGACGATTTTCCGCTCAATTCGTGATCTACGCAGATAAACTATGGAAGAAGTCCTACACCGGGTATAATTTGGAGTGTTTATATGGGAGGGAAGCTAAGAGAATGATAGAGGAAATACATGAGGGAGTATGCGGGCCCCACATGAACGGGCACATGCTGGCGAAGAAGATCATCCGACAAGGGTACTATTGGACGACCTTGGACAAAGACTGTTGTGAATATGTTAGAAGGTGTCACAAGTGTCAGATCCATGCAAATTTGATGCACACCCCACCGTCGCAGCTCTATAGCATGACCACCCCTTGGCCATTTTCTGTATGGGGGATTGATATCATTGGTGAGATAGTCCCAAAGGCTTCCAATGGGCACCGGTATATAATCGTGGCGATCGATTATTTCACAAAATGGGTAGAAGCAGCCTCGTATGCGACCTTGAAAGCCAAAGATGTGGTGAGTTTTATTGAGAAGAACATAATCTGCAGATATGGAGTCCCGAACGAGTTTATCTCCGATCATGGTAGCCATTTCCAGGGGGAAGTTATCCCACTCTTAGAGAAATATAAAATCACTCGCCATCAGTCATCCCCGTATAGGCCCCAGACGAATGGAGCAGTAGAGGCAGCGAATAAGAATGTTAAAGCAATCTTGGGGAAGACGACAGATACATATAAGGATTGGCATGAGAAGCTGCCATTTGCCTTATGGGGGTACCGGACATCAGTAAGGACTTCAACGGGCGCTACGCCATACTCGTTGGTCTACGGGATGGAAGCAGTCCTTCCAGTCGAGGTGGAAATACCCTCTCTCAGAGTCTTGACAGAATGTGAAGTGACGGAGGCAGAATGGATACAAGGAAGATATGAGGAATTGATGCTGCTTGATGAAAAGAGGTTGACCGCAATAAACCATACTCGGGGATACCAGAAGAGGATAGCTCGTGCTTTCAACAAAAAGGTTCGCCCAAGGAAGCTTGCTGAGGGTGACCTGGTCCTCAAAGAACTAAAAGTGCCCGTTTATGACCCCAGAGGAAAATTCAAACCCAACTGGGTCGGACCATACATCATTAAGACCCTCCTTTCGGGAGGAGCGGCTTATCTCATGGACCTGGACGGGGTTGAATTTAAACAGCCAATTAACCTCGATCGCCTCAAGAAATACTTTGCTTGAAACCTTTTCTTTCAAAGCCTCCTACCTTGATGAACTACGCTTGACCTGATTCCCGTTAGGGGATACGTAGGCAACCTACTTGGTTCGGTCATTTAAATAAAACCGCCCGGGCGGCGTATTCTTTCAAATCTCAAGATGAACTACTGCAGGCCTGACGCCCACTCGGGGATAAGTAGGCGGGCTCTCAAAAAGCCTTCGGCCCAAGGAAACCCAAAAAAAAAAAAAAAAAAAAAAATATATATATATATATATATATGTGCTAAACTAGGGGCAAACTGGCGTTTGCCCGGAATCACTTCGAAGCCCCAAAACCAGGGGCAAACTTCGTTTGCTAGCCGAAGAACCCAGATACAAAACCATCCCTCAGGTCACCTGGCTGTCAAAATAAGTACTATAAAGAAACAAATGAAAATTCATGGAATGGAATGAGTAGAAAACAAAACAGCAGAGTAAAGAGCCAAGTAAAGACATTGAAAGGAGAATACTTCATAAAAGATTAATTAAAGGGGTGAACACTTCTGATTTTATCATGACAACACTTCCTGAAAAGAAAAATAATAATAAAAATCACATTCAAAAGCGTGAAAAGAGTAGGCAGGGTCTGTCAGAGAGTTTTGTAAAATGGCAAGCTTTTCCCTGTTTTCGTCTACTTTATTATGCATGTGTCTGTCAAGCTCGCCTTGCAACCAAGGCCTGGATCTCTAGAAGATACTGGGTAGTAGGCACGGTCGGAGCAGGAACCATCGAGAACGGAGCAGCCATCCTACTCGACCAAGCCTCTATGAAAGCCTTCACAATGGGAGGACGCAGAGCAGAACCCCTGGTGAAATCAGCAGTCACAGATTCAGTAGTATCCTGCAGAAGCCCAAACTGGCGAACCACCCGATCGGGAATGTAGAAGGTAGTGGCACTCAAGCCCGGCAGCCAGATGCCAGGTCGCCCCGGAAGACGTACAACAACAGAACGAGGAGTCCATTGAGGGCAGATCCAACAAATGTCACTGGAAGAAAGGCCCTGGAGCCAAACAAGCCACGCGTCGGCAGAATGAAATAAGCAATGGACCTCCATACGGTCATAAGAGAGTGGCCCGCGAAGATGCGAAGGGTGAATGAAGAGGTCGAGGCGTTCCATGAGCCAAACCTGCAAGACGAAGGGTGCCCCGGTAGATAACATGGCCCCGGTAACACAGGCACGGCTCAATCCGATCAAAGTCTCGCCAAGAACCAGCATAATAGCACTTTTCATCTCCCTCAAACCACAGGCAATGGGTATGAGAATATCAGAAGATGACTGGAATAGGAAATAAGAGAGCATGGCAATCGACAAGGCACTACGTCGGATGATCTGGTACCCACCATCATAAGGGTCCCCTATAGGAGCATAAACGGAAGAAAGGCGTTCGAAGTCGATCTGCCCATCATGAACAAAAGAACTTGCCGCATTTCGAGATATGTGGAGAAGAGTGGCTAAGTCGCGGACATACCCGGCCTGAATTAAAGGGACCACCAATTCAGCAGAGGGATCAGTGTGCAAAATGGCGCTGAATTCCTCGAACAGAGGACAAATCTCCTGAAAACCAAAACGGAAGACGTTGAGAGCGGGGTCCCAACACTGAATAGCAGCTCGAAGTAAGCCCTCGTTCAAATTCATGCCTCGAAAAGAAAAGAGATCGTTCAACCGGAAACACTCAAAGTTGAGCTTGTCAATACCCGAGAGAGTATCCATCCATGGGAAGAGGATTTGAGAGTTAATGGGGGTCATTGGAAGAGAAAAGAAGGAGAAAGGAGATGTTTTGCGGAATGTTAGAAGAAGAAGGGTATAAGTAGGGGGGATAAAGCTGCCCACCAGATCGCGGCACTCGATAAAGTGCTGCGGCACTCAATGAAGTGCCGCGCGGCACTCCGTGAGTGCCGCACGGCATTTACTGACTGCCGTTGCGGCATTCTCTGACTGCCGCGAAGGCTTATCCGAGTGCCGTTCTGAATTTCCCATCGGCCAGATTTTGTTTGTACCTCGAGTAGCCCACCTGCAAACGGAAAACTAAAAAGAGAGGCAATAAAAAACGTGCGCATCATGCAGCACGTGCAAATACATTCATTCATTTTGCATGCATCAAATAAATAAAAGAAAACAGCAGCATTCAAATGCTAAAATAAAGTCGGGACCAAGCCATGGTCCCACATACGGTGAATGAACAAAAAGCATGATGAAATGTTTAAAGCATCTATCCTACGAAATAAAGGAAAGCATCCATCAAAATAAAGCATGTATATATATACAGTCATCCATCAAAATAAATGTAAATCCTCCCAGAACCCTCAAAAATAAAAACAAAAGCAGAGTCAGCCGCGACCCCGACCCCGGCCGCGAGTCTGGCGAGTCGTACGTCTGAGAGGCTCCTCCTCTGACTCAGTCCCGCTGCCTCCACCAGTCCCGCCATGTCCGCCGCTACCACCGCCTCGGCCTCTGCCACCGCTAGTATCCTCGCCGCCACCTCCACCACGTCCAGCGCCACTACCTCCGGGGGCATCGCTGAAAGAGATGCCAAACTGCTGAAGCCGATGCTGGAGCTGCCCCACCTGCTGAGATAAGACTCTGTTCTCCTCCATCTGGAAGAGAAGGGATGAGTCCATGAAAATCATTGAAAAGGAATTCGGGATGCTAAGAATACGGAAAGGGTAGAGATCATACCAGGGCCCTCGACTGAACCGCGGCGGTCGCTCGAGCTCCCTCGGCCTGAAAACAAGAAACAGAAATAAAGATCAGTAAAAAAAAGAGATACAATTCCAGTCAAAGATAGGGGTGAGAATGAATTTCTTACCATCCACTCGCGCCCAAGAACCCACTGTCTCACGCTGTGGGCATACGCCAGGCCCTCCTCCGCGTAAGCACGAGGAACGGCATCATAATGTATAGGAATGGTAGGGACGCCCTGGGAGAGTCGGGGGACCGTCGTCACATGGGGCTATCCAAATGAGACGGTAGACATAGTCCAGTCCCACTCAGGTAGGCCAGGGGGGCGGGGCGCAGCAGGGACATGCTGCCAACAAAAGTAATAAAACATGGGTTAAGAGTAAAAGGAAGAACTCACAAAAATAATAAAGGAATCATTTACTCACCCGAGTCACTTCCATCAGCGGGAAGTCCGGCATCAGCTTGGCGGCACGGAAGGCCGCATAACCGTCAGGGCCGTCCAAGAAGCCGTGGATACCGAAGCCGGCTAGAGCAGCCGAGTAGTCGCCGCCCTGAAGAGTGTCTGTAGCTCTCATAGACTCGGGAGGAGGGAACGGCACAAAGAATCTGGGAGCCGCTATAGACTGCCTGGTCACCCTCTCTCCCAAGTACCACGCCATGCCCTCTGACCTACCATCGAGTAGCAGTCTCATCGGGTCATACCCGGCCGACGCCTGAATCCCCGCGCTAGCCTCGGGTAGCGCCCTGAGCCACGGCTGCCACTGTACATGCTCCTCCCGTAGGTTCGTCAGGAAGTTCCTGAACGAAACAAAGTCGTGGGCCCCGGTCTTCCGCCCGACCCTGTCCTTCGCCCACTTCAGCCCCTGGGGCATGACGAGGGCGTCCGCAGCACGTGTCTCAGGAGACATCATGCGGAGATACTCATGGGACCAAATCTGTAATAAAAAGAGAGAAAGAAAGGAGGAATTAGTATCGCAATGCAAATAAATTTCTGAGAGTAAATAAGCGATGGAATGTGAAAAATAAATAAAATATATATGTACCTCCCACGCTCTCCAATACCCGCCGGTAGCTGTCGACTTGCCCCGGGAGATGACGCTCATGTGACTGTACAGGATAGCTAAACCTGTACCAGCCCAATCAAACTCGGTGACCCGATCCAGATGCTCCAGCGACGCCACCAGGGGAGCAGAAATCCGGTCGCCCTTGGTGCTCAACAGAGAGCACCCCAGCACGTACATCAAAAAGCCGCGGGCCATCTGCTCGTCCGAAAAGCCGGGTTTTCCCCGGAAGGTATCCATGAACCACCGAGCTGTAACCAGGGTCTCCTCCGGGACCACTCCTAGCAGCGGCTCCATCTGATCCCACTCCTGGTCCGTGAGATGCCGCAGGGGCTCTCCCCCGAATGGAATCCCCGTAATCATCGAGAAGTCCAGCGGGGTCAACGTCATCTCGCCGAAGGAGAAGTGGAAGGTACTCGTAGTATCCCACCATCGCTCAGCCAGTGCGTGTATCTGCTGAAGGTCGTTGGAGCTCTTCGTCAAAAGCTTGACGAAGTCTCCAAACCCTGCGGCATCCACCAAAGCCCTCACAGTCGGGCTCAGCTCTTTATACCACTCATGGCCGTGGGCGAGGCTGCCGTGCCCCTTCAGCACCTTTGGCTGCAGCTGCAAGGAAAGAATAAAAGTTTGTTGTTAGGGGATATATAAAGAAGAGAGCAACAACAGCGAATAAATAATTAATGAATGAAAAGTCCAGAAGTGTTCATAAAGGATTTCACGATTGTTTGAAATGAATAAAAGAAAAACATTCAATGTTATAGCAGGGTTTCGAAAAGAGAAAAAAAGGGCAGTTTGTCCGCATTTTTGAAATGCACGCATAATATAAGGTTCCGAATCCAAAATTAGTACGAGGAAGTACGTGGTCGCAAGCATTCAGGAGTCATTTTCAAATAATATAAGGGCGTTTGGAACGCTCAAGAAAGTTCATAAACACAGAGGAATGTTTAAAAAGCATCGCATTCATGAATCCTAAGAAAAATGGAAAGAAAAAATTCACGAGCATTAAGATTCTTTATTCACAAGAAGTGTTTGAAAATTCGATTAACACAAACGACTTTCAAAAGTCCTTGAGAAAATTGAAAAAAATAATAAAATAATAAGGGATAGGCGAAACATTCGGAAAATTCAAGCATAGTTTTTTTTAAAGTTCACGAGAAATATAAAATAATATGAAATTTCTTTAAAAGAAAAGAGGGGCATGGAATAAAGCGTTCGAGACGCTCGAGGGCGCCACAAGCATGGCATTCGCATTTGAAACAGGGCATCTGAACAATTGTGCAATTGTATGTTGCATCCATATGGAGAAAGAAATACAAGAAAGAAATGAATGAAAATAGAAAGGGAAGCGTTTACCTCGCGCTTGAACGCGCAGACCGACAGATGCTCGTCAGGATCCCTCAATAAAAGCGTGGCGTCTGGGTGATGCGTGGCAGTATACCGGGCCCTCTTCTTGCGCCCTGAACCACTCGCCATAATCTGTCGGAGGAAAAGAGAGAATCCACGCGTAGATTAGTAAAAAATTTGAAAAAACAGTGAAATAAACAAGTTTAATCAAGCTCTGATCTAGCAAAACTAACCTGTGAATGTCGTGGATCGATATAGAGGCAAAGAAAGAATGAGAAAAAATTTTCTCCAGAGAGATCTCGAGATGAAGAGAATGAGAGAATGAGAGAAAAGGAGGAGAACCCCGGCGGTTCATAGCCACTGCCCCTCAACGCGGCACTCGTTTTTTCGTGCGCGGCAGTCAGTCAACTGCCGCGCGGCACTCGCCGAGTCCCGCAACGGCACTCCGTGAGTGCCGTGCGGCAGTCACGGACTGCCGCCGAAAGCCGCGTGTGCCGCGATTATGGCGGTTCAAAGATATTTACATTCCCCCCAAAAATTCAAATCAAGTCCCAAAAATTGAATTTGAGGCCCCAAAAATTGCCCCCATTGCGCTTTTGGCCCTCAGGGTCGTTTCATAGGTACACTTTGACTACAAATTTTGAAATTCAAAAATATTCGAGCCCACGGGCCCCCCATTTTTTTGAAAATTGGAGATATTTGAGCTCGTGGGCTTTCGATTTATTGAAAATTGAAAATTTCTGAGCCTGTGGGCCCAGATTTATTCCCGGTTCTCGCAACGGATTTGCGTTAACCCTCGTTTTGAGAATATAACGGATTTATATTCCCGGTTCTCGCAACGGATTTGCGTTAACCCTCGTTTTGAGAATATAACGGATTTATATTCCCGGTTCTCGCAACGGACTTGCGATTAACCCTCGTCTTGAGAATATAACGGATTTATATTCCCGGTTCTCACAACGGACTTGCGATTAACCCTCGTTTTGAGAATATAACGGATTTATATTCCCGGTTCTCGCAACGGATTTGCGTTAACCCTCGTTTTGAGAATATAACGGATTTATATTCCCGGTTCTCGCAACGGATTTGCGTTAACCCTCGTTTTGAGAATATAACGGATTTATATTCCCGGTTCTCGCAACGGATTTGCGTTAACCCTCGTTTTGAGAATATAACGGATTTATATTCCCGGTTCTCGCAACGGATTTGCGTTAACCCTCGTTTTGAGAATATAACGGATTTATATTCCCGGTTCTCGCAACGGATTTGCGTTAACCCTCCTTTTGAGAATATAACGGATTTATATTCCCGGTTCTCGCAACGGATTTGCGTTAACCCTCGTTTTGAGAATATAACGGATTTATATTCCCGGTTCTCGCAACGGATTTGCGTTAACCCTCGTTTTGAGAATATAACGGATTTATATTCCCGGTTCTCGCAACGGATTTGCGTTAACCCTCGTTTTGAGAATATAACGGATTTATATTCCCGGTTCTCGCAACGGATTTGCGTTAACCCTCGTTTTGAGAATATAACGGATTTATATTCCCGGTTCTCGCAACGGATTTGCGTTAACCCTCCTTTTTAAGAGAATATAACGGATTTATATTCCCGGTTCTCGCAACGGATTTGCGTTAACCCTCGTTTAGAGAATATAACGGATTTATATTCCCGGTTCTCGCAACGGATTTGCGTTAACCCTCGTTTTGAGAATATAACGGATTTATATTCCCGGTTCTCGCAACGGATTTGCGTTAACCTTCGTGATCAAATCAAAAGCTGTGACGCCCCGCAAAAATAAGCGTATTTCCATTGAAAAATTAAATAAATCACACTTGATTCTTTAAAATAAAAATACAAAATTTCTTTAAAACTCCCAGCAGGTCCATATTCTCCACGGATCTCCTATATCATCCTTAACCTTATCTCCCTTCTAGGCTTCGGTTACCGGCACTGCCTGCATCTAAAAACCATACCGGAAAGTATACAATATGACATGAATAATAAAGGCTCAAAAGGATAATGACAATCAAATACATAGAATAACATCAAATCAATTGACCAGTCTCACAACCCAACTGCTCACACTACCCAAACGCTCATACCAATAGCATCATACCAGGTTCCTCTTGATCACATAGCAAGAGACACCTCACCTCACCTCACCCGTCTCCAGTACGTCGGTCCCTTAGGCCTGTTGGACTGTTGGTAGGTGCTCCTTGCTCATGACCCTTTAGTCCCATAGCACTTAGCAATAAACACATACTCATTGATTCCAAATGAAAACACAACATAACTGCAAAAAGAGTGCAAGTAGAGATAACAAAGAAATACTCCGGAGAATTTAGAAAGCATATTGTACACAACCCGGTACCTATAAATGATGTTGAGCAACTCCCAAACACTTCTCTTCTTCTTCTTCTTCTTCTTCTAACTCGAGGTGTATGTATATCTATAATTGTGTATATATATAAATCTCTCTCTATGTGACTCTCTCAAGCTCTCTATGCTAGAAGTGTAGAATGTGTGTGTTTGAGAGAGTATGTGAGTGTATAAATAGCCAAGCTTTCACTTGGAGACAATGACCTAACAATCCACTTATTAACCACTAACTTCTAATTAATGGGTAGTTTATAAGGAATATTCAAGATGATGTAAACATACACTAATGCACCTATAACTCCACTAATATTAGTGTATAAATAACCAAACATAATGGCCTAACAATCTAATTATTAACCACTAACTTCTAATTAATTGGTAGTTTATAAGGAATATGCAAGATGATGTAAACATACACTAATGCACCTATAACTCCACTAATATTAGTATATAAATAACCAAGCATAATGGCCTAACAATCTAATTATTAAAAGAGAAAATATTAGATTTAATTTCTAATATACTTTCTCATAAAAACTGCTACTGTAATCCTCGTTTTCTGCCCAAACGGTGCAGAATCTGAGAAAATTGCATTAGACGAAAAGTGTGCAGAATCGAGTTTTGCTTGGGACAACGCGGGCAGAACCTTAAATTTCCTTCGTTTTCCTAACAAAAATCTGAAAACAAAATTCTGCTACTGTTAAAATTAAAAGAGAAAAATATTAGATTTAATTTTAAATATGACTCGAAAAATCTTAACTTCCAACACGAATACCAAATCATTTAATCTCATGCAACTTTTCCCAAAAAAATATATTTTTAGTTCATGACTTATAAAATTGAAAAAATGACCAAAATACCCCTGTGACCAATTTTCGCTAAAATCGCACACGAAGTCTAAATCGTCAATTTAAACATGAAAACACGGGTTACTACAATCTACCCTCCTTAATAGAGATTTCGTCCCGAAATCTAGAGATAAAAGCATTTGGTAAATAACTTCATAAATTTCTTAAAATAATGTTTAAAACAATTATAGCATATTTTGTTTTATAAAATAACAAATTTTTTTTTTTTTTTTTTTTCAACCTTCTCTGACTCCTCCCAGGCGATGTAGACTATCTAACCTTGACTTAGTCCTACATTTCCGGCTGGGGACAGGCTTTGATACCATTTGTGACGCCCCGCAAAAATAAGCGTATTTCCATTGAAAAATTAAATAAATCACACTTGATTCTTTAAAATAAAAATACAAAATTTCTTTAAAACTCCCAGCAGGTCCATATTCTCCACGGATCTCCTATATCATCCTTAACCTTATCTCCCTTCTAGGCTTCGGTTACCGGCACTGCCTGCATCTAAAAACCATACCGGAAAGTATACAATATGACATGAATAATAAAGGCTCAAAAGGATAATGACAATCAAATACATAGAATGACATCAAATCAATTGACCAGTCTCACAACCCAACTGCTCACACTACCCAAACGCTCATACCAATAGCATCATACCAGGTTCCTCTTGATCACATAGCAAGAGACACCTCACCTCACCTCACCCGTCTCCAGTACGTCGGTCCCTTAGGCCTGTTGGACTGTTGGTAGGTGCTCCTTGCTCATGACCCTTTAGTCCCATAGCACTTAGCAATAAACACATACTCATTGATTCCAAATGAAAACACAACATAACTGCAAAAAGAGTGCAAGTAGAGATAACAAAGAAATACTCCGGAGAATTTAGAAAGCATATTGTACACAACCCGGTACCTATAAATGATGTTGAGCAACTCCCAAACACTTCTCTTCTTCTTCTTCTTCTTCTTCTAACTCGAGGTGTATGTATATCTATAATTGTGTATATATATAAATCTCTCTCTATGTGACTCTCTCAAGCTCTCTATGCTAGAAGTGTAGAATGTGTGTGTTTGAGAGAGTATGTGAGTGTATAAATAGCCAAGCTTTCACTTGGAGACAATGACCTAACAATCCACTTATTAACCACTAACTTCTAATTAATGGGTAGTTTATAAGGAATATTCAAGATGATGTAAACATACACTAATGCACCTATAACTCCACTAATATTAGTGTATAAATAACCAAACATAATGGCCTAACAATCTAATTATTAACCACTAACTTCTAATTAATTGGTAGTTTATAAGGAATATGCAAGATGATGTAAACATACACTAATGCACCTATAACTCCACTAATATTAGTATATAAATAACCAAGCATAATGGCCTAACAATCTAATTATTAAAAGAGAAAATATTAGATTTAATTTCTAATATACTTTCTCATAAAAACTGCTACTGTAATCCTCGTTTTCTGCCCAAACGGTGCAGAATCTGAGAAAATTGCATTAGACGAAAAGTGTGCAGAATCGAGTTTTGCTTGGGACAACGCGGGCAGAACCTTAAATTTCCTTCGTTTTCCTAACAAAAATCTGAAAACAAAATTCTGCTACTGTTAAAATTAAAAGAGAAAAATATTAGATTTAATTTTAAATATGACTCGAAAAATCTTAACTTCCAACACGAATACCAAATCATTTAATCTCATGCAACTTTTCCCAAAAAAATATATTTTTAGTTCATGACTTATAAAATTGAAAAAATGACCAAAATACCCCTGTGACCAATTTTCGCTAAAATCGCACACGAAGTCTAAATCGTCAATTTAAACATGAAAACACGGGTTACTACAATCTACCCTCCTTAATAGAGATTTCGTCCCGAAATCTAGAGATAAAAGCATTTGGTAAATAACTTCATAAATTTCTTAAAATAATGTTTAAAACAATTATAGCATATTTTGTTTTATAAAATAACAAATTTTTTTTTTTTTTTTTTTTCAACCTTCTCTGACTCCTCCCAGGCGATGTAGACTATCTAACCTTGACTTAGTCCTACATTTCCGGCTGGGGACAGGCTTTGATACCATTTGTGACGCCCCGCAAAAATAAGCGTATTTCCATTGAAAAATTAAATAAATCACACTTGATTCTTTAAAATAAAAATACAAAATTTCTTTAAAACTCCCAGCAGGTCCATATTCTCCACGGATCTCCTATATCATCCTTAACCTTATCTCCCTTCTAGGCTTCGGTTACCGGCACTGCCTGCATCTAAAAACCATACCGGAAAGTATACAATATGACATGAATAATAAAGGCTCAAAAGGATAATGACAATCAAATACATAGAATGACATCAAATCAATTGACCAGTCTCACAACCCAACTGCTCACACTACCCAAACGCTCATACCAATAGCATCATACCAGGTTCCTCTTGATCACATAGCAAGAGACACCTCACCTCACCTCACCCGTCTCCAGTACGTCGGTCCCTTAGGCCTGTTGGACTGTTGGTAGGTGCTCCTTGCTCATGACCCTTTAGTCCCATAGCACTTAGCAATAAACACATACTCATTGATTCCAAATGAAAACACAACATAACTGCAAAAAGAGTGCAAGTAGAGATAACAAAGAAATACTCCGGAGAATTTAGAAAGCATATTGTACACAACCCGGTACCTATAAATGATGTTGAGCAACTCCCAAACACTTCTCTTCTTCTTCTTCTTCTTCTTCTAACTCGAGGTGTATGTATATCTATAATTGTGTATATATATAAATCTCTCTCTATGTGACTCTCTCAAGCTCTCTATGCTAGAAGTGTAGAATGTGTGTGTTTGAGAGAGTATGTGAGTGTATAAATAGCCAAGCTTTCACTTGGAGACAATGACCTAACAATCCACTTATTAACCACTAACTTCTAATTAATGGGTAGTTTATAAGGAATATTCAAGATGATGTAAACATACACTAATGCACCTATAACTCCACTAATATTAGTGTATAAATAACCAAACATAATGGCCTAACAATCTAATTATTAACCACTAACTTCTAATTAATTGGTAGTTTATAAGGAATATGCAAGATGATGTAAACATACACTAATGCACCTATAACTCCACTAATATTAGTATATAAATAACCAAGCATAATGGCCTAACAATCTAATTATTAAAAGAGAAAATATTAGATTTAATTTCTAATATACTTTCTCATAAAAACTGCTACTGTAATCCTCGTTTTCTGCCCAAACGGTGCAGAATCTGAGAAAATTGCATTAGACGAAAAGTGTGCAGAATCGAGTTTTGCTTGGGACAACGCGGGCAGAACCTTAAATTTCCTTCGTTTTCCTAACAAAAATCTGAAAACAAAATTCTGCTACTGTTAAAATTAAAAGAGAAAAATATTAGATTTAATTTTAAATATGACTCGAAAAATCTTAACTTCCAACACGAATACCAAATCATTTAATCTCATGCAACTTTTCCCAAAAAAATATATTTTTAGTTCATGACTTATAAAATTGAAAAAATGACCAAAATACCCCTGTGACCAATTTTCGCTAAAATCGCACACGAAGTCTAAATCGTCAATTTAAACATGAAAACACGGGTTACTACAATCTACCCTCCTTAATAGAGATTTCGTCCCGAAATCTAGAGATAAAAGCATTTGGTAAATAACTTCATAAATTTCTTAAAATAATGTTTAAAACAATTATAGCATATTTTGTTTTATAAAATAACAAATTTTTTTTTTTTTTTTTTTTCAACCTTCTCTGACTCCTCCCAGGCGATGTAGACTATCTAACCTTGACTTAGTCCTACATTTCCGGCTGGGGACAGGCTTTGATACCATTTGTGACGCCCCGCAAAAATAAGCGTATTTCCATTGAAAAATTAAATAAATCACACTTGATTCTTTAAAATAAAAATACAAAATTTCTTTAAAACTCCCAGCAGGTCCATATTCTCCACGGATCTCCTATATCATCCTTAACCTTATCTCCCTTCTAGGCTTCGGTTACCGGCACTGCCTGCATCTAAAAACCATACCGGAAAGTATACAATATGACATGAATAATAAAGGCTCAAAAGGATAATGACAATCAAATACATAGAATGACATCAAATCAATTGACCAGTCTCACAACCCAACTGCTCACACTACCCAAACGCTCATACCAATAGCATCATACCAGGTTCCTCTTGATCACATAGCAAGAGACACCTCACCTCACCTCACCCGTCTCCAGTACGTCGGTCCCTTAGGCCTGTTGGACTGTTGGTAGGTGCTCCTTGCTCATGACCCTTTAGTCCCATAGCACTTAGCAATAAACACATACTCATTGATTCCAAATGAAAACACAACATAACTGCAAAAAGAGTGCAAGTAGAGATAACAAAGAAATACTCCGGAGAATTTAGAAAGCATATTGTACACAACCCGGTACCTATAAATGATGTTGAGCAACTCCCAAACACTTCTCTTCTTCTTCTTCTTCTTCTTCTAACTCGAGGTGTATGTATATCTATAATTGTGTATATATATAAATCTCTCTCTATGTGACTCTCTCAAGCTCTCTATGCTAGAAGTGTAGAATGTGTGTGTTTGAGAGAGTATGTGAGTGTATAAATAGCCAAGCTTTCACTTGGAGACAATGACCTAACAATCCACTTATTAACCACTAACTTCTAATTAATGGGTAGTTTATAAGGAATATTCAAGATGATGTAAACATACACTAATGCACCTATAACTCCACTAATATTAGTGTATAAATAACCAAACATAATGGCCTAACAATCTAATTATTAACCACTAACTTCTAATTAATTGGTAGTTTATAAGGAATATGCAAGATGATGTAAACATACACTAATGCACCTATAACTCCACTAATATTAGTATATAAATAACCAAGCATAATGGCCTAACAATCTAATTATTAAAAGAGAAAATATTAGATTTAATTTCTAATATACTTTCTCATAAAAACTGCTACTGTAATCCTCGTTTTCTGCCCAAACGGTGCAGAATCTGAGAAAATTACATTAGACGAAAAGTGTGCAGAATCGAGTTTTGCTTGGGACAACGCGGGCAGAACCTTAAATTTCCTTCGTTTTCCTAACAAAAATCTGAAAACAAAATTCTGCTACTGTTAAAATTAAAAGAGAAAAATATTAGATTTAATTTTAAATATGACTCGAAAAATCTTAACTTCCAACACGAATACCAAATCATTTAATCTCATGCAACTTTTCCCAAAAAAATATATTTTTAGTTCATGACTTATAAAATTGAAAAAATGACCAAAATACCCCTGTGACCAATTTTCGCTAAAATCGCACACGAAGTCTAAATCGTCAATTTAAACATGAAAACACGGGTTACTACAAAAGCGCTCTCATGACTCCTGTGACAGAATCTCGCATAGATAATCTTCCCTGACTAACACGCCACGAAATGCGCGTCATACATAGGGAAAATGTGATAAGCATGACATTTACATAACCAGGTTAATTCAGAAAGCACCAGATTGCTTGAGCACGTGCATCACGATAAGGTAAGTGCATTCATCCGTACGACTATTTGCGCTTGTGTATGTTTGACCCTTGACCCGAACTACGTCTTGGTCTGATTCCTGAACGGATACGTAGGCAGCTCATCATCGAGCACGACCAGCGTGAACCATTGCCCCGCGCATGTTCTCTTTTGCAACGCATTTTGTTTTTACCTAAATTCGACGGTCTGGTCAAAGGCTTGTCTTCACACAGGCTTCGACATTCGCTTGTGGTACGCGTTGCTCCACAAGCTCTGCCGAAGAGGGGCAAACTGTAGACACCCCAATTTTGACCTAATGTCGAATTTAGGAGAGTGTCACCTCCGTGTCCGATGATGACAAGGACCGAAAAAAATTGAAGTATTCCAAGCTCTTCAGAAAATCTCCAAAACGCGATAGAATTTCACAGAAAGAGGAAAAATACCAGGTATTCAGGAGAATTCAGGGAAAAGACATGATTTTTGGAAAGGATCTTCAAAAATAATTTGTTTCAAAAGGAGAAAAGACCTAAAAAGAGGAATCTCACCAAGAAACGGCACACGGCAGATTCCGCGGCACTCTACGAGTGCCGCGCGGCAGTCAGAAAGTGCCGCCGCGGCATTCTCCGAGTGCCGCCACAGGTTTCTGACTGCCGTTCACTTTTTAAGTCTGTATTTTGCAGTGCAATACGTATGCGCATGCAGATAAGAACAAAAAACTGATAAAGTAAGACTGACAAAAACGCGGCAATTAATTAAATGCCGCGGCAATTGATGAGAGCCGCGCGGCATTCACGAAATGCCGCAACGGCAGATGTTGAGTGCCGCAACGACATTCACGGACTGCCGCGGCAGGTTTCTGACTGCCGCGCTGGGCAGCAGTCTGTGTAATTTCAGAAAGTACACATTGTACCACCAAATGAGAGAATTACACCTGTTTTTTTGCTCCGAAATTCACCAAAAATACCTGGTGTTTTTGCCTATAAAAGAGAAGGGATCTTGTTTGTAAAAGGGGACCAAGAAGAAAAAGGCATTTGGGGGGAAAACATATACAAAAATACTTCCATTACACCCACATTTGAAAGAAAAGAGAGAGTTTTGGGAGAGCTTGAAGGGGAGTTTGGATAATCTTCAAAAGAAAACTTTGAGGATAATTAGGAGGTGATCCTCTAAACCTAGATTATTAGCTTACTCTTCCTTCCTTTGAAATCTTTAAATCTTAGAATGTTTCATCATCTTTCTTTGTTTTAAACTTAGTAGTCTTTTTTATTCCCAATACTTCTTTCTATTTTTTTGTCTATCTTCTTCTCTTAAAGGTCTTGGAGATCTTCAATATCTCTATTGATCTCTTGAGCATGATCCTTTGAATCTCATGTAAGCTCATGCTCTACATGGAAGTCAAAACTTGATCATCACTTTATTTCACATAGATAGGACCCAAGTCCATATTCATGACTTGGATCCTCTAAGCTTGGTGTCTCATGGAATCATTTCCATATTCCTTTGAAAACTACCAAGTATTAGTTGCACTTTCATCTCCAATGACCATTAAATGGTAGGAGAATATAGTTTTGAGTCTAAATCCATCTCCATGATTTAGATTTCCCTATCCTTTAGATTTCATGAAATCAATCCATGTTTCATTTGAAATCTATGAAGAACAAAGGTTTGTAGTCTCCAATGACCATCAAATGGTAGGAGAAGTGGTTTAGGTTAAACCCAACTTCATGGTTTAATAGTTGGAGTTACCAAATAAAAGTTGAACTAGCAAAATAAAAACAGTGAATTCACAAACTGTTTTTGATCAAAGATTTTTAGTTCGAAATCTAACCGTTGAAATCAAGTGAAACCAACGGGAAAGTGTCAATAACACATTGTTCTACCACTGTAATTTTTGTTTTGAGGTGGTTTCATGTTTAGAATGGTTTGATCATGGTTTTTGTGAAGCAACAACAATCTGTCCAGAATTTCAGAATAGTTTCAGAACAGCAACACTCTTTTGAAATAATTAAATCAGAGTTCTAACAAAGTTTCTATGACCCAAAATAATTTTTTCCAAGTAGATTAATGTGTTAGGAAGTCACCCTAAAAAGAACAAGGCAATTCTGAATTTTTTACTATTTTTAATAAATCGTGCAAGAATTCTGGACAGGAGATTGTAAGATGCTGAGTGATGTCTAGTGTTTTCCATATTCCCGGAGATCTAACCGTTGAAACCTTGATTTTCTTTTTGATTTGGAAACTAGACTGACAGAGGCATCTTGTGTCCAAATTTCATCAACATCAAACCATAAGAGACGTGTTTTTTATTTCTTTTAAGTTCTGGTATGCTCTCTGCAATTTTCAGAGTTTTCATGACACATTTGACTTACTTTGTAAGTAAGGGCCTAAATGACTTTCTTATGATCTAAGGTTTAAACCATGCTTTAATAATAATTAATTGATTGAGCTTGAATTCAAGGTTTAAGAGTATCTCATAGTTTATCCTTGTCCATGTACATATTCATCTACATGATTCGACATTTGTAATTAAGATTTATTTGCTTTGGATTTAATTACATTAGATAGATTTAAGCTAGAAATTTAGGGTTGTTATTTCTAACATCATGTTTTACATATCATGTGAACTAACCCTTTGTTTTGTAGCGCTATTAAGGTACGATTTCTCAATCCCTCTCTAGTTTATCAAATTCCTTAATTTTTTGACCTTATGCGCGACACCTTAGAGTTAAGATTTGCCTTATGTGTATATATGGATTAGAGACTCTTTTCTTAGGTTTTATTTAATCGCATGCATTGCACGTTTATTATCGCTGCTGGACCCCGGGTAAGTTCACTTGTTCCCTATTGCATATCATATCGCTTGTTACCTGAATTATGTGGCTTTTGAATGATATTTTGTCAATTACAATTTTACACCCTTTGGACATGCTTTTGTGATGTATATGTATATATGTATTAGTTGAGGGCATGCTTAGATTAATAAATTTGATTAAAAGGATGTTGAGTAGAGGCCTATCATAAGATAGGATGAGAGAGGGTGTTTTAGTCCGATGGGCTCCTTCCTCTCTCATTCCATAATCCCCGGACCTAGTTAATCTCTGGTTTCTAAAAGATCAGTTTGCTTTTAAAATGGTTTCTTAATTTTCCTTTTAAAAATTAAGTGGCGACTCATTTTGTTTCAGAAATAGATTTTTGAAAAGCTGTGGGTAAGTCAACCTGCGATATCCACAGGACTTGTTTAGTCATACATTGATGTTTAAACTCGAGAAGTTAGAAATGTTGGGAATGTTTCGAAAAGCTGTCAAAGCTGCTGTCAAATAAAGACTGCTACTGATATTTCAATTTTTTGCCCAAATGGTGCAGAATTGGAAAAAATGTCATTAGACAAAAGTTGTGTAGAATCAAATTTTACATGGACCAATGCAAACAAAATGTGAAAATTTCAATGATATAGTTACTTACGGATGTTTTAAAATTCAGCAATTATCCAAAAATGGTCCTTATGCTGTCAAAGTTGCTGTCAAATAAAAAACTGCTACCGTTATTTCAATTTTCTGCCCAAATGGTGCAGAATTGGAAAAAAATGTCATTAGACAAAAGTTGTGCAGAATCGAATTTTACATGGACCATGGCGGACAGAATGTGAAAATTTCAAAGATATAGTTACTTACGGGTGTTTTGAAATTTAGCAACTGTCAAAAATGACCTTTTATCAAATTCATTGTAATTTTTCCTTTTTTCCTTGATATAGTGCTTGCCCGGAAAGTCTTTTAATGTGATTTTTAAATGCTTTCATCTTTGATGGACTCGTTAACATGTAAGTCCATTTTGGATTTACGTATTAGTAAGTCATCCTTGTAGGAACCCACGTGGGTTTCCAAAGTCGCTTCCGCATTGTGATTGGATTTTAATTCTTTTCTCTATATCTTTTTCTCTTTCCTCGCGCTTTGGTTTTCGAGGCATGACAATGAAAAATCATATTTTTTTGTATACATATAATAAAAACATATTTATTTCTTACAATTGGCACCATAGATGCACAGATCTTAAAAAAATACATGAAATAAAAAAAAAAATCACCCAAAAAATCCAAGAATTGAGAAAGTTATGGTAGTTTAAAGTTAACAGATAATATTATCTGTTAGACACACAGATATAGATAATATTATCTGTAAAACCTTAAAATCAGGCTACAACTTAACTTTTTTCATAAAATTTCTACTCCTATTGCGTAGATCTCAAAGAAATACATGAAATCAAAAAAAAAATCACCCAAAAAGTCTTGTTTGGGAAAAGATATGAATTGTATGAAATAATAATTTTATAAAACAAATGAATTAAATTTATTAAGTGTAAATTATATGTGTGTAAAGCTTTGTTTGGGAAAAACCAAAACAAAAAAACAAAAACCAAAGCGCAAAATCGATTTTTCAAAAAAGGAACCGAAATTGTTGACTTTTGATCCAATATATGTGTGTAAAGCATTGTTTGGGGAAAACGAAAACAAAAAAACAAAAACAAAGCATAAAATGGGTTCGCCAAACATGTTAGCCGAAATTGTTGACTATTGATCCATGGATTTAGTGCCTTGTTTGGGAAAAAAGTGGAAACAAACAAGACAAACAAAGCCACAAATAAAGGCAAAATTCGGTCAAACAAACCCTATTATTTTTGGAGTGCCTTGTTTGGGTTTAAAAATAAAAACACAAACACAGACACAAATAAAGGCAAAATTCGGTTTGACAAACAAGGCATGGCATCTCCTAAAGGCAAAATTACATATAAGGAGCAAACAATTTACAGAATTCCAAATTAGGACAAAATTGAAATTGAAAACTACCCAAGACTCTTTTATAGTATAGTGTTGATATATATATTTTGCAAAATTGTCTACTCACCTCTCCATTTTCTACATCAACAAGATGTCAGTGACCAGACTCATCACAGTTCTTCTAACTTATTTTCTCCCCTCATTCAACCTTTGAGGAATCTCTCCCATTAGATTAATTTTTTCCCCTCTTTCAAACCTTTGAGGAATCTCCCAATAGATCCATAAATCCATGAACCTCAATTGTAGACCCAAATGCATACCCAATTATAAATTTGTAATCACCGCAATTTGATGTTGCAAAGGGTATCCATGGCCTCAAATCATGGTGGTGTTCACAAATTCCATGACCAATGACCCCAAACAAAAGTGTAGAGAGAGAGAGAGAGAGAGAGAGATAATGATACCCCTATTTTCGATCAACATTGCCACTACCGGCACCATCGACCTCAACTAATAGAGAGCCTACATAGCTACTGCACTCTCTCTTGTCCCGCGAACATACCCCTTTATGAACCACAAAACCTCCTCCGATAGCCCAAAACCTCACCTATAATAGCCCTAGTATGGCCGTCGAGTTTGTTTCACTTCGTCGAAGACCATCAACACAGGTTCTATGTTGGCGATGAATGGGTATGTTGATTTTGGTGTTGGTTCCGATTGTTGGATGGGTGTGTTCAAAAATTAAAGAAATCGCAGTGTGGAATCTAATAGATTTGTGATAGACATTGATATGTGTGTATATATAAATATACATATATATATATACACATAAAAGAATGGCAAAACATAATGTCATACACTAGGGATTGTAGTGGCTTGTGGAGAAGACAATGGCAAAACACACACTTTGTTTTTAGAGAGAGAGAAAAAGAGAGAGGAGTTAGGGACACAAAGGAAAAAACTAGAGAGACTCCATTTTTGGGACTCCCTTGGACCTAATTTGTCATTTATGGCACGAAAAATAGTTTCCAATGCAAATTATGTTACTTTTAGGGAAATCATAATGCCAGAGCAGTTTTCTTTAATGCTAGAGCAAATTCTAACACTTTTTTATTTGTAACGGTGAAAATCCGTTAGTAATGTTAAAAATCCGTTAGAAAAATTATGAATTGCTCTGGCATTAAAGAAAACTGCTCTGGCAATATGAGCAGCCTACTTTTATGCCATTTATGTTACTTTTAGTTGCATTGGAAACTGTTTTTCGTGTCATAAATGGCAAATTAGGGCCAAGGGAGTCCCAAAAGGGAGTATCTAAATCACCTTTTAATTTTGTGAGGGCAGATTAGTCATTTCAAAAAAATTAACTCTAAAAGTAACATTTTCTATTTGGTCAACTGACAAAAGGGAAAATGTGTTACTAAACTACAAACCTCAAGGGAGGTCAGTGTAATTATGCAAACCATGATGGAGGTCATTGTTTTTGACCTTATCTCAAGGGAGGTCAGTGTAGTTTACCCAATATGTTTTTGTTTGCACCCAAAAATTGCCAAGGGTTTTGGTGCCCAATAAGGAAAGGGATAGAGTGATCCACGACCCGTGTAGGATCTAGCGCAGGTCATCGAGCTCGAGAAACAGGGAGAATGAATACTGGCCAGGGCCAATAGACCCAATCACGGAGGATGAGAATGTAGAGTCCGATGGATGAGGAGGTTGAAGAGACAGCACGATCGGGCATCTTATCTTGAAGAGGTATGAAGGACTAGGGTTCCAGCCCGATTAGTCAGAGGCATACGTGTTGCCGTCATCGGGCTCAAGATTAAATCTGGAGGGCGACGGAGTAAGCCCGATGACAGAAGAGACAGCAGATGGGTGTAGCTTGTTTCCTTGTCCATTAAAGGCTATGATTGGGGAATAATTAGAATCTGAGGAGGAAACAATCATTAGATCTAGCTGGATATGGAAGGCTAATCCCTAGGATTTCGGGATTGATTCAAATCTGGATGAATAAAGGAAAGAGTTGGGATATGGAAGGAGTCTGGACGTCCTTATCTTGTTTGAGGCGTAATTCAAGGAGTTTTTACCATAGTTAAATTCCTCCATGGCCGCTATAAATAGGGAAGCAGGCCACATTGAAGATCACTTCGCGTCACCTCGAAAATCGCATTCAAAAGCATTCCATAGCATTCAAAGCATTCAACTTTGCGTTCTCAAGCTTTCAGTGCCCATAGCAATAGGTCTATTCCTCTTGTTATTTTCTTTACTGTTTTCAATCTTTCTTGAACAATCAGAGAATGTTCTGATCCTGTTCGTTAATTCTTTTGTGTTTATTTTTCCAAACGTTTAATAAAATATCTGCATGTTTTACTACTTGTTTGTGTTTGTTTACCTAGTAAACTCATTATCATTAGACTTGTGCGCTTCAGTACTGATCTCGTCAAAATCAAGATATAAAAGTATACTCTACTTTAAAAAATTTACAGTAGTGGAAGTAGAGGCCGAACCCACAGAGATTGAAATACTAAAGTACTTTAATTTTAAAACCTAAACTTAGTTAATTAAGAAAATAGAATTTTGATTTTGATTTTAATTAAACTAAGAAACTAAGGAAATAAATCTAACTATGAAAGCGATTAAAAGTTGTTTTGATAAATATGTGTGCTGAACCTAGGATTACAAATCCACCACTAGCTTCATAATAAGGGTATCTATGCATTCAATTAGCTTATTACATTGGATGATAATGGGGAATCGGGCTTGTAGCTACAATTCCCCATTAAGAAGATAATTACGATTTAAGTATCAACATAATCCATCTTCAGTTGGCACAGAGTGTCTCACACTAAACTAGGGTTGCGTCACACTCCGTCTTCCCTAGGCATGAACTATTCGACTACTCGATATCACAATTCAAATAAGAACAATTACATGTAAATAGTCCATACAAGCACAACAAATATAGATCATTGAGCACATCAAATTCAAAATAGATCTAAGACAAGAATAAACTTTGAAAGCAATGATTTAAGCTATAAAGTACTATTTTATTATTCAAAATCCTCGAAATATGTAATCATCATCCATACATAATATATCTAAAAGAAAAACATAAATAACACCCTATTACTTGACTAGGGTTTTATTGAAACCCTAGATCTTGGTTTAGGCGGCCATAGAATCGAAGATTTGCAAGAGGTTAATGGAGGAGGCCATTGGAATCCTTGGTCTTCTTCTTCTTCTCCTTGCTTCTCCCTCTTCAATGGCTGAAGTTTAAGTTGTTGAAGGATGTGTATAATATTGTGTAACCCCCAATTTGGCTTAAAAGCGGATATATATATATATATATAGATTTGGAGCATGTTTTGGAGGCTTTCCTAGACCTAATCGCACTAAAACTGCTTTATTTGCATTTTTGGACGTATTCAGCCAATTCGGATCACACAGGGCTCTTCAGTACATCAAAATACGTGTTTTTGGTTTTTTCAATGGGTCATTCGCGCGGGTCGCTCGTAGGCGATGCTGCAAAATCGCGCGAGCGGGCCGCTTTAGCGACATGCCCATTTTCCAGCTTTCCAGATTTTTTCAACTTTGCGTACCGATTGTAGAATTATAATAACTTTTGACTCAAACCTTGTATTGACTCACTGTTTGAGGCCATATGTCCGTAACTCGAAGATCTATATTTGGTATCTCTGGAGAAATTTCTCAAATCCAAAGTCTTCATTGTCAAAAATGCAATTTACCGAGGTTGCCACTATCTCCAACTTTCGCCGGAATCACCTTTTGAGCACAGAATGTCTTCCAAAGCCACTAATCATTGAATTTTAGTGCATTTTCACGTTAAAGCTACAAAACCTACAAAACATAGAATACTTATTAAAAACACTTAATAGTTAAAAGAAGTGGGCTAATAAAGCGTATCTTCTAGACTATAAACGAACCTATTCGTCGCCGATCAAGTACTATCTAGGGACCTTTAGGTGAGGGTACTTTCCTACTTAGCTTTCACAATCATCCTTTTAGAAGTCAGATTTCAAAGCCTTGGGTATCACTTACTCAAGAACTTTAGGAAATTAGTTTGCACACACCGAGCCCGTTTGGCTCTGGCACGCCCGTGCAAAACTACAACAAATATTTTTGACACACCCGATGGGACACTAGTGCTAGAATATGCCACAAAAAAATAATAAAAATGGACAAGATTACCTGACCATTGCCAACCTACCAGAGGATGAGAGCACTGCCCATTCACCACAGGAAAGTGCCTTGACTCTAGAAGCGTTCTCAGAGGCCGTGAGACAAACAATGGAACCTATGAGGCAAGATTACCATGCATTCCTAGGATCTATAAGAAATTTTCAAATGCTAATTAAACAGACGGCCGATATGCAAGATGGCCAGATTCAGCTGTTGGCATCGGTGAAGGAGACCAATGCAATTATAAATAACCTGGCCAGAATAGTAGAACAGCTGGTGAATACTAGGCAAATCAGAAGCAATAAAGAGCATGCCGGTGGATCGTGTGTGACTTTTAAGCCAAAGGATCCACGTTATGTGTGTCCGAACCTCCGAGAGAAGAACAGATCAAACAAATAGGCAGATCTGGGATCGTTCAATACCTATGTTAAAGGATCATTCAATGTGGTTGTCACCGATCCCACTGGATCAGCAACACCCATGACCGTTCAACTCAGAGATCAGAGGACTGAGGTGGCTGGTAACACCAACCCCTATACTCATGCTTCTAGGGGACAAAGGGATAATGAGACTTTCTGGCCTCACCAGGCCGATCATAACCCTCTACATCAAGTCTTACCCCAGTTAGCGCTGCCAATGGTGGCACAGCCTGTGATCCAAAAGGCTATCAATAGAGAAGAATTAGCAGCGGCCATACGCGAAGAATATGTCCCTCTCATGAGAAGGATGGAGAGGCCGACTTACCGACGACCATATCCTTCTGAGATTGACCACGTCAATTTTCCTCAGGGATACAAGGTCCCAAACTTTACCTTGTTCTCTGGGGAGGGTGAAGAGTCAACGATTGAGCATATAGGTCGTTTCATAGTACAATACGTCCGTGTGGGTAGTAGTGACCCATTAAATCTGAGGCTGTTTCCAAATTCCCTCATAGGAATAGCTTTTATATGGTATGTCAATCTCCCTACCAACTCTGTCCAAAATTGGCAAGGGATGGAAGATATGTTTCATGGCCAGTTCTACAGGATTGAGCCCGAGACATCTTTGGCAGACCACTCAAGGATGTCACAACTATTGGGCAAAATAGCCGAGACCTACATAGCCTATTTTAGAAAGGCTAAATATAGGTTTAAGACTATATTACCCAAGGAGGAATACATTAAAATAGCCATAGGAGGAATGACCTTTGAGCTTCGTAAAAAGTTTAAGGGAACTGACTTCCATGATCTGTTCGAGCTGGCCACGAGGGTCGCCCGATACGAATGTATCCTGTTAGACTAACAAGAAATGAAAAACTCATCCAAAGGGATGTATTATAAAGATCCCAACTATGAGATTAACGTGGCCGATTGTGACCTCGAGGTGGGAGAAGTAGATATGGCCGAGTTAACTTGCAAACGGCTGATAGACTGTAACGCCCTAAACAAGCCTATGAATAATAATGTAGCAGCAACAAAAAATGGCATTCGAGGTAGGAAAGAATTATACGTTTGATATCACCATGGCTGATCAAATTTTCTATGCCCTTCTGGCCAAAAAGGCAATCAAGCTAAACGATGGTCATTGGGTCCCCAAGGCCGATGACATAAAAAACAAAGATATTGTAAATGGCATAACTCATGGAAGCACTCTACTAACAATTGTGTTGTGTTTCATATTGTCATATAGGAAAACGTGAAAAAGAGTATTTTCAAATTTTCAGATAAAGCTATGGGAATCGATATTAACCCTTTTCCTTAGATTGTGGGCTCAATCATGGTGTCACCCGATCTGTCAAATTTAATACGACCCCGACGGAAGGTGGATCTAACAGAGACATCAGAGGAAAGGTCGAGGAAGAGAGATGGCAAGCAGGTGGCCACATCAGCATCCGGAAACCCGAAGGTGACTGAAATTGAATCTGCCCGATCAAGCACTGACAGTCTGATCGTCGATCTGCGACATCAACTTGACTTAATTGAATAGGGCTTGTGCCCAAGGTGCAAGGTTGAGGTAAAAGGGGAACTACCAGCTCGATTAAGAGGTCGAGGTCAAGTGAATATCCCGAGCATAGTGCAAAGAAGTCAGTTCATGACAGACTTTCACTGCCAAAATAGGGCCAAACTGTCACGCCCCAAATCTCACCCAACCCGGAGCGCGAGGGTCAACACTCAAAATTGTGGTCTAATTACTTGGACACACAAATAAGACATGGCAGTCTAATTTTAAAAAAATATATAACAATAAAAAAATTCCATTAATTTCATTTATAATAAAAGAAAAGGAATTACAACTATTACTTTTTCCCACCATTAAATACAAGTACACCTATGCCCCACTCTTAATCATGGTTAGTTGATAAAAGGTCCAACTATGCTACCCGGCTCAACTGCTGCTTCCCTCTCACCTAAAAAATATATTAATAAAAATAATAATGAGACAGGAGCTCAGTGAGTAAAACACATTTTATATAAAAATAGATTTTTGATCTCAAATCTATGATATAATACTTTATTATATCATCATCAGTAGTCCCAGTTAATTAGTGTATGTAAATATATAATTTTTCAAATATCTTATATTTGCACCCAGTTGCTATCTGCACCACAAATTACATATCACAAAATTATTTCATGCACATACATATTAATTTTACACAGTACAATGCGTGCATATGAAGTAATTTATGCATTAATCCTTCTTTGATATTGGTTCTTATCAAATTCACAATAGGTTACCAAAACAATTGCATACACCAGCCCAGCTCGAAATGTATACAATCACATGGCCACAGCACCCCAGCCCAGCTCGAAAGGTGTATACTACCCACCAGCCCAGCTCGAAATGGAATAGTATATTAGTGCACTAACTGTAGGACTATCTCAATCCCAGCCACCTCAACATGGACTACCTCAGTCCTTTAATTATCACAAGGCCTTGACCTTAACCAGTATCACCTTTAATATCATAATTAATGCATGCTTGCATATGGTATTACAATGCAATTAAAAGAGTAATATCAAATGTTTAATTCTAAAGTATATACGGTACTGAATAATCAACGTTGGCTTTTGGACCCCCTTTTTTTTTAACTAAAACAAATATTTGTAAAGATCCAACACAAGGACATATTTAATAAATAAATAAAATAGAAGAGATTTACTCACCATGTGAATATTTGCCCAAACCTCAACTATTTACACACAGGCAAGTGAGGCAACACAGAGAAAATACATACTAGTGTTTTCCCTCTGCGCATATGCACACACACTTGACACTCTATACTACTATCCCTCTTTTCTTTTCCTCTTTATCTCTTATTTTTTTCCCCATCCTTTGTTTTTACACCCCAAATCAATATATACCCGGTTATATATATAGGCTTATATATACTCACGGTCAAGGCACTCAAGACTTATCAAGTCTTGCTTGGTCACCAAGATCCTCCATATTATCCTACTAATTTGATTTTTTTTTTTTACACTACTTGGACCCCAAGGCCTTCTAGAACTCTTATCTCTTTCTCATCTGCTTTCACATTCACAGTTCACACGTGTACCACTTGTTCTTTATGCAAAGATATACATTTATTTATCTATACTATGATTATTTGGATATTCATTTACAATTATTTATAATTATGTACCTATATACAATTACAAATAGGCTAGGAGTTTTTACTATAATTACTTGACATTTGATTAGTTTTTAAACCACATGGTACCTTATAAATTTTTAAGTGTAGATATTACCAAAATTTACAAAATAATGACCCTTTATTACAATTTGGAATATTTATTTATTTTATTATTATGTTTTTTTATCAGGTTGTCACACAAACTAAGCCCGAATTGAGGGCCTGTTAAGGTTGTTTTTAAAAGACCAACGTATCATATGTCCCAACACCTGAAACCATTGTACTTTAAGGGACACATCAAAGGGATACCTATAAACAGGATTCTCATTGATGGGGGCTCTACCATCAACATCATGCCACAGATTATGTTGAGAATCTTGTAGAAGTCTATGTCAGAATTTATTCCGATCGAAATGAATGTCCAAAACTTTACAGGAGTACCATCAAGGACCAAAGGCACCCTGCCTTTGGTGTTGAAGGTAGGAAGCAAAACTACAATGATTGCGTTCTTCATAGTGGAAACATCAGTTGCATATAATGCTTTGCTCGGCCAAGACTGGATCCACCCTAATTATTGCATTCCTTCCATCTTGCATTAGTTGTTAATCTTTTTGAAGGGAGATGAAGTGGAAGTGGTTGGGGCCGATACAAAGCCATTCGTGATAATGTACAAATGGCTGATGCATTGTTGTATAAAGATGATATCAGACCAGCTAAGTTGTTGGGATGTAGCAAGATGGGCAGGCCAAATGCAGCAACGTTTGTCAAAGAAACTGCCCAGAACCTGAAGTTATGTTATCATCATCTTAATTGGACAGAGGAAGATAGGCCGATTGAGGTCAATGAACAAGACATTATCAATGAATCCATAACCAATTGAAATCCGGAGAGAGCTGGCCTTACGGGCCAGCATGTCCAGATGGTGTGCGTTTCTGGCCGATAGAATATTGGAGATTGGCCCTTACAATGGCGAGATAAACTTAGCCGACTGCATTTACAAGGAGGAACTTACAAAAGAGGAAGAGATTCAAATGGAAGAATTGGAAATGGCTATAGCAAAGCTAGATGACTTAAAGGCCGATGTTCAGGATCCACTGCTAGAAGTTAACTTGGGGAATGAGGGTGGAAACAAACCAACTTATGTGAGCCAGATGTTGGAACCATAGTTTTAGGCCGAGGTCATAGCCTTCTTAAGGAGGTATAAGGATTGTTTTGGCTAGGACTATGATGAGATGTCGGGGTTGTCCAGAGAATTGATTGAGCACCGATTACCGATCAAACCTAGATTTAGACTGTTCAAGCAACTGCCTAGGAGTATATCACCAGAGGTTACTCTGAAAGTCAAGGAAGAAATATAAAGGATTTTAGGGGCTAGCTTCATTCGAACTGCCAGGTATGTGGAATGGGTTTCCAACGTCGTTTCAGTGGTAAAGAAGAACGGGAAACTCACTCAGAGTATGCATTGATTTTAAAAATTTAAATCTGGCAACTCCCAAAGACGAGTACCCGATGCCAATGGCCGATCAGTTGATAGATTCGGCCGCCAAACATAAGATTTTGTCCTTTGTAGGCGGGCATTCGGGTTATAATCAAATCTACGTCGCCGAAGAAGATGTCCCTAAGACCGCTTTTCGGTGCTCGGGGGTAATTGGGACCTTTGAATGGGTCGTGATGCCATTCTGTCTAAAAAATGCAGGAGTTACCGACAGGGGGCAATGAACTCGATCTTCCATGACATGATTGGACAATTCATGAAAGTGTATATCAATGACATGGTAGTGAAGTCTGGAGACAACGCCGAACACTTGAGGGACCTCGAAAAGGCGTTCTAAAGGATGCGGGCTCATAAGTTGAAGATGAACCCACTCAAGTGTGTATTCAGCGTTACAAATGGTAATTTTTTGGGCTTCTTGGTACATCAGAGGGGCATAGAGATTGACAAGAATAAGGCTTAGGCTATCACAGCAAAGCCGCCAGTCAACAAGAAAGAGTTGCAAAGGCTGCTCGGACAGATCAACTTCCTCAGGAGGTTCATCTCCAACTGCGTAGGGAATACCCAAGTATGGACAGAATTGAAGTACATTCTAAAACTGACAAAGTCCTGA
The DNA here is from genome assembly GCA_033977485.1 of Hydrangea macrophylla. Classification (NCBI taxonomy): domain Eukaryota; kingdom Viridiplantae; phylum Streptophyta; class Magnoliopsida; order Cornales; family Hydrangeaceae; genus Hydrangea; species Hydrangea macrophylla. The sequence continues at coordinate 129,965,008 of CM066989.1, read as the reverse complement.
AATTTCATCGCAATCCAGCACTGGATCCGGAAAAGTCACTTTATTAGGTGCTCGAAAAATCTCATTTTTATATCAAAATTCTATGCTTGTCGAGGAAACCCGATGGTCCAAATCTCAGTGACACTGGGTTCCAAAAATTCAAAAAGTACAGACTCCTGTACAAAATATCTAGGTATTTTATATTATTTAAAACAATTTTTCTTTCTTTACAAAAAAAAAAAAAGAAAAAAAAAGGAAAGGGTCAACAACCTGCCCCCCTTTTCTGCCGAAAAATTGAGGGGGGTTAGTCCTCTTTTCCATTTTTTTTCTTACTTTTATATTATATATATAATACATACATGCATAGATATACATAGATATATACATACATACTATATAGAGAGAGAGGAGAGAAGAAGAAAGGAAAAAAAAAAGAGTCAAAAAGGAAAGGAAAAAAAAAACAGAGAGGGAGATCAACAGATTTGAGAGAGAAAAAAAAAGAAGGAGAAAGAAGAGAGAAAGTGGGCAGCCCGCACCTCCGGCCAGCCCCTTCCCCCCTCCGGCCCTACCTTCGGCTAGCACCCTACTTCGGTCATCCAGCCGCCGGCGGTCGCCTCTACCTCTGGCCAACAACCACCACCTCCTCCTAGCCACCAACACCACTACCCACCACCAAACGCCCTCCCATACTCACTGCCACACCACCACAACCCCACCACCACCAACCTCCGACCACCACAACCACCTCCGATTAGTCCACCTCCGGACATGGCAGCCTCGTACACAAACACACACTAGTGCACTTTTTTACTTTTCTTTTTTTTTTTCTTTGTCTTTTGTTTTCCATCTCTGTTTTTCTTCTTTCTTTTTTTTTTTTAAAAATCTTAGTAATTTTTTTGGTTTAGTTTTTATTCCTATTTCCTAGATAGATTTTTCTTTACTTTTTTAGTTCTTGGGTTAGTTCTTGAAGTTAAGTTTTATTTTCTCTATTTTTTTATTCCTAAGAACTACTGTTTTTTTTTTTTTACTTCCTTCTAATTCTTTCTTCCTCCTAAAAACAAAAGAGAGATGTTTTCATTCTTTCATTTTTCTTTCTTCAAAAAAAAAAAATAATAATAATAATCAAAGAGTTTTATTTTATCTTCTTTGTCACTTTTATTTATAAAAAGGTATATTTTTCTGTCTTCTATATGTGTGTGTCTTTTGCAGGTATATTATGAAACTGAGTACTCAAATGGCAACGTTCAAATCAATTTTTTTTTTCCTTTTTCTTCAAAAAAAAAAAAAAAATCAACCTTGCGTTCCTCAGTATCTGAACTCTTCTCGACCTGACGGGTTTACCGTGGATGGGAAATGGACGAAACCCATTCGTGCCGCCTATTTTTACGCCGTTATAATGGCAAAATTTTGAAAAAACTCTAATCAATCGTATATCTACTTTCTAAATTTCTCCGATCACTGTTCACTTTTCAAACACATCGGATCAAATCCCACAATTTCCAATTTCTCATTTACGTCGTTATAATGCCGAATTTTCGAGAAACTCAAAAATAATTTCAAACATACTTTTCAAAATCCCACAATTTTCAATTTCTCATTTTTATGCTATCATAATGCCGTATTTTCGAGAAACCCAAAAATATTTTCGAATACATTTTTCAAAATCCCACATTTCCCATTTTATCATTTTATGCCGTTATAATGCCGAAATTTTAAGAAATTTATAACTACTTCAAAAGCCTTTCTTTTAAAATCACTACTTCTAAAATCAGCCGGGATCAAATCCCACACTTCTAATTTCCCCATTTTAAGTCGTCGAATGCTGAAATTTCAAATACACACAAATCTCTTCCAAGACTAAATCCTACATTTTCAAAATCAATTTTAGGATCAAAATCCCACATATCCAAAATCTTTTCTAGGACTAAGTCCCACATATATATTGTCAAAGTCAATTTTGGGATTAAATCTAATGTCTTCAAAATCAATTCCAGGACTAAGTCCCACATTTTCAAATTTATTATGGGATTAAATCCCACATTTTCCATACATTTCAAAATCATTTTAGGATTAAATCCTACATTTTCAAAATCGTTTCTGGGCTTGAATCCTACATCTTCAAAATATTTTTTGACTAAGTCCCACATTTTCAAAGCCAACACATTTTCAAAATCAATCTTGGGATTAAATCCCACATCTACAAAACCATTTATGGGACTGAGTCCTATACTTTCAAATCAATTATGGGACTAAGTCCCACATTTTCAAAATCTTTTTTGGGACTAAGTCCTACATTTGCAAATCCTTTTTGGGATTAAATCCCACATCTTCAAAAAACCAATTCTGGGACTAAGTCCCACATTTTCAAAATCAATCTGGGGACCAAGTTCCGCATTTTCAAAGTCTTTTTTGTTGGACTAAGTCCTACATTTTCAAATCAATTATGTGATTGAGTCCCACATTTCTGAATCAATTATGGGAATAAGTCCCACATTTTCAAAACCAATTATGGGATTAAATCCCACATTTTTAAGATTCAGGACTAAGTCCCACATTTTCAAAACATATTTGGCTAAAGTTTGGGACAATGCAGCTCCGTGCTCAAGTTCCCAGCCACGCCACATCTCTAGTCAAAATTTGGGACCACGCCGTCGAAGGCTAAAGTTCCCTAACCACATCTGTCAGCTCACCATGAGTATAACTGGTACCTTTCAAGCTCACCACGAGTATAACTGGCACCACATTTTACTTCCTTGCCTTGAGGACACCTAAACTAATTTTTAAATTCTCCTTAGAAAAGGGAGAACTATGCACGACCTGATTCTCGATCAAACTCAAGATACGTAGGCAGCCCACGAGGGGTTCGGTCCCACCAAATAAAAACCCAACTCCCAGTTTTCTGATACAATTTTACTTTCACTTAATTTAAAAGCCGATATGACACCAAAGTAGCATGATAACCCTTTTGAGGGATGTTTAGGGGTGCCTAGCACCTTCCCCTAACATAATAGAGCCTTCGAACTCTTTCTTTGGCAAAGCATATCATTTTTACAGAGTCACACATTTTAAAATGGGCCTTTTACTTTACTTCAAAAATATTTTAGATGGCCTATATGTCTTTAAATCAGTTAGGTGGCGACTCTGTAAAAATGAGTAAAGGCCCTCCATTTTTTCAAGGAAAAACTTCTATTTCAAAACCCACACCTACATCGTCCTGCCCGGGTCATTTTTGGGGCGCGACAGACCCCACTACTCAAAATCAAGACCGATGAAGAGTTCAAGTAGGAAGATAGCCACCAACAAGCATTTGAAGGAATAAAGCAGTACTTGTTCACCCCTATAGTTCTGATGCCACCTAAGAAATGTAGGTGTCTAACATTGTATATATTGGCCATTGATTTAGTTTTCTCACTGGGCTTTCGTAAGCTGACGACGTTCATGTCGCTGGGCATTCTCATGTCCAGCTTTTCCAGATAAAGATTACACAGGATGTGATGTTGGCCTGGAGGAGTACATAGAGGAAGAATTCACCGAGGAGGATTATGGCTACACTAGTTAGCGAAGAAGACTAGTGGTTGTATCTTGTAAATGTTTTTGATTTTAACCTCTTGCAGAGGACTTCATCTATCTTTTGTAATAGTTTTGTAAGGCCGTAGTGCCATAAGATAATGTTGATCAATGGGTTGTAATAGTTGATCTAGTACTATTGTTTTATTGTAATATTTTATGTTGGCTTTACCTTGTGTTAGTTATACTTTCTTAATGTTTATTAGTCATCGGCAATTCGGTGATCCAACCAGTCACATGCCTAAGGGTCAAAGATGGAAAATTTAAAATTTTCCCTATTTTTGCTACACCGGGGCATGACAGGGATTTTTGGTATCAAAGCCTTAGGTTAAGACGTTTACACCGATTGTCCTATGCACTTAAGTTATGAACAGTAGACCTCTTCCATTTATGAAGATATTGACCTTATGATAGTTTTGCATTGGACAGGTTAGCATGGCACCGATTTATGTTCGAGATGGATTTGGGGGACACTAGATATACTCAGATCACATAGAGCCCACAGACCCAGTGTTGTATCACCAAAGGATTTGCCAGAGTGCCCAGCAGCATATGGAGGATAACATGTGGCATGACATGCACGTGTTGGGGATTCAAGATCCAGTGATCTTACAGATGGAGGCACACTATCGTGAGAGCACACTTAGGCTCGTTCATTAGGAGGCAGTCGATATGACTCAGGACCGCCATACCTTTAGAGTCATTAGTACTTTTCGAGTAGAGTTGACACCCCCACTGTTGCCCGCAGGACCACCTCCTCTTATACCACCACCCCCATTGAAGGAGCCCATAGTTGATGTACCTATAGTTGTAGAGCCCGTCATCGAGTCTGATGGTGAGGAAGAGTCTGATGATGATGGGTCAGATGACGACAAGCCAGAGATGGTTATGGAGGAGGATGATGATGGAGAGGATCTAGTAGAGGACATGGATCCCATTAAGGATACTGATCCAACAGCAAATGTTGACCCAACTAAGGATGTGGATGAGGGGCCACCCGAGGGAGACATAGATGAGGAGGATCCGACAGAGGATGTCGACGAGGATGGAATGATGGTAGTCAAAGAGATGGAGGGCCGGAGGTTGAGGATGACTTAGAGGACGACGATGATAGATGAGTTTGACCCACACTTGGACTGGGTTCCACATGAGGAGATTCCGATTCAGGATGATGCTCCACCATACGAGTCGGACATGGAGGACTTTTGGGATAGTATTCCCAGGACTTAGAGCTCTATTTGTAATAGGGCTAGTAGCCTATCTTTTGTGTATATAGTTAGTACTCAGGCATATAACACGTGTTAGTAGTAACGTGTATGACTTTTCTATGTATATGTTTTTGGTACTGATCCCTACTTTATATATATATATTCAGCACGCGCGCTTTTTTATGTAAGTGTTTTTGTAACTATGTTATACTATGTAAATATTTGAAGTTATCAATGAAGAATTGTTTTCTTTATATGATGCTCTATATGATGGTGTGAATACTTGATGTATTATGTATTTATATGAGTATTCATATCTATACATCCAGTTGTTTATATATATCGTAATCGTGGTTAGGACTGGAGAGTAACCAATAAGATATTCATATAGGTACATAAGCACACAAGCACGATGGCAGGCAGACCGAGAAAAAATCGTAATGGAGGACCACAAGATCCCATTCCCGAAGGTATAGATCCTACTAGGATCTTTGGCGCATTTCTACAGTGTTTGGACCATATAGGAAACAACCATGACAATGGAAACAACAACAACAACGATAACCATCCAAGACCTCCACCTAAGGATTAGAAAGAGATTGGCTGCCAGGGCTTGAAGCAAATGGCACACTGACCAACCCTACTCAGGAATGGACCAAGAGGAAGACCTTTGGCTTGTTTCCAAAGAGACTAGCATCCGTGGAACAGTAGTAAAAAACTAGGACACACCTTTCACCGGGACAAGAACACAGTAACTCATGCACAAGTAGTACCAACCACAGCCACCGGGAATAACCTGAATGGATGTTTCAATTGTGGGATCCCCAAACATATGGCACAAGACTGCATAGCCCCCAGGATGAACCACCGAGCCAACATTGTCTGCTACAACTGTGGCAAGAGAGGGCACATGAGTAGAGATTGTAAGGCACCGCGAGGAAACTATCGTGGGCCTACTACTCAAGGTCAAGCTGGTAAGGCTCGACTCAATGCTATCATATCTGAGGTGGCTGGCTATGATGAAAAGGAACAGTAGAACTTGGAAGGTACACTCTTGTTATATGCTAGTCGAGTTAAAGTGCTTTTTGATACTAGTACTACAAATTCATTTATTGCCTTTGAGATTGTATGACGATTGGGTTTAGTACCCCAAGCACTCGAGGTTATTCTGAATGCGGTATCATCTTTGGGAGTGACCGTGAAGCTAGGAAAGGTGTGCAAGGACTGTACGTTGACATTGGAAGATAGGAACCTACCCGCAGACTTAATTGTTCTATCAATGAAGGAATTTGATGTGATCCTAGGATTTAACTGGCGTACTAAGTTTTATATGAAGTTAGATTGTGCTAGTAAGTCGATCATGTTTTCAGTACCTGGGAGTCTACCCTTCACTTTTAAATGCAACCCTACTAGTGACACATTTCTTATAAGTCACTTAGCTGCTATGGAATCCACAAGCTCAGATTTGACGATCGCTCAGATTCTGATAGTTTGAGACTATGAAGATGTCCTTCAGAAAATCTCCAAATTAGCATCTAAGTGTGAGATCAACTTTTGTATTGAGCTATTACTTGAAATGACACCATTATCCAAGACCCCTTACCGTATGGCCCCAACGAAAAATGCTAGAGCTGAAGAAGCAAGTATAAGAGTTAGACGATCTTGGGTTCATCAGACCTAGCACGTCACCCTGGAAAGCCCCAGTTCTGTTTGTTAGAAAGAAGGATGGAAATCTTCGCCTTTGTATCGACTACAGAGAATTGAATAAGGTCACCATCAAGAACAAGTACCCACTCCCCAGGATAGACGACTTATATGATCAACTACAAGGAGTAACAACCTTTTTGAAGATCGATTTACGATTCGGATACCACCAATCACTTATTAGACCTGAAGATATACCGAAAATAGCTTTCAAAACAAGATATATGCATTGTGAGTTCTTAGTTATGCCTTTTGGATTAACTAATGCCCCTATTTTATTCATAGATTTAATGAACCAAGTGTTCAAACCCTTCCTGGATCAATTCATTATCGTGTTTATCAATGATATCCTCATTTATTCGAAGAGTAAAGAAGAGCACGAGAAGCATGTATAGATTGCACTCCAGACACTTAGAGAAAATTGCATTTATGCCAAGTTTAGTAAATGTGAATTTTGGTTGAAAAAAGTTAAGTTCTTGGGTCACATCGTCTCATAAAATGGGATTTTGGTAGACTCAACAAAGACGGATGCAGTTTCTAGTTAACACATCAGAAGTACAAAGTTTCCTCAGATTGGCTGGATATTACAGGAGATTCATGGAAGGATTCTCAAGGATTGCATCTCCTTTAACCAGATTAACAAGGAAGGATTCAAAGTTTGAATGGAAGGACAATCACAAACGCGCCTTTTAGGAACTAAAGGCGAGATTGACCTCAACGCCAGTGATAGCTATACCCAAGAATGGTGAATAATACACTATTTATAGTGATGCTTCATATCAAGGATTAGGATGTGGACTGATGCAGAATGGTAAGGTGATCGCTTATGGATCCAGACAACTAAAGCCTCATGAATTGAACTACCTTACACACGACCTAGAATTGGCTGTAATTGTCTTTGCACTTAAGATTTGGAGGCACTACCTCTACGGAGAAAAGTTTGACTTATTTTTGGATCACAAAAGCTTGAAATACATGTTCTCTCAAAAGGAACTAAACATGAGAAAATGATGCTGGATGGAACTACTTAAGGACTATGAATTTAATTTATAGTACCACCCTAGTAAAACAAATGTGGTCGTAGATGCTCTGAGCAGGAAACCCCGAGGGTTAATCACCTCACTTTTAATCAAAAAATGGGAAGCCTTAGAAACTTTAATGGAATTTGACATTCAGGCTGCAAGGCCAGGTGATGGACGACCTTTTGGATGTCTTATGGTGTATCCAACCCTCGTTCACTGAATACTCTCAAAAGAAGGACGAAGGATTGAGGAAATGGTTTGACAAGATAAAATCCAAGGATCTGACTGAATGGAATATTAGAATAGAAGAAGGCCTTAGATGTAGGGGCGGGTTATGTGTACCCGACACAGATGGTTTGAGGAAAGACATTCTAGATGAAGCACATAAGTCGAGGATGCCAATACACCCTGTCGGAACCAAGATGTACAAGGACTTAAATAAGAACTTTTGGCATCACTAATATCTACTAGAAAAATCCTCAATCATCCACCAATCTATCTCTAAAATTCGAATATAGAAATCAACAAAGGTTGAACTGACGAGGCTCGGACGATAATACAAGGATTTTCTTTTATCAAATAAACTAGAGCCAATAGAATAGACCAAGGTACTAATATTCATGCTCGTAGTATAAATCGATTAAGCATATGATTATTATGTAAGTTCTGATCTTATTATGCGTACATTATTCCGTTGTTATATATTATGAGAAGCGCGTTACGAAAGTTTTCATCATTTTATTATAGTTAATGAATGAAAGGTGGAGGATTTCAATATAAGCTGGCTTGAGCGCTCAGGAGAACTTGAATGCTTGGGCTTGCGAGCACTCCACTAGAGCGAACTCTTGAGAATCGATCGCTCAGGAAAGTGCAAGCACTCCAGTAAACTTATTTGATAATTCTAACATGCAGTCAGACTGATTTCTTCTAGGCATGAATGAACATATGTGGTGCAGATTTAAGCATAGATCATCAACCTAGTAAGTGGGATAGTGTGCATGTGTGTTAAGCTAACATGCAAGTTCTTGTTCATGAGATTTAGCCACTGGAAAGCAACATGCAAGTGAAGTCATACACGGATTAAACATATCAACATGAAGTTCATAATAAAAATTACACACGCGAGTACTCAGTGTGTTTGAGTGCTCATATTCTCGAGTGCTCCACAGTGAGTGAGCACTCGGGTTTACTGCTTTGACAGTTTCTAAGGCAACTTACATGCATTAACGTAATAAAAAGATGTAAAAATTGTTCCTAAAGGCATCTAAGTGAGGATCAATGCTCACCTAAGCTTGGATGAGTTTTAGATGATGAATATGTGCATGTAAGTGTCGAGAAAGCTTGATCCTTAAGCTAGGGAGCTTTTATTCCCTTATCATCTACTTGAACATGTAGATCAAGATGATCAACTTCTGAACTTCTTCTTCTTCTTCTTCTTCTTCTTCTTCTAGATTTCTTCTTCTTTAATCAACATAATATGTGTTGGTGTATGTAGGAATCAAGTATGTGTATGGATTCAAGCATGCAAGTGTGTACAAGAGGAATGAGGGTGAGTATGATGGTGTTAAGCATGATAGGTTTATTTCCAAACTGTCTCTTAACTGTCTCTCTCTAACTATTATAAGAAAATCCGTACAAAATGAAGATGCATTGAAGCTATTTATAGGCAAATAATGGAGTCACTCGAGCGCTCCAGACACCTCGAGCACAAAGGTTTAGCTTTTATCCAAAGCTTCCCATAGGCCAAACACAACTATTCAAACTTCCATAACAATACACAAACAAGAGATGTAGAATGATGATTTTATTTATATAATAGAAAGATTACAGAGATATTATTCAGGAATTCGAGAAAATAGATAGGAAAAATACAGGTGCTATAATTATATATCCCTAGTTCCCACTTACTTTCTCCAAGATGGCAGTGTAGGGATGCTTTGCTCATTTCTAAAGAAATTATCAGGATCGACCTTGGTTTTTACTCGCACCAACCTATTGAAATTGACCAAGAAATACTTAACCCCATATACAGTCCCTTCCAAGTAACTATTTCGGCCATTGCGGTTAAGACCTATATCTAGATCTCTATAGTTGAGAAATGCCTTCCTTGGGAACATGGACACAAAAGGAGTCATATAACCATATAACAATCGAGTCAAATTTATATATTGGTTTGCAGCTTCGACCCCATCTTCATCCCAGTCTGTCAAATACAGAAGTTTGGCTATGTTACCAGCTCTATGAGGAAAAGGCTTTGCAGTCTCTGAAATCTCAGCCATCCTTCCACCGTAAGGATTGAAGTCCAAGGCTAGTCTCTCCAACTCAATCATTCTGTCAAATATAAAATTCAAACCATCCATTGGAATTGGTTTTATCAAGTAATCAGACTTTCTTTTGAAATGAGTCGATACTTGAGGAACCCTGCTAAGAAGAGCCTCGACGGGTGTTCCAGCGGGGAAGTTAGTCCAGAATAGCACTGATTCGACCCAACTCATTTCGATGCAGTCTGCTTGCTGTAGACCCAATTCAGGGAAGCTTTTATTCACGAGGGAAAGAAGACTTTGAGAGTCTCCAAGGAACAAGGTGAGGAACGTTGCTCTTATGGTCTTCTTCTTCTGAGTCTGAGTTTGACTAGAAGTAGAAGTAGTAGTGTTCACAACATCTAAGCTCATCCGAATGAATATGCGATCATCTAACTTGTCTGCAACTTGTTGCCACTTGTAAACAATGTTGGTGGCATTTTGTTCCAAGGTCCGCTGGATTCGGAAAACAGTCACCGTGGGGGGCACACGCACCAGATTGATATGGTACGCAATAACCACACCAAAACTTGACCCTCCCCCTCCTGTTATGGCCCAAAACAGATCTTCTCCCATGGATTCACGATTGAGAAGTTGACCATTCACGTCAATTACCTTTGCGTCAATGATATTATCAATTGAGAGGCCGTACTTTCTCATCATGTTCCCATAGCCACCTCCGCTAAAGTGGCCACCCACCCCGACCGTAGGACATACTCCGGCTGGGAAGCCATGTACCTTACTTTTCTCTGCAATCCTGTAGTAAACTTCACCCAGGGTTGCCCCCGCCTGAACCCAAGCAGTTTGGTCTTCTATACTGACGTTCACCGCTCGAAAATTGAACATGTCGAGTATGAAAAATTTAGGGTCTTGGGATACATACGAGACACCTTCATAGTCATGGCCACCACTTCGAATTTTCATCTGCAAGCTATGCGTTTTAGCGCAAACAATTGCTGCTTGGATGTGAGATTCGTGCAAGGCAGTGAGAATAAGCAGTGGTTTTGGAGTAGAAGACTCGTTGAAACGTAGATTTCTGATGTATGACTGCAAAACCGATGAATATGATGTATTATTGGGAGTAAAGATTACTGCAGAGATTGGGTGAGAGAGCTGAGAACGATCATTTAGGCATTGGATGAAAGTCTCATAAACTGAATTATCAGATGTCGCCCGTGAAACAGAGAGCAAAAGTATTGAAAGCAATAAAAGTATTACAGAACTTAAAGTTCTCATTTTTTTTTTTGGTTATTTTTTGTGCTTTGACAAGGTTTGTGGTTTGTTTTGGGGCTCTTGGGTTTAGAATTTATAAGGACATGAGAAAGCAATAAAAAGAGAAATGTAATGTGTAGGAAGACAATGCAAGGCTAGCTTTCATTGACCTTTGGAAAAAAAATGCGAAACTTATAATTAGCTGACTTTGACGTTCTGGAATATTATTGTTGGCAACTTTTCTTTTTAAATTGAGAAAGCCACCTTGTAATATATCCATGCATGATAAATATATGGGTAATGTTATGTGCACACATAAAGATCTGAGTAATTTATTTTGGTGAGGTCTATGTCTGCATACATAGAACTCACCAAAATTAATGGTCCAAATCTTTATATATGTGCACATTTTATGTACAGCAATCATTACTCTTAACTGTAATTATATCAATATATCTAAACCAATGTCATGCCTCATGCACACGTAGTTGAATACGATACATGGGATACATATACAATTGGTGCTTTATATAGGACATTTCCATAATCGCTGTCCATTTAAATTTACAACAAATAAATTTATTTTTGGCTGGTTTGAGAGTGTGGACAGGTTCTTACAATTTTACCGTCCTAAACCATTCCCAAGCCCTCTCTCTCATCACCATTTGTAAACACCCATCCCACTTTCTTGCCTACAACGGAATCCAAAATTTAAAGCAAATGGGGTGTGATTCCCTCTTTTAAATCTGTAAATTTTGAAAAGAATTTCACTGTCTATCTGAAATGGGTTACTTTCCAGAATTTGGCATCTCTTCTTGTTATTTTGTCTTGGTCATGATTCTGCCTTGCTTTGCTATACTCTTTATCATCTCCATATTCCATAGATGTAATGGATTTTGGGTTTTTTTAGCCCTATTTCTTTTGTTGAAACTTGATATACATTGTTGGGCCCATTCTCTAACAGCTTAAGCTTTTGGAGTAGTTGGTAACTTAACATGGTATGTTAGAATTAGTTTTATTAGCTTTAGGGTAGTTTAGTCTTTTCTTTTATATTAGGGTAATACTGTATACCTAGATATTCTATTATTATTGCCTCTTCTTTTCCATTGTATTCATTCATTCAGTTTTTATGTTATGAAAAACTCTAGCTCTCTTTTCTCTTTCCCTTTGTTGTTTTCTTGATTATTTAATATATTTACATGGTATCAGAGCCTTGTTTGTGGGAGGTCTTGGGTTCGACTCTCAATCCCCGCTTTGTTGTGCATATTTGCACTTTGTTATTTGTTTGGTTTGTTTATAATGGAGTTTGGTTTGTTTGCTCTCCACGTGCAAGTCGGGGTTGCACGTGAGGGAGAGTGTTGAAGCTTGATATACATTGTTGGGCCCATTCTCTAACAGCTTAAGCTTTTGGAGTAGTTGGTAACTTAACATCTTTGACCATAATTAATGAAGTCATTTTGCTAAATCATTATTATAGTGTTTGATATGCTAATGTTTCCCCATTATGGCAGGAGATGAATGGTGGGAGAGAGAGATGGATTAAGATTTGAATCGGCAAAGACAGTGGTTTTTCTTTCTCTTAAGTTTTAACTAAGGAGATGATGACATAGGTTGATATAGCTCAAATGGCAAAGAGTTTGGCATATGTAAGTTCTGTCCAATACATAGGTTTAGAGTTCGAACCTTATCCCCTCCCCCCATGTAAAAATAAATAAATAAATAAATAAATAAATAACTAAGGAGATGATGGTTGGGAGTTAGCAGGGCTGGCTTTGACAAATTGGGGGCCCTAGGAGAACATTAAAAGACGGGGCTAGCTCTTTGAACAACGGGGGTTCATACATGTTTATGGGTATAATTCTATCTCAAACATATTATAGTGTTGATTTGCGAATTTTCTTTTATCATTAATTTTGAGAATTCGGAGGTTTTGTAATTCTTATTGTGTGTATTGAATTTTGAATTTCTTCTCCTCCCACTAGCCCTTTGTAATTCAACAGTTCATATTATTACTTTTTGTTAATAATAGGAGTTAATCGCTGATTATAATTTATAAAGTTTGATCTAAAGTAAAATAATTTAAGTTGAGCATGATAAGTATTGGATAAAATATTTAAGGTGGGCTGGATTACAATAGGGCACATGCATTTATTTGTTTTTCAATATTTGCTTCGACTCCATTACAATTTGTTCAACATATTAGAAATGAAAATTTTATTTTGGGCCCTACTCAGTATTTTTGGGAGCCTTATTGAAGAGCCAAAAAAAAAAAAAAAATTTCGGACCCTAGGAAACCACCTACCCCGCCTATAGGCAGGACCGGCCCTGGGAGTTAGATGGAGATAGAGAGAGAGAGAGAGAGAGATATGAGAGAAAAACTGAGATCAACCTGAGAGCAAAAAAGTAATTTTACCACTTTTGTTGACATCAGTTTCAGTCCGTACGTATATAATCTAGGAACAATGCTAGACACACACCTTCAACCACAACTATGCTTTAAATGCATGTACCTTGCACAAGGTACGTGCATTTAAAGCATGTGTTGTGGTTTGGGGTGTGGTTGAATGTATGAGCCTAACATTATTGATAATCTAGGGGTGTATATGTACTTTCATCTTGAAATTTAACAGAGTTGGTGTGCTGTTAGCCTCTTAGTGATGAAGGGAGGTTGGTTAATTTTCAAGGGTTAAACACTTTACCCTATGGTTATGTCCATTTTCACTTTACCCTCATGCAGTTCAAAAGTGGATACTTAACCCCTTATGATTTTGGATTAAAGTGAAACTATTAAGATTTCTCTCAAAATAGTCTCCGCATGGGGATTAAGTGTTAAAATTAGGCTAATTAGCCCCACATAGGAGAGTTTAAGTGTCAAAATTAACTCCACCTAGCTAGGCAGTTAAGCCCAAAATCAGCCCCCCAAAGTGATTAAGTGTTAAAAATTAGCCCCGCATAGGTGGTTTCAATGGCAGAATTATCCCCACATAGGGGATTAACCCCAAAGTTAGACTCACAATGAAGGTTTAGTGTCAACATTTTTGGCCAATTTTAGAATTTTTATCAATTTTAAAGGAAATCTTAACAGTTTCACTTTAGTCTGAAACCATAAGGGATTAAGTGTCAGGTAAAGTAAAAACATGACTAACCACATAGGATAAAATGTATTTAACCCAATTTCAATTATCCGAGAGAAGTCTATGTATTTAGGTCATACCTGAGGGGAGGTCATTGTAACTTACCCTATTTTTTATTTTATAATTATTTTTGGTTGGTTTGAGAGTATTGGCGAAGTTCTTACAATTTTACAGTCTTGTTTGATAAGCGGCCATCTTTCATTTTCTGAATTTTTCAAGGGTGCAATGCATGGTAGCCTAGGTAGAATCACATAAAAAAGACTACTTTAAAAAGTCACTGGAAAATAGTTGTCATTTTGTTGAATCTTTGGTGACTTTTCTAATATGTAATTTGACAGTAATTATTAGGTGTGATTTATTAATTATAATTTTACAATTGATAGTAAAAAGCCTCACAGTATTGTAATTGAGATGTATGTATCATATATCATATAATGGTACGGTAGATGATTTCTTGAATTTTGTATTAAATTTTATAGCGTTAACTTAAGTATATCATCTACAGAAAAAATATGTGTACACAGACCAAGGAAAAAAATCGTCTTAGGGGCGTTGCTCCTGAACCCCGTAAACTCGGCTACCCAAAAATATCATATGTATAAATATGTACACAAAATATGTATAAATATGTGTTAAAAAAATTCTCAAATTTTGAGGTAGACTAGAATATATTTGAGTTAAAATATCACATATACTATTTTTTTTTTTTTTCAAATTTGAGAGGGACTAAACTCTAATTAGACTAAAATATCAAATATACTATCAAAATTTACCAAATTTTGGGGAGTTGCAACCCGGCTAGATTGATTTCTAAATTTCCCAAGAATAAAGGTAACTGAAGCGTAATTGCATACGTACCCCAAAATTATTCAAAGGGTACGTACTTTTCTGGGTCAAAGGAAGTTATTCAAAGAGTACGTGTTGGAAAAATAGGAGGATGAAGTTACGAATTCTGATTGAGGCGTGCAAAGGTTTGCACCGTTCTTAAGAACAATTCTGTCCCTCTAAGTCAGTGATTTGATGCACAAGGTTTCAGCGCTACGTTCTCTAGGATTCAACAATCAGCTCACTTCCAAACATGCACGTGAATTAGAAGAGTATTTGAGTTCTCAGAATTACTCTAAAAAACACAGAAAAGAAAGTTGAAGAAGTTAGAAGAAAGACCATTTGTTGTGTATATCATGAATGAGTCTAAAAAATATTTTTTTTTATAGGAAAACAGATTTAAATACATATCCCCCAACAGTCACGTTTTTATTTTGTTTTTTAATACATAAGGTTAATAGTAATAAAAACTAATCAGTGAGGATTAACACTGCATTTAAAACATTTAAACCGTTTGCTTTTTAAAACCAATCAATGTTGCTGTGGCTCTCCAACAGTCACAATGAGGCACACTCTTTTGTACGTGCGATGCTACAGACTCGACAGCATCTGTGTCCGTCAAACGTACACGTGCAAATCTCGAAATTCAAGTCAAATGGGTGTCCCAAATTTGAGATTTGCACCCCCTCTGTTTGCGCATGACAGAGCCTTTCTCCAACAACAATCTTACATATATATGGTGTGAAAAACTGTTATGTTGTTCCGATGTGGAATACAAGTCACATCACACAAAGGATTATGCTATGTTTGAGTTTTTGAAATAAAAAGGCCCAACGCCCAAATAAGCTAATGAAATCCAACAGTACGTATGTCCGGCAAAGGAAGTTAATAATTAAGCTTAGCAAGTTAGCAACCAAAATAAAAATAAAAAATTCAACCTTGGCAACTCATCTCCTCTATATTTTGTGTAAATAATACAAATTAATACTAAAAAAAAAAAAATTTAACCCAAAAACATAAGAGGGAGGACGGCTTTTATAATTAGCACAAGGGTAATTCTTTGGTGACAACTTTCATACAACCTCCTAAAATATGTGTCTATCTCTCTCTTGTGTCACTGTGGGATCCAGTGACATCATAGGAGAGATCAGATAGACACATCTTTTTGAGAGGTTGTATGAAAGTTGTCACCAAATAATTACTCTTAGCACAAAACAATAAGAGAAATGAGACTTAGCATGACAATTTTATATTGTCAGGAAGCTAATTGTAATTTTTAGGGGGGCTAATTGTAATTTTTTTAGTGCAAGTGTACAATTTTTTGAAAACTTGGGGGGTGGGGGGTCTTGAGCACCCCCTTGCCCTTGTGTGCATCCACCCCTACCCTGAATCGCATAAACTCAACTACCCCAAATACAACTTCTTAATTTTTCCCTACCAAGACACCCCACTTCAAATTTCTGCATCTCCTGGTGCTACTCTTACATGCATAATCAGCTAATGATCCTCAATTTTAATTGGAAATTAACATTCTACAATGTGTATCTTCTTTTTTTCTTTGCTTTCATATTATCTTAGCATACAATGGGTATCTTCTTTTTTTCTTTGCTTTCATATTATCTTAGCATACAATGGGTATCTTCTTTTTTTCTTTGCTTTCATATTATCTTAGCAGGAAGGTCGAACACTCAAAAACGATAGCTTGAGTAGTAGTGTTCTTTGACCCAAAAAATTATATTTGTAGTGTTCTATCTTTGAATGATCTGCAACTGTTAAATAGAGAGGATATGAGTTGCCAAGCTTGAATTTTTTATTTTTATTTTTGTTGCTAAGCTTAATTAACTTCCTCTGCCCGCACGTATGTACTTTACTCCCTGAATAATTTCCTTTGATCCAGAAAAGTTCGTACTCTTTGAATAATTTTGGGTTACATACGTAATTACGTTTCAACCATCTTTATTCTTGTAAAAATTTAAAAAACAATCTAGCACATACTTTTCTCAAGTTATAAAAATCAATGGCGGAGCCATTAGTAGGCTGCTGCAGCCTCCCAAAATTTGGTAAATTTTGATAGTACAAGTGATATTTTAGTCCAATTATAGTTTAGCGTCACTCAAAGTTGAAAAAAAAAAAAATAGTAAATATGATATTTTAACCCAAATATAATCTAACTCACCCTAAAACTTGAGAATTTTTTTAAATGCATGCGATATTTTCGCCCAAGTGTAGTCTAGCCCAATAAAGTGTGTTCCAAACTCAACTTGACACAATATCTTATTGATAAATGGACATCAAAATGTATAAATATTAACCCAAAAGATCGATAATATTATTCTTAAATAAATCAATTTGACACCATATCTTATTATCAAATATGTATAAATATACCCATAAACAAAAATTTTCGAGGGTGCTACCCCCAAACCCCCGCATAGCTTCCTCAACTCCCCCCCCCCCCCCCCCCCCCCCCCAAAAAAAAAAAAATTCCTAACTCCACCCATGAAAAGTTATTTTATGTTTCAGTCTACTTCATTATATTTGCTGTGTTATGAACTTGCACCAAAATATTATAAATGATTGCTTCCAACATTAGTGGTGCACATGGAACAGGTTGGGTCTTCGTCATACCCAAAACCGATCCGGCAATGACAGGTTCTCATGATACAGAACCCGACCCGACCCGACCCAAAAACACGATTCGGATTGGGTCAGGTCCGGTTCGGTTCTGCAAAAGGGCAGATTCTGATTCGCCATTTCCGTGTTCTTTTGCCAACCTGAAGTTCTAAATCCAATGGCAAACTTACTTACTAAATATACATATCATATATATATGTGAATATAAACATTCAATTATACTGTTGTATATGTGTTTATACAAAGAGATATATGATCCTTGCATAAATGGAGGAAAAATCTATGTGTGTCTATATTTAATAAAGAGATGTCCTCTGTTTTAGTCGTCGGATCGTGTTTTAAAATTGTGAACTGGCAAAACTGTCATTAATGAAAACACGATCCGACGGCCAAAACACAGCCTCACTATTTAATAAAGAGATGGCGTCCTATTTAGAGCCTGATTGATGTGTATACAAAGATTCTCTAAAGAGGGCACCCTCTCTTTAACAAAGACAGGCCTCTATTTTGGCATCAAATCGTGTTTAAAAACTATAAAATGACAAAACTGTCATTAATATATAAAAACATGATCCGACGGCTAAAATACATATTCTCTCTTTAATAAAGAGATGACGCCCTCTTTAAAAACTGACTATATATATATATACACGTAGAACCTTCCATTAATCAAGGAAAAATCATTTGACCGAATCAATTATCATCTCCAAACTTTTAGCCACATTTAAATTTCAAATTCATTCACGGCTACAGTCTCGAGTTTGCAAATATGCTGTACATGTAATATTCATTTTTGCACAAGTTACATTTGTACGTGAGTCTATATATATGGGTATAAAGTATTTTGCAACCCTAATTTATTTACCGTTTCGGAGTTTGTACTCTGATGTTTTTATTTTTTTAAATTGGTCTTTAATGTATATAGTGAGTTATAATGTGGCCCTTTTATCAGAATTACTGTAAAAAAACTAACGGAAACTCGCTCATGTCGAGTCATGTGACTTATGTAAAGATATTTTAGTCATCCACCAAAAATTCAAAGCATTTTGCACTCCACATGCGAGCGCTTAGTGTGTTCGAGCACTCATATTCTCGAGTGCTCCTGTAACGCCCCGAAAACCAACCCACGGGGCGAGGTCAATGAGTAGGGCCGGTCATGAGGCAATTTGGCGAAGCAATCGCATGGGGCATCGATTTTAGGCCTATTTTTTTCCCCTAATTTCTTCCTAATCTTTATGAAACTTATTATTTTTAGGCCTATTTTGTTCTAATTTCATTCTAATTTCTATCAAACTTATCATTTTTATGCCTATTTTCTTCTAATTTCTTCCTAATTTCAATGAAACTTAGTATAGAGGCCTCATTTTTTTCGGCCCCTTTGAAAATTTGCTTGAGGCCTCGGACAATTTTTGTCATCTCAGGACTGGCCCTGTCAACGAGTCAAACAATATAACGTAAAGCACGGAATAGTCCAACAAGGACCAATCCACAAGGCGGAAGCATAGGGGAATCCTACGTGGATTCCAAAGAAAAGTCAATACGTCAAGCATAGTCACGCCCGTTCCAGAAAATCATGTTTTTAAAATATGTAAATGAAATTTTGTGAATTATCACTGTTAGTTGATAATTGAGAATGAGGTTGACTGGAGGTCAACGGTGAGGTGTCAATCGAAGACACGGTAATAAGAAATCATATGGCATCAACACGATTTAAATGACATTTATGTGATTAAATATTGTTTGAGATATCTGGTGTTTTCATGAATAGTAAATTTACTTGTGTAGAGTAAATTCTTGTAATTTTGATATCGCTGTAGAGCATTTTGAACATTGTGGTGAGAACGTGAGTGACACGTTATATAAAAGGTAGGTGGTGTAGAGAATTCACAAAATTTAGTTTTCGGACATATATTTTGGACCCAAATGAGGCTTAGTCGAAAACTTCTGAAATTTATAGTTTTCACTCGTAAAGGCATAAAATAGACGTATGCGACGTTTTAGGAGTTAACTAGAAGTTTTGAGAACTTGCGGGGTGGTAAACGCGATTTCTAGGAAGTTTTTCTGTAAATGGGTGAGGGTGGATTTTCATTTATTACAAAACTTATAAAAATATCTTGAGAGAAGAGAGAGAAAGGAGATTTGATCCTACGATCTTATCGACGACAAACGGCGACCGTTCGTCCTAGGGATGGCAATGGGGCGGGTTTTTCGGATTCCCCGCCCCGCCCCGCCCCTAATAGGTAGGGTATTGGGGGGGGGGGGGGGGGGGGGGGGGGGGGCTTAATAGGGTTAGGGGCGGGTATGGGGGAGGTTTTCAAAACCCGAGTCGAGTTCGGGTCGGGGTCGGGGTAGGGTCAAAAAACCCGAACCCGCGCCCGAATATACTTGTATCTATATTTTACCCCTCAATAGTTATGTGTATTACCATTTAAAAAAAAACTGCAATATTGGGGAACTAATTTGGTAAGTTAAAAAAAAATGCACTATTAGGGAAAAAAATGCATTAAAAAAATTACTTTTTCAATTTGTGTACCAAAAAATAAAAAATTAAAATAAAATCATAATCGAGGCGGGACGGGACGGGATGGGACGGGGCGGGGCGGGGCGGGGTCGGGGACCCCGGGGGCGGGGGCGGGGGGCGGGGAGAGGCACTATGCGGGGCGGGGCGGGGGCGGGGGGAGGATTTACTGAAGCGGGGCAGAGGCGGGGTATGGGAGCCCCGTCCTGTCCCATACCCGCCCCGTTGTCATCCCTAGTTCGTCCATCAGTTTTCAGTCATATTTCATATTTGAACTTCTTGAGGTAAGAGCTTCATTTTGATACCTCTTAGGCCTTGTTTGGCAAAGTTTTTCCGAAAAGTTAATTTTAAGAATTTGGGAAAAACATGTCTATACTTGTAGGAATCATTTAAGATTGGAGATCCGACGTTTATTTGGTCTCCTAGTACTTCTCCTGAAGTTTGAGAGATATAGCTCGAGGTATGAACTCTGAACCTATGTAATATAGGGAATTTTGGATATTTTAAATATTTTGTATGAATTGTGATCCGGGCAAACTTATGTGTTAAATTAGGCCCGTTAATTTTAGCGAGTACGTATAGAAAAACATGGTGACATGATTATGTGAGTATGCTGAATGTTTATGTAGGTCAAAGGGGAGTTGGATATAATTTCATGCCGGTGCACGCCTCTCGATGCTTGAGATTTTATAATAGTGACGACTACTTGCTTGGTGTGGGAAGTGACCAACCAGAGCAGTTGGATGCAATGGTTGAGTGATTCTTGGCTAACCATTGGCATCGCGGTTTAAGATTTAAGACTTGCTGATATATTGGGTGAGTGCGTATTCTCTCCCCGGATATTAAATTATGTGATTTACATATTTAAAACATGAATTGTCTCATATGCATTTGTTTAGAATTGTACACTCAGCATATAGCTGAGTAGTAGAGACTTCTTCCATTGCAGGTGAAAAGAAAAAGGGAAAGAGGAAGCGTGAGGAGTGAGGTCAAGGAACGCCGGGGAAAAACATCACCTTGTTTATACTCTTGCTTTCATCCCAAGCTTGTAATGAGGAGTGGAATTTATAATATGTTGTAATAGCCTCTGGACTTGAATTAGTATTGTAATATGTAGTAAGACCTCAGAAATTTTGTTTTAAATCGTCGTTTTATAGTCGTGAATGTGTTGGTTTCGGTTTGGAAACCATTAGACTAGATTCTACAGAATGCTTAGCAATCTGCCAGAGATCAGTCGACTAGACCTTGTTACAGTCGACTGGACCACTGTTTGATTTAAGACACAGCTTTTAATGTGGCAAAACCAGTCGACTGGTCCATGTTTCAGTCAACTGGACAACTGACAAAAATGTTGATTTTTGTTTCTGCTTAAGGCACAGTCGACTGGGAGGAGTCAGTCGACTGAGAAATTGAGACCCCAGTCGACTAAGCATTCGACACAGTTGGCTGGTTATACTGATGATCTTTTGAAACCTCTCTGCTTCAGACGTTCAGTCGACTGGACCTTGCTACAGTCGACTGGACCTCTGTTTTCAGAATTTAATTCTTTTGGGAAGTGTTCCAATTGTGCAAAACTTTTTCCAATTCTGACTCTAAAGGATTTTACTTATGGTTTTTTTTTCGCTGCTATTTACTTTAAAGGAATTGGATGAGCCTTAATGGAATGCCACATGTCCTATTTTCGCGCGTAGTGGGTTGGGTCGTGACAAGCGTTGACCCACGAGGACCAAACGGGTCAAATAGGGTCAACCAACATAGTTTGATTTTGACAGGAGTTTGTAAAGAAGTATAAAGAAACTCCAAAGGTTTTAAAGTAACAAGTAATAATGTTTGCTTTGAAAGTTTATCACTAAAATGGTTTTTGAAGGAATACGACCAAACGGTCCTTAGGAAATTGAAAGTAGTAATTTTTTCATAATAGGGTAACCATTGGCAAAGAAATGCTAACAAGTATTACAAACATAATTTAAAAAGGATCCTAAAGGATCTAACTATCAAGATTAAGATTAAGATTAAGAAGGGTATAACTAGGAACCCCAAATATACAAGATCATTAAGTCTAATAGAAAGAGTTATAAAGCAATGGGTAAACCTGTGCCGAATTACAACTACTATGAAATAAATATAAATCCGTGTAATTCAAAACTACGAATAAGATAATGAATTACAACTAGGACAATGATCCTTCCATGAGCTATGACAAAGAAGTGTTTTCTTTTCAAAATCTAAGACTTCCTCATAAGGAATCTTCATACGGGATGCCACGCATCGAAAACTTTTGGCCTTGTCCTAATCAATATTTCCAGAAAAAGGGGTTTTATAGATTCATTAAGCACGATAGCTCAATAGAAAACATTGTAGAAATGTACTACTACTTGTAAAATCATGCTATGATATGCGGTGTAATGTCTTGCCGCCGTGGCGATGCAATTAGCCAGATGGCCAATCCGTGCAACTTTCCCAAATACTAATTTCCATAATCACTCACTCTCAGCACCGAATGCGAGCCACTCCAACGTGAGTGTAGCATACAAGATCCTCAGTAGCTAGCCGAATATGACCTTGCATTTTTGAATGTTTTTAAGGATCACAAACAACCTTCCTCACTCATACCCGCTTCCGGAATTTCATCAAACCTCTATCCCCAAACGGGGATTTCAAGAGACATTCCCCAATCGTGGGAATTTTGACAATTTCATATGTCCCAAACCAATGTCATGAATGTTTTGCCGACTTGGCGACTATGAAATGCTACTAGATGCGATTATGCTTTAACAAAGACATTTCTATGATTTCAATACTATGAAATAAGCATGGTAGATCAAGATACCAAAAATTATGAAATTCATGTAAAGCATAACCAACAACTTAGACAAATAGGGATATTGTAGCATCTTTAATTTAATTGAAACATAGCAACTAAATAACATTTAGATAAAGTATAAGTTCAATTAGTCACATAAGAGCACATGAACACTTAATCAAATAATGTAGGAAAAACTCTAAAACAAGGTTAACAAGTATTATGTTTAATCTTACACATAGCAAACCATGAAATTAGAACTAAGAGTTTACTTAGACAATGAAATCTATCTTGTTCTTGAGTAGGAAAGCAAGAGAGATAGAGCATCCAAGAGAAGCCAATAAAAGAAACCAAGTGTGGAGCTTCCAAGAACAATTAAATAGAAAGACCCCCTTCTTCCTCTACGCAATGGCTTTAGCTAGGAAACTCCAAAATGAAAAATAGAAGCACCCAAAGGGAGCTCTAGATGAGGGGAACAAATTAGCCTCTAATAGCCTTGCTCCAATAGTGACTTGAAAACCTCCAAAGGTTAGCTTGCAGGTGGAGTTTCCATGGAGGTCCTTATGCTTGCATTATAGAGAGAGAATGAGAGATGTAGAGATATAGACCAAAGAAAGGAAAAAGAAGAGATAAGGATGGAGAGACATAGAGGAGAAGCTTTCGTGGTTGGGAGTGGTTGGGAGTTGTTTAGGAGTGGTTTGGGAGGTGACTTGTGGGTCCTACCTAGGCCTGGCAAATGGGCGGGCTTGGGCGGGTTCGGGCCTCTGCTGGTTCGGGTCGGGTCTAGGTCGTGCCTATTTGTGTTCGGGTCGGGTCGGGTTATGAACCATGATCCCTTTTTTTTTTCCCCTATATATGTATATTTTTATTTTTATTTTGGCCTTTAAAATTTTTTTCCCTCCTCTTTTTCCCCTACTTTCTTCTCTGTAAAAAAAATTTGGATTCATGATTACTTGCCCTGTATTTAAAAAAATATATACTCACACAAAAAACACATGCAACAAAATACTTCAACACACACAAAAAAAAACATATCATAACTAAACTAATCATTCTTTGTTCCGGCAATTAAAAAAAGTACACATACATACGCGCACGTACACACACACACACACGCATACATATACACATTACTACTATTTGAGTTTTTAATATCAACCAAATTACAGTCCTACTATAATTATATTACATGCCATAGATAGAATGAAAATGCTGAAAAAAAAAAACAAATACGGTCTAAATACTCCGATCTCCTCCATTAATTCATGAAAACAAAATTAGATCACAACTAAGCTAAATACTCTCATCTCGTCCCATCGAATCACCTCCCATCTCCTCTATCAGTTTATAAGCACAAAATGCCCCTGTAAATGAACCAAAAAATAAAAAATAAAAGTTGAGCCACTAGCTCAAAAACTTAAAGTAAAAGGAACACATAAGGAGATGTTGACATGTATTGTTATACCTAATCAAAAGAATATCAACATTGGTCAAGTCCCGCCATTACACCTTCAAAGTCTTCAACAAGTTCTTCCTCCGATTCATCAAAAGCTACATTAAATTAAAACAATGTTAAATAGATACAAGAAAATTAGACATCAAATAGAAATTATTAGCACTTTACCTTTGATCCCGTATAGCCAATCCATTGTACATAGCAATGCCTCGACATTCTTGGGCAACATTGAACTTCGGTATTTTCCAACGATTTGACCTCCAATGCTGAAAGATGACTCTGACGCGACAGTAGTTATAGGAATACTTAATATATCACACACCATAGAAGCAAGCTCAGGATATCGAATCTTATTTGCCTTCTAGTAACTTAAAATGTCTATATTCTCTTTTCTGTCAATCATGTTTTCCTCCAAACACAAGTATAATTGCGACCTATGTCTATTCAAGTCATATTGTTGACTCTCGAATGAATCAAACTCCTACATTAAGTATGATAGTAAGTGCATTGAAATAGTGAAGAGAAAGAAGAAAACACGTTATTATAATAATAAGCAACTACCCATTTTACTTACATCCAATTCATCGCCTTCGCCTATGTCCTCTTCACTACCTCTTGAACTACCAATTGCTCCCACTGAAGTACTTGTAACAGAAGTAGAATGTTGTACATATTCTTCAAAAAGGGAATACAACTTTTCACATATAATGAATACCTTTTCCAAATGTGTTTCCCGATCCAACTTTTTAAAGCAAAATTCCACAAACTGCAACTTATAGCGAGGATCTAAAATAATAGCAAATGATAACACAGTGCTATAGCATTCCCAATACTTGTCAAACTTCTTTTTCATTTCTTTTTCCATACATCTAATAACATCATCTGAATCTCCGATTCGCTCCAATATAAGAATTTGAATTTTCCATACCCCTTGAAAAAACTAATTTGGTGTTGGGTACTGACTTCCGAAGAACATCGCAATATCATAAAAAGGTTTTAGAAATTTAGAAATTTTTTCTATCTTTTCCCACTCTTCTTCTGATGGACAAGTCTTAAAACTTGTGTTAATGAATTGTAATTGGTAAAATGCTCGACGGTATGTCAATACCCTTTTAATCATTAAATAAGTAGAATTCCATCGTGTAGGTACATCTTGACACACTTTTTTGCTCCCTTTTTGAGAAACTTGTGCAATGCACTCAGCAAACTTAATCTTTCTTCCCTCTGAGCCTCTTACAAACATTACGCTCTCTCAAACCTTATGCACTGAATCATCAATTTCTATTAGTCTATCATGTACAATTAGATTCAGTATGTGCGCTCCACAACAATTGTGAAATAATTCACCTTCAGCAAATAAGGTTGAGGTTAAGGAAAAATTTCGTTTTAACCTATCGACAAGATTGTCATTGTATGAGGCATTATCTAAAGTCAATGAAAACACTTTCTTTTCAATGCCCCACTCTCGTAGTAAGTGAATCACTCTCTCTGCCAAAGCAGAGCCATTATGTGGAGGCGGCACATGGCGAAAATTTAAAATTCTCTTTTGTAGACCCAACTATCATCCACATAATGGGCAGTAAGCGCCAAATAACCATCGGTCGCAATAGAGGACCATAAGTCTGAAGTCAAACATATTCTACTACCAACTGACTCCAACTCCTTCTTGAGTTTCACCTTCTCACTATCATTTAATTTTAGCACATCCAATTTTGTAGTATTTCTAGTGATTGGTTTCACGTCTGGGTGTAAAAACCTAAGTAGATCTATAATTCCTTAGTGTTCAATAAAAGAAAATGGATAGTTATGTTTAATAATTGTCGTAGATATCTTCTCACAAAATTTTTCTTGATCTAGTGGAAAGGAACGTGGTGGCAATGCATTGTCTGAATTTTGTTTATGGCAAACGATATGCCTTAACATACTGGATGTACCACCCTTTGAGCTTGCAATTAAATCTTGTTTGCAAACTCTACGTCTAGCCCTTTGCCTCCCATCACTACTCAAAGGCAATTTCTCAAAATCCTCCCACACAACGGACTTTTTTCACCATTTGGAACTCGTCGCTAAACTTTGCTCCACATTATGTTCATCAATATTTTCCTCCATAGTAAAGAATCTAAAGATTTGCATGTAAATGAGATAACGTTCTAGAAAAGATATTCTATTCGTTGTTCTTTAATCTTAAGTTATTAAAGTTGAAATCCTAATTACATAGAATAATCCTTGTGAGACCAAGCACCAAACAAGACACAGTGAAGCCAACACTACACCATATGGCCTCATTACTAACGGATATATCCGTTAGAATAAATGTTACTAACGGATATATCCGTTAGTATTTTAGCGTTAGTAATATTACTAACGGATTTACTAACGGATATATCCGTTAGTAAAATAAATTTTACTAACGGATATATCCGTTAGTAAATTCGTTAGTAAATCAAAGGATTTCTAACGGATATATCCGTTAGAAAGCTACTTACTAACAGTTTTTTCAACCAATTTTAAAAGATTAATATTGAATACTAACGGTTTGTCAACTATTACTAACGGATATATCCGTTAGTAATTACCAAAATTTTTTTTTAAAAAATACTAACGGATTTTCTAACGGATATATCCGTTAGAAAATACGCATAAATTTAAAAAAAAATAATTTATTATATGCTTCCCAAAATTTTTTTTTTTTTTTGCACCTAATTAACGAGCAAATTAATCTATACCAAACACAAAAAATAACAAGATTAATCTATATCCACCACAACAAAAAATGATCTAAAATAAACATAAGTAAAGCATCTATTCATGTCTAACCAACAAGCTCAAAATCAACATTGACAGTTCATAAGATATACTCTAACAGCAGCATTTAGGAATGAACTTAAAATCGACATTGACAGTGTTAATTTGGCAAGCATTCCATTGTAATCCTTTCATTATTTAGAACCCCATTCGACAAACAAAAGCTACAAAACAACTGAAAAAGGGACGAGAAAACACAGTTGTCAACTGAGATGTCCCTCCTCACTTTCTTCTTGTCCATCACTTTTATTTCCTTTATGTTCGACGAGTACCTATCATCACCAACTCATTTAGCCATGGTACTACAGAGTATTTACTGAAAGCAAACTAGATACGTGATAGTCCAACAACGGTGATATTAATAGAAGCAAACGGTTACATTAGAATAACTCATGTTCATCTCAACTACCAATTTAAGCAACTTTGAGGATATTACTAGCTAGCTAATTATTTAAGGCTATATTATAACCATGGTTTATAGAGAAAAATCAAGCATCATAGTAGGGCTCTATTTGGTTCATGGATTAGAGAGGGATAGGGAAAGAAATCAAAAGGGAAAACATTTTTCGATGTTTAGTTAATAAAGACAGCAGTGAGGAAATAGCAAGGAAAATAAAATAGAGTTAATACAGTTAAATTTTTTGGATTTTGTGAATCGTTGCCCTTCCTCTAATGTTATTGAAGAATAGAGGAAAGTACTGTGGAAATGGTTTCCCTTCTCATTCTCTTTTTCTTCTCCTTTTCCTTCCCTAAATCCACAAACTAATGGGGTGTAAGGTTACAACGATGTCTCAGGACAAAGTGGCCGTCCACCATTGTGAAACTCCTGCATATGCAGGAGCTAGTTTTATATGTAAGAGAGTTTGTGATCTCACATGTATAAGAAAACGGGGGTTGTCTTCGGCTACCACATTCAATAGTTGAACTATTTTCTTTCTTATAACTAGCTCCTCCAACATATATATTTTCTTACTGATAACTAGCTCCAGTATATTGAAGATTGAGTAATTTTATAAACTTAAGAACACCTCAAAGTGTACTTACAGCGGGAAGAGAGATCCAATCTCAACCTCAATCCAGCTGCAACACTCTTTATACTTAGCTCCTCGCCAATTTATCACTTAAATAGGAATTACAATCAGCTCTGAATCCCTGCGAAACAAAGATTGATCATTTCAGGCTACTTTGGTCTGCTGGTTTATGGAAGGGAGAGGAAATGAAAAGAAAACTCTACTATTGCGAGTTTTCTTTCACGCTTAAATAACATCAGTTATTAGAAAATTTGGAACTGTAATATGAACTCAAGAAATGATGAAGGAAACTGACCCCCAAAATCTAAAATTGATTATGTTATTTTCACTCTATTTTCATTTCTTTTCTTTTCTATTCTCCTCTTTGTTTTCCTTGTTAACCGCACACAAAAAAATATTGTTCTTCTCCGTGTTTTCTATTATTTTCTCCCTATAAATCCATGTACCAATCAGAGCCTTGAGCAACAGAATAGCATAAACTTTCTAATCACCTGCACAGGTAAATCAGATACCCCACCGTATCACTGAGAAGAACCTTCCTCCTGAACATTAAGTAGTTAA
Organism: Hydrangea macrophylla; assembly: GCA_033977485.1. Classification (NCBI taxonomy): domain Eukaryota; kingdom Viridiplantae; phylum Streptophyta; class Magnoliopsida; order Cornales; family Hydrangeaceae; genus Hydrangea; species Hydrangea macrophylla. Next base: position 129,936,249 of record CM066989.1, on the reverse strand, counting down.
AATCAGATCAGCAGAAAGTCTAGATGTAAAACTGCTAGGTTCAGTTTTTAAATATATATATATATAATCTAAGTCTATCTTGTCTCACTATATGACTCTTCATTTGATCTTTTCTCTCTCCAATAGGGCCCTTTAGGTTTTAACAGTCAGGTAGCTAAATGGTTGTTAGACATACATTTATGGTAATGATTGCGAACAAACGTCAATTAATAAGGGAAGCCGGAAGGGAAGATGGAATGGCTCGACTGAGCAATTAATGGTACATTACTAGTTGGAACAATTCCCAAACTGTATACATACCACTATATACAACAATGTGTGTGTGTGTGTGTGTATATATATATATATATAAGAAAAAGAATTAAAAATGGAAAATGTACAAAATGCTAGGTGGAAAAAAGAAAAACCCACAAAATACCAAGTGGCACATTGTGAGAAGGCTTTTGGCCTTGGTCTTTATATATGTACTAGTCGATAACCCGTGCAAATGCATGGGAATTTACTAAAAAAAAATAGAATACATGTGAGGTATGGAGATTAAGCTACCATTTTCTTGGTTGGACTTGAGATTAAGTAACTCGATACATCAAGTTTGTCTAAAAAAAAGTTGAAGCACATAGTACTTAATTTAAAAATGCTTTAAAATGCTAATGAAATTTCAAAATTAATGGTTAATAGGTTATATATAAAATTTTAGTACATAAGAACGCACAAAAGAAATGTGTAGCTGGACTGTAAGGTTTATCTTTGAGTAAGGGAGTAACTGTTATGGGGACACTTTTTGACTAAAAAACATGTTAGGGGCAATTGTTTTGGTATCTAGTTGGAGGGACCTTTCCAGAAAATTTGCTTAAAAGTTACCATAATATAGAGAGAGTGCGAAATCGCCGCCCCAAAATTCACAACACCATGAAAATAGCCGCTCCTAAAGGACAATTGGCAACTGTTCTGATGGTTTCTTATGAACCATGATCTAGCCAAACCTCAAAAGCCGTCAACTGTTCACTGAAAAAAAGGACTTGACTGAAACAAAGTAACCAAAATATTAGATAGGAATGAAAATTAACAAGGGTCAAATTTGGCAGGCATAGCTTCAATTGCAAAAAAAAAAAAAAATGCTCTCGACCAAATCATAAAATTTTGGAGTTTCATATCCCTGGATGCTCTAATCAATCGTTTGTGACATGAATTCAAGATCAGGAGAACAAAGCGATACTGAGATATACAATATAGAGAAACATACCTGGAACTCTGCATTAGGATCATCAACTAATGTCGGAAGTTGAGCAAGGCAGATTTCGGAAGCCATGTCCCATGCATCCCTATAGTGTACGTAATGTCACATGATGACAATAAAATAAATGAACTTACAAATAAGAATATGCATTCACAAGTATCTCTAGTAGCTACCACATATGATGCTGATGGGTGGGCGGCAACATAGGATGTGAGATTGGAGAACAGTTTGCAGAACGCATAATTCTCTTTGCAAGTAAAAAATTGCGGAAAAGACTGGCAACTAGCAGATCTTGTCTGAACAATCTTTGAAAAATATCTGCAGAACACAGAATGGGATCATGGCTACTCGTAGCGCCAAAAACTGGTGCACTCTGATTTCATACTCAACAACTTAAGTACCCAGCATAAATTCTTCTGTCCTATGACTTTCTTATGCTACGTCCTCTATTTTAATTCTCCTTCAATCTTGATAGTAATATATTCCACGCCAACTACCGTTCTGTTTTCAACAAAAAAATAAAATAAATCTTACCCTATTGATACCCTGATTAAATCCTCGAGTCCTTCGCTACAATTTGATCCCTCAGAAGGCCAAATCCATAAACTATACCCACAGTCACTGGGAACAGATTTCTTAACTGACATGAGGACTAACTTAATAAAATAATAATGCCGTTGCATTTATAAGCATTGTATGAACTTCTCCTATATGACAGAAATGTGCAATTTTGAACAAATAAAAAAAATGAAGTTAATTACATTTAATGTTACGCTTTAATGATCGCTTTATCATTTCACTATTTATTAATTTTAAAAACTAATACAATTTGATAGGAGGAGAAGAAATAATTACAAGATGATTGGAGATATCCAAAAAGAAGAAATAATTATGAGGGAAAAAATGTCACCATCTCAATGCCATCCTGATGGGTGTAGTAAGGCAGGATGTGAACACATCAGCATGAAATTCAGAACTCTTGGGGAAGAGTCTCGTGCGCTTCACAGGCTGCAAGCAGAATGCAGTCCCTCGTGGAAGGTCCTGAGGTAGTAGGTGTACTCAAATCCTGGAGCTAGAAAAAGACGGGGACATACATGTTCAACAAGAGATATAGAAACAAGATCAATTGCTAAACGACAGCAACTTCTTATATTTATCTATATATACAAGTATATATATATATATATCAGCTGACATTAAACCTTGGTAAGTACCTCAATGAAAGCATTGACAACCATCCCAGCCGCAGAGCAATCAAAAACATATATTGATGGTGTCTTCAACCAGGAATCAAGTTCAACAATCAGTAAAGGGATATATTGTGTATAACTCTACAACAAGAGACAAAGTAAGACAGAACAAAAAGAAAAAGAATCTATTAAATGGTTAAAACTTATTGGCAATAAAAGAACAGGCCAGCAAAAAAACCTTGTTGAACAACCATATTTCACCATTAGCAGTTGGTTTTGGCACACCGTGCCCATTGTAGTGAAATAGAACTCTCTCAAACTTGGCATATTTTCGACATGTAGTGGAAAGTTTCTTTACTTCATCACCAGTAGGATCTAACTGGGTCTTGTAGCGAGCCTGAGTAAATCTCATTTCATTACACAAATATGAACTTCAAAAGGAAATATTACATAATTACAGTTCTCAAAAAATGTTCTCACCCTAGGTTGCCACCTCTCATACTGCTGACTCAATGCAGCTCCAATTGTTTCAAGTGCCTTTTGAGGTGCCATATAGAATGGATCTGAAAAAGGAGATCAAAAAAAGAAGACAACCAGGGAACGACCTTAGCCAGATATCCAAGAAGGAAGTAACAGCCAATATTCTGCAATGATATGTTTGGTTGTAAAGGAAACAAGTGAAAAAGGGACAAGTGGACACTAAGCACTTTTGAAAAGCATAGCATTACTCTAAGCACTTGGGAACCAATTTGGTAATAAATATTTGGAAAGAGTAGTATTACTCCAAATTTGCAAAGCATGGCATTATTCTATGCATTTGAAACCGATTTGGGAATCAAAATTTAGGAAGCATATCAATGCTCAAATTTGAGAAGCTTAGCAATACTCTAAGCATTTGTGAACCAAATCGGGAATCAAAGGAAGCATAGCATTACTTTCAGCATTGAGAACAAAAAAAAATAGCATTAGCATTACAAACATAAAAAATAAAAATATTGAGAATCAAATTTGGGACCATAGCACTACAAAAATTTGGAAACCATAGCAATATTCTAAGCATTTGGTGCTTGGGACAGAGAGGTATAACACCAAGGACAGAGCCCTGAATAGTAATCTACAAAGTCAACTTTTATGTTCCAATGAAGCGGGTGGTTTGATGACAAAAGGCTTGATCCTAATTTTTTTTTCTTTCTGCCTACTTTATTAATTGGAGTTTCTTATTGCCTGTGTTTGTAAGCAATCCACATGGCTCCTCTTTGGATGTCAACAATTTTGTTGAAGGCTCTATCTCCGTTAATATTTCTTGTACTAATATTACTTAGATGTCATATATAAATGCTAAAGCATATACTAGTTCTCTAGCAAAACTAAGTTGAAAGTCTGACTCCTAGACCTCCTTCCTCTGCTAGTTTGCATATGTTATTCCAGCTCACTAGGTGTTATTGGAATTCACCTCTCAATCCTTTTCCATATAAATCAAATCAAATTCAAAATCAAATAGAGCAATAAATTAAATAAATTGAATCAAGATCGCCCTTGAAACTATAAGACGAAAAGCAAATACACAAAAACCCCTAAATCCAAAGAATTTTTTTGATAAACCCATTATTCACACTAAGTGGCATGGCAAACCTTTGCTTGCTAATGTCTGGTGGTGGTGGTGGCAAACCTTCGGGGAAACAGGTCTTCTCTATTTGGATAGAGACTAAAAAAAAGTTAGTTTACAAAAAATAGGAATTGTAGAAAAAACTCATTGACTCCATTAAATTCTATATCATTGTACTACCTTTGCAGATAGGATGAGCCGTAGAGTAGCAGTGTTGAAGACTCCATTAAATGCAGATATCTTGTTAATCTGATTAATAAGAAAAACAGAGAAAATTAACACTCTTCCACAGTAGTCAATAAAAAGGGGGGTTTTTCCTTTTGAACTTTACAAATGAAATTACATGTGAAAGGGTTTAAATAAAAAAAAGAAGGGAATCTCCAAACAAATATTATTAACTAAACACACACATAAACTCACAGACACACAATAAAAGCATACAAAACCCTGGGTAAGATCAAAGAAATGAATAAGAGTAAATAAAGCATACAGAGATCTAAACCAAACAGAGAAAATTATTAAATTAAAGCATACCGTACGGGTTAGATCTAAGTAAGAACCTGAGAAGGGTCCGGTAGTGGGAGTGATCTGACAGAGGAGCAGTGAACCTGAGAAGGGTCCGGCGATAGCGACAAGACCGGCGATAGTGACCTCCATTGACTCGGTGACGGTGACGGCGATACGTCGGCGTCGACCATGGTTCGGAGCTCTCTCGGCCACGATTCGGTGCTCTCTCTGTCTCTGTCTCTCTCTCTGTATGTTTGAGAAAAAGGGTAACTGGTTGAGTCTTTGAGAGAGAAGGAAAGTTTGGGCTTTGGAGGCTAGGGTTGGGACTTTGGAGGGAATTTTATCTTTTGAGGAATGACTTTGGAGGGATTAACTTCAGAATTTTAGGTGGTGGGCTTTATTTACAAAATTGCCACCGTACTTTTATTTCTTGATTGTATATTTACAAAAATGCCACTGTAATTTTTTTTTTTTTATAATATTGCACTTTTCAAGGAAATTCTAACGGATTTTTGACATTTCTAACGGATATTTCCGTTACAAATTTGTAACGGAAAATCTGGTAGGGATTGAATGGAAGTAAAGTCATGGAAAATTCTATCCACACCCGCTTAATTGACTATTTACACTCAATTACTCTCTACACCCACCATTATAATTTCAAAATCTCAGGTAGGGATTGAAACGGAAGGTAACACTTTTTGTTAAATTAGCGCAGTGGTAAAGATAGAAATACCAATGCACAATGCAACAAACGATTATCAAGAAACCTATCAAAAGAAAAGAAATATGTAATGCAGCGTTCAGCAAGTCAGCCATCTCGAGCTCAGAATCACACAATCATCGATGTGAAAAACAAACAAGAAAATATTCTCTCTTTTGTATCATGATGTTGGTGAAATAAGAACATGAAAAATATTGATTAGATTGTATCTACTTCAACTTATTTCAGAGTCTATAGGTTTGCGCAGTACAAAGTGATTAACATTCACTAAGTCAACCAAAATAGAAAGGATATAAAAAAATAACAACATTATTCACTATTCCAAGTTTCCAACCTAGTTGCTGAGAGGTTAGCCAAACTTTGGAGAAAATCATGGGAAAGGGTGGTCAGGTAGATCTTGTTTTTTCTTGTAGGAGATGCTTATAAGGTGAAAATTTTGTACAACGCCCTCGTGTGGGAATGTTCCCCTTTAAGTGCCCGTTTGGTTTTTAAAAATACGATTATTCCTTTTTAAAGCTTAAAATAGATTTTTTTAAAAGTACAAAACAGAAAGGATATAAAAAAATGATAGATTTAATACCTCTATGAAAGAGTCTTATTGGCATGGATAAGACTCATAAGAGTCTTATTGGCAGAAAGACACTAATCATAACCCAACCCCCCCACCCAAAAAAAAAAAAAAAAAAACCCAGAACCAAATTTCACAAACTGACCTGAAAGAGATAAAATCAAATGAATGCACAAAAGCATTGGAACAAATACCCAATTGCAAATTGGGGAAATTGAGAAGAGAAGAGTAGAATCAGCTGTGAGAGGGTCAGAGAAGCTAAGGAAAATAAATTGGAAAGAGAGAGTGAGTTATGGATAATTGTGGAGTAGGAGAGAAGGTTGCGGAGATGGAGAGAGAGAATTGAAGAAACAAAAGACTGAAATTTGGTGTTAAAGATGTGAAATTAAGGCATTTGTTGAGGGCTAAACCCATTATAATAAATCAACCTGCGAAAATTGAATCCCAAAAAGATAATTACTAATAAATCAACAAAAGGCACTAACCAAAGTGAAGAATCACTGCAATTAGATGAGCTAGATGCATAAAAACTTTCGATTGGGAGTTTCCATTAAATTCATGGCTCAAAGAATATATTTATTTTGGGAAAATGTGCATAAAATAACAAGGAATTGGAACTTAACCTTTTAAGTGTTTTTTTTAGTGACTATCTCTGGACTTAAAAAAAATAAATTTAATGACTATTAGGTTTCATAGCAATCCAAAAAGCCAACAAAGATACAAGCCATATTCCCAAACTTAATCAAAAGGAATCCCCCATAAAGTTAAAAATAAGCTAAAAAAATGAATTCCTTGTAATTAATTCAATGGAACACCCCCAAAGAACAAAACAAAAAACTAGCTGAAGAACCCCTAAAAACTATCAACCCAATCAATCCAATCATCCACCAAAACAAATTTAATAGTTCAGAAGATATTTGAAACAACCAGCACCTTGCACAACCATACACACCACCCTGAAGACAATAAAACTGTCAAAAACCACCAAATCCAAGAAATGACTAAACCCATTATAATAAATCAACAAAAAATAAAGTGATTCAATGCATAGCCACAGAAATTAAAAACCTATAATCTGGAAAAAAAAAAAAAAGAAAACATATTTTGAGTTGGGTTTCATCAAACTCTCAACAAATACCTGATGTAGCTTACTCGACTGAAAAAATGAAGGAGACAAGTAGGAGATCTTACCTTGACTAAAAAGGTTGATTCGCAGTTGAAAAGTTTGATCGATCTACCCGATGTAGTTTCGCTTGAAGTTAAAGTTTGATTCGCCGTCGAACTACCTGATCTTGATTCGCAGTTGAAAATGGCGGAGAGAGACTCACCGGTCTTAGTTGAGAGAGAGAGAGAGAGATAGAGAAGAGGAGTCATTTGAGTGAGAGAGAGAGAGAGAGAGAGAGAGAGAACCTTAACTTCATAACCCGTGTATAACCCAAGGACAACCCGCGTGTAACCCGAATTAAATTCTGGCAAACCCGAAGATAGCCCGCGTGCCAATTTCTTTAAACCCGAAGATGAAAAACACGGGCTTGTAGGATCGGGCTTGTAGGAACGGGCTTGTTTTGCCAGGCCTAGTCCTACCCTTGTCCCCTTACACATACACACAAATATGTAACATACATATACACACATGTGCCAAAACAAATACCAAAGTGAGACCATAAGACCAAATATTAGGCATTAAAATGTATATGTTTAAATTGGGTCCACTCATTGACCACCAAATTACCATAATACCCTTAATAAAATTTGGGGTTTCTACACTCTACCCCACTTAAAAGAATTCCATCCCAGAATTTAGAACAAGAATGAAAGAACTCAGTCAAAGAACGATCCATGACTACACCAAAACGTCATAGTGTCAAAAAACAATATGAACACTAGCACAATGTGAGAAAATGAAACATCTTATACATCGATTCCAAAAAGGAAATGAAGGCTCAATAAAACAATCAGTAAGCACACCAAGGGTGCTAAGGAACACATTTAAGGGACATACGTGGTTCAACCTTAAAAGATAAAGTCAACTCCAAAGATTGACAATATAAAGGACATGAACCTCCAAACCATTGGATCAACCAAAAGTGTACTTAAATGAAAACAAAATACAACCAAATGTCTCAAATTCATCGAATCAAAACAAAAGTGATCCCTTCAAAAGGAACATATGATCACAAGAACACAACGGGCTGTTGTATACCCAAAATTTGTCTCAAAAACGAATAGGCAACTAGTATACAAAGGATATGTGTACCAACAAAAGATATGATCTAATCATCAACTGGAACCTAATCCAAAGAACAGAGGGTAACCCGTAGAATGGGAATAACATTATACAACCATCACTCCTAGTGAAAATATTCGCAAGACCCAAGGAATAAATAGGATAAGCTCCAATCGATATATAAAATAATCGAAGGAAGATATTACACAAGCGTGAATATCACACAGAGATCGATATACAATTAAACACAAGATTTTCAAAGCAGATCCATGATATACTATCACAGAATTGTCATACAAAGCAAAGGTATGATGTTCCAAGACACAGTTCCAAAATGAACTAAATAACTGGGTCAACTCCAAAGGAATAGTCCAAACACTCAAGAATTAAACCAATAAAAACTTCATAAAGAAAATGATATACTCGGTGCTAAAGACCGTAATGACTCAATCACAAAGATGCACTCGTAGTACATCGCTTCTCATAAGAAGACAATGATCAATATGGACACAAAAGTCTACAACAATGGCAACGGGAAGTCGATAAAAGAAATGATTATCATATCCCAAAACATAAACGTCGATATAGTCAATTATAACGATTTCACTAATAGATGGATCTATTGAGAGATCCCATCTCAAAACAATATTTTAAAAGAAATGCCACTGCCAAAAGTCAAAGGGTCTCACAAGGAAAAGTGTCTAAGAAGACACAATGATGCCATCAACAAAACAACAATAAATCAAACAAGTAAACGAACAGATATAAACCAACAAGTTCCCCCACCTTCGTTGTTGTACGCGACAACCAAGAAATATAATATATCAAAGACTTATGCCTTAACTAAAACATAAAAACATATGGTCATAACGATATCAAGCTCCCGAACTTTTAACTATTGAAAGCCCGATTCACATCAAGACGGTCTAGAAGTTCCTGGACTGGGTGAACTTGAAGTGTCACATGAAAGAGGGAAGCAAACTAAGTGACACGCCTACAATAAGAGTTATAATAAACTCACATCATAAATGGACCACAAATAACGAAAGTGTTCATGGAAACCAGGTTGAAATTTTTCAACAGAATGAAGACAACTCTACGGAGTTGCCATACTAACCTCCCGTAATCTCAAGCCAAATGATCACCAAGAATCCTCCTCTGCTCAAAGCAAGGATGTAATTAAAGGATTGCAATGATCTCAAACAAAGCATAATTACAATAATCTCACGACATGGTGAAGAAAAAGGACTCGCTGATCACAATAAACAAGGAATGTACCAAGTTCATGAAACCAACTTGTCAACAATGACATCAACAATAATATATCAAGATGATATGGAAGTAAAAACTAGGGGTCCGTCTATTTTTGAAAGCCCATAACCTAAACAAAATTGACCTTGGAGGTCTAAAATTACATGATCCACTTCCAAACACAGAGTAATTGAAATTACTAATAAGAGAACATGCCCTAAACATACTCCTATCACCAATACAAAAATAAGGTAGATAGTGTTAAACAGGTACTCTTATTCGAATAACAGAGTGTGAGATAAATCAATGGAATCACATGATGAAACTAAATAAAAACTAATGGATAATTCAAAATCAACAAAAAAATCCCCCCTACGGATCAATCGCAAGGTCAAAGAAATAATAACAGTTCACATCGATAGGCCACCTCAATAGGCCACAAAATTAGGCAACATCAATAGGCAATTGCCGGAAAGCCCAAAATAACATGGATATTACAACAATGTCCCTTAGCAAGGACAAGGTAAGCTCGAGTTCAACATAAGACAGAATCAGAGAACTCACAAATGACTACTAAGTCCAAACAAGTCCATGGTCAAAACCACCGATGCCCAAGAAGAAGGAGAAGAAAAGAAAAAAAAATCAATGATGAGGAAAACAATTCTTATAGTCACAGCAAAAGATACATTTAATGCAGATTTACACACAAATCTTGCACAATCCAGCAATAAGGTACTATGCAAATGACCATAGTATTCAAAGTATAAAAGATCACACATTTGTGAAACAACAAGCCCTCAAGGCATACAATAAAACGCAATCTAATTTAAGCCTTAGTGAACAATAAATTAAGGCTGCCAACAACAAAGATCCACAATACAAAAACTGGTATGATCTCGAATTCACGGGGATATTGGAATCGAGGATCTAAAAAATAAATCATCTAACAATAACTATCCCTCAAGAAGTGGGGAAAGTTCCGAGTGTTCAATAACTCAAGTTTGAATTCAAGAAAATAAATTCTAAGAATTTAATAAGGTAAAACTGTCGAACAAAGATTGATTCAAGAATCAACGAGTCCAAAGAAAAAGGTAATCACAGCACTACAGTGTGATATACCCAAGTTCAAAACTTAAGGGTGAACTAGTTTAAAATCAACAACCCTCAATCACAAGAATTGAATCAACAAGGCACAAATGTGCTTTCAAGAAAAGACTTGGAACATTGGAATCACAATGCTCTAGCAAGTGCTCAAAGATCATAGGGATCAAGAATAAACCTACTTCCAAGAAGTACAACAGAAACGAGAATCCATACTTACTCACAAGGGAAGAAATAGTAGAAAGTACATGTTTTTAAGACCAACATCACAACGTTAATTATACAATGTTAACAGCGAATCCTTAATGAAAATCACAACAAAAATCGATAACGATCGATAAACAATTCGTAGAAAAGATTTCACCAACCAACAGGATACGCAGTCTCAAAGAAGAGACGATCCTCAGAGTCATGGAATTCACTCAAACGCGAAAATCACCGAATAAAGGAACTAATAGACTTGGAACAACACCAATCTATTCCTCACAAAAACTAGAATCCTCACAACGATTCATACGATAGGATTCGATCATATACAATGATCATAGAGTAAAATGCCAATTTGATTGTGAAAATCTAAGCAATCACCAGAAATTTGGGTTAACGGACTAACCACATGATAGAAAACTTGTAATCTACTCGGAAGAGTAATTATAATGTCAAATTGATACCTAAATAATGAATTCTTACAAGACAAAGAGTATGACAATCCTATAAGAAGGTAGAACTATTTCATCGATAAACAATTAGTATTCGTAGCCACAGGAAATTTGCCTGGACTACCAGTCACAATCGAGGGCCATCAACATAGAATGCTCTAACAAAGATCAACATAGCCTTTAGAGGGCTTTGCATCATGTGCGAAATAAAACCCATGCCACCTGAAGAATGTATGCAAAAATGTTACAATACCCGAGTCTGAAGACACAACCTATATAAGCCATCTAATAATACGTAATGCTGCGTTATTTGAACCAATTTGTTATTCGTCGGATTAGAAAACATCTTTTAAGTAATTCAAAATTACATATACATATAAGTTTTCAAATACGTGCAACATATTAACATATTGGTTTTCATAAGTTCAAAACTTGTCTTCCAGATTTTCTACCCAAGAAATCTTATTATGAAGTGCCGATCAAATTATCTATGAGTACGCGTATAAGCTACTCTAAACACGTAAAACAAGAAATATTATCTCAACATGCTATAGTTATCATGTTTAACAATTCAGTGATATTGAAATAAGTGATTATGTAAGCACATTAGCATGTTATCACATAATCCCAAAGGTAAGTAAGCATTCTTTTCATCCCTTTAATTTATAATATGAAAACATATTGCGTAATGTGCTAAATAATACATTATGTTACAATAGTGTAAACATGTAAACTACATGCACGAAAGCATATATAGGCACATAATCTCAAAGGCATATAGCATCTGAGCATGCTCGTATAACAACTTCCGACTTAAAAAAAATTGATGATAAATTCATCATATATGTCACAGCCCGTGGCACTCCACCGAGGCTAAACCAATTCATTAACGTTCCCAAAAATTAGTTTAAGAACATGCAGCGGAAAAGAAAAACACATCATTTTTAAAACTAGGAATCCAGTCGACTGATCATAGGTCCAGTCGACTGGAAATTCAAACTACAGAGAGCCTAAAAACTCTGCAACCTGTCCAGTCGACTGTGCCCAAAGTCCTGTCGACTGGGGTGAAAATTTTATCAGTCGACTGAATGGTTCGGTCGACTGAACTCTAGCCTAAGCAGAATATCAAATTCTGAAAACATGACCCAATTGACTGTGTCAGGGACCCAGTTGACTGTTTCTTTTCAAAACTGATGTAGTGAATACTCAACAAAAGACTCTAGTCGACTGTATTCATAAACCAATCAACTGGTTTCATGCAGCAAAGCATTTTGCAGAATTTACCAAACTAAAGGTTTCTTGTGATTGTTCTGAGACCAAATACACACTCCAAAGTGGTCCTAACTGAAGTATAGCATTGTTAAAACATAAATACAAAAGATTACAAACTATTACAACACCATGAATCCATTCTACGATTCCAAGTTCAATATAGTTAAAAGTCACGAAATCCTTATTACAACATTTCAATTCCAAACTACAAGGGAAACATACTCAATTGCCTTCTAGTTGAACTTCCACTACCCCGTGATCACTTGCCCGATTCCTCGCCGGCATTAACACCTGAAATGGTTATTTGAATAACCACACATATTCAATTTGTTTAAGCTAACGCTTAGTGAATAAAACAACAATGCACATGAATGATAAACATGCTCGTATTCACATCTCTACATTTCATACTTGTCTCCGGAGTCTTATGTGTACGCTCCATACTCCTAGTCTGCAACTCCTCGCCAATAAGTCCACGCGACTAGGTAAGACCCACGTTTCTTTCCTTCAAACGTGCAAACTTATGCCTATATCGGCTCCACAAGATGGCTTGGTACCGCATGCTCCTTTGACCCAAATATCAACTAAACATTCTCAAATCACATTTCATCGTGCTTTCGATGTAATCAAAACATTTCACCGTGCAATTAGGCCTACTTATCAATATAGTTGCCTAATATGAACTACACAATATATCTCTACGAACTAAAACATACTTTTCATACAAAACATGAATACATGTCATGGAATCATCCCAAAACACATAGTTGAATCACCCACCTCCGAATGACGCTCTTAAAATTTGATCCAAAGAAAACTCGAGCACAAAGAACGTGCAAGAATCCGTCTAGTATAATTCCTATTGTTCAAAAGTCTGATTATCAACTTTTTAGGAAAATTCTAGAAAATAAGTTTTCAAAAATCTTATCCAAACAAGCCCTAGTGGGTATCAAAACGACTCTCTTACCTCTAGGAGTTCGAATATGAAATCTGGGAAAAACAAACGGACAGCAGTTCGTCGCTTTGTGCCGGAAAGCTCTAAGTAATCAAATCTCCAAATCTCCTCTCTTGAATTTCTAATTTAGGGTTTGAACTTATAAAAATATCTCATGAGTTTCTATATATAGGCACGACTCTCAAAAAGTCGTGTTTACCTCCCCGTGAGTTTTCAAAACTCCTAATTACTCTCCGAAACTTCTTACATGCCCAATTCATGGCTTCGCAAGTGAAAACTAAAAATTATAAATTTTTTTGTCTAAATTGCATTTAGTTGTTCAAATGCGATTTCACATGATTTTACGAAATTGCTAATTAGTCTACCAATTATGCAGCGTGTTAATTCGTCCTCACCAGGATACTAAAATTAACAGCAGAAACAAATTCTAAACAAGATAATAATACAGATAGTGAAACACACAGATTAACATTTATTTTCAGATAAACATTTAAGGTATTCTACAATGACCGTCTCAATCTCGGAGAGACGTCACAACATCAAAACACTCATCTATATAGTCTCAGAGGGTTCTCATTACACAGATACCCAAATCGATTCGTGTGTCATAACTCACTCACACATGTGCCATAAATGCACAACACATCACATTATCATGCATGACAATGTAATGAAATTCAACAACACGCATACGGGTGTTATAATTCTCTCCCCCTTAAAAGAAGTTTGTCCCCAAACTTGTACCTCATGTATCGAATAGGTGCAGATATTGAGTACGTATAGCATCTTCTATTTCCCATGTCATCTCTTCCATCATTTGGCTACGCCATAACACTTTCACCTTCGATATCACCTTATTTTGCAAGACTTGATCCTTCTGATCTAATATCTCTACCGGATATGCAACATACGTCAAATCTTCCTGAATTTCATTCGGCATCGGAGTCATCACTTGATCTCTATCTTTTGTCAATTGTTTCTATAACAATGACACATGGAATATGTTATGAACTTGAGCATACTCATTCGGTAAATTTAATCGATACACCACGGGTCTAACTCTCCCAATGATTTCAAAAGGTCCTACATACCTCGTATTGAGTTTTCCATATCTCCGAAATCTAGTAATTACGTTTGAAGGTGACATCTTCAAATAAACCAAATTTCCCACATCAAAATCCAACGGTCGTCTACACTTGTCGGCATAACTCTTATACCTACTCTGAGCTATCAGTAACTGTTGTTGAATTACCTTTATCTTGTTTGTTGTCTCTTGTACAATTTTTGGTCCTTCAATCTTTCTTTCTCCGACTTCCGTCTAACTAATCAGTGAACGACATACACGTCTATATAAAGCTTCATAAGGAGCCATTCCAATATTCGACTGAAAACTGTTGTTATATGCAAACTCAATCAACGGAAAGTGGTATTCCCAATCCCCTGGAAATCAAGTACACATAAACAAAGCATGTCTTTGTCGATACCGGCATTTGGGCCCACTTTTAATTTTAAAATAATTTTAAAATTCAAATTCAAATACAAAGAGTTTCCACTTAATTTTTAAAGGAAAATTAAGAAACCATTTTAAAAGCAAACTGATCTTTTTGCGACACCAAAGTTAAACTGGGTCCGGGGATTATGCAATGAAAGGGGAAGGAGCCCGGCAGACTAAAACACCCCCTTTCATCCTATCTTGTGATAGGCCTTTACTCAACATCCTTTTTACTCAAATTATTAATCTAAGCATGCCCTCAACTAATACATATATACATATACATTACAAAAGCATATTGAAAAGGGTGTAAGATTGCTAACGATAAAATATCATTCAAAAATAACATAATTCAAGTAGCAAGCAAGATGATGTGCAAATAGGGAACTAGGAAACTTACTCGGGATCCCGCCGCGAATATTAAACGTGTAATGCACACAAAATAGAAATCCTAAGAAAAAGGTCTCTAGCACATATATACATAAGGCAAGACCTAATTCTAAGGTATCGCGCATGAAGTCAAAAATCAATAAAATCAAAAAGTGATATAAACTACAGAAGAGATGAGAAGTCATACCTCCAAAGCGCTACAAAACAAGGGTTAGTTCACATGCTTTGGACAAGATATATAATATCAAATAATCATTCCTAAAATTGTCTAGCTTAAATCTATCAAGTAGAAAAAGAATTGACACAACTATGAATTCCTCTTAACTAATTGGAAACATAGCACCTCTATAGATATACAAGTCTCAACTAGGAGCCAATGTAATATCCATATAGAGATGCTATAATCCCAACATGATCATAAGGACCCCATGGTTATGTTCAATTAGGTTAAACTAGATCCAACTTTATCCAATAACTAGTACTAATCATAAGCATCAACATACATGAATGAATGCATGGACATGGACAAGAATGAGCTATGAGCTATGAACTTATTCATTAATTTGGGTCATCTAGCCTCTGGATTTAAGGTTAATTATCTTTATTCAAAACATGGTTTGAGTCCTAGGTCATTAGGAGACCATTTAAATTAAAGTTGATAAGATTTAGGCGAAACAGTGACAGTTTTTTTAGAAATTAAAGAGAGCAGACCAGACTTTCAAATATAGAAATAAAATACTTCCAACGGTTGGATCTTAATGATTTTTGAGTATGTTATGCCTCTTTGAGTCTAGTTTAGAAATGATGTTCGTATGATTTTCTAAAAATATTATAAAAATCAAAAACACTTTGATCTTTATTTAAAAACTTGATCAAGGCTCTGATTTACTCATTTTAAAACGAACTTACTATTCTGAAATTTCGGACAGAGAACGACATACTCACAAATCATGAGGCCAAACCATCCTAAGCATAAGACTTCATCAAAACAAAAGTTCTAGTGATGCATATATGAGTTATGAACACTCTCCACTTGGTCTCACTCAATTCTCATGGACTATGATTTAATTAAAAATCCTTGATCTCAGTGAGTTCATGAGTTCACTGCACCATTAATGAATTAGTGTTCATGACTTTGAACAAACTTAAACAACACATATTTCCTCTCCCAAATACATGGTCCTTGAGGGGTATAGGTTCATTTTATTATTTCTCCTACCAAGTTAATGGTCATTGGAGACTTAAGCAAGGCCAAACCCATATGAACCTTCAAAGGGCATAGAAAGGGCCCTATGAGATTCTCAAGTTGAAGGCTCCAAGTCATGGATTAAGACCTTGAATCCATTCAAACTTGTGTGGGTACAATTATGATCAAATTAATCCCCTCATAAATCATAAGGTTATGGGAGACTAAGAGATCATTCTTAAGGAACCCTCTTGAGATATGGGAGATCTCATAGATTTCCAAAAGAAGTATTGTCAAGAATTAAATAAAATCAAAAGTTATTTGAGAAAGTCCAAAATTAACAAGGTCTCCTTATGAACTAGTTTTATTTAACCCAAGGCTTGTTTAGACACACTAATGAACTACCATGAGATTCAATCACAAATTCTAAGTGGTGTGTGATGAAATGAGGTAAGAAGAGAGGTTTTGAAAATATGTAAAGATCCTAGGACTATGAATTTGTGATTGAACTTGCTTAATTCTAAATAGGATTGGAAGGTTACCTCTTATAACCTCAGGGAATTCTTGATTATTGGATGAAGATCTTCCAAATTCTTCAATCTCTTCTTCAAAATTTTCCAATTCTTCAAAGTTTTCTTCAACAATTTCTAGTTTTCTCTCAATTCTCTCTCTAAATTTCAATGTATGTATCAATGGAAGATGGTGGAAGAAAAAGATCCCCCAAATGTAGGTGAAAGCCTCCTTATATAGACCATCTTTCAAGGGTTAATTGGGTAATTTCGGGTGGAAACCCATGTGCAAGGATGTTCCATACGTATTTAAAGAAAATAGTCTGTTACAGCGAGCGGCACTCACTAAGTTGTCTGAGGCACTCAGTGAGTGCCACCGCTTCTGCCGCGTGCCGCAGCTGAGGTATTATCCTTTTATTATTCATTTTCCAAAATATACTTAATTGTTAATACAAATATACTTATATACTTGGTAAATTATACTAACATACTAGTCTATACTTAATACATTTTTCTTTTCTTTTTTTTTTTTTCCTTTTCTTCTCTTCTCAAGACTATTTTCTTTTTCTTCCTCCTTTTTTTCCTTTATTCTAATTTTCTTCTTCTTTTCTTTTTAAAGTCCTTATATTTCAAATTTGAAATTATTTTCCACATTGCTTTTCTCATACGTACTTCGATATTCTGGCTCCTCCCGAATACCCCACTTCTCTCTCTTTTTTATTTTCAATTTGAAAACTTAATTTGAAGAACCCTCGAAGAACTTGAATTCTTTGGAAAATCTTCAAATTTCACTGGTCATTGTCGTCATTGGTCTCCAGAGATAACCATCCCTGAATTCAACGAGTCGGTCAAAATTGGGGTATCTACAATCTTCCAAAATCTGGATTACTCTTTCCTATTAACAATTGGTCTAAGGATGAAAAGTGGTACTGAAATGTAATTTGGTACCCATTGCTTCTTGCAAGGCCCTCCAAAACTTCGATGTAAAACTACTATCTCTATCTAAAACAATAGAAACTGGTATGCCATGTAGGCTCACAATCTCGCGAATATACAACTTAGCTAAATTCTTCGACTTAGTTGTTCAAAGTGGTAGGAAGTGCGACGACTTTGTCAAACGGTCAACGATCACCAAATAATAGTATTCGATTTCGTAGACCTCGGAAACCCACTAACAAAATCCATTGTAATGTGTTCCCATTTCTACTCGAGTACCGGTAATGGTTATAATAATCCCGAAGGTACTTGGTGTTCGGCCTTTACTTGTTGACAACTCGTACATCGTGAAATGTAGCATGCTAATTCTCTCTTCATTCCCGGCCACCAATAAACATGTCTAAAGTCCCTATACATCTTGGTGCTTTCCGGATGAACGGTGTAGTTCGTATTGTACGTGTGCTTCATCTAGAATATTCTGTTTCAATTCCTTCTCATTGGGCACACAAATTCTACCCCTCAATCTCAAAACATTGTTTTCAAAAGTGAATCCTGATTGCTTGCCCATTAGAATTTCATCATAAATCTTTTTCAAAGCCACATCCTGAAGTTGTTTCTCCGTGATCTCGTGAATCAATAGTGGTTGTGCCACAATTGTCGACATCAAGCCACTTTCAATCCTTGGAATTACTTTAAATTCCAAATTCTCCATATCTCAAATCAATTCTCGTTGAGAAGTCAAATCCGAAGCTATGTTTATTGGAGCCTTACGACTAAGAGCATTACCGACAAAATTCGCCTTGCCCGGATGATACTGAATTGACAAATCATAGTCCTTCATCAATTCTAACCATCTCCTTTGTCTCATGTTCAAATCTCATTGCGTGAATACGTACTGTAAACTCTTATGATCCGTATATATCTCACATTTCTCCACATATAGATAATGATGCCAAATTTTCAATGCAAAAATCATGGTGGCTAATTCTAGATCATGCGTCGGATAATTCTTCTCATGCGGTCTAAGTTGTCTCAACGCATATGCAACGACCTTGTCACCTTGCATAAGAATGCAACATAACCCTCTATATGAAGCATCACTATAAATGACAAACCTTCCAGTCCCTGTCAGAACGGCTAAGATTGGTGCCTTCACTAGTCGACTCTTCAACTCTTGAAAACTTTTCTCACATTCGAGAATCCATACAAAAGAAACATCTTTGCTCATTAACTGTGTCATCAACATTGCTATGCCGAAAAAGTCTTTTACAAACCTTCGATAATAACCAGCTAATCCTAAGAAACTTCGGATCTCTGTCACATTCGTCGGTCTCAACCAATTGGTAACTACTTCTACCTTATGAGGATCTACAGAAATTCCATTTGCCCATACTATATGTCCAAGAAAAGCAATCTTTGTTAACCAAAATTCACACTTCTTCAATTTTCCAAACAATCTTTTCTCCCGTAGTCGATATAAAGCTAATCGCAGATGGTGTTCGTGGTCTTTGACACGTTTTGAATAGATTAGAATGTCATCTATAAATACGATAACAAACTCATCTAAATAGTTTTTAAAAACATGATTCATCAAGTCCATAAAAGCTACTGGCGCGTTAGTCACTCCAAATGGCATAACCAAAAATTCAAAGTGGCCATATCGAGTCTTGAAAGCTGTCTTATCAACATCTTCTTCCTTAACCTTCAACTGATGGTAACCGGATCTCAAGACAATCTTCGAAAATACATAAGCTCCTTGTAGCTGATCAAATAAGTCATCTAATCGCGGCAACGGATATTTGTTCTTGGCAGTCAACTTATTCTACTCTAGATAGTCGATGCACATACTCATTGTCTCGTCCTTCTTCTTCACCAACAAGACTGGAGCTCTCTAAGGCAAAACACTAGGTCGGGTAAAACCTTTCATCAGTAGCTCCTGTAACTTAACTTTTAATTCTCTCAATTCTACCAGTGCCATTCAGAACGGTGCTTTGGATATCGGTTGTGACCCTGGTACTACTTCTATTGTGAACTCAAGCTCTCTTTCAATCAATACGTCGGGTACCTCATCGACCAAAACATCTGGAAATTCTTGAACTATTGGAATGTCTTCTACTAGTGGTCCAAGAACTCGTATATCAACAATCGAACATAAGAAACCCGAACAACCTTTCTTCAACATCTTATTTGCTTGAATTGTCGATATTAAGTACGGCGGTACGGTCACACCCATACCCTGAAAAGTAAACTCCTCTTGACCTAACGCATAGAAATTAACCTATTTCTGCTCACAATCAATTCTATCTTGATTGACCGACAACCAATCCATGTCCAAGATAACATCAAAGTAGTATACCGTCAATGGAATCAAATCGACGCTCAAGACCTTCTCGCCTATCTTGACCTCACACGACTTGAATACCAAAGAAGTTACTAATGGTTCACTAGTGGGTAATGATACACACAAGTCATATCCTAATGGTAAAAACTCAATAGTCAAATGCTTAACAAAATCATGGGACACAAATGAATGCGTGGAACTAGAATCCATGAGTATACGTGCAGGATATGAACAAATAGGAAGGGTACCTGATACGACCGTATCATCGGTATTCCTAGGCTTGAGTTGGAAATATTGCCCTTGTTGTTGCGCAACTCCTTTCCTTTTATCCCTACTTGGTTCTGTCCTTGATCCACTTGGCACACTCGATGCCCCGGTACACATTCCCAATTGTCTCTTACTCAGACAGTTCTTTGCTATATATCCCGGTTGGCCACACTCAAAATCTTTCTCTCTCATCTCTGAGTTGTAGCTCTTGGTGTTCGAGGTTGTGTTCGGTGCAGTCAGATTCGTGTTCAGAGGATAGTTTCGGGATATGTGTCCTAGTTGCTTGCAAAGGTAACAGGTGCTCAATAGGTAACAAGTCCCTTTGTGTCGTATATTACATATCGGGCATAACGGTTTTGAGTCTCCAATGAAAGTACTTCCTCCTTGGCAACATTCGATCCTGAACTTTGCGTAAATGGTTTCTTCGCATTACCTTTACTCTTGCCCCTATTGTCATTGGCTTACTTCCCTTATTGCCCTTACTGATATCGATCGACACTTTTTTCAGCTATGCGGTCAACTTTCTCAACTAAACAATTGGTTGAGTGTTACAACATGCTAACTCGGCTACAATATTTTCCCAAAGCATCTCCTCAAACTTACGCGCCTTATCCTCATCAGTTTGAACTGTAGTTTTCCCAAAACGTAACAAAGCATTATAACGGGAAACGTACTCACTCATAGTTATGTCTCCCTGAACTGAACTCGCAAACTCCTGACGTTTCTGGGTATAAGTGAATCGCGGAAAGAAACTCTTGTTGAATTCATCCTTAAATGCTTTCCACGTAGTTGTTTTTCCTTGCTCAAGCACATTATTCCACCAATCCAATGCTTCTCCCATCAATGTATCGGATGTGCAAAGAATTTTCTCTTTATCAGTGCATATCATAGTACGAAAATGTCTTTCCATGTCCATCATCCAATGATCGGCCAAGTCTATGTCAACTTGTCCATGGTACACAGTCGGTTTTCATTTATGGAACTGTTCCACGATTATGTGTAGAGGTCTTGGTACCGATGGTGCATTGATATATCAAACTTCAATTGGTGGAGCCCAAACATTCATTTGATCTCGTTCACTTATGGCTTGAATAAAATTTCCCACCATATTCATTATCTGATCCATATGCGAATGTGGCGACAACTGTCTTATCGGGTCAGTTATGACGTTTCAAGTTTTTGTCCTGATAAGTTCAATGCATAAAGACTATGCATGCCATACTGCAATATATATATATGTGCTCAAATCATCATCACACCAACATATGCAACCATATGAAGCATTTCTACAATAACAATATTATCGTCATAATCATACACTCCACTCGTCGTCACTCAGAATATAATGTCACTAGTTCCCAAGTCATTAAACCTATTGCTTTGATACCATTAAATGTCATAGCCCAGTCCCACAATAGCGGAATCGAAGCCCGTGGCACGTTAGTGAGGCCAAACTAATTCATTAATGTTTCCAAAAATTAGTTTAAGAACATGGAGCGGAAAAGAAAAGCACTTCATTTTTAAAACTAGGAATCCAGTCGATTGATCATAGGTCCGGTCGACTGGAAATGCAAACTACAGATAGCCCAAAAACTTTGCAGCCTGTCCAGTTGACTATGCCCAAAGTCTGGTCAACTGAACTCTAGCCTAAGCAGAATATCAAATTCTAAAAACACGACCCAGTCGACTGTGTCAAGGACCCAGTCGACTATTTCTTTTCAAAGCTGATGCAGTGAATACTCAACAAAAGGCTCTAGTCGACTGCATTCATAAACCAGTCAACTGGTTTCATGCAGCAAAGCATTCTGTAGAATTTTCCAAGCTAAAGGTTTGCTGTGATTGTTCTGAGACCAAATACACACTCCAACTCACTCCAAAGTGGTCCTAACTGAAGTACAACATTGTTAAAACATACATACAAAAGATTACTAACTATTACAACATCACTAATCCATTCTATGATTCTAAGTTCAACATAGTTAAAAGTCATGAAATCCTTATTACAACATCTCTATTCCAAACTACAAGGTAAGCATACTCAAACGCCTTCTAGTTGAACTCTCACTACCCCACGATCACTTGCCCGATTCCTCGCTAGCATTAACACTTGAAATGGTTATTTGAATAACCACACATATTCAATTTTTTAAGCTAACGCTTAGTGAATAAAACAACAATGCACATGAATGATAAACATGCTCGCATTCACATCTTTACATTTCATACTAGTCTCTGGAGTCTCACATGTTCATTCCATACTCCTAGTCCGCGACTCCTCGCTAATAAGTCCATGCGACTAGGTAAGACCCACATTTCTTTTCTTCAAATGTGCGACCTTATGCCTATATCGGCTCCACAAGATGGCTTGGTACACGTGCTCCTTTGACCCAAATATCAACTAAACATTATTAAATCACATTTTACCATGCTTTTGACGTAATTAAAGCATTTCACTGTACAATTAGTCCTACTTAACAATGTAGTTGCCCAATATGAACTACACAATATATCTCTACGAACTAACACATGTTTTTCATACAAAACATGAATACATGTCAAGAAATCATCCCAAAAAACATAGTTGAATCACTCACCTCCTAGTAACGCTCTTAAAATTCAATCCAAAGAAAATCCGAGAACAAGGAACGTGCAGAAATTCGTCTTGTACAATTCCTATTGATTAAAAGTCCGATAATCAACTTTTTAGGAGAATTCTAGAAAATAAGCTTTCGAAAAACTTATTTAAATAAGCCTTAGTGGGTATCATAATGACTCTCTTACCTCTCAGAGTTTGAATATGAAATCTAGGAAAAAACAAACGGACAAAGTTCATCGATTTGTGCCAGAAAGCTCTAAGCAATCAAACCCCCAAATCTCCTCTCTTGAATTTCTAATTTAGGGTCTGAACTTATGAAAATATCTCATGAGTTTCTATATATAGGCACGACTCTAAAAAATCATGTTTACCTCCCCGTGAGTTTTTAAAACTCCTAATTACTCTCTGAAACTTCTTGCACACCTAATTCATGGCTTCGCAAGTGAAAACTAAAAATTATAAAAGTTTTCGTCTATATTTTGTTTGGTTGCTAAAATGCGATTTCACATGATTTTACAAAATTGCTAATTAGCCTACCAATTATGCAGCATGTTAATTCGTCCTCACCAGGATAATAAATTAATAGTAGAAACAAATTCTAAACCAGATAATAATATAGATAGTGAAATACATAAATAAACATTTATTTTCAGATTAACATTTAAGGTATTCTACTATGACCGTCTCAATCTTGGAGAGACCTCACAACATCAAAACACTCATCTATACAGTCTCAGAGGGTTCTCATTACACAGATACCCAAATCGACTCGTGAGTCACAACTCACTCACACATGTGCCACAAATGCACACCACATCACATTATCATGCATGATAATATAATGAAATGCAAGAACATGTATACGGGTGTTATAATCTAGATATGCAACATTTAACATGTTTCCTCAACGACAAAAATGCAAACAACTAGAAATATAAGGCCATCAAATTTAATTGAGATCTTTTAATAATACAACTCGATGTAAGAACTGTTCAATTAGAGGTGTTAAAAAAACCGCCTGAACCGAATGAACCGATCGAACCGGCCGTTATTTTCTATTTTTGGTCGATGTAGACAGTGATGTGGTCAGCTTCGATTTTGATTTTAAGAAATTTCTAATGGGCAGTTCGGTGTCGGTTAGTGGGAAATATAATCTGAGCTACACCGAACCAACCAACTTACTTACGTTATTATACATATATCTATATAAATCATAAATTTTAGACATTCTAAACCCTAGCCGCCCCAGCTTTCACTCCCTTACCTCCTCTCTCAGCCTCAATGTGTTTGGGAAATCCATGGCTTCTTCTCCATCCCAATCTGTCTTCTCGCCTCTCTCTTTGTCATCTACTCGATGGCCATCTTCTTCTCCATCTCTGGATCATAGTCTTCTCAATATCTCTTTCGAAGTTCTGGTAATCAACACTGCCCAAGCTTCAAGATTGAATTTCCATCGTCATCAATCCACTCCCATCACCACCACTCTATGGCATTCGTCATCTCCAAGTCCAAGGAGGACGAAGGTACCACTCATCCTTCCTCTAATCTCTCTCGGTCTCTCACTCTCTCAAATCTTAGATATCTCTCTCTATATATATGTGTGTGTATACAAATGTAACTCAGATTTATACAAAAAGGTAGTTTGATTTTTATTTTGATTGTCAAAACCAAAACTATATATCTCAGGATCTGTCGTCTTCGTAACTATATAACTTAGATTTGTAAGATTTTGTAGATTTATAAGATGTGAATTGAGTATTTGTAGATCTGTATTTTGGTAGCCATCATATGTTGGATCTAAATTTTTGTTGATTCTTGTTATCGGCGAAACTGACACCACACCAAAACTGACCATCATTGATTTGGTCGGTTTCTTACCAAGTCTGATTTGATTTGGTCAGTTTCAGTTGTTCATATATCAAAACTGAGATTATCGGTTCGGTTGGTATGTAAACTTCAAAATTGACCAAATCGAACCGATAACACACCCCTATGTTCAATACCTAACTATCAACTCTACAAGGCGCAATACGTCAAAGTGAATAATCCAAAGAAGGAAACCCTCATGTATATACCTTTTAACCTTGCACGGTCAATGATTAAACATCAACAGATAGTCGTACCAAGATGTATTACAAATACTAGTTTTAATGAGTATAGCATTAAGCTGAAACAAAAAGTAAAAACCACCTTATGTTCACAAATCACATAGTCAAGATATATAAGCATGTGATCACATAAATATGTAAGCACTTAAGCATGTTAACACGTAGTCCCAAAGGCAAGTAAACATGCTATCATAATCAACTCATCATTTAAATGAAACGGAACAAATCATTTAACTATGAATGATTGAAATCAAAGAGGTACAATGGTCACACATGGACCCAATTAACTCCCAGAGTACCAAGGTATTTGAACCCGATTAGCTTTGATACCATTCTGTAACGCTCCGAAAACCAAGCCACGTAGGTGAGGTCAATGAGTAAAACAATACAACATAAAGCACAAAATATTCCAACGTGGACCAATCCACAAGGCAGAAGCATAGGAGAATCCTACGTGGATTCCAAAGAAAAGTCAATAAGTCAAGGGTTAACCCACGAGGACCAAATGGGTCAAATAGGGTCAACCAACATAGTTTGGTTTTGACAAGAATTTGTAAAGAAGTATAAAGAAACTCCAAAGGTTTAAAAGTAACAAGTAATGAAGTTTGTTTTGAAAGTTTATCACTAAAGCAGTTTTTGAAGGAATACGACCAAACGGACCTTAGGAAATTGAAAGTAGTAATTTTCCCATAATAGGGTAGCCATGGTCTAAGAAAGGCAAACAAGTATTAAAAACATAATTTAACAAGGATCCTAGAGGATCCAACTATCAAGATTAAGATTAAGAGAGGGATAACTAGGATCCCCAAATATACAAGATCATTAAGTCTAATAAAAAGGGTTATAAAGCAAGGGCTAAACATGTGCACAATTACAACTACTATGAAATATATATAAATCCTTGTAATTCAAAACTATGAATAAGATAATGAATTACAACTCGGGCAATGCTCATACCATGAGCTGTGACAAAAAAATGTTTTCTTTTCAAAATCTAAGACTTCCTCGTAAAGAATCTTCAAATGGGATGCCACGCATCGAAAACTTTTGGGCCTTGCCCTAATCAATATTTCTTGAAAAAGGGGTTTTATAGATTCATTAACCACGACGGCTCAATAGAAATGTATTACTACTTCTAAAATCATGGTATGATATGCGGTGCAATGTCTTGCCGCCGTGGCGATGCAATTAGCCAGATGGCCAAATCGTGCAACTTTCCCAAATACTAATTTCCATAATCACTCACTCTCAACACCGGATGCGAGCCACTCCAGCGTGAGTGTAGCATACAAGATCTTCGGTAGCTAGCCAGATCTGACCCTGCATTTTCAAATATTTTTAAGGATCACAAACAACCTTCCTCACTTCACACCCGCTTCCAGAATTTCATCAAACCACTATCCCCAAACGGGGATTTGAAGAGACATTCCCCATTTGTGGGAATTCTAAAAATTTTACATGTCCCAAACCAATGTCATGAATGTTTTGCCGACTTGGTGACTATGAAATGCTACTAGATGCGATTATGCTTTAACAAAGACATTTCTATGATTTCAATACTATGAAACAAGCATGGTAGTTTAAGATACCAAAAATAGTAAAATTTAAGTAAAGCATAACCAACAACTTAGACAAATAGGAAAATTGTAGCATCTTTAATTTAATTAAAGCATAGCAACTAAATAACATTTAGGTAAACCATAAGTTCAAATAGTCACATAAGAGCACATAAACACTTAATCAAATAATGTAGGAAAAATACTAAATCAAGGTTAACAAGTATTAGGTTTAATCCTACACATAGAAAACCAAGAAATTAGAAATATGAGTGCACTTAGACAATGAATCTACCTTGTTCTTGAGTAGGAAAGCAAGAGAGATACAGGATCCAATATAAGCAAATAAAAGAACCCAAGTGTAGAGCTTCCAAGAACAATTAAATAGAAAAAACCCCCCTTCTTCCTCTAGGCAATGGCTTTAGCTAGGAACTCCAAAATGAAAAATGGAAGCACCCAAGGGAGCTCTAGATGAGGGGAACAAATTAGCCTCTAATATCCTTGCTCCAATAGTGACTTGAAAGCCTCCAAAAGTGAGCTTAAAGGTGGAGTTTCCATGGAGGTCCTTATGTGTAATACCCCGTATTTAATTTTCCCATTTTTAATCGAAAATGTACCAATTTTAGAATTTTTAACTATATTAAAATACATGTGTGTGCGCGTGGTGGTGTGAGTGACCACACGGGATAATTTCTACGGGCAACTTGGGCCCAAAGAAAATGTGCATAGTGTGTGCATATGTGCTGTGTATGTATATGTGTGTGTGTGTATGTGTGTGTATGTTTGAGTATGTGTGAGTGTGTGTTGTGGCCTCCAAGTATATAAATTCCTATATATTTAAGTATTCTACCCACCTCCAACACAACTCTCTCAACTCACTCTCTCCATTCTCTCTCTCTCTCTCTCTCAGATGAACATATACACACACACATATTTATATATATATATATAGCAAAGTAAAGAAAGAGGAGGAGATCTCAAGATAGGGACTATTTGGGTATGCTTGGAAACCTTCATTGTTTTCAGTAGGTACGGGGTTGTGTACAATATGCTCTTAAATCTCTGGAGTATTTTCCTGTCATCCCTATTTGTGCTTTTCTTTGCTTATGTTGTCTTTCTATTGGAATCTATGTCTTTTTGGTTAAATGTATTATTTTGGTTCAATGCTATGGAACTGAAGGGTACATGAATAATGAACATCTACCAAGATACAACAGGCCTCAGGGACCGAGAAATGGTGACGGGTGAGGTGAGGTTGGTGTCTCTTATTGCTATGTTACCAAGAGGAACCTAGTATGATGCTTTTGTGGGTAAGCGTGTAAATTGTGTGAACGGGTGGGTTGTGTGTGATCCTAGCAATTCTTATGTCGTCGTGGTTGTTCATTGTAGTTTTGAGCCTTTATTATTCCTATCATATTGTATACTTCTCAGTGTGTTATTTTAGATGCAGGTACCACTGGTAGTACTCAAATTGGAGCACATTAGGGTACCATATGGGTTTAAGTTATTTGGGTCCTAGTCTTGTAAATGAATTTAATTGTAATTTTGGGCACTCAAGCATAATAATTTTTGTTGCTTTAAAATACACTTGGCTATTTAAAATTTTAATGAAATTCTTTATATTATTTTGTAAGTGGATTTTTGGGGTGTGACAATTTGGTATCCGAGCCTATACCCAGCCAGAAATGTAGGACTTAGTTCCACATCGCCTGGGGGAATTGATGAGGATAGTACTATATATTTATACTTTAATTTCGCGGACAAAATTTCTTTTAAGGTGGGTAGGATTAATTTTCCCATTTTTAATCAAAATTATACCAATTTTAGAAATTTTTAACTATGTTAAAATACCTGTGTGTGCGCGTGGTGGTGTGAGTGACCACACTGGATAATTTCTAGGGGCACCTTGGGCCCAAAGAAAATGTGCACAGTATGTGCATATGTGCTATGCGTGTGTATGTCTGTGTGTGTGTTGTGAGTGTGTGTTGTGGCCTCTAAGTATATTAATTCCTATATATTCTAGTATTCTACCCACCCCCAACACAACTCTCTCAACTCACTCTCTCCATTCTCTCTCTCTCTCTCTCTCTCTCTCTCTCTCTCTCTCTCTCAGATGAACATATACACACACACACATATTTATATATATATAGCAAAGTAAAGAAAGAGGAGGAGATCTCAAGATAGGGACTATTTGGGTATGCTTGGAAACCTTCATTGTTTTCAGTAGGTATGGGGTTGTGTACAATATGCTCTTAAATCTTTGGAGTATTTTCCTGTCATCCCTATTTGTACTCTCTTTGCTTATGTTGTCTTTCTATTGGAATCTATGTCTTTTTGGTTAAATGTTAGTAAAATTATATTTTCGTTCAATGCTATGGAACTGAAGGGTACATGAGCAATGAACACCTACCAAGATCCAACAGGCCTCAGGAACCGAGAAATGGTGACAGGTGAGGTGAGTATGGTGTCTCTGATTGCTATGTTACCAAGAAGAACCTAGTATGATGCTATTGTGGGTGAGCGGGTGTGTGAACGGGTGGGTTGTGTTTGATCCTAGCAATTCTTATGTTGTCGTGGTTGTTCATTGTACTTTTGAGCCTTTGTTATTCCTGTCATATTGTATACTTCCCCATGTGTTATTTTAGACGCAGGTACCACTGGTAGCAATCAAATTGGAGCACATTAGAGTACCATGTGGATTTGAGTTATTTGGGTCCTAGTCGTGTAAATGAATTTAATTGTAATTTTTGGGCACTCAAGTATAATTATTTTTGTTGTTTTAAAATACACTTGGCTATTTACAATTTTAATGCAATTCTTTATATTATTTTGTAAGTGGATTTTCAGGGCATGACACTATGCTTCCATTATAGAGAGAGAATGAGAGATGTAGAGAGATAGACCAAAGAAAGGAAAAAAGAAGAGATAAGGAGAGAGAGAGAGAGAGAGAGAGAGAGAGAGAGAGAGAGAGAGAGAGAGGAAAGCTTCTTGAAGAAGCTTTGGTGGTTGGGAGTGGTTGGGAGTTGCTTAGGAGTGGTTTGGGAGTTGTTTGGGAGGTGACTTGTGGGTCCCACCTTTGCCCCCTCACACACACACACACACACACACACAAATATGTAACATACATATACACACATGTGTCAAAACAAATACCAAGGTGATACCACAAGACCAATATTAGGCATTAAAATGTATAAGTTTAAATTGGGTCCACTCATTAACTACCAAATTACCACAATACGCTAAATAAAATTATGTGTTTCTACAGCTCCACAGTGAGCGAGCACTCGGGTTTACTATTTTGATAGTTTCTAAGGCAACTTACATGCATGAACGTAATAAAAACATGTAAAAATTGTTCCTAAAGGCATGTAAGTGAGGATTAATACTCACCTAAGCTTGGATGAGTTTTAGATGATGAATATGTGCATGTACGTGTTGAGAAAGTTTGATCCTTGAGCTAGAGAGCTTCTATTCCCTTCTCTTCTACTTGATAATGTAGATCACGATGATCAATTCTGGACTTCTTCTTCTTCTAGATTTCTTCTTCTTTAATCAGCACAATATGTGTTGGTGTATGTAAGAATCAAGTGTGTGTATGGATTCAAGCGTGCAAGTGTGTACAAGAGGTATGAGGGTGAGTATGATGGTGTTCAGCATAAGAGGTTTCTCTCCAAACGGCTCTCTGGATTGTCTCTCTCTAACTGTTATAAGAAAATCCGTACAAAATGAATATGCATTGAAGCTATTTATAGGAAAACAACAGGGTCACTCGAGCGCTCCAGCAACGTTCAAGCGCTCCAGATACCTCGAGCGCTCGGGTTTAGCTTTTATCCAAAGCTTCCCGAAGGCCAAACACAAGTATTCAAACTTTGATAACAATACACAAACAAGAGATACAGAATAATAATTTTATTTATATAATAAAAAGATTACAGAGATATTATTCAGGAATTTGATAAAATAGATAGGAAAAATATAGGTGCTGCAATTATATATCCCTAGTTCCCACTTACTTTCTCCAAGATGGCAGTGTAGGGATGCTTTGCTCATTTCTAAAGAAATTATCAGGATCGACCTTGGTTTTTACTCGCACCAACCTATTGAAATTGACCAAGAAATACTTAACCCCATATACAGTCCCTTCCAAGTAACTATTTCGTCCATTGCGATTAACACCTATATCTAGATCTCTATAGTTGAGAAATGCCTTCCTTGGGAACGTGGACACAAAAGGAGTCATATAACCATATAACAATCGAGTCAAATTTATATAGTGGATTGCGGCTTCAACCCCATCTTCATTCCAGTTTGTCAAATACAGAAGTTTGGCTATGTTACCAGCTCTATGAGGAAAAGGCTTTGCAGTCTCTGAAATCTCAGCCATCCTTCCACCGTAAGGATTGAAGTCCAAGGCTACTCTCTCCAACTCGATCATTCTGTCAAATATAAATTTCAAACCGTCCATTGGAATCGATTTCATCAAGTAATCAGACTTTCTTTTGAAATGCGTCAATACTTGAGGAACCCTGCTAAGAAGAGCCTCGACGGGTGTTCCAGCGGGGAAGTTAGTCCAAAATAGCACTGATTCGACCCAACTCATTTCGATGCAGTCTGATTGCTGTAGACCCAATTCGGGGAAGCTTTTATTCATAAGGGAAAGAAGACTTTGAGAGTCTCCAAGGAACAAGGTGAGGAACGTTGCTCTTATTGTCTTCTTATTCGGAGTCTGAGTTTGACTATAAGTAGAAGTAGTAGTGTTCACAACATCTAAGGTCATCCGAATGAATATGCGATCATCTAACTTGTCTGCAACTTGTTGCCACTTGTAAACAATGTTGGTGGCATTTTGTTCCAAGGTCCGCTGGATTCGGAAAACAGTCACTGTGGGGGGCACACGCACTAGATTGATATTGTACGCAATAACCACACCAAAACTTGACCCTCCTCCTCCTGTTATGGCCCAAAACAGATCTTCTCCCATGGATTCACGATTGAGAAGTCGACCATTCACATCAATTAACTTTGCGTCAATGATGTTATCAACTGAGAGCCCGTACTTTCTCATCATGTTCCCATAGCCACCTCCACTAAAGTGGCCACCCACCCCGACCGTAGGACATACTCCTGCTGGGAAGCCATGTACCTTACTTTTCTCTGCAATCCTATAGTAAACTTCACCCAGGGTTGCCCCCGCCTGAACCCAAGCAGTTTGGTCTTCTATACTGACGTTCACCGCTCGAAAATTGAACATGTCGAGTATGAAAAATTTAGGATCCTGGGATACGTACGAGACACCCTCAAAGTCATGGCCACCACTTCGGATTTTCATCTGCAAGCCATGCATTTTAGCGCAAACAATTGCTGCTTGGATGTGAGATTCGTGCAAGGCGGTGAGAATAAGCAGTGGTTTTGGAGTCGAAGACTCGTTGAAACGTAGGTTTCTGATGTATGACTGCAAAACCGATGAATATGATGAATTATTGGGAGTAAAGATTACTGCAGAGATTGGGTGAGAGGGCTCAGAACGGTCATTTAGGCATTGGATGAATGTCTCATAAACTGAATAATCAGATGTCGCCCGTGAAACAGAGAGCAAAAGTATTGAAAGCAATGAAACTATTACAGAACTTGAAGTTCTCATTTTTGTTTTTTTTTTTTGGTTTCTTTTTGTGCTTTGACGAGGTTTGTGGTTTGTTTTGGGGCTCTTGGGTTTTGAATTTATAAGGACACGAGAAAGCAATAAAAAGAGAAATGTAATGTGTAGGAAGATAAGACAAGGCTTTCATTGACCTTTGAAAAAATAAAAATGCGAAACTTATAATTTACTGACTTTGACATTCTTTATAAATTGAGAAAGCCGCCTTGTAATATAAAAGTCATTTTGCTAATGTTACTCCATTATGGCAGGAGATGAATGGTGGGAGAGATAGATGGATTAAGATCTGAATCGGCAAGGACAATGATTTTTCTCTCTAATGTCGTAACTAAGGAGATATGGCATAAGTTGGTATAGCTCAAGTGGCAAAGAACTTGACATATAAAAATCCCCTCCAATGCATAGGTTCAGAGTTCGAACATTATCCCCTTCCCCATAAAAAAAAAAAAAAAAAAAAAAAAAAACTAAGGAGATGATGGATGGGAGTTAGTAGGGCCGGCCCTGACAAATTGGGGGGCCTAGGCGAATATTAAAAGACGGGCCCTTTGAACAACGGGGTTTCGGGGACCCTTTGAACAACGGGGGTTCTGGGGCAGCGCCCACGAAGTGAAATTTCTTGGGTCTATTCATACATGTTTATGGTTATAATTCTATATCAAATATATTATAGTGTTGATTTGCGAGTTTTCTTTCATCATTAATTTTGAGAATTCAGAGGTTTTGTGATTGTATTCCTTATTGCATGTATTAAATTTTGAATTTCTTCTCCTCCCACTAGCCCTTTGTTATTCAACGCGTGTTCATATTTTTGCTTTTAATTTGTTAATAATAAGAGTTTATAGCTGATTATAATTTATAAAGTTTGATCTAATGTAAAATAATTTAAGTTGAGCATGAAAAGTATTGGGTAAAATATTTAAGGTGGGCTGCATTACAACCACATACATTTATTTTATTTTCAATATTTGCTTCGACTCCATTACAATTTGTTCAACATATTTGAGGACCCTAGGCGACCGCCTACCCCGCCTATAGGCAAGGCCGACCCTAGAGTTAGATGGAGGGTGAGAGATGAGATCTGAGAAAACTGAGATCAACTTGAGAGCAAAAAAGTAATTTTACCACTTTTGTCGACTTTAGTTTGAGTCCGTATATAATCTATGAACAATGCTAGACACACATCTTCAACTACATCCCAAATCACAACACATGCTTTAAATGCATGTACCTTGCACTGGTACATGTATTTAAAGCATGTGTTGTGATTTGTGTGATTGAAGGTGTGTGCCTAGCATTATTAATAATCTAGGGGGTGTATATATATATATATATATATGTACTCTCATCTTCATATTTAACAGAGTTGGTGTGCTGTTTGCTCCTTAATGACGAAGGGATTGAGTTGGGTGTCATTTTCACGGGTTAAATACACTTAATCCCCGTGGCTATGCCCATTTCCACCATGTAGTTTAAAAGTGGATACTTAACCCCTTTATAGTTTTGGACTAAAGTGAAATTATTAAGATTTCTCTCAAAATAGCGCATGGGGATATATGAATTGAGTGTTAAAATTAGCCCTACATAGGAGAGTTTAAGTGTCAAAATTAACTCCACATAGGCAGTTAAGCCCAAAATTAGCCCCCCAAAGTGGTTAAGTGTTAAAAATTAGCCCCGCATAGGTGAATTCAATGGCAGAATTATCCCCACATAGAGGATTAACCCCAAAGTTAACCTCACAATGGGGGTTAAGTGTCACTATTTCTGGCTAATTTTAGAATTTTTATCAATTTTAAGAGAAATCTTAACAGTTTCACTTTAGTCCGAAACCATAGGGGGTTGAGTGTCGGGTAAAAAACATGACTAACCACAGTGGGTAAAATATATTTAACCCAATTTCAATTATACAAGAGAAGTCTATGTATTTAGGTCATACCTCAGGGGAGGTCATTGTAACTTACCCTATTTTTTATTTTATAATTATTTTTGGTTGGTTTGAGAGTATGGCGAAGTTCTTACAATTTTACAATGTTGTTTGATAAGCGGCCATCTTTCATTTTCTGAATTTTTCAAGGGTGCAATGGTCGCCTAGGTAGAATCACATAAAAAAGATTACTAAAAAGTCACTGGAAAATTGGAGTCATTTTGTTAAGCCTTTGGTGTCAATATTAACTTTTTTAATGTGCAATTTGGCAGTAATTATTAGGTGTTATTTATTAGTTATAATTTTACAATTGGTAGTAAAAGGTCCCACGGTATTGTAATTGAGATGTATGCATCATATATCATATATCATATAATGGTAGAAGATTTCTTGATTTTTGTATTAAATTTTATAGCATTAACTTAAGTATATCATCTACAGAAAAAATATGTATACATAGACCAACAAAAATAAAATCGCCTTAGCCCCGTAAACTCGACTACCCAAAAATATCATATGTATAAATATGTACACAAAATATGTACAAATATGTGCTAAAAAAATTCTCAAATTTTGGGATGGATTAGATTACATTTGCGTTAAAATATCACATGTACTTTTTTTTTTTTTTTTTTTTTCGAATTTGAGGGTTGTTAAACTATCATTAGACTAGAATATCAAATGTATTAACAAAATTTACCAAATTTTGGAGGGTTGCAAACCGGCAAGGGCTACTAATAGCTCCGCCCTTGAGTTTTTATAACTTGAGAAAAGTACATGTTAGATTGATTTCTAAATTTCGCATGAATAAAGTTGACTGAAACGTAATTGCGTACACACCCAAAATTATTCAATGAGTACGTACTTTTCTGGGTCAAAGGATGTTATTCAAAGAGGATGTACGTGCGGGCAAAGGAAGTGAATTAAGCTTAGCAACAAAATAAAAATAAAAAAATTCAAGCTTGGCTACTCGTCTCCTCTCTATTTTGTGAAAAAATAATACAAGTTAATGCTAAAAAAAATTATCCTAAAAATATAAGAGGGAGGAGAACTTTTATAATTAGCACAAAATAATAAGAGAAATGGGACTTAGTATGACAATTTTATTATATCAGGGGGCTAATTGTAATTTTTTTTAGTGCCAGTGTAGAATTTTTTGAAAACTTGGGAGGTGGGGGGTCTTGAGCCCCCTTGCCCTTGTGTGCATCCGCCCCTACCCTGAACCACGTAAACTCGACTACTCCAAATACAACAACTTAGAGTGTGTTTGATAACTCATTTAAGTGGTGAAAATGAAAATTTTCAGCACTTAATTTTTTTCAGTGCATATGATAATGTACCACTTAATTGAAAAAGCGACCAAAAATCCACTGAAAACGTTAAGTGAAAATTTTCTACTGAAAATAATCACTGAATGCATTATATTTTAGTTCTTGAAGCACTGTTTTCAATATTGCAAATACAAATCACTTAAAATTTTCAGTACTTAAATTCAACACTTAATTTCATTACTTAATTTTTAGTTTTATCAAATGCACCCTTAGTTTTTCCCTACCAAGACCCCCCCACTTCAGGTTTCTGCATCTCTGGTGCTACTCTTACATAATCAGCTAATGATCCTCAATTTTAATTGAAAATTAACATTCTACAATGTGTTTCTTCTTTTTGTCTTTCCTTTCATATTATCTTAGCAGGAAGGAGTTACACTCAAAAACGATAGCTTGAGTAGTAGTGTTCTATTTTTGAAGGATCTGCAGCTGTTAAAATAGAGAGGAGATGAGTTGCCAAGCTTGAATTTTTTATTTTTATTTTTGTTGCTAAGCTTAATTAAATTCCTTTGCCCGCAGGTATGTACTTACTCTCTGAATAACTTCCTTTGATCCAGAAAAGTATGTACTCTTTGAATAATTTTGGGTTACATACGTTATCACGTTTCAACCAACTGTATTCTTGTAAAAATTTAAAAATCAATCTAGTACATACTTTTCTCAAGTTATAAAAATCAATGGCGGAGTTATTAGTAGGCTGTTGCAGCCTCCCAAAATCTCCGCCATTAGTAGGCTTTTGCAGCCTCCCAAAATCTGGTAAATTTTGATAGCACAAGTGATATTTTAGTCTAATATGATATTCTAGTTGAGCGTCACTCAAATTTGAAAAGAAAAAAAAAATAGTAAATGTGATATTTTAACCCAAATATAATCTAACCCACTCTAAAATTTGAGAAATTTTTAAGTACATGTGATATTTTAGCCCAAATGTAGTCTAGCCCAATAAAGTGTTCCAAAATCAACTTGACACCATATCTTATTGATAAAAAGACACCAAAATGAATAAATATTAACCCAAAAAGATCGATAATATTGTTCTTAAATAAACCAATTCGACACCATATCTTATTATCAAATATGTATAAATAGACCCATGAACAAAAGTTTTCAAGGGTGCTACACCCAAACCCCCGTATAGCTTCCTCAACACACACACATACACACAACCCCCCCCCCCCCCCCCCTCAAAAAATATATATATATATATATATTCTTGACTCCACCCATGATAAAATATTAACAGGAACTAAAATTATTAATAAGTTATCAACAAAATAAAAATTAATTAACTTTTGAAAAGTTGTTTTACGTTTCAGTCTACTTAATTATATTTGCTGTGTTTTGAGCTTACATCAAAACGTTGTAAATGACTGCTTCCAACATTAGGGGTGCACATACGTCGGGTTGGGTCTTCGTCATACCCAAAACCGATCCGACAATGACCGGTTCTCATGATACAGAACCAGACCCGAACCGAACCAAAAACATTGTTCGGATTGGGTCAGGTCCGGTCCGGTCCGGTCCGGTTCATGTTCTTTCTGATCCAAGATCTCCACTAGATGCTCTATATAAGTCCAGTCTTCTTGAATCTGTAATGGTTCTGGTACGATGATCTTGCTCATCTCTATCATACATCGTCTTAACATCGACACATGGAATACATTATCCACATGCTCCACCTTGGATGATAAAGCTAATCGGTAAGCCACCGTCCTACTTTTTCTAGGAACTGAAACGATCCTACGAATCTTGGGTTAATTTTTCGCGCTTCCCAAATCGGACAATACCTTTCGAATGCGATACTTTCAAGTATACAAAGTCTTCCACCTTGAATGTCATTAGTCATCTCTTAGAGTCCGCATAACACTTATATAACGACTCTGAGCTATGTTAATTCGCTCCTCGATTAGCTTCACTTTCTCGCTAGTCAACTATACTATCTCAAGTCCTAATTTTCTTCTTTTTCTAAACTCGGTCCAACAAATCAGTGATCGACA
Source organism: Hydrangea macrophylla (assembly GCA_033977485.1). NCBI lineage: Eukaryota > Viridiplantae > Streptophyta > Magnoliopsida > Cornales > Hydrangeaceae > Hydrangea > Hydrangea macrophylla. The sequence goes on along the minus strand of CM066989.1, from coordinate 129,898,663 downwards.
TTTACGTCCATATAAAGCTTCATACGGTGTCATTCTGATACTTGACTGAAAACCGTTGTTGTAAGCAAATTCGATTAATGGTAAATGCTTCTCCCAATCGCTTCCAAAGTCTAGAACACACAAACCAAGCATGTCCTCTAGCGTCTGAATCATTCTCTCTGACTGCCCCTCGGTTTGAGGATGAAAAGTAGTACTAAAACTCAACTTCGTACCCATAGCCTTTAGCAAACTTTCCCAAAACCTCGATGTAAAACTACTATCGTGTTCCGATATAATCACTACTGGAACTCCGTGTAGTCTCACAATCTCTTTCACATACAACTCTGCTAGTCTAGCTAGTTTAGTATTCTTGATCGGTAGAAACTGAGCTGACTTTTTCAATTAATCTACTATAACCCAAATCTTGTCGTTCCTATTAGGTGATCGTGAAAATCCAAAAACAAAATCCATCGTAATCTCATCCCATTTTCACTGTAACACAGGTAATGGCTGTAGTAGTCCTACAGGTACTTATTATTGGGTTTGTGCCTCAAACCATTTTTCTTAATGTATGAGAAATTAGCATTTTAATATATGGATATCAACCTTACATTTCATTGTGTATGTTTCTTTCATGAGATGATTGCTAATCCGTAAGTATCATAGTAAGTAATTAGGTGTGTGAATGAGATACATACAAGTGAGATACGAATTACTATTCTTTGATACTTAGAATTTGTCACAGTGGATGATGAGACTAGATATCTCATCAGGTTTATACTGTAGCATGATTAACTACCATTGGATGGAGTGATGAATCTCAATCACTAGAGCTTAACTCTTAGTTAAAATGCTGGTGCTTGTAGTGCATTGGCAGACCTGAGCTTTCCCATTGACACTTAAGACTGTCAATAGTCGATAGGAACTCATGACTTGTATAAGGTACTTGTTCTCAATCTTGAGACGATTATGAACACAGACTGTGAATATGACTGCTTTGACTTACCAATCAGTGAGGTCTATAAAGATCAATACCTGGGTATCTTGGGTATATCATGTTCATAGGGTTGTGAACATATATTGTCAAGATAGAATCTACCCTCTGTTAAAGAGTAAGCATTCCCTTGAGAATGTCACCAAGTTGATTACTGAGAACTGCAGTCTTGTTAATAAGTAGTTATCAACATCTTTGGTAATCATGAGTGGTGAATGTGACTCAAGGAATACAAGAAGTAATCATAATTCAGGATGACAATAAATTCAATAATAGTTATCCGACTACTTGAATATGATTACGAATGCTGATGATAGAGGGACATTAGTACCACATACGAGTCTAGTTATCGCTTCGGATATGTTCTTTTGCATTAGAGTTTAGTTATCGTTTTTGTCACGCCCCGACGTAGCATAAATATGGAAAGCGTTTAATTTCCTTTATGGACCCGTAGGTCGCGACAGTTTGAAGGATCGATTCCGTCCCAAACGTCGAACAACAAAGCATAAAAATAAGAGCAGAGCAATCAAGGCTTATAAAATTTTTCTAACTTAATAAATATTACAGCACGGGTCATCTAAAGGCACAGGCCGCCTTGAAATAAAACAATAACTTAATGGCTATTACAGTCATCCTTATTACAAACCAGTTCATAACTTAAAACATATAACTTAAAATATCCAATGACAATAACAGTTTCTCTTCCCGAAGCAGCCGTTCTCAATTAGCATAGTCATAAGGCTCAGCATAGTCGTAACCTGAAAAGCCTGAACACGAATGTCCAGGACGCATCAACGTCGTCAGCTTCGAGAAGCTGGTGAGTATTAAAACTTAACTTTGAATGTAAAACATACCCATTTACAAATTTTCTCTTTTTAAGTTCTGTAAGATCAACGGTTTCATCAGGAAGAATTCAATTATAAAACAATGGGAAAAGTATTTAAAAGTCATTCATTCATTAAAACATGTAATCGTGTATGAGACAATGCACCACACTCATCTTACCGACTCTTTTCTCTCGACCAACACAACAACCCACTATCTCACTCCAGTATCTTTGAAACACTAAGGTAGCCACACTTTAGCAACGAGGTGCCAGGGAATGTCCAGTTTGCCTCATACTTTGGTCCGGGGTACCAGGGAGTGTCCAATGCCTCACACTTTGAATACCTAAACCGCCATGCAAATACCGGAGGAGCCCTCACGCAGTATCCAGACTCGGGTATCAGGGAGTGTCCGTAGGCCACATTTTAGCACTACCATGGGTGCCAGGGAATATCCAAGTTCGGTGTCACACACTTTAACGCTACCATGGGTGTCAGGGAGTGTCCAATTTTTCCACCGTCGCATTACAAAGATACTCTCACCGCAATCTCAACACGTCACACTTTGGTACACAATAACAAGAGAGTGTCCACAACACAATCTCAATCTCATACTCTTTTCCACACTGACCATTACTCTTTTCCACACTGACCGACACCCACATGCATGTACCACTGACCCCACATGAATGGCATGAACTTAAACATAAAGTAAATCACTGAATTAAAGGAACAACGTACGTACGGGGATTGATAAGTCACAATTCATCGTTTTAATCATTCAAACATAACAAATTAAGATTCTGATTTAATAAATTCCCAAACAGAGCTTTAACAGTTCATAAAATATCAACAAAACAGTTCCTTAACACAAAACAAGCAAGAACTAAAAACTGCCAGAAGTCGCGCGTGCGGGCTGCTAGCGCGAAGTGTCGCTCGCGCAGGCCGCTCGCGCGACCTGCCCATTTTTCCTTTTTCTTATATAAATTCTTCTGTCTGCCTGGGGACGCAACGATTGTGCGCGCGGATCGCTCGCGCGGTCCGCTCGCGCGATCTGCCTAATTTTCATTTTTAATATATAAAACTTTTCTGTCTGCCTTAGTATACAAACCTCGCGCGCGCGGGCCGCTCGCGCGATCGCGCCCGCGAGATGAAGCAGAGGCTTCATCTTCTTCCCCAGAATTCCCCTATTACAGTTTTAAGGGTCCATTTTGACCCATTTCAGTTCTGGAAGTAAATAGGGCATGTAATATATGGATTTCTTTGTTTTTCTACAAGGATTAAGAATCTAGAATCCATTTTATATGAATCAATCTATAACTCTTGAATTTTATGAAAGATTAAAAGAGGACAAAACTTAATTTCCTACATACTTACTCATATGAACAAATTGGGTTCTAATATTTCAAACATGGCATATAAGATATGAAATCTATCATATTTCATTCTAAAAACGGATTTTGGTTAACTTTGAAAAATTTTGATTTTCAAGCTATGAAACTTCAAACGAAAATTCAAAAATAGTGATCACAAATTAACTACTCAAAACAGTAATTGAAGGGTGAATTACATCCCAAGTGAGTTTAGAATACTCACTGTTTGACAAAGATGAAGAGATGAGAATATGTTGAGAAAGAATTTGCAATATAGGAACTCCTTTGAAGCTTTAAGCTATGGAGGTCCAAACTCTCTCTCTAAAATTCTGAAACTAACTCTCAAACTCTCTCTCTTTCTCTCTGAATTTCATTCTGCTGAAATTGTGTGTGTGTGTGTGTGTGTGTGTGTGTGTGTGTAGTGTATAAATAGAGAAGCCAAAGGATGAGCTTGGGCTCCAAGCAAATTCTAACATACTCAAAAAATTGGATTTTTAATTAGTTAAATGCATATATAAAGTTATACACAGCCATGCATATAATGCATATACGTATATACACTCCCAGAAAATCTGAAGGGGCAAGCTTAGACTAGTAGGGGGCAACAAGAAAGTGTTTGGGAAAACAAGCTTATGGCATAAACTAATACACAAAATAGGAGGACAACCAAACAAGGCTTTAACAAATGATTAGTTTGCCATAATTGGAAAGTAATGTATAGTCACTTCCACTTTACATCACTTCCAAAATCTGTGGAAATGGGCAGTTTTAAACATAAACTGGTATTTTCGTAATGCGGTGTCCACTACAAAAATACAGAAAATTTATTTTAACTTAGGAAATGATTATCTAGTTTTATAAAAATACTGATTTAGTCAAAAGGAAATATTTCCACCGTTTTAAAATACAGATTTTGAAATCCACACAGGTATTACTAACTTTATAAAAATTACAATTTATCCCCAAAAGAATTTTAATTATGAAATAAAACAAGAAATCAGATTTAACATATAAGAATTGTAAATAAAAATGAGATTAACAATACAGATTAATCCTGGAAATTCAAATTGAATTTAAATATGTCAAATGAAAATACAAATAATTATGGAAATGCAATTTAAATTTACATGAAATGCAGGTTATTACATCCTTCCTCCCTTAAACAGGATTTCGTCCCCGAAATCAAGACTAACTAGTCCTTAAACAACTCCGGGTACTTCTTTCTCATATCAGCTTCGACTTCCCACGAGGCTTCATTCTCGTCATGGTGATTCCACTGAACCTTCACCTATGGAATATCCTTATTCCTCAACTTCTTGATACTCTGATCTAGAATCTTCACCGGTCTCTCCTTGTAAGAAATGTTATGACTCGTCTCAATGTCGTCATAACTAACCACGTGCGAGGGGTCTCGTATGTACTTTCTCAGCATACTCACATGGAATACATTGTGAACCCCAGACATCTTTGGTGGTAGCGCCAGTCGATAAGCCACTTTCCCGACACGTTCCAAAATCTCGAACGGTCCGATGAAACGCAGAGCTAATTTCCCTCTCTTGAGACTGAAGCTTACTACTCCTCGATTCGGTGATACCTTAAGGAGTACGTGATCTCCCACACTAAATTCCAAATCTTTCCGGCGTCGATCAGCATAACTCTTATACCGGCTCTGAGCGGTTCTCATCCTTTCCTTGACCAAGGAAATCTTCTTGTTGGTTTCTCTAACCAAATCTGGCCCCAACAACTCTGTGTCCCCAACCTCTGTCCAACACAATGGAGAACGACATGGTCGTCCGTACAATGCTTCGAACGGAGCCATCCCGATACTCGTTTGATAACTGTTGTTATAGGCAAATTCAACCAACGGCAAGTGTGTCTCCCAAGATTCTTCAAAATCGATAACACAAGCCCTAAGCATATCCTCCATGATCTGATTAACACGCTCAGTTTGCCCATCTGTCTGAGGGTGAAAAGCAGTGCTCATCTTGAGCGAGGTTCCCATAGCTTCTTGCAGACTTTCCCAAAATCCAGAGGTAAAACGCGCGTCACGGTCTGACACAATTGACCCAGGTGCACCGTGAAGTCGCACCACTTGCTGTATGTACATCCGGCTCATCTTCTCTACCGGGTAAGTCATGCTATAAGCGATAAAATGATCTGATTTCGTCAATCGATCCATGATTACCCAAATGGCGTCATGATTCTGCTGTGATCGAGGCAATCCTACTACAAAATCCATCGTAATGTGCTCCCACTTCCAACCAGGAATCGGTAGTGGTTGCAACAATCCTGACGGTCTCTGATGTTCGGCCTTGACTTGTTGACACGTCAAACACTTGGATACAAATTCAGCCACATCTTTCTTCATACCTTCTCACCAGAAATTTCTCTTCAAATCTTTGTACATCTTCGTCCCTCCCGGGTGAACTGTATATCTTGACTTATGTGCTTCTTCCAGAATATCCATTCTTAGCCCTTCATCACCTGGTACACATAATCGATCTCTACATCGATATCCTCCGTCAATTCCTACCTTCCATTCTATTGGATCTTTCTCTGACATCTTCACAAACCACGTCCGAAACTTCTCATCTTCTTTCTGAGCTCCAATAATGCGGTCGATAAGAACAGGTTGTAGGATAAGACATCCAAAAAGTTGTCCTTCTCCTTCTTCAGCACTCTGTACATTGAATTCCACCAACGTCTCCAATGCTCGCCACTCTAGAACCATTAAGGAGGCGATCGTCTCATGAGTCTGTCGACTCAAGGCATCAGCGACCACATTAGCCTTACCAGGGTGGTATTCTAACGTGAAGTCGTAATCTTTGATCAGCTCCATCCATCTGTGTTGCCTCATGTTCAACTCTTTCTGTGTGAACAAATACTTCAGGCTCTTGTGATCGGAGAATAGATCAAACTTCTCACCGTAGAGATAGTGTCTCCAAATCTTGAGTGCAAATACTACTGCCGCCAACTCCAAATCATGAATGGGGTAGTTTAACTCATTCGGCTTCAGCTGTCTAGATCCATAGGCGATAACTCTGCCCTCTTGCATAAGTACACACCCTAGTCCTTGATATGACGCGTCACTAAAGATAGTGAACTTCTCATCAGGCTTGGGTATAGCTAGTACCGGCGCGGTAGTGAGTCTCTCTTTCAACTCTAAAAAGGCGCGCTCATGCTTCTCTGTCCATTCAAACTTTAAATTCTTCTTCTTCAAACCAGTTAAAGGTGCTGCTATCTTTGAGAATCCCTCAACAAATCTTCTGTAATAGCCTGCGAGTCCAAGAAAACTCTGAACTTCTGTAGGGTTGCTCGGCCTAACCCAGTTTGAGATAGCATCGGTCTTGGATGAATCCACAGAAATTCCTTGAGATGACACCTTGTGTCCCAAAAACTTTACTTCTTGCAACCAGAACTCACACTTACTGAATTTGGCATACAACTGATGGTCCTTAAGCTCTGCATCGCAATCCGTAGATATTGATCGTGTTCTTCTTCTGACTTAGAATAGATCAAAATATCATCTATGAAGACGATGACAAACTGATCCAAATAAGGCTTGAACACTCTGTTCATCAGATCCATAAACACTGCCGGGGCATTCGTCATTTCAAACGGCATCACCAAAAATTCATAGTGACCATATCGAGTTTTGAAAGCAGTCTTAGGTATGTCTTCCTTTCGTACCCTCAACTGATGATATCCCGACCTTAGGTCTATCTTGGAAAATGTCGTAGCTCCTTGTAGTTGATCAAACAAATCGTCAATCCGAGGCAAGGGATACTTATTCTTGATAGTTACTCGATTCAATTCTCTATAATCGATACACAGCCTGAGCGTCCTGACCTTTTTCTTCACAAATAACACCGGTGCTCCCCAAGACGATGTACTTGGACGTACAAAACCTAGGTTCTCGAGCTCTTGAACTTGTTCCTTCAATTCCAATAGTTCAGTGGGGGCCATTCTGTAGGGAACCTTGGTGATCGGTACGGTACCCGGTATAAGCTTAATACAGAACTTTATACTTCTCTCGGGCGGCAAACCAGAAACGTCTTGAAATACTTCTTCAAAGTCCTTGACTACATGTATAGACGACGCTGTCGCTTCTGTACTGACGACTTCGATGTTAGCGAAACACCTGGTGAGGAACATATCTCCCGAAGGGTTACATTGAAAATCAAAGGGTTGATTCTCATTATCTAGGAATGTAATTCTCTTCCTCGCACAATCCAACTTCACTTGATTCTGAGAGAGCCAATCCATTCCTAGGATTATGTCGAACTCCTTCATTGATAGGACAATCAACCTTGTCGGGATTTCATGGTCTCCTAGCCGTAGAGGACAATCCTTGCACACGTGTCCTAATCTGACTGCGGCTCTTAATGGCGAAGTAGCCTTCAAAGCTTTCTCTAAGCGATGAGGTAAGATACCCAATCTCCGAATTGTATTAACAGATATGAATGAAAGAGCAGCACCCGTATCAAATAACACTTTAACATGGGAGTTAAACAGAGTTAATGTACCTTCCACTGCTTGCTGATCAGGTTGAGCTTCTTCATAACCTCCTTCTTCGTAAATAGTTCCATCATATCCAGCAGCATCTGGGATAACAGCATTCAAGCGAGTCTGACCTTGTTGACCATAAGTCACCTGCTTAGGAGCAGTGCAGAACCTGCTGATGTGACCTGGTTCACCACAGTTGAAGCAGACTATTCCTTGCTGAGCAGCACGCCTTGGTGCCTTACAATCTCGAGCCAGATGACCAGGGTTGCCACAGTTAAAGCATTTTCCACCACTGCTTCCTTCTCTTACTGGGAGTTATGTCGGATAGGTAATAGCTTGGGCCCTCTTGCTTCTGTCAAAATTCTTCTTCTGCCCTTGGGTACGGTTCATTGGTGGTCTATTCCCAAAATTACCCCTTTGAGGCGGTCAAAATTCAAATTGCTTACGGTTCACTCGAGCGTCCTCTTCTAGATCAGTAGCCAAACCAACAAGTCCTTCAAATGACTTATCGAGGTGGCCGAGAGTCAGGCGACGAATCTGCGGTGTCAGCCCTTGGTTATACTTACGGATCTTCTTGTCTTCAGTATCGACCAGGTGTTGAGCAAACCGAGACAGTCTATCGAACTGTGTGGTGTACTCTTGCACCAACCTGGTTCCTTGCGTCAGGTCCATGAATTCCTTCTCTCTTCTGTGCCTCTCCGTAGCCGGGAAATATTTTTCCAGGAATCTTTCTTTGAATGTAGTCCAAGTCATTCCCGTAGCAGCTGTGTTCCCAATAGTGGGTATCACCGAGTCCCACCAATCTGCGGCGGCATCGGTCAATTGAAAGGTAGCCAGTCTCCTCTTATCCATCTCATTGCACTGGACAGCCTCGAACATACGGTCCATTTGCCTTAACCATTGTTCGGCTTTCCATGGTTCTGCGGTACCCGCAAACTGCTCGGGCCTTAGCGCATGGAATCTCTCTAGCAGTTTGTCTCCAGTTTGACGGTCTCGTCGGTTGTCATTCGTATTACTGATTCTTTCCAAACGTCTGACAAACGCTTCGAACATCCTCGTAGGATCGGCAGCCTCGGGTGCTCCCTCGATCAAATTCCTGTTCCTCCTTAGTCCCCCGGCCATTCTATGCATGATAATGATAACAGAATGAGGAAAATGCATGCAACAGAAGTATCAAACAGTTTAAATGACAACTTTCAAAAGAGTATTATATATAACTTCTTGTCGAGTTGATACAAAAAGCATGTATGATCAGATCAATGCCTACCCTATCTGTATGGGTTAGGACACATGAAAGAGTTAATGTTACAAAAATGGGGTCATTGCCCTACACTCTAATGCATGTAATTACAGTTTGCAAAAAGAGATAGAGCTAATAGTCAAAAGTAGTTAATATGTACAAGGTCATATCTAGAACGTCAATCGTCTCCATAAGCAGCTATCAGGAGATCTAGCGAATCGACGGGGCGAAATCGCTGCACAAAGAACGGACCAACCCCGTCATAGCCGTGAGAGGTCGACGATGAAGCAGGCACAGGGGCATCTGCCTCAACTACCATCTCCTCAGGTAAGGCTAGCTCGAGTGCTAGCTCAGCCTCTAGGTCAGCGGCTAAGTCGCCTAGACCTATGCCATCCTCTACAACCTCCCCACCTACTGGAACTAAGTGAACAACCTCAGCGTCGTCCTCGGCAATGGGAACCACTGGCAGAGGCATCTCTAGCTGAGCCAGATGGAAATGCACAATCTGGATCTCGAGGGGGAGGTAGAAAGCATCGCTATCGACCAACCTCAAAACCTCAACCAAGACCAAGCGCTGAGCCTCTGCAAAGTAAGGAAGCTCTAGGCAGATACGAGTTAAGTCAACTAAGCCTACCACGTGAACCTGGTGCCATAAATCAGATACTACGGTTGCTGTGGCCAACTGCTCAACGGCCGCATGATACAAGTCGAGGAAGGCTGGGACCACTGCCCCAAGTGTCACAAAGTGTCCCCCAAATCCGCCTGGTACATATAGTGGATGAGCTGGGTCCATACCTGATAAGAAGGTACTACTTAAGTCAGGACAAAGATAATCTTAGGCGTTTGGGTAACAGAGTCTATCCTCCCTGTTGTATGATCGGGTGTGTAATACTTAATGGAATGTGGAATCGGGTCTATACTGGTAAACCCTAACCTGGCTAAACTTATTCTGAGATAACCTGGCTCTGATACCACTAAATCCTGTCACGCCTCGACGTAGCATAAATATGGAAAGCGTTTAGTTTGAAGGATCGTTTCCGTCCCAAACGTCGAACAACAAAACATAAAAATCAGAGCAGAGCAATCAAGGCTTATAAAATTTTTCTAACTTAATAAATATTACAACACGGGTCATCTAAAGGCACAGGCCGCCTTGAAACAAAATAATAACTTAATGGCTATTACAGTCATCCTTATTACAAACCAGTTCATAACTTAAAACATATAACTTAAAATATGCAATGACAATAACAATTTCTCTTCCCGAAGCAGCCGTTCTCAATTAGCATAGTCATAAGGCTCAGCATAGTCGTAACCTGAAAAGCCTGAACATGAATGTCCAGGACGCATCAACGTCGTCAGCTTCAAGAAGCTGGTGAGTATTAAAACATAACTTTGAATGTAAAACATACCCATTTACAAATTTTCTCTTTTTAAGTTCTGTAAGATCAACGGTTTCATCAGGAAGAATTCAATTATAAAACAACGGGAAAAGTATTTAAAAGTCATTCATTCATTAAAACATGTAATCGTGTATGAGACAATGCACCACACTCATCTTACCGACTCTTTTCTCTCGACCAACACAACAACCCACTATCTCACTCCAGTATCTTTGAAACACTAAGGTAGCCACACTTTAGCAACGGGGTGCCAGGGAATGTCCAGTTTGCCTCACACTTTGGTCCGGGGTACCAGGGAGTGTCCAATGCCTCACACTTTGAATACCTAAACCGCCATGCAAATACCGGAGGAACCCTCACGCAGTATCCAGACTCGGGTATCAGGGAGTGTCCGTAGGCCACACTTTAGCACTACCATGGGTGCCAGGGAATGTCCAAGTTCGGCGTCACACACTTTATCGCTACCATGGGCGTCAGGGAGTGTCCAATTTTGCCACCGTCGCATTGCAAAGATACTCTCACCGCAATCTCAACACGTCACACTTTGGTACACAATAACCAGGGAGTATCCACAACACAATCTCAATCTCATACTCTTTTCCACACTGACCATTACTCTTTTCCACACTGACCGACACCCACCTGCATGTACCACTGACCCCACATGAATGGCATGAACTTAAACATAAACTAAATCACTGAATTAAAGGAACAACGTACGTACGGGGATTGATAAGTCACAATTCATCGTTTTAATCATTCAAACATAACAAATTAAGATTCTGATTTAATAATTTCCCAAACAGAGCTTTAACAGTTCATAAAATATCACCCAAACTGTTCCTTAACACAAAACAAGCAAGAACTAAAAACTGCCAGAAGTCGCACGCGCGGGCTGCTAGCGCGAAGTGTCGCTCGCGCAGGCAGCTCGCGCGACCTGCCCATTTTTTCTTTTTCTTATATAAATTCTTCTGTCTGCCTGGGGACGCAAGGATCGTGCGCGCGGATCGCTTGCACGGGTCGCTCGCGCGATCTGCCTAATTTTCATTTTTAATATATAAAACTTTTCTGTCTGCCTGAGTATACAAACCTCGCGCGCGCGGGGCGGCTCGCGCGACTCTCGCTCGCGCGATCGCGCACGCGAGATGAAGCAGAGGCTTCGTCTTCTTCCCCAGAATTCCCCTGTTTCAGTTTTAAGGGTCCATTTTGACCCATTTCAGTTCTGGAAGTAAATAGGGCATGTAATATATGGATTTCTTTATTTTTCTACAAGGATTAAGAATCTACAATCCATTTTATATGAATCAATCTATAACTCTTGAATTTTATGAAAGATTAAAAGAGGAAAAAACTTAATTTCCTACATACTTACTCATATGAACAAATTGGGTTCTAATATTTCAAACATGGCATATAAGATATGAAATCTATCATATTTCATTCTAAAAACGGATTTTGGTTAACTTTGAAAAATTTTGATTTTCAAGCTATGAAACTTCAAACGAAAATTCAAAAACAGTGATCACAAATTAACTACTCAAAACAGTAATTGAAGGGTGAATTACATTCCAAGTGAGTTTAGAATACACAAACCAATCACTTTACTGAGAAGTCACAGTCTCACGAGGAAAATAAATCCTCAGGCTCTTAAGGAAAATAAATCCTCAGAGTCCCCGCCTTAATCTGATAGAAGATTCAAATAGAATCCTAGCAATACCCCGAAGTATCTCGATAAATGAGAACATCGATACCTGAGTAGAACATACTCCATAGTCAAACCTGACATTCAATCCCATCGCGATGTCACAACGTCAACTCCCATATATCTTCATTTCACTTGTCACATTTCATATCCGAAACTCAAAAGTTTCATCACATTACTCAAACTCAATACAACCATTCATCTCTCATTCACATATCTTGCTTTTCGACTAAAAGTCGTTGGCAACACGTCTTAGCTGGTGCACAATCATACACGATTCTTCATCTCGAAGTGAACCAAAATCAAGCACTAACATATACGTATACCCAGTCGATAAGCCAACGCTTCAATCAACTGTCTCCCACTATAGATTCGTTCCCTCATCCTGTTAACCACAAGATACTTGTAGAACGATACTGTGTTTTCTAACGACTTCCCATTTCTTATCGAATTACACTCTTTCTTCCCCAGAAAGCTATATCACAATAACATCAGGTCAATGAATAGCACTTAGTCGGTAGTGCGTCGCACTAATATCCTCTCCATTTGTCATAATACTTATCATTTCGTTTCACTTTAACCAATCATGTACTATACTTTCAATCACACGTGCCTCATCAGATACCATTCAGATTTTGAGCTTACATAATGTCCCAAATCACCCACAATGAGGTCAACATATTCATCGTTTAGCTCTCCAACGTCTGCACCCGAACTACTGCCGATTCAAAATAGAAGATCACACCTAACAGCTTTGATTTAGAACTTCCATCAAAGTCAAACACATTTCTTCCATGTTGTTCCTTTAAAACAAATTGATTTAAAATTACGCATAACACTTTATCTCCTTATCAACACAATTACTCTCAATATCCATCGTAACGAATAACATTGTTAATCAAAATTGACTTACTCAGTCATACACCTACCACAAAGTTCATCAACACGTATTCCCATACTCAGACCATATCTTGTCCCTATCTCGAACCTTGACCATTCATGATCCATTTTATTTATATATCATACACACATCTTGAGTCAATTATTTTTCTTTCGAAGATCTCAACTGCAATGTAGTCCATTCTCATATCAGTCTAGGTAGATTCACTCCCATTTATGTAGTTTACAAATCTATACGTCTCTGGTGTTTCAGTTTCACCTTTGCACAAGTCCGTATCGATTATACTTCTATATCTCAACTCTCACTGAGTTCCAGACAACCGTTCACACCAAGCGTGTATTCTTTGTATAACATCTCAAGGCACCATACCTCATTCTGACATTCAATGTTTCATAACCGTAGTTGAATCTGACTCAATTTCGTATTTAACTTTCTAGTCCTTTCTTTATGCTATCCGGGTCTCCAATCCATTATTCATGAATAACCTATTACTCACAGCATTAATACAATCCCCACATACAATCTGAGGATAAACCGGTAATTAAATCTTCCCACAAAGTATTATAGCCTCACTGTGTTCAAAAAATTCCATATCGACTTCCAATTCACATACCTTTCACGACAATACCCCAAGGTAAATTCTCACTCCGGTCATCAATGCCAACCGATTCCTAACTATCATCTTTCAAGTTCTTCACACTTTATGGATCTGATCAAGTTCTTGATTGATCAAGCCTCAAATCATTCATTACCTCAGGTTACCACAATACTTAAATCGCAGTCGAGCCCCCTTTGGAACAATACTCATGACCACTCCTTCAAAGTCATAACTTCCAATTAGCCAAATTTAAGTACACGACATTTCACCAACTCCTTTAGAATTCCTAAGTTCAGAATCTGCCCATGTAGAACTCATTCGTTTGACAACCACCATTATGTCCCAAGTACTAAGCATACCATATCCTTCCATGATACCCGTCTTCCAAGGTCCACTTGATACCTAATCACAAGTATTTAAAACAAATTTTCTTACTTAACGAAAGTTTTATTTTAAAACATTTTAAACACTTTAAAATATTCTTAGGGTGGAATTCGGCATTCTCAAAACTCTCCAACCTTGTTGGAATCTAGGACACTGAGATCGTATGTCATTGCATCCACCATTGTCCTCCAACCATTTTACACTTCTACTATCATATCCAATAATGTACTCAACGTACTACTATGTCTTCGTCTCATTCTTGCCGTTTCTGTTCACGTACTCATTAAAGCTTCGTCTTTCCAATTTAAATTTCCTTTTCTCAATCTATATCGACTTACCCCAAAGTCTAGTACGCAAAGTCCAAGCATGTCTTCCAATGTCTGAATTGTCCGTTCTGACTATCCATCGGTCTGAGGTTGAAATGTAGTGCTGAAACTCAGTTTAGTATCCGTGGCTTCCTGTAGACTTCCCAAAACCTCGATGTAAAACTACTATCACGATCTGATATAATCACTGTTGGAACTTCGTGTAGTCGTACAACCCCTTTCACATACAATTCCACCAACCTTGAAGGTTTAGTCGTATTGATCGGTAGATAATGCGCTGAGTCAATCTATCAACCATAACCCAAATCTTATCATTCTGATTAAACGATCGTGAAAATCCCGAAACAAAGTCCATCATGATCGCGTCCCACTTTCATTCCGACACTGGCAATGGTTGTAGTAACCCCGCATGTACTTGTCTCTCTGCCTTCACTTGCTAACATGCTTAACACTCAGACACAAACTTGGCAACTTCTCACTTTATACCTCTCCACCAAAGGTTTTCTTGCAAATTCTGGTACATCTTGTCACTCCCCTGATGAATTGAATATTTAGTACGGTGAGCCTCCTCTAAGAGTCACCCCTGGATTAGCTTTACCCTTACCGTAGTCAACTGTATCATCTTAGGTCCTAATAGCTTTCTTTCCCCCAACTTCGATCCCACAAATCAGCGATTGACACTTATGCCCATACAACGCTTCATACTGTGCCATTTTCGATTCTTGACTGAATCCCGTTACTTCTACTAACTGTAGTCTCAAACCGTCAAAGCATACTCTATCATTCCCATTCTTAATCCCTCGTCCTAGGTTAATCCTTAAATACCACTTCCCACATATATAATCAATCTGGTAGCTTTTCTTACTAACCTTTATACAACATCTGAATACACCATGATACCACGAATATTTGAAACCAGGTTCAGTTGAGAGATTCCTCAACAACCACAATACTCATAACTCATTGAGATATTTCCCAATTCTGATACATACCAAAAGATGGGTTGAGAGATTCCTCAACTGTCCAACGAATACCATAAGATAGGTTGAGAGATTCCTCAACCAACCAATCGTCTCAATGCCGTACAATAAGTTGAAAGATTCTTCAACTACCTGACATACACCGTATATACCGTAAGATACATCATGAGATAACCTCATACGATTGTACCGTAGGTTAACACCGTAAGAGAAGATGAGAGATTCCTCGCCGACCCCATACGCTAACAATACATAATGCTGGACTATCTTTCTATCACAAACCCTAACTGTTCATCCTTATTCTCCTACGTCACAATGATTAACCAATGTTTGAAACAGAACTCTTATTAATCAATCTCAATCCCAAAACTTAACTACGAACAATTTCCTTCATTTTCTATGTGGACTATGCAGAAATCTCCTATGATGTTCACTATTCAACCTCCGCTCTCGGTTAGATCCCTCACAGGACACTCGTCACAATCGTTGAAAACATCCACTGATTCAATCAAAACCATTTTCTTTTCACTTAGAAATTTCACTATTCATCAATACTAAAATATCATCTTTCCCTCTTGCCACAACACGCGGTCTATTACAACTCATGATAACTTCACCTCATCACACAGCTCTACATCTGTATGATTCCACCGATTCACGAATGCATAAATAATATGCATGTATGGCAATAACAGAATCATGTATGTATGACAACATACCATATGCATCAAACATCTCTACAATATGTGGATGCAATCTAGAACATGTGACAATTCACTCAACACTCCACTCGTCGTCGAACGATCCCAAAGTTTTGTTACCTATTGCTCTGATACCACTAAATGTCACGACCTATCCCACTACGCGTGGAAATAGGACACGTGGCACGCCACCAAGGCTCATCCAAACATCCTATAACTATACGCAGCGGAAAGAACTTTAAAACAACCTTGGGTATTTAAAACTTTAGGGAACATTACCCTCTGAGTTGTAAAATCCATGGAAATCAAAGTTATAAAAAATTTTGGCCAATTGGAAACACGTCCAAAAGAATCAGTTTTGAAAACAGAGGTTCAGTCGACTGTTCCTAGGGTCCAGTCAACTGTGCTTAGCAGAAACCAAAACCCAAAATTCTCAACAGAGGTCCAGTCGACTAATCAGGGAACCCAGTCGACTGCACTGGTTACTATTTGGATCAGTAGCTAAAATCTACAGTGGTTCAGTCGACTAACCAAGGGTCCAGTCGACTGTTTTCACTACTATTCACTTTCAGTGTCTCAATCCCACGAGATCCAGTCGACTGATCCTGGGTCCAGTCGACTGCTCCCCTGCTGGGTAGCCCTGTGATGATAATACTAACACATGCTTCTCAATATCCACAACCAACACCAATAACAACATTTACGACATAACTACAGACGTTCAATTACAAGATTACAATACTACAAAACTAATCCATGGTTCTATTACATCATATTACAATTTCCCAATCCGTACACAAATTTTAAGATTTAAAACAAAAACATATACAAATGGGGTTCCCAGCGTTCCTCAACGGCCTCACTCCTCACGCTTCTTCTTGTCTTTCTTCTTACCTGCAATGGAGTACATCTCCACTGCTCAGCTATATGCTGAGTGCACAATTCTAAATGTATGATTATATGGCAGTTCATGGTCTAAGCATCTAAAACACATAGAAATAGTCTCTAGGGTGAGTGGTACGCATTCATCCGATCGATGTCGTAGGAGGCCCACCTCCCCCACGCATCTCGTACACTGGTTGGGTTCTTCCTCTATACCAGGTACCGTGTCCTGGTTGGGCCCACCTCTAATCCAGACACAACCACAATTCCAATTCCATCACAATCACAATCAAAATCACAATCCTCAAGGTTCGAGGAGCTTACCCCGGATGAATTTGCACCAAACTCCCCTTTGACCCAAGTAGACACATAACATGCTCACATAAACAGTTATACGTGCTTTTCTAATAATTTCGCGTGCCTAATTAATGGGCCTAACTAATACATGAATTTCGCCCGGATCCAAGGATATCAAAATTGATGTTCAAAACATGAAAATCCATATATTTCATAGATCTAGAATTCATACCTCGTGCGATTCTCTTCAAACTTTGAAGGATCGTCTAGGGCCCCGAATAAACGTCGGATTCCAAATTATACGCGATTTCTACGAGTTTTATTGAGTTTTCCCCAAAAGTCTAGAATTAAGATTTTTACAAAAATTAGCCAAACATGGCCTAAATAGTATCAAAACGAAGATCTTACCTTCACGAGTTCAAATCTTGAATTTGGTGGAATCTGACAGACGAACGGTCGCCGTTTGTCGTCGCAAAGATCGTAGAAACTAATCTCCTTTCTCTCTAGATATTTTGAAATATTTTGAGAAATGAAATCTCATCCACTACTATTTATAGAAAAACTTGTCGGGAATTACGTTTACCTCCCCACGAGTTCCTCAAACTTGTAATTAGCTCTCGAAACTTTGCACACGTCCATTTTATAACTTTACGAGTAAAAATTATAAATTATAAAAGTTTTTGACTAAGTCTCGTTTGGGTCTAAAATCACGTCCGAAAACTAAATTATGTGGAATCTCTACACAACCTACCTTTTTATTTAACGTGTCACTCACGTTCTCACCACAGTTCTCAAAATGATATCTAACAGTATCGAAATTACCAGAAATTATACTACACAGGTATAATTCACTATTCATGAAATACCAGGAAAAAGTTAAATAACATTTAAATCACGTAAATGCCATTTAACCGTGCCAATGCAAAATGGACTATCATATTCCCGTGTCCTCACTGACACCTTACCGTTGACCCACAGTCAACCTCATCTCAATCCAATTATCAAATAACATTGATATACTCACAACTTTCCAATTATGTATGATAAAACTATGAAATTTTGGAACGGGTGTGTCAGTTTGGCTCAAGAAGTTCCTTATGGAACTCAGGGTGGTACCAGGATCGCTGTCACCTATTACGCTATGCTGCGATAATAGTGGGGCAGTGTCTTAGTCCAAGGAGCTAAGGAACCACGGAAAGGTAAAGCACGTAGAGCGGAAATAGTGGAGATGTGATTGACAAGTGGGGTTATTTGTAAAATACAACTGTGCTAAAATAAAAAAATATGCCGATTTAGTTTACAACTCCCTGTTATATCTGCAATTTATATCACAATGCTAGTTTATGCACAATATGACAAATCTATGCTAAGTTGTGTTGTTTTAGCTAGTATTTGTGCAGATCACTGTTCTACTGTGTGCAGAAATGAATATCAGGATAATGGGAAAGCTTGATTATAAGCAAGGCAATTCAGAGAAGAAAAGTGGAGTTCGAGCGATTGAAGAAGGTTCAAGCGATAGAGAGTTCAATTGATCAACTCCAGTTCAAGCGCTCGAGTAATTCAAAGTTCAAGCGATTGAAGGAAGTTCGATCGATCGAACATACCTTTTATCAGAATTTACTCGTACGCAACAGAAACAAGTGTTGTTAACCCCAGCCCTAAGATTGTCTATATATACTAGTTATCAACACGTCCATAAGGACGCCCAACTCTGTTTTTCATAGTTTTTATATAGAGAGAAAGATTTTGTTGGTTTTGTAGGTTTTTCATACATTGGATATTACTTTGCTTTGAGATTCTTAGATTAATACAAATTTTCAGTTCATCCAGGTTCTGTTTAATCTATTGTTTATATGCAGTAGTTTTTTCATTATTAAACAGTAATAATCGTAGTATTGCTTGCTAGTTTAGCATAAATCCATAGTTTTTGTAGTTTGCATGTTTAAATCACAACCAAACACATCCTTAAGAACTTTTACGTTAAAAACAAATCTGTGACACTCCAGACCATGTCTGAGTAGTCCTAGAGTTGGGAGAACACGAGGAAATAGTGATCTCCAGCCTCTGCCATGCAGCAATATAAAACCTACGTTCAATCGATCGAAGTTAGTTCGATCGATCGAAATAGAGAGACAGTCAAGTGATCGAAGACGTTTCGATCGATTGTGAGATGATGATGCTTGATCGATCGAGAGCGTGTCGATCGATCGAGCAGTCAAATTCTTGAGATGGTCCTTTGCAGTATTCCTAGACTTTCTATTTTTGAGATTTGTTATCAATCTGTCCCCAAATGCTCAGTTTGTCAAAACAGTTTCTGAACTTTAAGCCTTAAGGCATGTTTCTCCAATAACTTTTGCAAACCACTTTGAATGCTAACAGCGTTCAGAGTGCGAGTCCTAACTATTGTTTTAAACTGCCTTCATGTATTTTTAAATCAAATGTGATGATATAGTCCTGGCCATGAAAGGACTACTGAATCTTTATCTTTATAAAATATGGAATACTGTAGAAAGACGTACTCCTTAGAGCTTAATGAAACTACATGGTAGATGGTTAGGTCATTGTGAATTCATGTGATCCCAATGCTTCCCCTTTCATAAAGGCAAACCATTTTTATTTATCGATTTAGTTAATTAGTTAATCATTAGTTTTATTTTGTCGCGTTATTTTAGTATATGTTAATTGTGGAACTTCGTGTTCTACACCTCTCTTTAGACATTGAATTTTTATTTTTCTTTTAGAGTTTAATTTAAATAACTAGTTTAGAACCTTCCCTGTGGGATCGACCTGGTCTTACTAGAATACTACTTGTACGTCTACCGACACTTCGGTATAGCACACAAGCGCACACAAATTTTTTGTCGTGTCAAGTTTTTGGCACCGTTGTTGGGGAAGGCGACCATCTAGTATTTAGATTACCTCGCTCTTTCTTCATCTATTTCTGTTTTTCTTTTCCTTTTTCTTAGGGTTTAAAATCTTTTTAGTCTTTTCCCTTTCATGTTCGATAATTCCATCGAAGGAATCTTTAGAAATCCACTCAACTCATCAAATTTCTCTAGTTCTATCAACCCCGTCGCCACACATACAAAATCTATGGCTGACGATCAAAGAGAAAATGGTGAGAATAGGGTTATGCATATTGACGATTCGCTACGTCCTTTGCGCGATCTCATGCAACCTGAACACGCACCTACGCCTTCTTGTATCCTCAGGTGCCATGCGGGCGAATTCCAATTTTGAGATGGAATAATTCAACTCCTTCCAACCTTTCACAGAATAGAGAGCGAGAAGGGATATCTACATGTCAAGGACTTCGAGGATGTTTGTAAAACATTCTATCAGAGATGTCCTGTAGATGTGACACGCTTAATGTTATTTTCCTTCACTCTGAAGGATAAAGCAAAAGCATGGTTGCTTACCCTCAAGCCAAATTCAATCTTCACCTGACATGCGATGAACACTGCATTTTTAAAGAAATTTTTCTCACCTCGCATGACCACTGAACTTAAATGACAAATAAACTCCTACAAGAAAAAGAGCAATGCAACCTTCACTCAAACTTGGGAGCATTTCAAAGATTTACTTCTCTCATGCCCACATCACGAGTATGAGAAATGGCGAACCATTAGCTACTTTTACGAAGGACTAAATGGTGAAACGAAAAAATTGGTTGAAACCATGAGCGCAGGTCCATTTTTGAGCAAAAACACTGAAGAGGCTAAAGCCCACTTCGAGTGGTTAGCCGAACACGCTCATGAATGGTCTAACTCTGAAGAGGTTTCATGTGCACAGCTCGCAGTTATAGAGGAGAAAAGCATTTATCAGCTAAAAAGTGAAGATCATCTAATGACGAAATACGAAGAACTAGCAAGGAAGGTAGAGAAGTTAGGAGTGAAAGGCGAGAGTTCTAGGCAAATTTTGCATGAAGAACCATGTGGCACATGCAATATGTTAGGGCACTCAATTCAATACTATCCCAACGTGCCATATATTCAAGAACAGGCCCCCATGGAAATGAACGCCATGAAAGGATACAGAGGGGCGGGGAATTCCAATAACAACAATAATTGTTAAAACAATAATAATCGAAGGAATCACCCTGGTTTTGATTGGAAAAAAGACGCTGGGACCCAAAACCAATATCAGCAACAGCCCTACAACAACAATAACCAATATCTAGGGAAATACAATAGGTAGCCCCAACCGTTCAATCAAAATAGATCTAATAACTACAATCAGGCTTAACCCTCTAATAAGCAACAGTCTAATGTCTATGTGCCACCACATAAAAAGGTGCAAGAGAACGCAAACCTGACACAGCAATTGATTCAAATGATGAGTAAAATGTCTGCGACATTAGAGGGAATAGATGCACGACAAAAGGGATCGGGAGGAACATTTCCTACCCAACCACTTCCAAACCCTAAGGGATACAACAATGGTCCCAATAATCAAGAACATGCTAAAGCCGTGACTTCTCTGAGAAGCGGCAAGATTATAGGGCACAACATGCCTCTTTCTACACCGGAAGAGTATAAAGAGGAGGAAGTGGTGAACAAAGAACAACCTTCTGCTCAGGAAGAGGAGCCATCTACTAACAATGAACTATTGGAATCAAATGAGGCAGCTCTTAAAGAAGTAGACGAAGTTGAGAGAAGGCCTGGAAAGCAGCCCGTTAAGGACAAATTACCCAAATGCCGTTTCCCCTCGCCTTATCCTCAAAGGCTAAAGAAGCCCAAAAATTAGATAACGAATCAAGAGTTCTTGGAACTGTTTAAATAAGTTAAAATAAATCTTCCACTCCTTGATGCTATCAAACAAGTACCGTCCTATGCTAAATATCTAAAAGATTTATGCACAGTCAAGAGGCGATAAAGTGTGAAGAAACACGCATATGTCGCTTGCTAAGCAAGCGCAATCATCCAAAATGAACTACCTCCTAAACTTAAAGACCCTGATACTCCCACTGTCTCATGTCAAATTGGGAATCAAAGAATAGACAACGCACTCCTCAATCTAGGAGCAAGCGTTAACCTGCTGCCATACTCTGTCTATAAACAACTAGGGTTGGGTGAACTTAAACCTACTCGAGTTGCACTACAACTGGCAGATAGGTTGGTGAAATATCCTAGAGGAATACTGGAGGACGTCCTTGTGCAAATTTACTTGTTTGTCTTCCTGGTTGATTTCGTGATCTTGGAAACTGAACCTGTGTCCAATCCATGTGCACAAATCCTGGTGATTTTCGGACGTCCATTCCTCAACACAATCGATGCCACGACAAAAATAAGAAGTGGTATAATCATCATTGTATTTGGGAATAATACGCCCAAAATTGGCCCTATCCTATGAGCGAGCGGTCCGGACTACCCGAGGCATCCCGAGTGGTATATGCACAAAGCCCGACCAACAGGTCGGGAAGACCATAGAGGCACAGCTCGTCACAGAGACAACTCACCCAGGCCTGAGGCATGATCCAAAATTTTCAAAGCAGTTTCCTATACAAACTAGAAGACTACTGGAAAGAGTAAATTGTTTCTTAATCCAACTAGGAAACCTCCACAATTAATGCCAATCAATCCTAGTACAATTAGGAAACACACTTGATTTGTGTCAATCACATCCTAATTGGATTGTATTTCCTTATCCTTGTACGAGTAAGTCTCTTGTATCTATAAAAGAGACCACTCACCCCCATTAGAGGGGATTCCAATCAAAATCTCACCTAGAGAAATACACTACACTATCTAGCCTCTCTCCCAAGAAATCAAAAATGCCACCCTGCACGGCCGACCCTTGGTAGTTCTAGTCACCATCGTTGGATCACCAAGATCCCTACAGCAGTTTTATTTCACATAGTGGAAGTGCTTAGACACACACGTGGACGTAGGTTCCTTTATTAACAGGGCCGAACCATATACAAATATGTTGCCTATATCTCTCCCTTCTTCTCTTCTATGCTTTGTGTATGCTATTAAACCCTAGATCTGTTCAATACCAAATTTTGGCATCATCATCAGCTTAGCGCCGTCTGTGGGAACGATAAGTTATTCATCAACTAATCTCTTGGATAATAGCCATGCCTCCGAAGAAGAGTGATAAGACTGCACATCAGGCCAACTGGGATGTTCTGTCAGCCCCAGCACGGGCTGCGGCAGTGATGACATCTAAACAAATCACCGCAACCCTCACACAACTCTTGGAGGGCCAGCGTCAAATTCAGCAACAGATCGAAGCCCTGTTGGCCCAGTAAAGCAGTCCTTCAGTGGCCGAGAAATGACCCAGGAATGTTGCGTATGGTCGAGAACCGATCTTGACCAGACAACGTGCCCGAGCCAACCCGTCCCACGTTGAGGATGCCAGAGACATCAACAGTATGCGTACTGCCCGAGAAGAAAGGCAGGAGCTTATGGCTAGGGAATCAGTCCAGGGTCACTCGGTCAAGAACCGAGGTGTCCCTAGGCACACGATGAACCGGAGTCATAGCCAAGCACGATCCCAGGGGACAGCACATTGCCATGAGAAGGAAGCCTCCTCCAGTAACCCGACCTGCAGCCCGGATACCGGTCGAGAAGGTGTGGTGGCACGTATCAAGGACTTGCAAAAACAGATTGAAGAAGTGGCCAAAAGGCTGGGCTAGAATCCTAGTCAGAATCACGCTAATACCGAGACAGAGTCACCATTCTCTAGCCAGATCACAAGGTTTGCCATCCCACGCAAATTTAAGCAGCCTCACCTAGATCCCTATAACGGTTCGAGAGGCCCGGTCGACCGCGTCCAGACTTACAAGGCTCGGATGGCCCTAGCCACAAACTCTGATGAACTACATTGTCTGGCCTTCCCCAGCACTTTGAAAGGCCCGGTCGCGCAACGGGTCTACTCCTTGAAGCCCCGATCGGTCTGCAGTTTCAAGCAACTCAGCAAGTAGTTCATTAACCAGTTCATCGGTATGCATGAACAGCCAAAGCCCGACATGCAGCTACTGACAGTCATACAAAGGAATAATGAGACCCTCAAGGAATTCACCGATCGGTTTAATCAAGAGAAGCTCAGAATCTTTGTTCTTGATGAAGCTGTCGCTATGATAGCCTTCTGCTCGGGAGTTCAACACATAAAGTGCGCCGCATGGTTTCACAGAAACCGACCGAAAACCTTATCACTGAGAGGGTTGGAGAATACATTGGCATTGAAGAATTTTTAAAAACCAAAGACCCCGGCCGCGTAAGCAATGAGTCTTCCAGAAGTAAGCGAAGGTGAGATCATCCAGGGAGTTCTACCAGTTCACAGCAGTCAGGGTCTGGCAGTCTCGACCCGACCTCCAGCTCATAGCAGGCAAGGTTCGGCAGTCCCGACCCAACCACCAGTTTATAGCAGTCAGGATCCAGTGACCCCGACCTTGAATCGAGCACAGAGTAATCGGGAGTCCGGTGATCCCGACCCGACCTCCTGTCTCTAACAATCTCGACCAATCCAACTACAGTGGTACTTGCCCGATCATCAGATGAGGCTCCGCAAACTGTTAGAGAGCTCTTAAAAAGACCTCGGGCCACACCCGAGGCACATTAAAAGACCTCGGGCAACACCCGAGGCACATTAAAAGACCTCGGGCTACACCCAAGGCACATCAAAGGACCTCGGGCTCCGAACCCAGGCACAAAAGACCTCGGGCTCCGAACCTAGGCACTAAAGACCTCAGGATCGCACCCAAGGCAAAAGACCTTGGGGTCAAGCCCAAGGCATCGGCTTCGCTTAGGTCCAATTTGTATTGGGGGCAAATCCCCCTAGGTGGCTGATGATGGCAAGTTTTAAAAGACCCTGCAACCACCATGTTCTAGGTCGGTTACCTACAGTCCTAGCCTCTACAAGACCCTCGTCTTAGCGAAAGCTTGGGGGCAGAAAGACACGATGGACTAAACAGGCAATCACACCGGGTACTTACAAGCCTTACGGTAACGAAGTCAAACTCTTAGACAGCCCAGGCGCCTAAGATACCCAGAGACTAACTCTACTTAGGTCCAAATTGACGATAGAGGTGACTAAAATCTCTTAGGTTGGCTGACGATAGAGGAGCAAAAAGACCCTAAAGCAACGTGATTTAGGTTGGCTCCACCAACATGGTCAAACTCTTCTCCCAATAGTCTTGACGAAGGCTGGCTGGGCGAAAGATAACCATCCTGGGGAGTTAACTAAAAGGACCCTAAAGTAACACACTTTAGGTCGGCTTGTCCAACATGGTCAAATTCTTTTACCCACAACCTTGACGAAGGTTTACAGGTAGAAGATAACCATCCTAGGAGCTTAACTTAAGCACAAGACTCTGAATTAGGCCGAGTCTCAATTCCCGGCCAATTCCCGAGCACTTAAAATTCCAAGCTACGCTGGGTCTCAACTCTCAGCCAGTTCCCGAGCACTCACAAAACTCAGAAGCTCCAAGGCAGCTTCCTCGAGCACTCAGACAGTGGCAAGTGGCATCAAGGAGATTTCCAAACTTGCCTCGACATAGCATCCGGCCAACCTTGGAAATGGGGGGCAGTTAATATGCCCAAAATTGGCCCTATCCTATAACCGAGCGGTCTGGACTACCTGAGGTATCCCAAGCAGTATATGCACAAAGCCCGACCAACAGGTCGGGAAGACCATAGAGGTACAGCTCGTCACAGAGATAGCTCACCCAGCCCCGAGGCATGATCCAGAATATTCAAAGCAGTTTCCTATACAAACTAGAAGGCTAATGGAAAGAGTAAATTATTTCCTAATCCAATTAGGAAACCTCCACAATTAATGCCAATCAATCCTAGTACAATTAGGAAACATACTTAATTTGTGTCAATCACATCCAAATTTGATTGTATTTCCTGATCCTTATACGAGTAGGTCTCTTTCATCTATAAAAGAGACCACTTACCCTCATTAGAGGGGATCCCAATCAAAATCTCACTTAGAGAAATACACTACACTATCTAGCCTCTCTCCTAAGAAATCAAAAACACCACCCTGCATGGCCGACCCTTGGTAGTTCTAGTCACCATCGTTGGATCACCAAGGTCCCTACAGCAGTTTTATTTCACATAGTATAAGTGCTTAGACACACACGTGGACGTAGGTTCCTTCATTAATAGGGCCGAACAACATACAAATATGTTGCCTATATCTTTCCCTTCTTCTCTTCTATGCTTTGTGTATGCTATTAAACCCTAGATCTGTTCAATACCAAATTTTGGCATCATCAGCTTCAGCTCTTAAAGAAGTAGAAAAAGATGAGAGAAGGTCTGGAAAGCAGCCCGTTAAGGACAAATTACCTAAATGTCATTTCCCCTCGCCTTATCCTCAAAGGCTAAAGAAGCCCAAAAATTAGATAAAGAATCAGGAGTTCTTGGAATTGTTTAAATAAGTTAAAATAAACCTTCCCCTCTTTGATGCTATCAAACAAGTACCAGCCTATGCTAAATATCTTAAAGTATGCACGGTTAAGAGGCGATAAAGTGTGAAAAAACACGCATATGTCACTTGCTAAGCAAGCACAATCATCCAAAATGAACTGCCTCCTAAACTCAAAGACCCCGGTACTCCCACTGTCTCATGTCAAATTAGGAATCAAAGAATAGACAATGCACTCCTCAATCTAGGAGCAAGCGTTAACCTGCTGCCATACTCTATCTATAAACAACTAAGGTTGGGTGAACTTAAACCTACTCGAGTTGCACTACAACTGGAAGATAGGTTGGTGAAATATCCTAGAGGAATACTGGAGGATGACCTTGTGCAAATTGACTTGTTTGTCTTCCTGATTGATTTTGTGATCTTAGACACTGAACCTGTGTCCAATCCATGTGCACAAATCCTGGTGATTTTTGGACGTCCATTCCTCAACACAATCGATGCCACTATAAAAATAAGAAGTGGTATAATGACCATCGTATTCGGGAAAATGACTTTAAATGTCAAAATCTTTTCAAATCCCCGACCTGAAGAATACGAGAATGAAGAGGAAGTGAACCTCATCGAGACGGTCATTGAAGATGAAGTTGAGTTAGTCAATTATAAAGATCCTTTGGAGGTTGTTGTGTCACAATTTGATGTTGTCTACCAACCAAAAAACTCCACTCTATTGGACGCTGACTTAAATCAGACTTACCTCATGATGGAGACAAAAGAGGAGGATAAAGCTGAATGCATGTGGGTAACACCATATGAACCATTGCCTCCTAAAACAAAATTAGTTATGCCCTCAATCTTTCAGTTTCCTGATATAGAATTAAGGGAGCATCCTAAGGAGCTCAAATACGCTTTCCTAGGGACTAAGAAGATGTACCCTGTCATTATACCATCTACTTTGAATCTTGAGCAAGAGGGTAAACTAATTTAAATGCTGAAACAACATAAGGGAGCATTAGGATGGACTATTGCTGACCTCAAAGGCATAAGTCCGTCCGTTTGCACCCATAAAATATATTTGGAGGAAGACGCTAAACCATCACAACAAATGCAAAGGCGTCTGAATCCCAACATGCAAAAAGTGGTCAAAAAGAAAGTCTTAAAACTACTTGATGTTGGGATCATTTATCCTATCTCTGACAGCCCTTGGGTTAGCCCAACCCAAGTGGTGCCAAAAAAAGTGGGTATAACCATCATTCCAAATAAAGACGGCAAATTAGTACCGACACGTGTCCCCACCGGATGGAGGATGTGTATCGATTATAGAAAGTTAAACACTGTGACCCGAAAAGACCACTTTCCTTTGTCGTTCATGGACCAAATGCTAGAACGAGTGACGGGTCACAAGTACAACTGTTTTCTAGATGGATACAGTGGGTATAACCAAATTGAAATCGCTCCTGAAGATCAGGAGAAAACAACTTTTACGTGCCCGTTTGGTACTTTCGCTTACCGTCGCATGCCCTTCGGTTTATGCAATGCACCTGCTACTTTTTAGCGGTGCATGTTAAGCATCTTTGGTGATATGGTCGAATAAATACTCGCAGTCTTCATAGGCGATTTCTCTGTGTTTGGCCATAGTTTTGAAAATTGCTTAAAAAATCTTAAACGTGTGCTAGCACGATGCGAGGACAAACACCTAGTATTAAACTGGGAAAAGTGTCACTTTATGGTGACCAAGGGAATAGTCCTCGGCCATATAATCTCTGATAAAGGTATCCAAGTGGATAAGGTAAAAATTAACATAATCTTGAATCTACCTGTCCTCCGTACAGTTAAAGGCATTTGTTCTTTCTTGGGGCATGCGGGATTCTATCGTCGATTTATCAAAAATTTTAGTGCAATCTCCCGACCACTTTGTCAACTGCTTGTCAAAGACATACCATTTGAATGGTCAAAAAGCTGCCAAATATCGTTCGATGCACTAAAAGACCACCTTACCTCCGCACCAATAATACAGGCACCCGACTGGAGTTTGCCTTTCGAACTGATGTGCGATGCTAGTAACTACGCTATTCGCGCAGTTTTAGGACAGAGGAAGGATAATAAGCCATATGTTATCTATTATGCCAATCGAACGCTGAATGAAGCTCAAATAAATTACACAACTACTGAAAAGGAGCTATTGGCTATAGTATTCGCCTTAGATAAATTTAGATCTTATTTGATAGGGTCCCCAATTGTGTGTTTTACAGACCACTCGGCCCTCAAATATTTGCTATCCAAGAAAGACGCGAAACAAAGGCTTACCCGTTGGATATTCCTACTCCAAGAGTTTGATCTCTCAATCAAGGATAAGGAAGGAGTAGAGAATGTGGTCGCGGACCATTTATCTCGATTAACGTTTGTTGACAATACTGAACCGCTACCGATTAAGGATGAATTCCCAGATGAGCAACAGATGACTGTTTCCAATTTGCCTTGGTATGCAGATATAGTAAATTATCTAGTCACTGAAGAAACCCCCAGGTATTGGTCAAATCAAGATAAAAAATGATTCCTCTTATTCGCACGTCACTTCTTCTTTGATGACCCGTACCTTTTCAAATATTGCACTAATCAGGTCATCAAACGTTGTATTTCGAATGAGGATATAACTGTAATTTTAGCATCATGCCATTCAAAAGCCTGTGGTGGCCACTTTGCTTCGCAAAAGACCACACAAAAAGTCCTACATAGTGGTTTTTACTGGCCCACCGTATTTAAGGATGCCTATTCATTTTGCAAAACGTGCCAACGCTGTCAAAAGCTTGGTACAATTTCAAAAAGGAATTCTATGCCCTTAACTCCAATTATCACAATTGAAATATTCGACTGTTTGGGCATAGATTTCATGGGCCCTTTTCAAAATCAAACAACTGTGAATACATACTCCTAGCTGTGGAATATGTATCAAAATGGGTAGAAGCGATACCGACAAGAAGCAATGACCATAGAATAGCAATGTCCTTTCTAAAAGAATATATTCTATCGCGTTTCGGAACCCCGAGGGCGTTAATAAGTGACCAAGGCAAACACTTCTGCAATAGGCCTTTGGAGTCACTCCTCAAGAAATACGGGGTTAATCACAAAATCGCACTAGCTTACCACCCACAAACTAACGGGCAGGCAGAGTTGGCTAACCGAGAAATAAAGCATATTCTTGAAAAGATGGTTAGCTCCAACAAGAAAGACTGGCCATACAAACTGACTGATGCCCTATGGGCGTATCGTACCACGTACAAAACAAACCTATGAATGTCCCCATACAGGCTTGTGTACGAAAAAGCTTGCCACCGCCCTGTCAAGATTGAGCATAAAGCATATTGGGCGACTCGCTCATTAAACTTTGATATTAAAGAAGGAGGATAGCTAAGAAAACTCCAACTCGCAGAGCTAGAGGAAATCTGTAGAGATGCGTATGACTCTGTGAAGATGCATAAGGAAAGGTTGAAGGCTTGCCATGATCAAATGATTTTTTAGAAAACATTCGAGCCAGGGCAGAAAGTCTTGCTTTATGACTCTCGCCTTCACCGTTTTCTAGGTAAGCTCCGATCCCGGTGGACAAGTCCGTTTATCGTGAAATCTATTTTTCCACATGGAGCCGTTGAGCTCATAAATCCTAAGAACGATAAAAGTTTCAAGGTCAATGGCCAAAGGTTAAAGCCGTTCTTGGAGAACTTCCAAACCGAAGCTGAGCACATCCAACTGGAGCCCAACTATTCTTCCACCTAAAATACCAAACAGAGTCACATCCTGTTGTTGTAAACTTTTCATTTCTTGTATTTTGTTTTATTTCTGCTATTTTTGCTTTAATTCTTGGCAAAAACTAAAACCCTAAATTCTCAACAGAGGTCCAGTCGACTGATCAGGGAACCCAGTCAACTGCACTGGTTACTATTTGGATCAGTAGCTAAAATCTACAGTGGTTCAGTCGACTGATCAAGGGTCCAGTCGACTGTTTCCACTACTATTCACTTTCAGTGTCTCAATCCTACGAGATCCAGTCGACTGATCTTGGGTCTAGTCGACTGCTCCCCTGCTGGGCAGCCCTGTGTTGATAATACTAACTCATGCATCTCAATATTCACAAACAATCACAACTAACACCAATTTCAACATTTAAAACATAACTACGGACACTCAATTACAAGATTACAATACTACGAAACTAATCCACTGTTCTATTACAACATATTACATAACCCAATTCTTACACAAGTTTTAGGATTTAAAACAAAACATGTACAAATGTGATTCCCCGGCGTTCATCAACGGCCTCACTCCTCACGCTTCTTCGTGTCTTTCTTCTTACCTGCAATGGTGTACATCTCCACTGCTTAGCTATATGCTGAGTGCACAATTCTAAATGTATGCTTATATGATAGTTCATGGTTTAAGCATCTAAAACACATAGAAAATAGTCTCTAGGGTGAGTGGTACGCATTCATCCGGTCGATGCCGAAGGAGGCCCACCTCTCCCACGCATCTCGTACACTGGTTGGGCCTTCCTCCATACCAGGTACCGTGTACTAGTTGGACCTACCTCCAATCCAGACACAACCACAATTCCAATTCCATTACAATCACAAATCAAATCATAATCCTCAAGGTTCGAGGAGCTTACCCCGGATGAATTTGCACCAAACTCCCCTTTGACCCAAGTAGACACATAACATGCTCACATAAACAGTCATACGTGCTTTTCATATAATTTCACGTGCATAATTAACGGGCCTAATTAATACATGAATTTCGCCCGGATCCAAGGATATCAAAGTTGATGTTCAAAACATGAAAATCCATATATTTCATAGATCTAGAATTCATACCTCGTGCGATCTCTCTGAAACTTTGAAGGATCGTCTAGGAGGCTAATTAATCGTCGGATTTCAAATTTAGGACGATTCCTACAAATTTTATTGGGTTTTCCCCAAAAGTCTAGAATTAAGATTTTTACAAAAATTGGCCAAACACGACCTAAGTAGTATCAAAACGTAGCTCTTACCTCCACGAGTTCAAATCTAAAATCTGGAGAAAATCTGACGGACGAACGGTCGTCGATCGGCGTCGCAAAGTCCGTTGGCTCAATCTCCCTTCTCTCTCCTCTCTCTAGATATTTTTGGAAGTTTGGATGAGAATGAAATCTCATCCACTTCTATATATAGACAAACTTTCTGGGAATTACGTTCACCTCCCCGCAAGTTTCTCAAAACTTCTCGTTAGCTCTCGAAACTTTGCACACGATCATTTTATAACTTTACGAGTGAAAACTATAAATTTCAAAAGTTTCCGACTAAGTTTTGTTTGGGTCAAAAAAATAACGTCCGAAAACTAAGTTATGTGAAATCTCTACACAACCTACCTTTTTATTTAACGTGTCACTCACGTTCTCACCACAGTTCTCAAACTGATATAGCAATGTCGAGATTACCAGAAATTATACTACACAGGTATAATTCACTATTCATGAAATACCAGATATATCAAATAACATTTAAATCATATAAATGTCATTTAATCGTGCCAATGTAATATGAACTGCAATGTTCCCGTGTCCTCACTGACACCTTACCGTTGACTCACAGTCAACCTCATTGCCATCCAATTATCAAATAACATTGATAACTCACAAAAGTCAATATGCATGATAAAATAATGATTTTCTAGAACGGGTGTGACAACTCTCCCCTCCAAAAAGGAAGTTTGTCCCCAAACTTAAACCATCTTCTCATGTCGCCAAGACTTCACACAAGTACTTCCAACATTTGCCACATACACAATCCACTTCACTGAGATGCCACAATCTGATGAGGAAAATAAATCCTCAGGCTCTTAAGGAAAATAAATCCTCAGAGTCCCCGCCTCAATCTGATAGAAGATTCAAACAGAATCCTAGAATTACCCTGAAGCATCTCGATAAATAAGAACATCGATACCTGAGTAGAACATACTCCGTAGTCAAACCTGACATTCAATCCCATTGCGATGTCACAACGTCAACTCTCATATATCTTCATTTTACTCGTCACATTTCATATTCGAAACTCAAAAGTTTCATCACATTACTCAAACCCAATACAGTCATTCATCTCTCATTCACCTATCTTGCTTTTCGACTAAAAGTCATTGACAACACGTCTTAGCTGGTGCACAATCATACACAATTCTTCATCTCGAAGTGAACCAAAGTTAAGCACTAACATATACGTATACCTCGTCGATAAGTCAACGCTTCAATCAACTGTTTCGCACTATAATTCGATCCCTCATCCCGTTAACCACAGAATACTTGTAGAACGATAATGTGTCTTTCTAACGACTTCCTATTTCTTATCGAGTTACACTCTTTCTTCCCCATAACGCCATATCATAATAACATCAGTGCGATAATAGCACTTAGTCGGTGATGCGTCGCACTAATATCCTCTCTATTTTTCATAATACTTATCATTTCGTTTCAATTTAACCAATCCCGTACTATACTTTCAATCACACGTGCCTCATCAGATACCATTCAGATTTTGAGCTTACATAACGTCCCAAATCACCCACAATGAGGTCAAATATATTCATCATTTAGCTCTTCAAAGTCTGCACCCGAACTACTGCCGATTGAAAGAGAAGATCACACCTAACAGTTTTGATTTAGAACTTTCATCAAAGTCAAACACATTTCTTTCATGTTGTTCTTTTAAAACAAATTGATTTAAAATTACGCCTCACACTTCATCTCCTTCTTAACACAATTACTCCCAATATCCATCGTAACGAATAGCATTGTTAATCAAAATTTGACTTAGCCAATCATGCACGTAACACAAAGTGTAGCATAACATATCCTCTTGTTCAGAACATACCCTGTTTCTGTCCCAAACCGTTGATCATTTACAATCCATCATGTTCACCTAGTGTACTCACACTCTGCGCCAATCACTTTTCTTTCAAAGACCTCAACCGCAATGTAGTCCATTCTCATATCAGTCTAGGTAGATTCACTACCATTTATGTAGTTTACAACTCTATACGTCTCTGGTGTTTCACTTTCACCTCTGCACAAGTCCATATCGATTATACTTCAATATTTCCTTTCCCACCGAGTTCCTGACAACCGTTCACACTAAGCGTATATTTTTCGTATAACATCTCAAAGCACCATACCTTATTCCGACATTCAATGTTTCATAACCGTAGTTGAATCTGACTCAATTTCCCATTTAACTTTCTAGTCCTTTATTTATGCTATCCGGGTCTTGTAGACACCCCAATTTTGACCAAACGTCGAATTAAGGGGAGTGTTACCTCTATGATCCGATGATGACGATGTCCGAACTAACCTAGGACTTCCACAGGTGATTCAAACTCTTCCGAAAGCTCTTTCAATTTAAAAATAAAAGAAAAAGGAGAGAAATTCAGCATGAACCCCGAAAAACAAAGTCAACAGTTGACCCAGTGAAAAGTCAACGGGTCAAAAGGGAGTCAATCATAAAATTTTTGAATTTCAAGATGAAAAGTCCCGGTAATTGTTCATTGGGTCTCCCTTATGCTAGAAATGATTTTTAAGAATTTTTAAATGAAAGGAATCATGGTGAAATCGAAAGGCTTTTAAGGAGAATTGTGCAGAAAATCGATATTTTGCCTTCGGAGGGAGAGTTGACTTTTTTTCCTTAAGGATTTTGATTTTTTAGATATTTTTATTGAATCCAAATGGGGGGTATTTCCTTAATTACATTTAATGTCTTAAGTAAATACATAAATTAAACGACATTTACTTAAATGACATGAAATGAAATTAAGGTGCTGAATAGTGCTGAATTGCAGTGCAACGGCCCGCAGTGAGTGCTGCGTTTTTGTGAAAGTTTGTCCGAAATTAGGTCAAGCTTATACCTTCAAGTGGCGGCGAAAATTAGGGTTTTGGCTGTGAAATTTCCAAAATGCCCCCCTAAAGATTGCCTATAAATAGAAGATGTATATCCCTTGTTTGAGAGGTAGAACATTAGAATGTTAGGGGAGAACATTAGAATGTTGGGAGTCCTTTATTGATTCTCACCCAAAATCAAGAGAGTATTAGGGAGGTTTGTTGGAAGAAAGAGCAAAGGAGGAGCTTAATCACCATTTGGAAGGCCTTAAAGCAACCAAGAAGTTGAGGATCATTACAGGTAAAACTCTAAACTAATTAGTTCAATGGTTGAAGCTTAATAAAATTTTGAAGAAAAGCCTTGGTCATTTTCTTTTGATTATGTTTATCTCCTTGGATTTATAAGACTTCCAATGTCTTACTTAAATCCATGTGTTTAGAGGCCTTCAATGTCCTTATAAACTCATGATTCATGAGGGGATTGAGGTTTTATTTTTAGTATGTTGAGTTAATGAGTCCAAACTTCATCCATAGTTTGAGATCATTACTTTGAGGTTTTATGAAGTCCTTCATACTTCATTGAAACCCATGAGTTCAAGTGTTATTAGTCTCCAATGACCATCAAATGGTAGGAGAAGTAGTCTAGTTTAAGTCCGCCTCCATGGCTTAAGCTAATCTTTTTCATAGGTTTGAGGAGTTCTTCATACTTCATTTAAAACCTACATGTATGTGTGTCTTTAGTCTCCAATGACCATCAAATGGTAGGAGAAATAGTTTGGATCTAATCTAATCCCTATGGTTTAGGTTCATATGTCTCAAGATTTTATGAAGGTCATTCATACTTCAATGAAATCTCCAAATATCGATGTCTTTAGTCTTCAATGACCATCAAATGGTAGAAGAAATGGTTTGGTTTTAAGTCCAACTCATTGGTTTGATAGTTGGGGTTAACAAACAAAAGTTGAACTTGATAAATGAAAACAGTGAGTTCACAAACTGTTTTTGATCAAAGATTTTTAGTTTGAAATCTAACCGTTGAAATCAAGTGAAACCAACGGGAAAGTGTCAATAACACATTAATCTACCACTGTAATTTTTGTTTTAAGGTGGTTTTATGTTTAGAGGGGTTTGATCATGAGTTTTGTGAGTCAACTACAATCTGCCCAGAGTTTCAGAATAGTTTCAGAACAGTAAAACGTTTTTGAAATTAGTAAATCAGAGCTTTAATAAAGTATTTGTGACCCAAAATAATTTTTCCTAAGCAGATTAATGTGTTAGGAAACCACCCTAAAAAGAACAAAGCAATTCTGATCTTTTTACTTTTTTTAAAAAATCAAACAAAATCTCTGGACAGAGAGTTGTGAAGTGCTGAGTGATGTTTAGTGTTTGCCCAATTCCCGGAGATCTAACCGTTCAAACCTTGATTTTCTTTTTGGGTTAGAAACTAGACTCACAGAGGCATATTGAGCCCAAAAATCATCAAGATCAAACCACGAGAGCCATGCCTTTTATTTCTTTAAATTTCGGGTCTGCTCTCTGTAATTTATAAAAAAACTGCTACTATTTTTTGTCCAATCTTATTTATTTCAACTCAAATGGTTCCCTAATGTCTTGGGACCCAAATCATGTTTTGAATAACGATAATTTAGCTTAAATCCAGAGGCTAAGTGATCCAAATTAGTGAATAAATCCATGTTTTATTCTTGTTCACATTCATTCATTCATGTACATTAATGCTTATGATTAGAACTAGCTATTGAATAAAGTTGGATTTCATGCTTATTAGATTTAAGCTAGAGGATCATGATTGATTGTTTTGATATCATATTATTATATGAACCATGTGGACTAATCTTTGTTTTGTAGCGCATTTGAGGTACAATTTCTCATCCCCTCTCTAGTTTATTGCATTTTTGATTTTATTGATTTTTTTGACTTAATGCGCGATACCTTAGAATTAGGAATTGTTTTACTTGTATATATGGATTAGAGACCCTTTTTCTTAGGTTTTACCTATTCGCATGCATTTGCACGTTTAAATATTCACGGCCGGATCCCGGGTAAGTTTCCTAGTTCCTTATTCGCATATCATCTTGCTTGCTATTTGAACTATATGGCTTTTGAATGATATTTTGTCATTTGCAATCTTATACCCTTTGGACATGCTTTTGTAATGTATATGTAATACCTATGTATTATTTGAGGGCACATTTAAATTAATAATTCGATTAGAAGGATGTTGAGTAGAGGCCTATCGCAAGA
Organism: Hydrangea macrophylla; assembly: GCA_033977485.1. Taxonomy (NCBI): domain Eukaryota; kingdom Viridiplantae; phylum Streptophyta; class Magnoliopsida; order Cornales; family Hydrangeaceae; genus Hydrangea; species Hydrangea macrophylla. Next base: position 129,862,039 of record CM066989.1, on the reverse strand, counting down.
TAGGATGAGAGAGGGTGTTTTAGTCCGGCGGGCTCCTTCCTCTCTCATTCCATAATCCCCGGACCTAGTTAATCTCTGGTTTCTAAAAAGATCAGTTTGCTTTAAAGATGGTTTCTTAATTTTTCCTTTTAAAAATTAAGTGGCGACTCATTTGTTTTGAAATTGATTTTGAGAAAGCATTTTAAAAGAAAAGTTGTGGGTAAGTCAACATGCGATATCCACAGGTCTCCAATCCATTATTCCTGAATAACCTATTGCTCACAGCATTAATACAATCCCCACATACAATCTGAGGATAAGTCGGTAATTAAATTCTCCCACAAAGTATTATAGCCTCACTGTGTTCAATAAATTCCATATCGACTTCCAATTTACATACCTTTCACGACAATATGCCAAGGTAAAATTCTCACTCCAATCACCAATGCTAACTGATTCCTAACTGTCACCCTTTCTTCACACTTTATGGATCTCATCAAGTTCTTGATTGATCAAAGCCTCAAATCATTCATTACCTCAGGTTGCCCCAATACTTACATCGATGTCGAGCTCCCTTTGGAACGATACTCACGACCACTCCTTTAAAGTCATAACTTCCAATTAGCCAAATTTAGGTACACGACATTTCACCAACTCCGTTAGAATTCCTAAATTCAGAATCTGCCCACATAAAACTCATTCGTTTGACAACCACCGTTATGTCCCAAGCACTTAACATACCATATTCTCCCACGATACCCGTCTTCCAAGGTCTACTTGATACCTAATCACAAGTATTTAAAACAAATTTCTTACTCAACGAAAGTTTTATTTAAAACCATTTTAAACACTTTAAAATTTTCTTAGGGTAAAATTTGACATTCTCAAAACTCTCCAACCTTGTTGGAATCTAGAACACTGAGATCGTATTGCATTGTATCCACCATTGTCCTCCAACCATTTTACATTTCTACTATCATATTCGATAATGTACTCAACATAATACCATGTCTTCCTCCCATTCTTACTGGTTCTGTTCACTTATTCATTAAAACTTCATCTTTCCAATTTATATTTCCTCCTCTCAATCTATATTGACTTATCCAAAGTCTAGTACACAAAGTCTAAGCATGTCTTCCAATGTCTGAATCGTTCGTTCTGACTGTCCGTCGATCTGAGGATGAAAGGTAGTACTGAAACTCAGTTTAGTACCTGTGGCTTTCTATAGCCTTCCCAAAACTTTGATGTAAAACTACTACCACGATCCAATATAATCCCTGTTGGAACTCCGTGTAGTCCTACAACCCATTTCACATACAATTCCGCCAACCTTGAAGGTTTAGTCGTATTGATCGGTAGATAATGCGCTGATTTTGTCCATTTATCAACCACAACCCAAATCTTATCATTCTGATTAAACGATCGTGGAAATCCCGACACAGAATCCATCGTTATCCCATCCCACTTCACTCTGACACTGGTAATGGTTGTAATAGCCCCGCTGGTACTTGTCTCTCTGCCTTCACTTGCTAACATGCTGAACACTCAGACACAACTTGGCAACTTCTCGCTTCATACTTCTCCACCAAAAGTTTTCTTACAAATTCCGGTACATCTTGTTACTCCCCGAATGAATTGAATATTTAATACAGTGAGCCTTCTGTAAGAGTCACTCCTGGATTAGCTTTACCCTTACCGTAGTCAACTGTATCATCTTAGGTCTTAACAGCTTTCTTTCCCCCAACTTCGATCCCACAAATCAGCGATTGACACTTATGCCCATACAACGCTTCATACTGTGCCATTTTCGATACTTGACTGAAACCCATTACTTCTACTAACTGTAGTCTCAAACTGTCAAAGCGTACTCTATCATTTCCATTTTTAATCCTTCATCCTAGGGTAATCCTTAAATACCACTTCCCACTAATACAATCAATCAGGTAGCTTTCCTTACTAACCTTTATACTACATCTGAATCCACCATGGTACCACGAATATTCGAAACCAGGTTCAGTTGAGAGATTCCTCAACAACCACAATACTCATAACTCATTCGAGATATTTCTCGATTTCCAATACATACCACAAGATAGGTTGAGAGATTCCTCAACCGCCCAATACATACCGTAAGATAGGTTGAGAGATTCCTCAACCATCCAATCATCTCAATGCCGTACAATAAGTTGAAAAATTCTTCAACTACCTGACATACACCGTATATACCGTAAGATACATCATAAGATAACCTCGTACGATTGTACCGTAGATTAACACTGTAAGATAAGGTGAGAGATTCCTCACCGACCTCATACGCTAGCAATACATATTGCTGGACTATCTTTCTATCACAAACCCCAAATGTTCATCCTTATTCTCTTACGTCACAATGATTAACCAATGTCTGAAACAGAACTCTCATCAATCAATCTCAATCCCAAAACATCACTACGAATAATTTTCTTCATTTTTTATGTGGACTATGCAGAAATCTCCTCTGATGTTCACTATTCAAACTCCGCTCTCGGTTAGATCCCTCAAAGGACACTCGTCACTATAGTTGAAAACATTCACCGATTCAATCAAAACCATTTTCTTTTCGCTTAGAAATTTCACTGTTCATCAATATTAAAATATCATCTTTCCCTCTTGCCACAACACGCGGTCTATTATAACTTATGATAACGTTATCTCATCATACAACTCCACATCCGTATGATTTAACCGATTCACGAATGCATAAATACTATGCATGTATGATAATAACATAATCATGTATGTATAACAACATACCATATGCATCAAACATCTCTACAATGTATGGATGCAATCTAGAACATGTGACAATTCACTCAACATTCCACTCGTCATCGAACGTTCCCAAAGTTTTTGTTACCTATTGCTCTGATACCACTAAATGTCACGACCCATCCCACTACGCGTGGAAATAAGACACGTGGCACGCCACCAAGGCTCATCCAATTATCCTTTAACGATACGCAGCGGAAAGAACTTTAAAACAACCTTGAGTATTTTAAAACTTTAGGAAACATTACCCTTTGAGTTGAAATTCCATTGAAATCAGAGTTATAAAAAGATTTTGCCCAATTAGAAAGTGTTCACAAAAATCCATTTGAAAATACAGAGGTCCAATCGACTGATCACTCCCACAGTCGACTGTGTTATGCAGAACCAAAATTTAACATTTTTAAAAATGAGTCCAGTCGACTGTCCCGTCGACTGTAATAGGGTCCAGTCGACTGTGCCTGGCAGAAACTAAAACCCTAAATTCTCAACAGAGGTCCAGTCAACTGATCAGGGAACCTAGTCGACTGCACTGGTTACTATTTGGATCAGTAGCTAAAATCTACAGTGGTTCAGTCGACTGATCAAGGGTCCAGTCAACTGTTTCCACTACTATTCACTTTCAGTGTCTCAATCCTACGAGATCCAGTCGACTGATCCTGGGTCCAGTCGACTGCTCCCCTGCTGGGCAGCCCTGTGTTGATAATACTAACTCATGCTTCTCAATATTCACAAACAATCACAACTAACACCAATTTCAACATTTAAAACATAACTACGGACGTTCAATTACAAGATTACAATACTACGAAACTAATCCACTGTTCTTTTACAACATACTACATAACCCAATTCTTACACAAGTTTTAGGATTTAAAACAAAACATGTACAAATGCGATTCCCCGGCGTTCATCAACGGCCTCACTCCTCACGCTTCTTCTTGTCTTTCTTCTTACCTGCAATGGAGTACATCTTCACTGCTTAGCTATATGCTGAGTGCACAATTCTAAATGTATGCTTATATGATAGTTCATGGTTTAAGCATCTAAAACACATAGAAAATAGTCTTTAGGGTGAGTGGTACGCATTCATCCGGTCGATGCCGTAGGAGGCCCACCTCTCCCACGCATCTCGTACACTGGTTGGGCCTTCCTCCATACCAGGTACCGTGTACTGGTTGGGCCCACTTCCAATCCAGACACAACCACAATTCCAATTCCATTACAATCACAAATCAAATCATAATCCTCAAGGTTCGAGGAGCTTACTCCGGATGAATTTGCACCAAATTCCCCTTTGACCCAAGTAGACACATAACATGCTTACATAAACAGTTATACGTGCTTTTCATATAATTTTACGTGCATAATTAACGGGCCTAATTAATACATGAATTTCGCCCGGATCCAAGGATATCAAAGTTGATGTTCAAAACATGAAAATCCATATATTTCATAGATTTAGAATTCATACCTCGTGCGATCTCTCTGAAACTTTGAAGGATCGTCTAGGGGGCTAATTAATCGTCAGATTTCAAATTTGGGACGATTCCTACAAGTTTTACTTGGTTTTTCCAAAAGTCTAGAATTAAGATTTTTACAAAAATTGGCCAAACACGGTCTAAGTAGTATCAAAACATAGCTCTTACCTCCACGAGTTCAAATCTAAAATCTGGAGAAAATCTAACGGACGAACGGTCGTCGATCGGCATCGCAAAGCCCGTTGGCTCAATCTCCCTTCTCTCTCCTCTCTCTAGATATTTTTGGAAGTTTGGATGAGAATGAAATCTCATCCACTTCTATATATAGACAAACTTTCTGGGAATTACGTTTACCTCCCCGTAAGTTTCTCAAAACTTCTCATTAGCTCTCGAAACTTTGCACACGATCATTTTATAACTTTACTAGTGAAAACTATAAATTTCAAAAGTTTCCGACTAAGTTTCGTTTGGGTCAAAAATATAACGTCCGAAAACTAAGTTATGTGAAATCTCTACACAACCTACCTTTTTATTTAACGTGTCACTCACGTTCTCACCACAGTTCTCAAACTGATATAGCAATATCGAGATTACCAGAAATTATACTACACAGGTATAATTCACTATTCACGAAATACCAGATATATCAAATAACATTTAAATCATATAAATGTCATTTAATCGTGCCGATGCAATATGAACTGCCATGTTCCCGTGTCCTCACTGACACCTTACCGTTGACTCACAATCAACCTCATTGCCATCCAATTATCAAATAACATTGATAACTCACAAAAGTCAATGATTTTCTGGAACGGGTGTGACAGACTAAGATAAGGATCATGCCCTACATGAACTTCTTGATTTGTGTTAGTTGGATTTATGATTTACTATGCTTAATTCCTTGACATTGAAAATCTTAAAATAGCATGGTAGGCGCATAATCATCGTGGTCATTTTCATAATCGCCAAGTCAGTATATCATTCATGGCATTGGCTTGGGAGTATGTATTTGTTAGAATTCCCACGATTGGGGAATATCTTTTGAATCCCTGTTTGGGGTAGTGATTGATGAAATTCTGGAAGCGGGTGTGAGGTGAGGAAGGATTGTGATCCTTAAAACATTCAAAAATGCAAGGTCATATTCGGTTAGCTATCAGAGATCTTGTATGCTACACTCACATTGGAGTGGCTCGCATCCGGTGTTGAGAGTGAGTGGTTATGGAACTTGGTATTGGAAAGTTGCATGGTTTAGCCTTACGGCTAATTGCATTGCCATGGCGGCAAATCATTGCACCGCATGTCTTATTATGATTTAGAAGTAGTAGTACATTCTTCAATGCTATCTACTGAGCCGTTGCGCTTAATGAATCTATAAAACCACTTTGTTTCAGGTGAGGTCGACAAGGGCAAGGCCCACGAATACTCGACTCGGATATCTCTTTTGAAGACGTCCCATAGGGAGTCTTGTCTTGAAAACAACTTCTTTATACATAGTTGGATTAAGAGAATTGTAACAGATGCAATTGTATGCCTAGACATGATTCGATTACTAAGCTTACATATTCTTCCTTATTCTTTTGTTTATCCAAATTTGAGAACATGTATATTGTTTAATGATACTATGGAGTTGTGATTTGGCACATGTTTAGCCTTGCTTGAGTGACTTATTTGTTTTGGGCGATGTAACTTGAACTTGTAGCTATATATCGTTTGATTCATTGTTGAATGTATTTATGAGTCTAATTTGAAGTGTTTCCCATAAGCAGGGGCGGACCCAGGATTTTTGGTCAGGGGGGCCTAAATTATACGGGGGTTCGGGGGCAGCGCCCCCGAGGCGAATTTTTTTAGGTCTACTTATACACAATTATGTGTAAAATTGTAAAATTAGTTTAACACCCCTAGTTTGGGGTAAATCGTGTAATTTTAGGGGGCCTATTTCTAAAACCTGTAATATATTACATACAAATCTAGAATTTTCAAAAGTCCACGGGGGCTTGTGTCTAAATCTGTAAAATATTGTATGTAAATCAAGAATTTTATAAGTCCAGGGGGGGCCTATGTTCATTTTAGGAGGGCCTATTTGTAAAATCTGTAAAATATTACATATAATTTCATAATTTTCAAAAGTCCAGGGGGGGCCTGTGCCAGCCCTGGGCACTATGTCGGTCCTCCACTGCCCATAAGTTCCATGAGATTTGATTTGGACTTGGGATGATTTTAAACTTGCAAACTAGAGTTTTAGTAGCAAAATTTGCTTCTACAGAAAGTTCGATTGAGCAAACAGAAAGTTCGATTGAACAAAAACTTAGCAGAACTTCCCTCTACAGAAGTTGGATTGAGCACATTCCTAGCATGTATTGTCAAATGACTCTATTTATTGTTTTTGACTCAGAAAATATCTTCAAAAACTAATTTGGTTTATACTTTAGCCTATGGTTATCATTTTTATAGGAAAAATGCTACTTTCAATTTCCTAAGGGCCGATTGGTCGTATTCTTTTCAAAACCTCTACATTGATAAACTTTCAAAACAAATTTTATTATTTGTTCCTTTTAACCCTTTGGGGTTTCTTTATTCTTCTTTACATAATCATTACAAACCGACCCATGTATATTGACCCTATTTGACCCGTTTGGTTCTCAAGGGTCAATTCTTGACTTATTGACTGTTCGATTCCATGTAGGATTTTCCCTATGCTTCACCTCATTGGATTGGTCCACGTAGGTCTGTTCCTTGCTCTTCTTGGTTTTGTTTGACTCGTTGACCTTGCCCACGTAGCTTGGGATTCAAGGCGTTACAATTTTAGACCCAATTAATATTAATTGTGGAGCCAACTCTTGACTCACCTCTTATTATCTTTAGACCCATATTATAAGACCCACAGGCCATTATAACTTCCAAAATATACAAGGGCTACGCTCTATAAAATGGAAGAAAATTCTTCTTCATGAACCAACACTAACTCTCCTCTTATTTAGAGCTAGCAAGGAAAAGAAAATAGAAGGGAAAAAGCCGAGTTGCACAATTAATATACACGAAAATCAAATTTGAAATTTTGTGATAGTTTCGTGCTTTTTTGCACTTTTCACCTAGGCCCCGGGCCAGGCCATTTGCACCTAAATTTGCCTTGCAACCAACATGAAGTGTCAGAGAGATATTTGCACCTTTTTTAGCCGAGTGTTGAGTATTCAACATGAGTGTTTCAACCTATCGATAAGAGTACGCGTATTCTATACACCTAGCATAGTGTCATTCGGAGCAGGTATACCAGTGATTCCTATTATCAAGGGGTTTATGTTGCATGGTCTAATCGTTTGGTCTAGTCCTTTGGTACGACCTTGTAGAAATTCCTAAGCACGAAAAAAAATAAAGAGGGGGGTAAACATATAGGTTGTCCAGGGCCGGTCCTGAGATAACAAAAATTATTCGAGGCCTCAAGCGAATTGTCAAAGGCAATAAAAAATGAGGCCATCATACTAAGTTTCATAGAAATTATGAAGAAATTAGGAAAAACAAAAAAAATGAGGGTCTAAAGCAGCCGCTTGGGCAAAGGGCCGGCGGACCTGAGCTTGCCTGGGGTTGTTTGGTAGATGCTGCAATATGAAAAGCAGTATTGCTTTCGTCGTCCTTCCAATTTAACATCTCTTCTCTTCTGGTTCGCCAAAGCCATCCACACTGCGGGACTTTCAAAGCTCCCAACTTTCTGTTTCTCACAGCAACATGTACTACACTCTCACACTTAATATTGAGATCCTCAATAGACTCGCGACAGTTACACAAAAACTCAGCCAAGATATCAACATTTTCCATTTCAACTGCACAATGCAGAGGAGTAGCCCTGTCCTTGCCTCTGACACGGATAAGCTCGCTGTCAATTGAAATTTGCCGCTTCACAGTCTCGGTGTGCCCATTCAGAGTAGCCCAATGGATAGCGCTAAACACGTCAGGATTAAGCTTTTTACCAAATGATGGCTTCAAAGCTCAAATTTCCATTGCAAAGTGTGTGTGTCCTGAAGATGCAGCTGTGTATAAAGGTGTCTCAACAAAGGGGATATCATCTCTCTGCTCCAAAAGATGTGGGTTTTCATGTGTTAACAGATACAAAGCATTGATATCTCCAACTTGAGCAGCCTCAATTTATGTGCTTGTCTAAGCCTTCCAGCCATTTTCTTTTATAGTTTAAATATATAGCGCAAATATCAATGAAATTCTACAATTAATTTAATGTATATATATTGCAGTGACGAGGACTTCTTTTGGGATAAACTAATGAAAGTCTGAGGAAATAACGTACTGGTCATGAAAAAGAATAATAGGAAAACTATTTGGTACGTCCAAGTACTGTTTTTGACACACATGCGTTCCTTTTTTTATATTTGTTTCATGAAAAAGAAATATTTATTTTGGGTTGTTTTGAACGAGAACAATTGTTTCTTATTACCAGAACAATGGAACAAAACTTCTAAATGATCAAAGTTGTTTCTAATTATTCCAAGATAATTATTTTTCACTCAAAACCACTAAATTATAGGTACGTCCAAACCAATAATACGGAACATACAAATCTCCAGAATAATATATAGATTAAAGCCATTAGTTATTTTCATTCAATTTAGGGGAGCAATGCATGAGTTGCTTCCTTTCCTTCGTATTAAGATGAAAAATAAATAATTAATAGATATATATACCTATATATAGACACACACACTCACACTCACACTTACATACATATATTTATATATGGGATTTGCTAACCTACAGTATAGCCTATAGGAGGTTTTTAGCAATGAAAAATAGGCTTTTGTCGCTAAAAGTTGGAAACTTTAGCCACAAATATTTCGTCCCTAAAGAGGCTATATTGTATGCTGCTAACCTACAACCAATGTTGTAGGTTAGCAGCCCCCTATATATATACATATATATATATATATATTCTGATAAGTAGTGTACAGCGTGTAATGTACCTGTAGACTATGTATGGTTCATGATCAGTACTTAGAAAGAAAAGATAATATAAAGGAAGACATTTTTTCTTTGTTTGGTTACGAAGGCTATGTTTGATTCATGTATTTGGTGAGGAAAAATAACAGAAAATATCGAGGAAAATATTTTTCTTTGTTTGTTTACTATAGAAATAGTGCAGAAAAGAGGAAGGAAACAAAAAAATATGCACATATAGTGACAAATAAATTGGAAGAAATTAAAAGCAGTTGTTCAGGCATTCCTCACTTTTTCTTATGTCGGAATTATATTTTGAAAATTTTGAAATTGTAATGAAGGAAAACACATGGAAAAATACAAAAAAACTAAACGACAATTGGCGATACAATTGCATGTCTTTATATTATATTACAATAAATATTGTATAATGTCTTTATCATTATAAACAATGTCAAAATTTACTTCATTTTGGAAGATCAAGAAGCTAAACTTCGATTGGCTATATACAGCAATTGTATACTGTTCCCCACTTTTCTTTTCTTTTTTTCTTTTTTTTTTTTTCAAAAAATGGTGAATAAATAAAAGAAAAAGCCATACAGCATGTACAAAGAATTCGAGGGGCAAACCCCGAATAAACAAAAAACACAAAACCATTGGTTAAAGAAACCAAACATGGGATGGGAAACTATCTACACCAAAAGCAAAGAGGGAATCCCATCCCAATCATCCAGCTAGAACTTCACTCTAGAAAACCACCCAAAGGAAAGAAAGAAAAAACACCTTGGGTGAAGAAAACAAAAACAAAGCCTTGCCCAAGGGGCATTATCAACATCTGTAGCGGCCCTTGGGCCGACTAGCACTGAACTTCATATTCACTTCCCGCTTCCTTTGCCTACAAGATGTGGGACTAACAATGGCTACATCAATCTCAGCATACAAAAACCCAATACCATCATCAACATCAAAGAGATCCTCCTCCATATGGGTATCCAAGCTATCATGCTGATGCTCAATCTCAAGCGATCGACACGAGCTCACACGATTCATACGCATATGGGATTAACTCACTAAAGGAGTTACTAATTTTAATTTGTTGAGCATTAGATGAAGAAAAAACATGCAGCCTAGAAGATCTGGGTGCAATTAGCAATTCCATAGAAGCATTAGCCTTAGCCTTCCCCTTACCACCTACCTCAGTCCATAGACCATCACCATGAGAATTGTCTAGGGAGAGATTGCTGTCATTTAGATCATTCGGCGATTTCTTGATCGAAACCCATTGTTGGGAAAATTTTTGATTAACGGCCCTGGGATGGGCATATGTAGTCTGAGTCTTCTTATTACAGTTATGTCAAAAACACTTGCAAATAGTGTATCTAATAGGAGTCCACTGGTACTCAATTTGAATAGTAATCGGATCATAACCCTCGGCTTCCATATTTAGAGCTAGCAAGGAAAAGAAAATAGAGGGGAAAAAGCTGAGTTGCACAATTAATATACACGAAAATCAAATTTGAAATTTTGTGATAGTTTCGTGCTTTTTTGCGCTTTTCACCTAGGCCCCGGCCGGGGCATTTGCATCTAAATTTGCCTTGCGGCCAACATGAAGTGTCAGAGAGATATTTGCACCTTTTTTAGCCGAGTGTTGAGTATTCAATATGAGTGTTTCAACCTATCGAGAAGAGTACGTGTATTGTATGCACCTAGCATAGTGTCATTCGGAGCAGGTGTACCAGTGATTCCTATTATCAAGGGGTTTATGTTGCATGGTCTAATCGTTTGGTCTAGTCCTTTGGTACGACCTTGTAGAAATTCCTAAGTACGAAAAAAAAAATAAAGAGGGGGATAAACATTTAGGTTGTTCAGGGCCGGTAAAAACCCTTTATGCTATCTTCTAGACGGAGATAACAAAAATTATTCGAGGGATCAAGCGAACTTTCAAAGGGCATAAAAAATGAGGTCTCTATATTAAGTTTCATAGAAATTATGAAGAAATTAGGGAAAAAAAAAAGCCAAAAATGATACATTTCATAGAAATTAGAAGAAAATAGATATAGAAATTGGACAAAATTTTTTTTTTTTGAGGCCTAAAGCAACCGCTTGGGCAAAGGGCTGGCCCTGAGCTTGCCTGGGGTTGTTTGGTAGATGCTGCAATATGCAAAGCAGCATGTACTACACTCTCATGTCCTTCCAATTTAACATCTCTTTTCTTCTGGTTCGCCAAGCCATCCACACAAAACTTTCAAAGCTCCCAATTCAACTTTCTGTTTCTCACAGCAACATGTACTACACTCTCACACTTAATATTGAGATCCTCAATAGACTCGCTACAGTTACACAAAAACTCAGCCAAGAGATCAACATTTTCCATTTCAACCGCACAATGCAGAGGAGTAGCCCTGTCCTTGCCTCAGACACGGATAAGCTCGCTGTCAATTGAAATTTGCCGCTTCACCGTCTCGGAGTGCCCATTCAGAGTAGCCAAATGGATAGCGCTAAACACGTCCGGATTAAGCTTTTTACCAAATGATGGCTTCAAAGCTCAAAATTTCCATTGCAAATTGTGTGTGTCCTGAAGATGCAGCTGTGTGTAATGGTATCTCAAAAAAGGGGATATCATCTATCTGCTCCAAAAGATGTGGGTTTTCACTTTTCATGTAATAGCACGTACAAGGCATTGATATATCTCCAACTTGAGCGGCCTCAGTCCCTCTTTGTTCCATTTTATGTGCTTGTCAAAGCCTTCCAGCCATTTTCTTTTATAGTTTAAATATATAGCGTAAATATCAATGAAATCCTACAATTAGTTTAATGTATATTGCAGTGACAAGGACTTCTTTTGGGAAAAACTAATGAAAGTCCGAGGAAATTACTGGTCTATTATAAGCCAACAAAAAGAATAATAGGAAAACTATTTGGTACGTCCAAGTACTGTTTTTGACATACTTACGTCTCTTTTTTTTTTCCGGTAAATATTATTTATTTCATGAAAAAGAAACATTTGTTTTGCGTTGTTTTGAATGAGAACAATTGTTTCGATCTTATCACCGGAACAATGGAACAAAACTTTTAAATGGTCAAAGTTGTTTTTAATTATCCCAAGAATAAATATTTTTCACCCAAAATCACTAGAGGTACGTCCAAACCACTAGTACGCACCATACAAATCTCCAGAATATTAAGTGGATTATTTGACCAATTCTATTTTCTTGTAGACAAACACCAGGTTAAGAACATGTTAAAGCCTTTAGTTATTTTCATTCAGTTTAGGGGAGCGAGCGAAATGCCCGAGTTGCTTCCTTTTTCTTCGTATTAAGACGAATGAATAAATAGATTTAAGCCTATAATGCGTTATTCACCATCTCTAAATTATTTGTTATTAATTGATTGTGGTGAACGAGATATTTAAGAACAAAATATGAGATTCATATTTGATAAGCATAATATTATACATAATACTACTATAGAACAAGGGTAATTTTCTGGTTGTATTGAACCGTTCAAATTGACTTGATTGAGTTGTTGTATCGAATTAAATAGGAGTTGCTATGTATAAATATAATAATATCTTTTGGTGTTCAGATAATCACTTTAATTGAAGCTCCATGAACCTCTCTGGAAATTACAGAGAACCATCCATAAGATCATAAAATAAGAGTAATGCTAATATGAGCAGTTGTGCATATGCATAAACACTCAATGCACATAAGCACTCAATTCATTATAGGCAAGGAAAATGCTATTTCGTTACAAAAGACTTCACTTTTAGCAAGGAAATAAGACTGTCGTTGCCAAATGTGTATGTCTTTCAGTCATTTGGCAACAAAATACAATTTTCTTGCAAATGCTATACTTTTAGCAAGAAAATTTATCTTTCCTTGCCAAACTTCGTTATAAAAACTCATTTTTGTCGTAGTGTATATATAAGTCACTATACAAACTCTTAATCAAACCTATTAACGAGCTTTTTCACAAGCCTGCTCACAAGCCTTAATCGATCGTGCTCACGAGCTCTAATAAGCGAGCCGAGCTTAACTTTTATCGAGTCGAACTTCAAGCCCTTATTAAGCGGCTCGGCTCGTATGCAACCCCAAATGAAGTATAAGAATACATAGATAGGTAAATATATAATAATAGTAGAAGTCGAATTAAATGTTAGCTTGTTGAGGTACAACCACATTTAAGACCTTTCGTGAGCATGTGTCCAGTTATAAGTCCTATGAAGTCTCGGGAAATAAAAAAAATATTCATGAAGTGTGTTTTCACTCTCACTTATGTGAATATCCCTATTTTAGTGGTACATAATGCTGTCAAAATGATATTTACATCTGAATTGGTGGCCTTGTCCATGATTGGCTTAGCTCGTCCAGGAAACTTTCTTATCTGAAGATTAAAAAAAAAAACACTCTTGCAATTACAGCTGAAGATCCATACAAGCTTATAGGATCAGAAAGGGAGAAGCAACACCAAATTGATAGTAAAATACAACGGATAACTTTTGGGCCACATAAGAATCTCACATAAATAAAATACACAAATAACAATGTGTCTATCTCTGTCCTCTGTAGACCCCACCAGGAGAGAGATAGACAAATTGAGATTTATGTATCTTATTTTTGTAAGATTCTTATGTGCCCCAAGAGTTATCCAAATACAACAGCACTAAAATGACTTTACATTCATTCAGAATGATAAAAAAAAAATAGTTAAAAAGTAGCAACATACTTTGAGCATCTGGAAAAAGGAAAAAAAATAAATAATAACGAAAGACAATGAGATAATTTGTTGGATAATAATATAGAAATAGCCTTCAAAGAATCTATCGTAATGGAAACGCCATCAATTCCACCATTACATAAAACCAATAAGAAGGTGACTGGGATGAGGCGCGAAACGCTCTTTTGAGACGATACGTGCTCTCTACGGGTAATACCCGGTGTAGTAGCACGCCGTCTCTGAGATACAACAGCCCGGCCACCCTTGCCGTGAGCCCATCAAATCTGCACAACTTGATATGGCAACGCATTAGTGCCTTCTTTACCCAATGTATATATAAAAAATTACAAAAGAGATGTGTTCTAATAGAAGAGTGGTTGCATAGAGATGTCAACCTTGGATAAACATGATAAGAATACAGTAAAACCCAATCATGTAATAGCATATATTACTCCCATATGCACTAACCGATGGTAATAAAAGGCAACAAGTATGATTCCTTATAGACTCCATTAACCTTGTAAGAGTAACTGTGTCTTTACCATTCAAAACCCCTCATAACTTTACTAAAAGACATAACCGTTGGATACAAAACCGTGTACCAATAAAGTCCCTTTTTAACCTATGGACATTAGACCAAAACCTTTTTAAAAGTTAACACATACTTCTAACCAGCATGTATTTACAACCATAAATGTTAGGTGTATATAAATAAATATGGTTTTATTAAAATAATCCAACATAATTCTTGCAAAAATCCAAAAGCAAACTTTTTTATTTTTTTCTCATTTGTTCGAATCGACAACCCAGAACAGATTGTTGATAACCCAAAACTGTATGTTCACTCAACTTCACTCCATTTGATAAGCCAAAACACAACACAATCATACAGACTAATTAATTTACTAGAACACAGTAGTAAAGGTACCTAAAAAGCGCTTTAAAACATACTTAAAGAAATCATAACCACCCCCAAAAAAAAACATCAAGAAGAAGTTAATAGAATAAGTACGGTGAACTCAGGTAACAAGAATCAAATAACTTTGTAGCATGAATGAGTGCAAAAAGAGCAATTGAAAAGTCTGAAACCCTAGGATGTAGAACCTAGCTTGCCTCCTGTTGTAGTTGCCCCAAAAAATCCCAACAATCCTTAGGGTCTTGACTCTTGAGTCTCTTGACTGATTTTGTGAATTTTGTGAGCACAATATCCGTCCAGGTTGAACTTACACTCTTCACAAATTTTGTGTCACATGGAGGCTTGTCCCGAGTCATTCGAGTTACAGTGAGAGGATGAGGGTGACCTTTGATGTCTACTTTTTTCCCAAACAAAATGTTTGATACAACATTAAAACTACTAATGCACTCAAGATGAAGAGGATTGTCACACTCTGCACAGTAGTAGAACCAGCTCTTTGGGTCCACATCTTCTTCACAAGTATCACAGAGATATTCTTCAGACTAGTCTATGGACAGACAATAGCTTAGGGTTTGGGAATGTTCGTCACGTTGTCCATTCCGAACAGTGCGTGGCAACAAAGCACACTTGATGTGTAGGCTGAAACCGCAAGCGACGCATCCAAAGACTAAATCTTCTTCACAAGGTAAATTACAAGCATTACAAATAATATAATCGTACCACCTGCAAACAAGGGGGTGCTTGTGGGCTTCGTGTACGATAGTGCCCGAAATTGAGCTACACGTAAGGTCGAGGTCAAAGTCGCAGGAGGCACAACGGAAAGCAAAGCCATTGCAATTTTTTCGGCAGGCATTGCATGTGAAAATGTTGCTAAAATAGGGTGTTTTGTGGACGAGGGCGAGCGTGTGATCTGGGTGAAACGGGTGGTTCATGATCTCAGTGGGTAATTCGGAGCAACTTTTATGGATAAAGTATTTGCATTTGGTGCAGCTGTAAAAAGGATGATATTCCGAGATGGGTCGCGTGCACGCTTGGCATCTCATGAGATCACCATCCTTGTAAAAAGGATGATGTTTCGTAGTGCTGCTAATTACAGCTTGGTTAGAAAGTGTTAATGGATGTTCATGACTGAAATGCTTGATCTCCTCCTCCATGGCACCACTAGTCTGGTTCTGTTCCTGCAGAAGACTGATCTTCTTCTTGAAAACTTGAGTTACCAAATGAATGGATATGTCTTGTACTGGCAAGTGAGTTGCCTCCTGATATTCAATTAATTCTGTCTCAATTTTGTCATCCCTGAATGAAACCACATACAGGCCCAATTAAAATTAAAAATAAAAATAAACATAAAAAATGGACGAGAGATAAATTGACAGGAATAGCATTGGTTGGGAGAAATAAATAAATCTAACAAGTTCTAATTTAGGCAAAAAGCTAGGGTGATCAACGTAGTAGTACCTGGAGGATTGCTGCTGTGTTTTTGATTTTGCACAATTCACATGAGCTGAAAAACTGCAACCCTCACAACAATGATAAAGCAGGCGCTCAAATATCGTATGCACTGAGCAGATTTCGCATAAGGGATTGAGGTTGTGCATACTCCCATATGCACTAACCGATGGTAATAAAAGGCCACAAGTATGATTCCTTATAGACTCCATTAACCTTGTAAGACTAACTGTTTCTTTACCATTCAAAAGCCCTCATAACTTTAGTAAAAGACAAAACCGTTGGATACAAAACCGTGCACCAATAAAGGCCCTTTTTAACATATGGACATCAGACCAAAACCTTTTGATATTACACAGGATACATAAAAAGACTAAAAGTTAACACATATCTAACCACCATATATTTACAACCATTTATGTTAGGTGTATATAAATAAATATGGTTTTTTAAAAATAATTCAACATATATAATTCTTGCAAAAATCCCAAAGCAAACCTTTTTTTTTTTTTTTTTTTTTTCATTTGTTCGAATTATTGCATATTGACAACCCAGAACAGATTTTTGATAACCCAAAACTGTGTGTTCACTCAACTTCACTCCATTTGATAAGCCAAAACAGAACACAAACATACAGACTAATTAATTTACTGTAACACAATAGTAAAGGTACCTAAAAAGCGCTTTAAAACATACATAAAGAAATCATAACCACCCCCAAAAAAAAACATCAAGAGCAATGGAAAAGTCTGAAACCCTAGGATGTAGAACCTAGCTTGCCTCTAGTTGTAGTTGACCCAAAAAATCCCAACAATCCTTAGGGTCTTGACTCTCTAGACTGATTTTGGACCCTTGGATTATCAACCAAGAGTGTAAAGTTTCTCAATTGCCCGATATTATATACTAGTATTTTCGTTATGAATTTTCAGCACAATATCTGTCCAAGTTGAACTTACACTCTTCACAGTGAAAGCTGAAGTTAGTGCAGGGGTCACCACATTTGTCACATGGAGGCTTGTCCCGAGTCATTTGAGTTACAGTGAGAGGATGAGGGTGACCTTTGATATCTACTTTGTTCCCAAACAATATGTTTGATACAACATTAAAACTACTAATGCACTCAGGATGAAGAGGATCGTCACAATCTTCACAGAAGTAGAACCAGCTCTTTGGGTCCACATCTTTTTCACAAGTATCACAGAGATATTCTTCAGACTCGTTTATGGACAGACAATAGCTTAGGGTTAGGGGATGTTCGTCACGTCGTCCATTCCGAACAGTGCGTGGCAACAAAGCACACTTGATGTGTAGGTTGAAACCGCAAGAGACGCATCCAAAGACTAAACCATCTACACAAAGTACATTACAGGCATTACAAAGAATAAAATCGTACCACCTGCAAACAAGGGGGTGCTTGTGGGCTTCGTGTACGATAGTGCCCGAAATTGAGCTGCACGTAAGGTCGAGGACAAAGTCGCAGGAAGCACAACGGAAAGCAAAGCCATTGCAATTTTTTCGGCAGGCATTGCATGTGAAAATGTTGCTAAAATAGGGTGGTTTGTGGACGAGGGCGAGCGTGTGCTCTGGGTGAAACGGGTGGTTCATGATCTCAGTGGGTAATTCTGAGCAACTTTTATGGATTAAGTATTTGCATTTGGTGCAGCTGTAAAAAGGATGATATTCCAAGATGGGTCGCGTGCACGCTAGGCATCTCATGAGATTACCATCCTTATTTGAGGAGGAGGAGGAGGAGGAGGAAGTAGTGCTGCTAATTACAGCTTGGTCAGAAAGTGTTAATGGATGTTCATGACTGAAATGCTTGATCTCCTCCTCCATGGCACCACTAGTCTGGTTCTCTTCCTGCAGAAGACTGATCTTCTTCTTGAAAAATTGAGTTACCAAATGAATGGATATGTCTTGTACTGGCAAGTGAGTTGCCTCCTGATATTCAATTAATTCTGTCTCAATTTTGTCATCCCTGAATGAAACCACATACAGGCCCAATTAGTATTGAAATAAAAATAAAAATAAAAAATGGACGAGACAGTTAAATTGACAGGAATAGCATTGGGAGAAATAAATAAATCTAACAAGTTTTAATTTAGGCAAAAAGCTAGGGTGGTAAACGTAGTACCTGGAGGATTGCTGCTGTGTTTTTGATTTTGCACAATTCACATGAGCTGAAAAACTGCAACCCTCACAACAATGATAAAGCAGGCGCTCAGATCTGGTATTCCCTGAGCAGATTTCGCATATTTTGCATAAGGGATTGAAGCTGTATTTACGAGTTACTGGAAAGTAACATATCAGGGTGAGAGGGTGAATGTGAGCATTGTGTTTGATAGTGTTGGGGAGTAATGTGGCGCAATCCTGATGAACCCATAACTGGCATTCGGTGCACATATAAAAGAAACCTTTGTCATTGTGGGTGGTTCCACAAGCATCACAAGTGAACAAGGCTTGCTTGGTCCACAGGGTGAACCGGTGTTTGTGGCCTCCGAAAGCTATGGTAGGCTGTAACAAAGCAGCCAAAGCACATGGAAAGTCAAGATGGAACCAACACCTAGAGCAATGGTATCCGAAGCCCTGATTGTCCCGGTCACAGGAAATACATTTGAACCCACGCCCTAATTGTTCCGGCCACAGGAATTGGAGGAGGCCATCACAAAATTTGCCATGAGGGTGTACAATCGTCAGAGGTGTCTCAGCACATGATTTGTGAAGGAAGAAATCACACCCTTTGCAGCAATAATAATACAAGTAGTATTTGTGATGAGGACCACCTCGTGTGATTGGTTGCTCACACACTTTGCAGAAGCTGCAGCAGTACCATACATCATTGTTATTATGCTCTTCTTGATCATCCACCACTAGTCGATGCTCATGGACTATTGACTTTAGTTTTCTCCATTCTTCATATTCCATCGCCCATTCTTCAATACCTTCCATCTCTCTCTCTCTCTCTCTCTCTCTCTAACAATCTCGGTTGCCTTCCAACTTCTAGGTGGAAGGATGTGGATTCGATTTGTGTGTCTGTGGTGACGTACGTTTTGTGTGTGTATAGTGAAGGATCATCTAAGACCAAAAATAAGATAAGAAAAAAAAATACTCCCTCCGTCATATTTTATGTGTTCATCTTTCTTTTTTAAGAAATTTCAAAATTGTTGTCCACTTTTTAAAATTAATATGCAGATTTTATGTTGTTTCTCAAACTACCCTTCCTTGCAATCAACCCCAAAACAAAACAAAAAAAGAATGTGTACTGATTATGGACAATTATGAAAAATAAGTGTAAATTTTTTTTATCCCGTTAAATAATTGGATTCCCCAAAATGAATATATAAAATAGAACAAAGGGAGTAAAAAACTTGATTGTGCGGAGAAGTACCGGGTTAGAACTGAAGAAGTCCCATTTGGATTAAAAAAAATGCCCTAAAACTGGTTTTTTTAAATAAAATGCGAGACATCATTTTGTTTCCAATCATTCCAAAAACAGTATTGTTACACCCACTCTGAAAAGCACATTAAAATATACAATTTTGTTTTGAAATATTGGACCTTATGTTGAAAAAATTGTATACACAAAAATGAGTGTAGATTTTTTAACACAAGGTCCAACTTTTTAAAGTAAAATTGTGTAATATTTTAATATGAGCTGGAGCCAACCTGTTTTTATTGGTTTTATCTACAACCAACTTGATGCACAACCACTTTTCAAATACTACAAATCAAATAATATATTGAACTCTCGTACAATCTCTCTCTTCAATTATTTCCCTTCAAACTAGGGGGGAATACGGTAGTGGAGCGGGGGGCAGTTTTGCTCCACGTGAAGCACAACAAAGGAGAGTCGTTGGATGAGAAGAGGAGTTCATCAATAAGTGACAAGTGTCTAAGTGGGTTTGGAAAGTTTCAAACATTGCTTATCTACTAAGAGCAACTCCAAGGGTAGTCATCAAATTTGGGTATCCAAAATACCATTTGGTTACTTGAATAGTGTTTTACATACGAAATAAATCTCATGTACTCCAACCATAGTACCCAAAACTAGTCTCCATTTTATTATTTAATATATTTTGGTATCTCAACCATACATACACTAAAAATATTATTTTATTCATAAACCAATGGCTAGGATCATCCCACCAAATATGCAACCCCTCACTTTCTCTCTCCAAAGGCTATAACTTTGGAGACTCAAACCATGAGTTTGCATAATGGATCCCCTTTTGGATCCCCATTGGAGTGCAATTTTTGGGATGAGGGGATCCATTTTGGCATCTTTTGGTTTTGGATACCCATTTGGATCCCCCATTGGAGTTGCTCTAACGCCTAAATCAATTGCCGAAAAAAAAAGGGTAAATTACATTGACCTCCTTGAGGTAAATGACAATTACAATAACCTCCTCACTAGTTTGGAAAATAACACTCATCTCCCCTCTACCTACAGTTTGTGTGTAAGATTACCAATTTACTTCTTATCTCTTTCTATATCTATATATATATATATATGTGTGTGTGTGTGTGTGTGTGTGTGCGCGCGTGTGTGTCCCTGCGTGCGCATGCATTAAGTAAAATTATATACACATTAGCAAATTTTACATATTTAGATTTATAGTATTTAGCCCTAACTTTATAAACATTTGCAGTTCGAAAAAAAATAAATTAATAAATAAAAGAGTAATGCTATGCTTCCCAAAACATTTTCATGAGCTACATTTACGAGCTCATGAACATTTGCAGTTCGAAAAACATTTTATAAGGCACATTTCCCAAAAAATAAATTAATAACTTTATAAACATTTGCAGTTCGAAAAACATTTTTAGTATAAAAGCACTTTATAAGGCACATTTACGAGCTACAACCAATCATTATTCAAATGTGTTCATGAGCTGATCGTCTATATTTGAGCTTGGTTTGTTTATTATACGAGTCTATAATTTAGGCTTCAGCTTGACTTTGTTATTAAACGAGCCGAACCTAGTCTTTATCGAACATGTTTGCTAGCTGCTTATATGGATCATAACAACTTGATCTAAATTTATTTTATTTTATGCCATGAAACAGAGTTAATTTTCAAATTGTACTTTTTTTGGAAGATCATCAAGCTAAACTTTTATTGGTTGTACATACCAATTATTTGTTGCTCTTGTTGATTAGACTGATATATCACAACTAATTTCTTTATATAATCAAATTAAATTTGGTGCAAGTATTGGATATTTGTGCCCTTTTAGCTTTGTTGTTTAGTGTAACGACCCTGGTACTGAGTGCTGTAGGGGGAGTTCGTCCCATATCGCCTGGGGAAGGAAGGGTAATGTGCTATATATGGAGGGCCATAGTGGAATCTAGTAAGACGCATTTTGGGCAGGCTTGTGGGCCTGTGCCAGGAAAAATCCGTGCGGGTTGAGCCCAAAGCGGACAATATCTTACTGGGGGAGACTTGGGTCGTGACATTTAGAATTTGTCATCATCACTATGATCTTAAAGTTTCTTTTCCCAAAATTATTTGTCTTAACATTGTGACGCCCCGCAAAAATAAGCGTATTTCCATTGAAAAATTAAATAAATCACACTTGATTCTTTAAAATAAAAATACAAAATTTCTTTAAAACTCCCAGCAGGTCCATCTTCTCCACGGATCTCCTATATCATCCTTAACCTTATCTCCCTTCTAGGCTTCGGTTACCGGCACTGCCTGCATCTAAAAACCATACCGGGAAGTATACAATATGACATGAATAATAAAGGCTCAAAAGGATAATGACAATCAAATACATAGAACGACATCAAATCAATTGACCAGTCTCACAACCCAACTGCTCACACTAGCCAAACGCTCATACCAATAGCATCATACCAGGTTCCTCTTGATCACATAGCAAGAGACACCTCACCTCACCTCACCCGTCTCCAGTACGTCGGTCCCTGAGGCCTGTTGGACTGTTGGTAGGTGCTCCTTGCTCATGACCCTTTAGTCCCATAGCACTTAGCAATAAACACATACTCATTGATTCCAAATGAAAACACAACATAACTGCAAAAAGAGTACAAGTAGAGATAACAAAGAAATACTCCGGAGAATTTAGAAAGCATATTGTACACAACCCGGTACCTATAAATGATGTTGAGCAACTCCCAATCACTTCTCTTCTTCTTCTTCTTCTTCTTCTTCTTCTTCTTCTAACTCCAGGTGTATGTATATCTATAATTGTGTATATATATAAATCTCTCTCTATGTGACTCTCTCAAGCTCTCTATGCTAGAAGTGTAGAATGTGTGTGTTTAAGAGAGTATTTGAGTGTATAAATAGCCAAGCTTCCACTTGGAGACAATGGCCTAACATGGCCGGCCCAAAGGGTGGGCAAAAGGGGCAACCGTCCCGGGCCACCAAAGTTTGCAAAAATTTGAGGGCCTCCATAAAATTTTTATAATTACATTTTTACGTTGAGATTTTTAGTATTTTTTACTTTTAGGTCTCCCCCAATGACCAATTTACTATTATCAATTACAAATATATTGATATACATGTATATAAAACTCAAAAGCGAAGGCCCTATAATTTTGAAAATTACACTTTTAGTGTAAGAATTTTTGAGTTTTAGAAATAGGCCCATCTAGAATTTTGAAATATACCATATAATGTTTAAGTTTCACAAATAGACTCATATTATAATTAGACCCCAAAAAAATCGCCAATTACGTATCAATAAACCCTTAAAAAAAATTGCCAATTATGTATAAGTAGACCTCAAAAAAATCGCCTCGGAGGCACTGCCCCGAACCCCCGTATAAGGGCCTCCCTTTAATAGTTTGTCCCGGGCCTCCAAATACTCGGGACCGGCCCTGTGGCCTAACAATCCACTTATTAACCACTAACTTCTAATTAATGGGTAGTTTATAAGGAATATTCAAGATGATGTAAACATACACTAATGCACCTATAACTCCACTTATATTAGTGTATAAATAACAAAACATAATGGCCTAACAATCCACTAACTTCTAATTAATTGGTAGTTTATAATGAATATGCAAGATGATGTAAACATACACTAATGCACATATAACTCCACTAATATTAGTGTATAAATAACCAAACATAATGGCCTAACAATCCACTAACTTCTAATTAATTGGTAGTTTATAAGGAATATGCAAGATGATGTAAACATACACTAATGTACCTATAACTCCACTAATATTTAGTGTATTAATAACCAAACATGATGGCTTAACAATCTAATTATTAACCATTAACTTCTAATTAATTGGTAGTTTATAAGGAATATGCAAGATGATGTAAACATACACTAATGCACCTATAACTCCACTAATATTATAAATAACCAAACATAATGGCCTAACAATCTAATTATTAACCACCAACTTCTAATTAATTGGTAGTTTAAAATGAATATGCAAGATGATGTAAACATACACTAATGCACCTATAACTCCACTAATATTAGTGTATAAATAACCAAGCATAATGGCCTAACAACCCACTAACTTCTAATTAATTGGTAGTTTATAAGGAATATGCAAGATGATGTAAACATACACTAATGCACATATAACTCCACTAATATTATAAATAACCAAACATAATGGCCTAACAATCTAATTATTAAAAGAGAAAATATTAGATTTAATTTCTGATACACTAAAACTGCTACTGTAATCCTCGTTTTCTGCCCAAACGGTGCAGAATCTGAGAAAATTGCATTAGACGAAAAGTGTGCAGAATCGAGTTTTGCTTGGGACAACGCGGGCAGAACCTTAAATTTCCTTCGTTTTCCTAACAAAAATCTGAAAACAAAATTCTGCTACTGTTAACATTAAAAGAGAAAATATTAGATTTAATTTTAAATATGACTCGAAAAATCTTAATTTCCAACACGAATACCAAATCATTTAATCTCACGCAACTTTTCCCAAAAAATATATTTTTAGTTCATGACTTATAAAATTGAAAAAAATGACCAAAATACCCCTGTGACCAATTTTCGCTAAAATCGCACACGAAGTCTAAATCGTCAATTTAAACATGAAAACACGGGTTACTACAAACATGGCCATATAACCCTTGCCTCCCAACAATAGTTATGTGCAAATCAACAGTTAATTAATTACACTTCTAAAATCATCAGTTGAAAGCAACGATTGCTTTTCATTTGAGATAAGTAGTGCTATAGTTCCCAAATTTGAAAGGATAGAAAAAATAGGAAAATGCCATTTTCAATTAGATTAATAGCAAACCTAGAAGAAACAAGACAACAAAAGTACTCTTGTGCCATCGAGGCACAAAAATACCAGAGTCAGTACTCAGGCATTGAAATAACGTCTAACGCTATATAATAGCTACAAAGTAAAAAAAAAAAAAAAACAGAGGCACGTGTAGCATAAAAGAGTAGGGGTGAATATGGAGGACAGAAAAAATCACTCCTATGGAGGCGGTGAACGAGTGTTCTTCCATCACTACAATTCCTGCGGCGATGGAGGTGGTGGTGGTATTAGAACTAATTCGATTGGTGTCACCTTGCCAAACACCGCCAGGAGGGCTGACCATGACTTGATAAGTGGCGGTGGCAATTAGTACTGTGACCACTAGTACAACATTGCGCGTTTCTTACTGACAAGTCCATTTGTAGAAAACCATAAAATCAAGGAAAGTGGTCGATTAATTCGTCCGGAGATTCCAAAAAATTAGGAAGAGTTTTGGCATTAGGAAGTGATGAACCTCTTAGAGCATTGGCACGGCGTAGAATGTCGAAGGCCTCTATGTTGTCCTCCTCCCATGGAAGTCCCATGACAAGGTCAAGAACAGTCAAACTCTCCAAATTCTTCTCGTTTTGTTTACCTTGTGAATTAACAACCTTAGAACCTGCGAAAACAGTTTTGGTTATGAATGCAAAAGTTTGAATGTATGTTCCTGATTGCAACCATAAGATTGGAGATATAAATTGGGATTAATACTCTAACATGTGGTATTAGAGCTTCCATTTTGCCTAACTATGACTGGAATACTAGGGTCGGATGCAGGTATGTATCTAAGTATTGAATATCTAAATTTCGTGAATCCAAGGGCACCAGTCGGGAAAAAAAAGAAGGTAAATTATCTTAAATTTAAGGTAGAATTGTTTTTTTTTTTTATGTAAAAATATATATCTTAGGGCTCGTATGGTAACGTTTCCTGTTTTGAGTTTTCAGTTTTTTAAAAACGAAAACTAGTTTTGGCTTTTTTTTTTATGAAAAAAAAAAAACTTGTTTTATAACATTGTTGATTTAAAAAAAAAACAAAAACAAAAAACAAAAATCAAAACAGGAAACTCAAAACTAGGGGTGGCAATCGGGTCATAATCGTGCCGGTTCATTATCGTGTCGGGTCATAATCGTGTCATTCTTAACGTGTCATAATCGTGTTGGGTTATAAACGTACCGGGTCATACACGCGTCACCCGTTTAACCCGTCTAACCCGTGTAGGGGTGTCCATGTCATCAGTTCGGTTCGGTTCGGTTCGAATTTTTATTTTTTGTATTTTCGCTTTTTTTTCCCTCGATTTTTCGCCTTTTGGTCGATTTTGCCAATTTGGGCGGTCGGATCGATTTTTTAATTGTAGGTAATTTTAGGAAAATCAACTAGTTAGCTCGTTCGGTTATTCGAAAAAAGCTTACAGCCCTACTAATAACACAAACAAGTCTTCACATCAAATGCATCAATTATTAACACGTATTACGTATCATCTTAAATACCAAAATACTATAAATATAACAATATCCAACTATTATAAATTTAACATCCAAGCATATCCAAACAAAATGAATAAGAAGAAATGCTATTTTTACTAGCTGTATAAAAAAATTTCTTCACTATTTTTACTAACTGTATAAAGAAATACTATTTTTAATTATTATTTTTTATTACATCGGTGATTAATTATTATGTATAGATTTACTTGTTTGGTAAGTTGGTAACTACTTTTTTTTTTTTTTTTTAGCAAAAAAAAAAAAAAAACAATTTTAGTTTTTTTTTAAAATAAATATTTTTTAATTCTTATTTATATTATTTGTATTTTGTACTTCCAGATTATTAAAATTTATTTTTAGACAAAAAAAAAATGCCCCAACTGCACTTAAATACTTAATCAGTTAATCGGGTTTGACGGGTTGACCCTCTTCAACCCGTTTATTAATCGTGTCAAACGAGTTGACTCGTTTAAGACCGTGCCCTTATACGGGTCACCCAAACCCGTTTATTTTCGTGTCGGGTCGAAAATTGCCACCCCTACTCAAAACGACTTTTTGGTGTTTTCATTTTTTACCCAAAATTTGAAAACGTTTTTTAAAAACAACAACGTTATCAAACGTGTTTTCAATTTCGTTTTCTAAAAAACAAAAACAAAAACAAAAATAGAAAACAGAAAACGACAACGTTACCAAACGAGCCCTTAACATGTGAAATTCGTTCATTCCAAGAGAACTTCGCTGCAAAATGAATAACTATATACTTACTTCAATACTATGTTAGTGAAGGCATGCTCAGGTTCAACTTTAGGCTTTTCCTTGCCTGGGCGAAGCTCCTTCAAACAGGTCCATTTCTAGGTGCACTTTTCTTTCGATCTTTTTATATAAAACTCCAAGCCCAATAAAATCAAGCATCAATAATTTTATTAGGCATGAAAGTAGGGTCCATTTCAGACCCAATTAATATTAACTGTAGGCTCTACAGTTATTATTATTATTAATTTTTTTTTTTGAGCAAAAAAAAAAATATATTAATTGTAGAGCCAACTCTTGACACACTTCTTATTATCTTTAGACCCATATTATCAGACCCACTAGGCCATTATAACTTCCAAAATACAAGGGCTACGCTCTATAAATGGAAGAAAATTCTTCTTCATGAACCAACACTAACTCTCCTCTTAGTTTCCATATTTAGAGCAAGCAAGGAAAAGAAAATAGAAGGAAAAAAGCCCAATTGAACAATTAATATACATGAAAATCAAATTTGAAATTTTGTGATAGTTTCATGCTTGATTATGTCTTTGCTATATTATTTTAAGGTATTTTGTGAAGCATTGTAGAGACGACTAACTAATTGCCAATTGAGCTAATGACTCAAAATGTACATGTGTAACATTTTAGCAATTTAAGTGTACATGTTTCTTGTTTAGTTCTTTATATTTGCTTAACTATATATTTAGTTTACCAGTTCTCTTAAAGTGTGCCTTAATTTGCTTAGGCTCGTGCTTTTTTGCGCTTTTCACCTAGGCCCCGGGCCGGGACATTTGCACCTAAATTTTCCTTGCGGCCAACATCAAGTGACGGAGAGATATTTGCACCTTTTTTAGCGGAGTGTTAAGTATTCAATATGAGTGTTTCAACCTATCAAGAAGAGTACGTGTATTGGAAGTACCTAACATAGTGTTATTCGGAGCAGGTGTACCGGTGATTCCTATTATCAAGGGGTTTAGGTTGCATGGTCTAATCGTTTGGTCTAATTGTTTGATGGATGCTGCAATATGCAAAGCAGTATTGCCTTGCTCGTCCTTCCAATTTAACATCTCTTCTCTTCTGGTTCGCCAAAGACAACCACACAGGAGTTTCAAAGCTCCCAACTTTCTGTTTCTCACAGCAACATGTACTACACTCTCACACTTAATATTGAGATCCTCAATAGACTCGCGACAGGTACACAAAAACTCAGCCAAGAGACCGCACAATGCAGAGTAGTAGCTAGCCCTTTCCTTGCCTCGGACATGGATAAGCTCGCTGTCAATTGAACTTAGCCGCTTCACCATCTCGGTGTGCCCATTCAGAGTAGCCAAATGGATAGCGCTAAACCCGTCTGGATTAAGCTTTTTATCAAATGATGGCTTCAAGCTCAAAATTTCCATTGCAAAAAGGGAGAAGCAACACCAAATTGATAGCAAATTAAATACAACGGATAACTCTTGGGCCACATAAGAATCTCACATAAATAAGATACATAAATTACAATGTGTCTATCTGGATCCTCTGCAGAACCCACAGACACTGTGGATCCCACAGTATCAATGGACCCCACCAGGAGAGAGATAGACACATTGTGATTTATGCATCTTGTTTTTGTGAGATTCTTATGTGCCCCAAGAGTTATCCAAATACACAGCACTGAAGTGGCCTTACAATCATTCAGAATGATTAAAAAAAAAAAGGTTAAAAAGTAGCAACATACTTTGAGCATATGGAGAAAGGGGAAAAATAAATAATAACGAAAGACAATAAGATAATTTGTTGGAGAACATTATAGAAATAGCTTTCAAAGAATCCACCGTAATAGAAACGCCGTTAATTCCACCATTACATAGAACCAACAAAAAGGTGACTGGGATGAGGCGCGAAACGCTCTTTTGAGACGATACGCGCTCTGTACGGGTAATACCCGGTGCAGTAGAAAATAGCACGCCGTCTCCGGGATGCAATAGTCCGGCCACCCTTGCCGTGAGCCTATCAAATCTGCACAACTTGATATGGCAAGAAATTTACGCACTAATGCCTTCTTTATCCAATGTATACATAAAAATTTACAAAAGAGATATGTATTCTAATAGAAGAGTAGTTGCACCGAGTTGTCAACCTTGGATAAACATGATAAGAATACTGTAAAATCCAATCATGTAATACTATATATTACTCCCATGTGCACTAACCGATGGTAATAAAAGGCCACAAGTATGATTCCTTATACACTCCATTAACCTTGTAAGACTAACTGTTTCTTTACCATTCAAAAGCCCTCATAATTTTAGTAAAAGACAAAACCGTTGGATATGTCAAAACAAAACACGCATCAAATAACTTTGTATAAGCCAAAACTGTGGGTAATTCACTCAACTTCACTCCATTTGATAAGCCAAAACAAAACACAAACATACAAACTAATTTACTAGAACACAATAGTAAAGGTACCTAAAAAGCGCTTTAAAACATACATAAAGAAATCATAACCACCCCCAAAAAAACGTCAAGAAGAAGTTAATAGAATAAGTAGGATGAAGTCAGGGAATACGCATCAAATAACTTTGTAGCATGAATGAGTGCAAAAAGAGCAATTGATAAGTCTGAAACCCTAGGATGTAGAACGTAGCTTGCCTCTTGTTGTAGTTGCCCCAAAAAATCCCAACAATCCTTAGGGTCTTGAGTCTCTTGACTGATTTTGTACCTTGGATTATCAACCAAGAGTGTAAAGTTTCTCAATTGCCCGATATTATATACTAGTATTTTCATTATGAATTTTCAGCACAATGTCTGTCCAAGTTGAACTTACACTCTTCACAGTGAAAGCTGAAGTCAGTGCAGGGGTCACCACATTTGTCACATGGAGGCTTGTCCCGAGTCATTCGAGTTACAGTGAGAGGATGAGGGTGACCTTTGATGTCTACTTTGTTCCCAAACAATATGTTTGATTCACCATTAATACTACTAATGCACTCAGGATGAAGAGGATCATCACACTCTGCACAGTAGTAGAACCAGCTCTTTGGGTCCACATCTTTTTCACAAGTATCACAGAGATATTCTTCAGACTCGTTTATGGACAGACAATAGCTTAGGGTTAGGGGATGTTCGTCACGTTGTCCATTCCGAACAGTGCGTGGCAACAAAGCACACTTGATGTGTAGGCTGAAACCGCAAGCGACGCATCCAAAGACTAAAAAACTTTGTGCAGCACAAGGTAAATTACAGGCATTACAAATAATAAAATCGAAATGGTACCACCTGCAAACAAGGGGGTGCTTGTGGGCTTCGTGTATGATAGTGCCCGAAATGGAGCTACACGTAAGGTCGAGGTCAAAGTCGCAGGAGGCACAATGGAAAGCAAAGCCATTGCATTCTTTTTGGCAGGCATCGCACGTGAAAAAGTTGCTAAAATTGGGTCTTTTGTGGACGAGGGCGAGCGTGTGATCTGGGTGAAACGGGTGGTTCATGATCTCAGTGGGTAATTCGGAGCAACTTTTATGGATAAAGTATTTGCATTTGGTGCAGCTGTAAAAAGGATGATGTTCCGAGATGGGTCGCGTGCACGCTTGGCATCTCATGAGATCACCATCCTTGTAAAAAGGATGATGTTTCATAGTGCTGCTAATTACAGCTTGGTTAGAAAGTGTTAATGGATGTTCATGGCTGAAATGCTTGATCTCCTCCTCCATGGCACCGCTGGTCTGGTTCTCTTCCTGCAGAAGACTAATCTTCTTCTTGAAAAATTGAGTTACCAAATGAATGGATATGTCTTGTACTGGCAAGTGAGTTGCCTCCTGATATTCAATTAATTCTGTCTCAATTTTGTCATCCCTGATTAATGAAACCACATACAGGCCCAATTAAAATAAAAATAAAAATAAAAATAAAAATAAAAATAAAAAATGGACGAGAGTTAAATTGACAGGAATAGCATTGGGAGAAATAAATAAATCTCACAAGTTTTAATTTAGGCAAAAAGCTAGGGTGGTCAACGTAGTACCTGGAGGATTGCTGCTGTGTTTTTGATGTTGCACAATTCACATGAGCTAAAAACCTGCAACCCTCACAACAATAATAAAGCAGGCGCTCAGATCTGGTATTCCCTGAGCAGATTTCGCATAAGCGATTGAAGAAGCTGTATTCACCGGGTGGAAAGTGACATTTCAGGGTGAGAGGGTGAATGTGAGCATTGTGTTTGATAGTGTTGGGGAGTAATGTGGCGCAATCCTGATGAACCCATAACTGGCATTCGGTGCACATATAAAAGAAACCTTTGTCATGGTGGGTGGTTCCACAAGCATCACAAGTGGACAAGGCTTGCTTGGTCCATAGGGTGAACCGGTGTTTGTGGCCTCCGAAAGCTATGGTAGGCTGTAACAAAGCAGCCAAAGCACATGGAGAGTCAAGATGGAACCAACACCTAAAGCAATGGTATCCGAAGCCCTGATTGTCCCGGTCACAGGAAAAACATTTGAACCCAAGCCCTAATTGTCTCGGCCACAGGAATTCGAGGAGGCCATCACAAAATATGTCATGAGGGTGTACAATCGTCAGAGGTAGCTCAGCACATGATTTGTGAAGGAAGAAATCACACCCTTTGCAGCAATAATAATACAAGTAGTATTTGTGATGAGGACCACCTCCTGAGATTGGTTGGTCACACACTTTGCACAAGCTGCAGCAGCACCATACATCATTGTTATGATGCTCTACTTGATCATCCACCACTAGTCGATGCTCATGGACTATTGACAGTTTTCTCCATTCTTCATATTCCATCTCCCATTCTTCAATATCTTTCATCTCTCTCTCTCTAACAATCTCGGTTGCCTTCCAACTTCCAAGTGGAAGGTTGTGGTTTCGATTTGTGTGTCTGTGGTGATGTACGTTTTGTGTGTGTGTGTAGTGTAGGATCATCTAAGACCAAAAATAAGATAAGAAAAAAATACTCCCCCGGTCACATTTCATGTGTCCATCTTTTTTTTTTTGAGATATCTCAAAATTATTGTTCACTTTTCAAATTTGTATGCAAATTTACATAATTTTCCAAACTATATACCCTTCCTTGCAATCAATCAAAACAAAACAAAAGAAAGAACTTTAAGAAAGTGTAATAATTATAGACAATTGTGGAAAGTAGGTGTAGATTCTTTTTATCGCCTTTAATAATTGGATTCCCCAAGATGGACACTTAAAATAGAACGGAGGGAGTAAAAGAACTCGATTGTGCGGGGAAGTACGGGGTTAGAACATAAGAAGTCCCATTTGGATTTAAAAAAATGCCCTAAAACTGGTTTTTTTAAATAAAAAGCGAGACACCATTTTGTTTCCAATCATTCCAAAAAGAGTACTGCTACACACTCTGAAGAGCACATTAAAATATACAATTTTGTTTAAAAATGTTAGACCTTATGCTGAAAAGATTGCACACACAAAAGTGAGTGCAGGTTTTTTAACAAAAGGTCCAACTTTTTAAAGTAAAGTTGTGCATTTTAATGTGCTTTTCAGGAGAAATTTTTGGGTACCTCCAAGGTACCACGTAGCATGTCACTTGGTACCCCGTATCCAATAGATGCAGGCCACACGAACAATGAAACTCACCATCAAAAATTTAAATGACCCAATAATCTTGTGTGGCACAATCTAATTGAGTGTAAGACACCACATAGACACTACCTTCAAAGTATACAAAAACTTCTCACTTTTCAGAGTGTGTGTAACATTATTGTTCCAAAAAAAAAGGTCATTTTCTGCAATAAATTCCAGAATAATTGACAACAGTTATTTACCCCAACTTTATGAGCTGGAGCCAACCTGTTTTATTGGTTTTATCTACAACCAACTTGATGCACTACTTTTCAAATACAACAAATCAAATAATTGAACTCTCGTACAATTTTTCAACCTCCTTTTTATAAATTTGAGGCCCAAAACTTCAACATACTGTTCAAGACTGCAAAAGTAAGAGAGAATAACTTTTTCTTTGTTATCACGACACACTATGAGACAAGACAGATGACTAAAGTCCTGAGGTTGCTCCGTAAATCGTGCGACTAGTTGAATTAAGAAAATTAGTATGTGGGGCTACTTTTGTCTTATGGTCTGTTTGCTGTATGTAAAATAAATGATAATGACTAGAGAAGTCTAGAATTAAAAGAAAGAACAAAAAAAAAAGTGTATGAAATTAAAATTTCTTTTATGTGTCTCTTTTTAGAAATATAATATCTACTCCTAAATAAAAATATTTATAAAATATATAATTATGATGTCACGGTTTGATTCCGATTCACCCGACGGTTGAACCGCTAACCCGTGAGCCGGCTTTTTTTCCGGTTCGATGAACGGTCTGGTTATGAAAACATTGCGTACAATCTCTCACTCTTGAATTATTTGCCTTCAAACAATGGCTATGAATTCCATACAACCAGACAGTGGACCTTAGCCCAGTTGGTCTATTACTACCTCTCAAGTGGGAGGTGGAGGGTTCGATTCCCCTCGTGGGGAATTGGGCGGGGATTTATTCCCCTTCAACCGTCTATGGGAGGAAGTCCCATTGAAGTGGGCCCATAGCCCCCCTGGCTGTTTGCAATGTGTGTGTGGCGCCTGCGGGTGCTTTGACCGTCAGCAAAAAAAAAAAAGAATTCCATACAACCAAGTGGTTTGTTTGTATGGTAAAAGCTTGGTAAGGAATGTTTGTACATTTATTAAGAAATATTTGTGTATTTGTTAAGAGTACCTCTCAAAACCAAAAAGAACTTTGATTTTGAGAGATACAAATTTTCAAAAAGAATTTTGATTTTGAGAGATACAAGTTTTTCGTATCAAAGAACAAACATCTCTTATAAAATGTACAAACATTGCTTATCAAAACTATTTGCTTGTACCATAGTATGGAAGTCTTAGCCTCAAACAATAGCTAAGTAAAGCTAGAAAAAGATCGTTTCGATGTGATAAAAAAATTGTATCCATTGGATGATATTTTTTTTGGAGTAATGCTAGGTACATCTAAAGTAGAATTCTAAGCATTAATGAATCCTAAGCATTCCCCTATTCAGCCACCAAATGATTCTTTCCAAAAAAACTCCATTAGTCTTTTTAGGTAAGTCCAGACCTATCAATGAGTTGGATTAGATTGGTGATGCCTTCATCTCCAGTTGGATTGGATTGAAGTGGAATCATCTTAAATTGATTGAATCAGGCCATTGAAAGCTTCTTTTATCTTCTTGGACCTTCCTCTTGTAAGTGGCCCACTTGGAACATGCAATGAGTCTTGAAAATGTTGTAATCGTGCTTGCTGATTCTCATCACAATTCCTGCCACATACATAAATGTAATTAGGAAATATATTCAACCCTTTCTTCTTCAATTTTTTTTGCCCAATTAACAAGATCAGCCCAATTTGTCTTCATCTCCCTTTGGACCAAGCTTGGATTAATCATTTTAGAATCAGCCCATTAAGTGCCTCCTTGATTCTCATCTGTTGTGGTAATTTTGAAATTAATTCGAATTTTATTTGGTTCTGATTAATAATTTTGAAATTCACATCATCATGTGGGTAGTTTAGGTGTCCTGTTTAGGTGTACCTATCATTACTCTTTTTTTAGATGATTTTAGTAACGTGGTTATGTCAAATCTCTATGATTAGAAATTTAAATCTTCAAAAAATTAAAACATTAGGCCAAGATATGCGAACTTGTTTTCTACAACCTTTCCTATTAGAAAGGTTAGTCTAGATATGCGAACTTGCTTTTTTTATCCTTTTTTATTAAATGAGTGATTTAAGGGAATGTTTCTTATCTTATTTAATAAAGTAAGGGATAAATTAGTCTAGTAAAACTTCTAAAAATTTGAATAAGGAACTTAGATCACATTAAGTCTGCAAATGAGTGATCTACTAATTTTAAAGTATTTTGTAAGTGATGAAAAATGAGGGATTTTATGGTAAAAATCTTTTATAAATTAACTCCACCATCGTTTGACCGAACTTATTATGCTATAATGCTATAAAATGCCATTTTTGTCCTTTTGTCGGCTACTTTATCTATAATGAGTAATGCTAGGTATACATACTTTTCTACAAATTTTTTGACACAGCTTTAAATGCTTGTACCCTGTGTTGTGTAAGTGGTGCACGGAAAAGTGTGAAAATTTTAAACATCACAAGGTACATGCATTTAAAACATAGTGTGTTAAAAATTGTGTAGAAAAGTGTGTATACCTAGCATTATTAATCTACAATTAATTGCATCTTCTTTCTTTTGGGCGGTTCTATGATACAGCTAAAGATAAGAACCCTTGGATTTTGGGTATTTGGAGATAAGAGACCCTTGGATTTAAGCCACTGTGGCTTCCTCACCTCGGTAGCCATTTTTCAGTAGCAATTCCAGCAGCACCTACGTGGTACTTCTAGGATCACACAATAATTTTTTTTACATTTTAAAAAATTACAAAAAAAATCATCATATTGTACTGCCAGCGCCACGTAAAGTGCTGTTGGGATTGCTACCGGGAATGGCCACGGAGATCCGGACTCCTTACCTAATAGTATAAATTGTCTAATACCCACACGACACATTGAGACATGTGATTTTAATGTCACACACATAGGGATGGCAATGGGGCGGGTTTCCCGGGTTCGCCGCACCGCCCCTCCCCTCCCCTCCCCTCCCCTCCCCTCCCCTAATAGGTAGGGTATGGGGGCGGCTTAATTGGGGTAGGGGCGAGTATGGGGGGAATATTGTAACCCGGGCCGGGTTTGGGTCAGGGTCGGGGTCGGGGTCGGGGTCGGGGTAGGGTCAAAAAATCCAAACCCGCCCCGATTATACTTAAATTTACAAATTTATCCTTGTATTTTGTATTAATTCCTAAAATGCTTACACTATATATATAGTCTAGGGTTTTATTGTTTTAACAATTGAACAGAAGCATCAACTCCCAAGTCTCAAGACAGAGCCGCCGCTGCCTCTCTCTCTCTCTCAAGTCTCAGGCATCAACTCAAGGAATCCCTCCTTGAATATCTAAGGCATATGTGATTATCATACAATTTCACATCTGTAAAATTTGAATTTCTTTGCATAGATTCGTCCGATTATCCCAAAATATTAATTACAGAGCATAAATGGAAGTCTAGCTAGACTAGTGGGGGATTATCTCCCCCTCTCTATGCTCATTTTATCGTGTTATTGCTTCAATGTGCACACATTTACAAGGTTGACTGAGGTGTACACAATCCATAACTCATGAGATTTGAACTGATATGGTTGCAGAATGGAACAACTGAGGAGGTGAAGAAGATTGTTGCCACTTTGAATTTTGGGCGGGGTCGGGACAGGGTCGGGGGGAGGGTCAATTCAAGCGGGGCGGGGGCGGGGGAGGGGGAGGGGGAGGGGGGCCCCATCCCATACCCACCCTGTTGCCATCCCTACACGCACACCTTCTCTAATATTCCACCTTTGAGAGTCATGGTGATGTATCATAGTGGAAGAGAACTTGGTGGATGACGAATTAGCACAGTGAAGCTAAGGCCTCGTTTGGAAAATGCAACTAAGAG
This sequence comes from Hydrangea macrophylla, assembly GCA_033977485.1. Taxonomy (NCBI): domain Eukaryota; kingdom Viridiplantae; phylum Streptophyta; class Magnoliopsida; order Cornales; family Hydrangeaceae; genus Hydrangea; species Hydrangea macrophylla. The sequence continues at coordinate 129,825,689 of CM066989.1, read as the reverse complement.
AAGGTGAGATTACTCGTGCATTTTTTTTAAAAAAAAATTTTCGGAATAGTGCTATGTCCATATTTGCTACTATACATACAGTAGATTTTAATGCCTGTTCAATATTATATATCGTTAATAGCATTATGGTTCTTAATAAATTTGTGTGGTAAATTTGGATCCCTTGATACAACACTAGAGTGGCATTTTATTCTAGTTAGTGAAGAATGTAGGAGATATGTTACGAAAACATGTTTTGTAGCAGAAGATCCACTTTGAAAAACTGTGTTAGGAGCTACTATTTATGCGAATCTAATAAAGTGTACAAGAGATTATATCTTTTGCGCAATAATCACCTCGTGAATGCCTTTGCTATGAACTCTCCTTACTTTGCTTTTTTGGCAGCCTCCGTTAGGTGGTCTTCACTCCTATGTCTCCGACGGATGTACGCTAGAAGAATAGGACTTGTGGGAGTCCTCCTTGAGAGAGAAAAAGGCTTTATAAAACTCAAAACTGATTTCTGGAGAGCTAGGGCTTGAAAAAAGATGTCTGTTTTAATTCTGCTCATAGCTCTCCTATTTAGAGGTTTTCTAACCGACTTAAGGTCCAATCGATTGCCTCAAGTGGCAATCGATTGCTTAATAAGTCCCAATCTCATTTCTCATATCTTCTTACATCCTGTGGAGCTAAGAGTGGAACCTCCTAAGTTCTTTAAGGTCCACTCTAAAACGATAGCTGTACTCTATCTGAAGCGGTAACTAGACTTGCATGGTTGTAATAATGTCCCTCTACCATCACTATTCGTAATTATATTCAAATAGTCAGATAAATTGTTATTGTAAACATGAATGATGATTATATCTTCCATAGCTTGAGTCTCATTCACCTTTCATGATTACCAAATATGTTGATAACTACTTATCAACAAGACTGAAGTTTTCAGTAATCAACTTAGTGGCATTCCAAGTTACTCTTTATCAGACGGTAGATTCTATCTTGATAATATATGTTCACACCCTATGAACGTGACATACCCAAGATACCCAAGTGTTGATCTTTAAAATCTCACTGATTGGTAAATCTAAGCAGTCGCATCCATAATCTGTGTCCATAATCGTCTCAAGATTAAGAACACGTACCTTACACAAGTTAGGAGTTCCTATAGACTGATGACAATTTTAGATGTCAATAGGAAAGCTCATGGCCCGTCAATGTACTATAAGCATTAGCATATTAACTAATCGCACTCTAGTGATTGAGATTCATCACTCCATCCAATGGCAGTTAATCATGCTACAGTGTATTCTTGATGAGACTATCCAGTCTCATCATCCACTATGACAAATTCTAAGCATCACAGAATAGTAATTCGTATCTCACATATATGTATCTCATACATACACAAATTACCAACTATGATACTTAAGAATTACAAACAATCATCTTATGAAACATACATAATGAAATGTAAACTGATATCTATATATAAAATGTCAAATGTTTCATGCATACAGTAATGGTTTGAGGGTACAATCCCAACAAACTCCCACATGCACTCATAACCCATTAGAACTACATCTGAGACCTAGACTATCTCGATGACGATCAAAGACCTTCTTAGGCAAGGCCTTAGTGAACAGATCTGTAAGATTGTCAGCGGTGGCAATCTTGGACACAGTCACATCTCCACGCTGGACTATATCTCGAATGAGATAATACTTCCTCTCTACATGCTTTCATTTTTCGTGGTTCCTTGGCTCCTTGGATTGAGCAACTACCCCACTATTGTCACAGTATAGTGTAATAGGTGACAATGAAGCTGGTACCACCTCAAGCTCCATGAGGAACTTCTTGAGCCAAACAGCTTCCTTTGCAGTTTTACAAGCAGCTACATACTCAGCTTCTGTAGTCAAGTTTGTAATGCATTTTGGCTTAAAACTGCTCCAACTAACAGCACCACCTCCAAGGGTAAACAGATGTCCGAATGTCGACTTCCTCGAATCTTTATCTGACATAAAGTCCGAGTTAGTGTATCCTACTGGAATCACCTCATCCCCGCCATACATAAGCATGTAATCTTTAGTTCTTCTTAATTACTTAAGAATATGCTTGACGGCTGTCCAGTGCTCTGGATCGAGATCCGACTGATACCTGCTAACCATTCCAACAGCAAAGCAGATATTTGGTCTAGTGCATAACATCGCATATATAAGACTTCCCACTGACAAAGCATAGGGAATTCCTGCCATATGATTCCTCTCCTCCTGTGTCTTGGGGCACTACTCCTTGGAGAACACATGACCATGCCTGAAAGGTAGCAAACCTTTATTCAAATTATCCGTGGAGAACTTAATTAGTACTTTATCGATATAACTAGCTTGAGATCGTCTCATTATCTTTCACTTACGATCTCGAAAGAGTTTTATCCCAAGGATATAGCTTGCCTCTCCTAGATCTTTCATATCAAAAGTACTAGCTAGCCAAACTTTGACCGTTGACAATGCCGCTACATTATTCCCAATAAGTAGAATATCATCAACATAAAGCACAAAAAAAGCCACCATCTTACCTTTACATTTCTTGTATACACAAGGTTCATCCAGATTCTGTATGAAACCAAATGACTTGACTGCTTGATCAAATCGAATGTTCCAACTCCCGGATGCATGCTTAAGTCCATAAATGGACTTTTGCAACTTGCATACCAAGTTATCTTTTCCGCCAGCTATGAACCCTTCTCGTTACTGCAAATAAATGTCCTCCTCAAGATTGCCATTCAACAATGCAGTCTTGATGTCCATCTTCCAGATCTCACGCATTCATCAATGGATAAGAGTATTCTAATGGACTTAAGCATGACTACCGATGAGAAGGTTTTCTTATAGTCAATGCCCTTCCTCGGAATACAACCTTTCGTTACAAGCCTTGCTTTAAAGATTTCAACCTTTCTATCAGATCCACTTTTCCTCTTACAGACCCACTTACAACCAATGGGTTTAATATTGGCATGTGCTTCTACAAGATCCCAGACCTAATTGGAGTCCATAGACTCCATCTCAGCCTTCATAGTTTTAACCCAATAAGCTGAATCAACATCAACCATTACATCTTCATACGTGGCAGGATCAGATTCAGATTCTATGGAGACAGCTTCAAAAACTTCTCCTAAGAATATGTATCTGTCAGGCTGACTGACTATCCTCCCACTACGATGAGGTACCGGTGCAAAAATTGGTAAAGATGTGGTATTTTCTTGTCTTATATTGCTCTCAACTGCGGGTGGGACAGAGGGCTCTCCATCTATTTCTCTCAGATCTATCTTTCCCTTAGGTCTATGGTTCATGATATAATTATCATCCAATAAAACTGTTAGCCCCAAGGGAAGTCTGGAAGTTTGGAAGGCTCACACTTCTCTTCTTTTAATTTATTTTACAAAAATGCAAAAGAATTATCACACATCTCTTTCTAGTACACATTTTAGGCTTAAAAAAAAAATAGTACAGTACATTTTAGTAATCAGATCCCATGCTTGGGAAGTCTGGACGCTGCCTTTTAAGAGGTATAATTTGGCATGTGGTAAGGACCTTAGGTAATGTGTTCAAATACTTAAATCGTGGACAGAATGCTATTGCGATTACAACTACTGCCCCAAACAGTCCACTGAAAAGCTATCATTACACACCAAACAGCCAGAGTATCATCACTTTTTCAGTCAAATTTTGGGAGAGACATTTTCAGCGCTTACGTTAATATCTAACGATCCATACTCATCCAACCCTTCACTGCCTCAGGCCATCAGCCTCCACTCCCTCCACAGTCTACGCCTATGGTTTTCTTTCTTCACTCTCCCCAATGACATCAGTCCCCAAACCACTTTGAGTTGAACTTTTTGTTTGTGTGTTTCCTCCTCCTAAGACAATGAATAAAGATTGGGGCACAAACAAAATTTACAAATACAATTCATAAATACATAAATGTGTATATCTCTCTTTTGATGGGGTCTATTAACAATGTGGGGTCCACTGACACGGAGAGATAAACACATTTATGTGTTTGTAAATTGTGTTTTGTGAATTTTATTTGTGCCCGTAGAACTATCCCTAAGACAATTTATGTGATCTGCATTTCTATATGAGTAAGACCTTGTTTGGCACATCTTTTACGTTGCGATTGCGCGACAGTTTTGTAATAGTTTTTTTTTAAAAGAATAGAGTATGGTCATGATAGATTATGATAATTATGGTGTTTGGGTAATTAAAGTATTATAAAAATAGTTATGAGTGTCTAAAAGATAATTATTATTTAAGTATATAAATTTGTACGTATATAAATATTTTATCATTCCATAAACATTGAGAGAACTTTTGCTCACCCAAATTTGTTTCACCATTCCATGCCTTCACCGCCTGACATGTGTCTCATGTCAGGCAGTGAAGACATGGGTGAGCAATGATAAACCAAATTTGGGTAAGAAAAAGTACTCTCAAGATTTTACTAATATGTAAGGTAAAGTACTTTTTAAACCCTGTAATTTACACTCGGTGTCAATTTGGTCCCTCTATTTTCAATTTTGCCAATCACATCCTTTAAAATTTTTAAATGGTGCAATGTTGTCGGAATGTTAGTTTCCGTCCAAAAAACTAACGGCATAGGGTCATGCGTATATCCTGTGACCATGTCTAAGGGGTAAATGTGTCATTACACATGTTTCCCCGCCAAAAATGAGCTGCACCTCACCTGATTCATATACAATACAATCAACACATATGTATAAACCCTTTACCTCATTATGAAAAAAAACTAGGGCTTAATTTGGAGGGGACAAAGAGGGCCTCATCAGAAGTTGAAGGTTGGCTTATGTCAAAGAGAGAGAGAGAGGTTGTTGAAATTGGAAGAATGGAAGGTGTGTACTGCTTGACCATTAAAGTATTTACCCACCAAAACTTCAACACAGAGGGGACCACACCATTAAAGTATTTTACCCACCAAAAATTCAACACACAGGGGACCACACCATGAAAGTAATCTACTCTCTTCGTCCCTTTTTTTTAGTCTTATGTTTCATTTTGGGATGTCCCAAAATTAGTGTCCACTTTCCTAAATTGGTATACAATTTTTACTTGGTTTCCAAAACTACCCTTCCTTGAAATCTACACCAAGAAAAAACTAAAAAAATTATTGCATTGATTAGGGGCAATTGTGAAAAGTAGGTATAGATTTTTTTTGTCCCTTAATAAGTTGAGTTCCTAAAAGTGGACTCAAAAAAAGAGAAAGTACTATTCAATTGAAAAGTAATCCTAAAGAATTATTTTTTCTATGAAAACTGGTAAGAGAACTACATGTAAGGTTGTGAAAGTGACAATACATGAACTAGTTGACAAAGTAATACTCCTACAAAAAACCAAAAAAATAATACCACATTTTTGCTCATCTTAGAATTACTCACTATTTGCTCACTCTCCTCTCCCATTAATTAATGTAGTGAGACCCAGTATTAAATAAGAATTAATTAATTGTATAATGTACTGGGCCCTATTACATTAGCTAATGGAAGAGAATGGTAAGCAATTTTAGATGAACAAAACTGCACTCTACAAAAAAACTTCTGCAAAGAGAAAAAAAAAATGGTTCAAAATTCGTTTGCCATAAAAAGGTGGGCCTCCATCGTTTTTGCCGAAGTTCTTAAACTCCATGAGAAACTCATTGTTGAAGCTTTCAACCTTTCAATTTGATAAGCTACTCCATCGAATGCTACATGAACTTCCTTACAATTGTATCGAAGAACCCCTTAGTCGGACTACCTGATGCGTGTCCAATATTGCATTTTTAACTTCATGATTTTACCCTTATTGGACACAAATCGGGACTCAAATCGGAGACTTAATGGATAAATTGTGCTCTTGATTGTTCTTGTTGTCACTCTTTTTCAACTAATAAAGTTCTCTTTTTGTAGGGTATGTAAGCTTGGGTATAGTAGAACCCAATCCCTTGGGCATTCTTAAAGTAAAAAGAGACAAGAAAGAAATTTCAAGAAGAGCGGATCGATCCGCCATTTTGAGGGGATCGATCTGGGTGTTTAATGGAAAGTTACCAGCTAATCCGAAAAGAGCAGATCGATCCGCCCTAATGAAGGGATCGATCCGCAATCGTCCCATAGCATTCTGCGAGAGACATCTCAAAATGGATCGATCCGCCAGATATGAAGGGATCGATCCGCAGCTTCTCGGAAAGATAGTAATTCCCCAGATGAAAGGCAGATCGATCCGCCCAATATGAAGGGATCGATCCGCGCCTCTGCTGATGAATTTTTTTTTTTACAACTTTGCCTTTTTTTTTTGTGTGGCGACTATATATAGTTAGTGAAAATGTTTTTGTTAGGGTGAGCTTGTTTTTTTTTTAGGCTGGTTTTGACTTAGTCTCCCTTAGGTTCTAAACTCTCTCTCTCTCAAATCCTCTCATCTCTCTCCCTCATTACTCCCCATCTACCAATACTTACTTCCATTTTTAGTGTTAGAGAGAAGAGAGGGTCAATGTATTGAATACTTGGTAGCTTTTTATTGAAGATTTCTTTGGATATCCTATGGCATTTATGGTGATTTTTCCTTGTTGGTATAGTTTCTCTTACCCTCTCTTTAATATTGTTGTCATTATGATTATGAGTAGCTAGACCTTGAAGATTGGGGATCATAAATCCACCATTGGACCCATGTGCGTTTTATTGTAGGAATCGCATACTTTGTAGCATATCTAGAGTTCGTGGGTGTATGGTTGGATGTTTTGAGACTCCACTTCCAATGTCAAGCATTGGAAGTTGCTAAATCTCTAAACTCCAACCCTACACCCATGCATTGAATTGGAAACATCCATCTAGCATGTTGGGTGTCTACCACATGTTTGATAGTTTGTCACAATGGAATTTTCTACTCTAGAATGTGCTACAAGTATGAAAGTCATGTGTTGTTTGGTCCAAGGTGGGGGAATGCTCCCCAACCTCGATTCTTCCATTTGCAAAACCCCCAAATTTTACTTAAACTTAGCTTTGTTCAAAGTTACTTTCCATTTTCTAAATAGTCATTGTAGTTTAATTTAACACCAATTGAATCAAACCCATAGTCGAAAAGACTCTTTTTAGTTCTTAGTTTGTTAATCGTTCTTCGTATTATAATTGGTTAGTAAGCGCCCACCAAATTTTGTTGCACTCCAATCCCTGTGGACTCGACACCCTATTTCCACTGCACTATGTTTTAATAGGGTTAACAAAAGAACTTGATTTTAACACTATCAAAATGGCGCCGTTGCCGGGGATTGAAATTGGCAACAACCTTAGGTCACTTAGTTTCTAATTATCGTGCTGTTGCTTTTAATCTTGCTTGTTTTCTTGTTGATTGCCTTTGAAGGAGTAGCCTTTAAGTACGAATCGACGATCTTCTACAATGTCCAACCCGAGCAATCAAGGTATGACTAATCCCTTCTCTAATCCAAATAATGCTAGTTCGAGTACGAGTGATAGTGGTAGTGGTTCATTTTGGCGGCCACCGCCATCCCAAGCAAGCCCGTACCCATATGACCTCTCACCCTCGAACTCTCCGCATTCTTCTACGTTTGGCAATCAAGACCTTGATTGGGACACACCCACAGATCATGCAACGTTCGCTACCTCGAGTGTGAACCCCGATGGATTCCGTCGGGAATAATGGGGTCAACATAACCCTGCACCCCCTCCCATGCGTCCAGCTTACCCGCCTCATCCACCACCTCCATTCCAACAACACTATCCACAGCGTCCCATGGATCAACATTTCGGGAGAACGATCGGGGACTATCTCCAACCCGAGACTATATCATCCCCATCTTGCATAACATTCCCGTATAATGCGGGAGTGTTCCGTTTTAAGCCCAGAATGATCAACCTCTTTCCTAACTTCTATGGGCGAGAGAATGAGGATCCCTACAAGCATATTAGGGAGTACGAGGATATATGCGGGACGTTTGAACAACAAAGGTGCACACCCGAGCTCATAAGGCTCAAACTGTTCACATTCTCACTCAAGGACAGGGCTAAAGATTGGTTAGTGACCCTACCTCCAAATTCCATAGGCTCATGGCCGGAACTCCAAAAGCAATTCTATAAGGAGTTTTTCCCCATGCACAAGACACAAGCTTTGGTGAAACAAATCCAGAATTTCTCCCAAGGAGAGCATGAAACCTTTGCTGAGTGTTGGTTGAGATTCAAGGATCTCCTTAGGAAATGCCCGCACCATGGTTTTGACAAATTCCGTCAAATCTCTATTTGTTATGGGGGGTTACAACCCAATACCAAACAACTCATCGAAACCATGTGCTCCGGGAGATTCTTGACTCGCGAAGCTGAGCAAGCCGAAGCCCATTTAGAATATGTTTATGACACTTTACGTGGGTACATCTAACCCCCATGATCGAACTTTGCCTGTCACTGTAGCCCCATTGAATCGTACTCTCTATCAAGTGTCAAGTGAGGCCGATCCCATTTCTGAACTCACTAGAAAAGTGGAAGCATTGGAATCACAAAAGAGCACTATCCCCATCACTCCTCCTCTGATTATTGCCCCGAACAATCCATCTCATTGTTACCTTTGTTATGACCCGGAGCACTCAACCAACGAGTGCCCCGCTCTTCCTATCCTCCAAAAACAAGCCTTGGAACAAGCTTGTGCTCTTGGGATGAACATTAGGCCTAGGTATAATACTTCCCAAAATGATGCCTACAATCCTCTCGGGAGGTGGAGTGCACCGGGACATAACTACCATAGTAACAAAGGGGTGATTGTTGCGCCCCATGTTCCCCAACAACAATATTGCCCGCATCAACCACCCCCTCCACCGTAAGCTCCTCTAAACTTCGGGCCACCCATCCCTCAATCTCAAAGACCCTCTTTCATCCAAAATCAAGGTGCACAACTTCCTCCTCCCCCTTATGTGCCCCCTCACAAGAAGAATTTCGAGGACCCTAATCATGGTGGCTTGTCCCAAAGAATGAGCCAACTTGAGCAGTCCACTCAAGCGATGCAATCATCGCACGCTCAAAGCATGCAATCATTGCAAGCTCAATTGGCTCAATTACTCCAAAATCAACAAGTTGTTGATAAAGGAAAGCTTCCCGCGCAACCCTTTCCAAATTCGAAAGGGCAAGGGAGTCATGGATCCGTAAATCCTAATGGTCCCATCGAACATCTAAAAGGAATCTTTATTTGGACCAACGTGCTATTGGGTGGTGTGTTACGGACTTGAGGGGCATTTCTCCGAAGATTTGCACCCACAAGATTTATTTAGAGGATGAAGCCAAACCGTCACGTCAAATGCAAAGGAGGCTCAATCCCAAAATGACAGAGGTGGTGATGGCCGAGGTCATCAAGTTGTTAGATAATGGGATCATATATCCTATTTCCGATAGCGAATGGGTGAGTCCAACCCCCAAAAAGTCGGGGATCAAGTTCGTGGAAAATGAGGGAGGTGAATTAGTGCCCACCAGGACTACCACGGAATGGAGGGTGTGCATTGACTATAGGAAGTTGAACACTGTCACCCGAAAGGACCATTTCCCCTTGCCCTTCCTTGATCAAGTCCTAGAGAGGGTTGCCGGACACAAACAATATTGCTTCCTTAATGGATACTCGAGGTACAACCAAATTGAGATCGCCCCCGAGGATCAAGGAAAGACTACCTTCACATGTCCCTATGGCACGTTTGCCTATAGGAGAATGCCCTTTGGGCTATGCAATGCACCTGCGACATTTCAACGGTGCATGCTTGTCACGCCCCGGAGTAGCCAAAAATAGGAAAAATTTAAAATTTCCTTTCTGGACCCATAGGGAATGACGAGTTACATTAACTGATTGTCCTTTCTACATTCTACACATGGTTAATAGAGTAAGCGGAAGCATAAAACATCTATTGCTATTCTTTAATAGAACTCAAATGTCTGGGATCTAGTAATTTCATCATGAGTCTAAATAAAAGATCCACAAGGGAGTCTAGGGCGATCTATATACAATACATATCTAAAACATTACCTCAGATAGAAGATAATAAAGCAATTTAAGTAATTCTAAATATGACTATGTCGGAGTCCTTCGCTTCAACTTGTACATCTGCCGCGTCCCTTTGGGTAGACCTCATCTTGATAGTCGTCACCTGTGAAATCTAGACGTGATATGTCCAGGGCAGGAAGGAGAGCCGTTAGCTTTTGAAGCTAAGTGAGTTGACCTAACCGATCACTCCTAATACAAACAATAATATACCAGTACAACAAATATCTCGAACTTGAATATTTGATAAGCATTATCTCAAACCGTATGATTTATGACATGATAATATTAATGAGATACGACACGATGCACCATCGATATGTTCGACTTTACTCAACCACAGATACCACAACTGACTCATGTGACTTGTTACATTACCAGTGTAACACCGTTAGCTCAGAGTAGAATGATTACGTTGCTATCGTCGCCTAGCAGGGCCCTATAGCAGTTTTGGTTTTAAAAAGAGTGTAATCATTGGACTCTTAGGTCCTCGTGACCTTGCCTGGAGAATAGAATAGTTACAGCGCTATCGTCGCCTAACATGGCCCTATAGCATTTGAAAGGTAACTATTATATTCAAAGTTCAGATGAATACTTTGCTATCGTCGCCTAACATGGCCCTATAGCGTATCAACCATCAGCACCTTTGCTATCGTCGCCTAGCATGGCCCTATAGCATTTTCAATCATCAGCTCATGTTCCACCCCAATGATTTCAATGGGTACCCTTGCTATCGTTGCCTAACATGGCCCTATAGCATTTCATCGTGGTTCCCATTGATTTGACTGTACCATTCGGACCTCCGCGATCCACTCAACATGTATGACAATATGACTGGGTTAGTCCCCTTGACTAACTATGCAGACGTCAACATTGACATCATGACTCGATTATGCCCATATGAATGCTTATGTGATTGTATAATCGTAAAACATAAGAAGCAGGAATAACAACGATTATTAACCAAGCATGGAGTATAGTTAACTAAACATGCGTTCATCATATAAACAGTAAATCTGGACGTTCACATATATAATACATATCAACTACGTCCACACAGGACGCACTGGGTATTCACATAATACACATAGAGTAAATCTATAATATACCAAGTGAGTTAGGACGACTCACCTCGAAGCGGGTGCGTAACAGTAAGCATAGCGGTTCCTACAAAGTATATAAATACATAAAACGTTGATTAATAAGCGCACTAGAATCAAGGGCATAATGGTAATTGTGCCGGGTGGGTCTCTAAACCTCAACATGATGATCTAGACATCATTCTGAGTCTAACGCCATTGACTAGACTCAAATCGGAGTCCATCGCATAAAAGACTGGGTTTTCTATACCAGTTTGGGCCCTAGAATTAAGCTGCATTTTTGACCGTGTCGAAAGGTCACCAAACTTCAAGGGAATATTCTAGACGTTATTCTAAGACTCTAGGAACTGACCGCACATTTTTCCAAGCTACGGTTTATTTATTATGAATTTCTGAAGTTTAATCGTCTAATAATAGACTTAAAACATTCTAATAATAAAATATATTTTAGGAGGACATTTGACCCTTATAAATATTTTTATTAAATATTAGGCCTTAAATTAGGCTAGGGGTATTTTTCTCGTAATTTTCGTGGTTCGTTTGGTATTTAAAATAATTAAACACAACAAAGCGGGTCCTTTTATAATTAATTAATAATTATTAGAAATACTAAAGTTGGATTTTATAAATAATAATTTATAATATAAAGGCATTTAGGCCTTAGGAAAATTATATTGAATTTTCCTATATTTAAAAATAGTCGTTAGATATATATTATCTATTTAGTATAATTTATAACAAATTATTATTATTATTATTATTTAAGCATAACTAAATAATAATTGTAGCATGTAATAAATAATACCTTATAATATGAGTATAAACATATTCACCCACATATTTTTCAGAATGTATAAGTAGTATTTAAAATAATAACTTCATAGTTTATAATGAATTTTGGCATTTAAAATCCATTTATAAAATAATTCAGCTATTTAAAATTATTTGTAACTATTTATTACTATATATTAATAAATATTCAGTGATGTATACTAATCTTATTTATCAGAATAAATAATTACTAATTATTACTAAAAACAGTTTATTAAAACCTTAATCAAGGTTAATAGGTTAATTAATAATATAATAAAACTAAAATAGTCAAAGACAAAGACCCGCGGGTCGAACTTGACCCGAACCATACCCACGGGTTACCCATATATACACCAAGGTCGATCCAACTTAAAAGATCCGACCCGCTTCCCGTTTCATTAATACAACCCAGAACCACTACCACTTACACACTCACACTAACCCGAACCTACCCACAACCCGACCCGGCCCGTGGGTAAATGATATAACCCGAATATAGATGGGTTGTTTCTTCTTCAACAAAACCCACGCCGCCGCCGGTGACACCGAGACCGCCGGAAAACTTCCCTCTCTCATATCTCACTCTCCTCTGCATAGAAATTGTTGTCGTCAACGCCAAAAGGACCGGAATGGGGCCCTCTACAACATTGTGTAAGCTTAAAACTGGGTCTATTCGTTTTGAGTACCTATGAGTAAATTATTCTTTTTGGGTTTTCGATGAATAATTGCTTGCATGAGTGCCTAAACGGCAATCATATGAAAAACTGCTACAAGGGTGTGTCAAGGGGATCATGAGGGTCAATTTGGTGTAACTAAATTGGATTTTGGTTACACTTTAAAAATCAAGCTCCGGCAAAAGCTCTTTAATGGGGGTTTCGGGTCTTCAGAGAGCCTAAGGCTCTGTTTGGTTGCTTGTGAGGATCCAAGGAGGGTGTGGGTGTGTGAGTGTATATGAGCTATAGAATTAATATAAGGGGGGGGTGAGGATTTACCTGTGGGGGGTTCTCGGGTTCTCTCTCTCTCTCTCTATACTTCCGGCAAGCTCCCTCTCCCTCTCCTCTTCTTCCTCTGCTTGTTTCGGCGGGTTGTTGTGTGTAGTGTCAAGGCAGGTGATGAGGCAGAGAGGAAAGTAAGGGTGTGTGTGTAGGAGTGCTTCTCTTGCTCTCAACAATGTTCCTCCTATATACACAGACCCATGTGTATACATACACACATATAACCACACAGTTATACACATCTGAAAATCCATTAGACTAAGGGATTGAGGTGATTGAGAGGAGTTGACTGAGATGGTGCATAGGGTGAGGGAAAAGTGGCCGTCGTTTGGGTGTGTGTGAGGGTTGATCCGGCAGTTTGAGGGGAAAAGTTTGGATAATGCCATTAACCTTTAGACATAAGTTAGTTTAGGGTAAGATTCTTTGTGTACCAATATTTCCAAAAATGTAGAGTTTAGTCGTCGCTAGAATCCACGTGCCAGACTGTGTAATTAAACACAGATTTTACGGGTATGCGTGCACAGTCAGTCCGAGGTCTGTAATTTGCAGTCTATGAAATTAATAATATGAATACGTATATGAATGTTCGTGTTTGGGGATTATGAAATTAAAATACTGAAAATTTCGAACAAAATACGGGGACTCGTTTTATTACTGTCAAGAAATTTACGGGTATTACATCATCCACCTGCTATTAAAGATTCCGTCCCCGGAATCAGAGCTAGCTATACATTAAAAAAGTAAGGAAACATCTCACGCATTTCCGATTCTAACTCCCAAGAAGCTTCACGCTCATCATGATGTTTCCACTGAACTTTCACTAGTGGGATCTCTTTAGTCCTCAGTTTCTTAGTTCCTCGTTCCATAATCTTCACCGGTCCTTCATTGAAAGTCACATTATTGTTTACTTCGATATCCATGAAGTTGATCTCATGAGACGGATCGTGCACGACTTTCCTCAACATGCTGATGTGAAACACGTTATGCACTCATGACATCTTGGGTGGCAGTGCAAGCCTGTAAGCAACTTTTCCCACGCGTTCCAGAATTTCGAACGGTCCTATGTAACGGGGTGAAAGCTTTCCTCTCTTCTGTCCAAATCTGACAACTCCACGTATGGTGATACTTTTAGGAATATGTGATCTCCGACACTGAATTCCAAGTCCTTTCAGTGCTTATCCGCATAACTCTTCTGTCTTGCTCTGAGCTGCTTTCATCTTTTCTCTGACGATATTGATCTTCTCATTCGTTTCTCGAACCATCTCCTGTCCTAGAAGTTTCTTCTCTCCAACTTCTGCCCAACATAAGGGGGATCGGCACGGTCTTCCATAAAGAGCCTCAAATGGCGCCATCCCTATACTCGTATGATAGCTGTTGTTATATGCGAACTCTATTAACGGTAGATTCTCTTCCCATGAACTTTCAAAATCTATCGCACATGCTCGAAGCATGTCTTCCATGACTTGATTGACTCTCTCCGTCTGTCCGTCGGTTTGAGGGTAAAAAGCTGAACTTAGCTTCAGTGAAGTTCCGAGTGCTGTTTGTAAACTTTCCCAAAATCCTCACGTGAAACGTGAATCACGGTCTGACACGATCGACACGGGTACTCCATGTAGTCGAACAACTTGTTGTATATACATTTTGCTCAATCTCTCGACCGGATAGGTCATACTATAAGCGATAAAGTGAGCCGATTTGGTGAGTCGATCCACAATCACCCAAACGGCGTCATGATTCTGCCGTGATCTTGGCATTCCTACGACAAAATCCATAGTTATGTGTTCCCACTTCCATCCGGGGACTGGTAGTGGTTGTAACAATCCTCCCGATTTTTGATGTTCGGCTTTGACTTGCTTGCAGGTCATACATTTGGATACATAATCCGCTACTTCTCTCTTTATTCCGTCCTACCAAAAGTTTCTTTTTAAATCCTTGTACATTTTCATCCCTTCGGGATGGACAGTCATCCTTGACTTGTGTGCCTCGTCCAATATATCTTTCCTCAGGTTGTCCTCATCGGGTACACAGAGTCGATTGCGACACCTGAATCCTCCATCTGCTCCTATATTCCACTCGACGGGATCCTTTGCCGATGCTTTTTCAAACCATTGACGAAGTCCTTCGTCCTTTCCTTGAGCTTTGAGAATACGGCTTATGAGCGTTGGTTGTACTACAAGACATCCAAAGAGTCGTCCTTCACTTGACTCGGAACTCTGGAAATCAAATTCTGCTAGTATGTCCAATGTTTCCCATTCTCTAACCATGAGAGAAGATACGATGAGTTTGCGGGGTTTCCGGCTTAGTGCGTCAGCAACAACGTTTGCTTTGCCAGGGTGGTACTGCAGCGTGAAATCGTAGTCTTTTAACAATTCCATCCAACGTCGCTACCTCATATTCAACTCCTTCTGAGAGAACAAGTACCTCAGGCTCTTGTGATCTGAAAACAGATCGAACTTTTCTCCATAGAGGTAGTGTCTCCAAATCTTGAGTGCAAAGACGATTACAGCTAGTTCCAAATCGTGCATGGGATAGTTAAGCTCATGAGGTTTCAACTGTCGTGATCCATACGCTATCATTCTTCTATCCTGCATAAGCACACATCCGAGTCCTTGATGTGATGCATCGCTGTATATGATGAACTGTTCACTGCTCTTCGGTATTGCAAGCACTGGCGCCGTGGTTAGTCTCTTCTTTAATTCTTGAAACGCGCATTCACGCTTGTCGTTCCATTCATACTTCAGATCCTTTTTGGTCAATATAGTAAGAGGGGCTGTGATTTTGGAGAATCCTTCCACGAATCTCCGGTAGTATCCAGCTAGGCCAAGAAAACTTCTGACTTCCGTTGTTGTGGTTGGTCTATTCCAATCCAAGACAGCGTCGATCTTGTTAGCGAAGTTCTAGATGACTCCTGTGTGATCGTCATTCATGACTTGTAGGGGTCATAATCATATCACTCAGCGTGTTGGTACGAAGAACATCATGGATTAGCGTATCCACTCGAAAGGTGTAGTGACCTTCTAGCATCGCTGGCGGTAACGCGAGTCGGTAGGCAATTCTATCGTAAATAATTCGATGTATCGCGGTGGTAGCTTCCTTTCTTTGGGTTCAACAGCACGTTGCCTCGAGCGATCGATACTTTCAATGGTACTTTAGCTCCGACTTCAAATTGTAGATCCGTCCTTCATTGGTCTGCGTAGTTTCTTTTGTCAACTCTGGGGTTGCTTGTATCCTCCTTTCATTGTTGATCTGTCTGATGTGATGACGATTGACATGGCCTTCTGTATAGGGCCTTAAATGACGTCATGACTATACTTGACTTCATCGTAGTTAGCGAATCTTGATCGGCGACAAGTGGATTTTTTCGTGTCTTCGTTCCTGATGCGCCACGAGCTTTCATAGTTGATGGGGTAAACTCTCCCACGTGTTTTTGATGTGCTGATGACATAAGCTTGTAAGATGTCTTCTATCGTCAGGTTAGCACGTCTGGTTTGACCGTCAGTCTAAAGGTGAAAATGTGACGCTCGTTGTGTACTTATAGGTACTATCTATCTATGGGTCGTACATCTACTATAATATATATATATATCCTATATCATGAAACTAATCATCGCAATAATACTAGATACACAAAAATAGATTCATTAATAAGTCAAAATATTGCATAGTCGATTACATGGATTGTATCCACTTCACATAAAACACAAAAGAAATAGAACTACTAGCCCGATCAAAACATATAAAATAAAATAGATCCTAAGATATCTGGCACAAAAATCTTCAAAGTACGAGTCGTAAGGGAAAAGCCTCCTCCGAATCTGTAATTCTTCATCTTGTTATATGATGAACTGGTTGTCTGACACAATCTCGTCCTCTTGACGTTTTTGACAATCGTCCTTCCCTTCTCCTTCCGAGTTCATTAGCGAAATTTGATTGATGTTCTTTGTTGTCTCACAATCCTTGCTGACGTGGTCCATTTTGCCGCAGTGATAGGGTTGCGATCCTTATCCTTTGATTCATCTCAGTGCTGGGCATTCGTCGAAGTGATGTTCGCGATTTCTGCACGAGTTGAAACAACGTTGGCGTGTTTTGCGTTGGATCGATGTTGTTATTATGTCGAACTTCCTCCTATTCTATATGTGTTCTTCCAGTTTTCGTTATTTCTCTTTGCCAAATCCAGAGGTATTGGGGATGGTGGTATTGCGCTGGGCTTGTCTGGGCTGTCCTTTAGCAGGTGCTCCGTAGTGTCCGTCGCGAGGTACTTTGCAGTCCTTGTTCAAATGTCCTCTCTTGCTACAGTTATAGCCTATAACGTTCAGTTGGTTACAGGTCCTAGGAGCTTGACAATTCTTGGCCAGATGTCCTGGGTTTCCACAGTTGAATCAGGCACCGTGATTATTGTTCGTTGTTCTGAGTTATCCTTGCAGTAGGGTTGGCCTTGGTAGTTTAGGACGTTGTGGCTTGAGTGATCTTAAAAGCAATTCTGAATGGGGCGATATGGAGGTGTCTAAACAACTCGTCTCCGTAGTCACTTGCGCTAGTGCTGTCAGCGGTCCTCCATAAGCCTTGTATCAATCTTCCAAATACACCAATGGGATCGACCTCCATAGGTATTATGTTGCTTAGCCTTCTTGACTGGTCCTCAGTTGTTTGAGATGATTCAGCCATTGCAGAGGTTGAGAAGATTCTAGTGTTCTTACATAAGAGTTCGTTTCTTTAAGGTTTCTAACATATCTTATGCAAAGCAATTACAACCTATTACATCTCAGATGATAGTTAATAACGTAATCCTAGTAACTAGAGTACGGTGATTGAAACGATTGAATAAATGGATCCAAAATGAAGTTAGATTCGAAAGGGCATTATCACAAACAGAAGTACAATATTAGAAAGTGCGTGATCCATTCAAGAATATAATGTAGATTTAACAACGATTGAATGACTGATTATTATAGAAGTAACCGTAGTATCTCAAGATTCATAGGTGATGAAAGTACATAATTGATAGCATAAGGCCTTCAACTTATGAGAGAATGACTAAGTATTGCATGAGTGAAATAGTTCACACGAAACCTCATTGATAAAGAATAAGGTAGCAAATGAGAGAGACAGTAAGAGGTCAAGATGTACATAGAGTACGACGTTTTGAGTTCATAGCAAGAACAAGGATAGAGAGCTCATTTAGAGTTAATTCAAAGGTAATGAACTCGTAAGAATTCGTTCAAGGAATAATAAGTCAAAAGGATGACTTTTCAATACTAGCAATCTAGTTTATTTAGAATAATCTCAAGGATAATGAACTTACAAGATTTAGTTCGAAGAATAATAAGTCAAAAAGAATGACTTTACAGTATTAGAAATCAAACGTATTCCCAAAGGGATTTATCAACAATTCTGATGATTAAAGTACATACTCAGGAATTGTTGACTGGGGAATTTCCAAAAATTCAAGGAAATGAATTACTCACTAAGGAGTGTATCACGATAATTATTGACGGTAATCAGAGCCACTTTACAAAATACATAGATACGTTCTTCAGAAGAAATGATCATTAGAATAGAAGGCATCGATTTACTCAAAGGGAGTTGAATGAGTAGAAAGGATATGATTGCTTACTATGGTACTTGCCCACCATTACTACGGTAAAGTTTGCCTCAAATCCTTAGCTAGACCTTTCTTATCATCTATAACGGGTCCTTGCTAAGTTGACTTATCTAAGAGTGTTAGACAATCTATCTATGGTTTTGTCTTTGTAATAGAATATTCGTACTAATTTGATCGAATTGGCTATCTAACATTAGTACTATTTCATGAGTTCAAATCGAGGGTTCCAAGTCTCGATGTATACCTGTGGGGGGTTCTCGGGTTCTCTCTCTCTCTTTATACTTCCGGCAAGCTCCCTCTCCCTCTCCTCTTCTTCCTCTGCTTGTTTCGGCGGGTTGTTGTGTGTAGTGTCAAGGCAGGTGATGAGGCAGAGAGGAAAGTGAGGGTGTGTGTGTAGGAGTGCTTCTCTTGCTCTCAACAGTGTTCCTCCTATATACACAGACCCATGTGTATACATACACACATATAACCACACAGTTATACACATCTGAAAATCCATTAGACTAAGGGATTGAGGTGATTGAGAGGAGTTGACTGAGATGGTGCATAGGGTGAGCGAAAAGTGGCCGTCGTTTGGGTATGTGTGAGGGTTGATCCGGCGGTTTGAGGGGAAAAGTTTGGGTAATGCCATTAACCTTTAGACATAAGTTAGTTTAGGGTAAGATTCTTTGTGTACCAATATTTCCAAAAATGTAGGGTTTAGTCGTCGCTAGAATCCACGTGCCTGACTGTGTAATTAAACACAGATTTTACGGGTATACGTGCACAGTCAGTCCGAGGTCTGTAATTTGCAGTCTATGAAATTAATAATATGAATACGTATATGAATGTTCGTGTTTGGGGATTATGAAATTAAAATACTGAAAATTTAGAACAAAATACGGGGACTCGTTTTATTACTGTCAAGAAATTTACGGGTATTACAATGCTTAGCATTTTTAGTGACATGGTGGAGAAGTTCCTTGAGGTTTTCATGGACGATTTTAGTGTTTTCGGCGATTCTTTCGACGAGTGCCTCAAGAACCTTGAGAAAGTTCTCAAACGGTGCATTGAAAAGAATCTTGTGCTTAACTGGGAAAAGTGTCACTTCATGGTGACACAAGGCATCGTCCTAGGCCACATTGTCTCAAGTGAGGGGATGCAAGTTGACAAGGCTAAGATTGATGTCATCTCCAACCTTCCACCCCCAAAAACTCTTAAGGATATTAGGTCATTCTTAGGATACGCGGGTTTTTACCCGCGGGTTTTTACCGGCGGTTTATTAAGGATTTCAGCGCAATCTCGCGACCCATGTGCCAACTCCTCGCGAAAGATGTTGCTTTTGAATGGTCCCCCGAGTGCCAAGAGGCATTCGATAAGCTTAAGGAGTCACTTACTACCGCACCGATAATGCAAGCCCCAGATTGGAACCTTCTATTCGAGCTCATGTGCGACGCTAGTGACTATGCGGTTGGGGCCGTGTTGGGGCAACGTAGGGATAAGAAGCCCCACGTCATATACTACGCTAGCCGGACTTTAGATGATGCTCAAATTAACTACTCCATGATGGAGAAAGAGTTGCTAGCGATAGTTTTTGCTCTGGAGAAATTCCGGTCATATGTGGTAGGATCACCGATTACTTGTTTCACTGATCATGCCGCTCTTAAGTATCTTTTCTCCAAGAAAGATGCTAAAGCACGTCTCATTCGTTAGATCCTACTTCTACAAGAGTTTGACCTATCCATCAAGGATAAAAAGGGGGTGGAGAATGTTGTCGCGGATCATTTGTCACGTTTGACATTTGATCACAATCATATAGACAACATACCCATTCAAGAATGTTTTCCGGATGAGCAATTGCTCAAAGTCTCTACTCTCCCGTGGTATGCGGATGTGGTGAACTTCATTGTCACGGGGGATTTGCCGCAGGAATGGTCTACCAAAGACCGTGAGAGGCTTATACTGATGGCACGATCGTTCTTTTATGACGATCCTTATGTTTTCAAATATTGTGCCGATCAAATAGTTAGGCGATGTGTGCCTAACGATGAACTACCGAGTATGCTGTCGTTTTGCCACGACCAAGCATGTGGAGGACATTTCTCTTCACAAAAGACTGCTTTCAAAGTGCTCCACAGTGGCTTGTACTGGCCCACAATTTTTAAAAAAGCACATGCTTATTGCAAAGCTTGTGCCCGGTGCCAACTTCTTGGTAAAGTCACCCGCAGGAACATGATGCCTCTAAACCCCATTCTTGTTATTGAAGTTTTTGATTGTTGGGGTATAGACTTCATGGGACCTTTCCCTAAATCCAATAACTTTGAATATATCTTGGTGGCGATTGATTACGTCTCCAAGTGGGTTGAGGCCATGCCATCAAGGACTAACGACCACAAGGTGGTTTTGAAATTCCTCAAAGAACATATTTTGTCGCGGTTTATCACTCCAAAAGCCATAATTAGTGATCAAGGGGCGCACTTTTGCAATTCCCCTTTTGCTCGGTTGATGGGGCAATATGGCGTTACCCATAAGGTCTCCACCACATATCACCCGCAAACTAATGGCCAAGCCGAATTGGCTAATCGTGAAATCAAGGGGATTTTAGAGAAGACGGTCGATCCGTCAAAAAAGGATTGGTCTTCTAGGCTCACCGATGCGTTTTGGGCGTATAGGACGGCCTATAAGATAAATTTAGGAATGTCCCCCTACCGATTAGTTTATGGGAAAGCATGTCATTTGCCCGTCGAGCTTGAGCACCGTGCGTATTGGGCCATAAAGAAGCTAAATTTCGATGTGGATGAGAGTGGTGAGACGAGAAAGCTTCAACTCGACGAGTTGGAGGAAATTCGAAGTGAGCTCTACGAGAGTTCTAAAGTTTACAAGGCACGTGTTAAAGCATTTCATGACAAACGGATTGTTCGTAAACAATTCGTCGTTGGTAACAAGGTGCTATTATACGATTCACGGCTCCACTTATTTCCGGGCAAGTTGCAATCCCGTTGGATCGGCCCTTACATTGTGTATAAAGTGTATGACCATGGAGCCGTTGAGATTCAAGATCCCGCGGATGGGACAATTTCTAAGGTCAATGGGCAACGGCTCAAACCTTTTCTTGAAGGTTTTGACACCGAGTTGGTGTCAATTCCTTTGGACGACCCCAAGGTTGGGGTTGAGTAGGCTCTTGTGAGCTATACTCTCCTTTTTTGTATGCCCCATGTTACATTCTTGGCATAAGTTTTGTTCGTAGTCGTGTCCATTGTATCCACAGTTTGACCACATCAAAATGGAATTTCAAAATTTAAAACTGAGAAGAACAAGGGGCGGATCGATCCAGGTAATTGGGGGATCGATCCGCAGGTTCTTGGGGAAGGTATTGACAAAACCGAGAAAAGGCGGATCGATCCGCGGATTTGGGGGGGGGGGGGGGTACACTGCTTTCAAACTTCTTAAATGGATCGATCCGGCCATTTCAAGCGGATCGATCCGCGTTTTCTGGGGGTCATTCTCTTTTCAAACTTCTTAAATGGATCGATCCGCAATGTTTGAAGGGATCGATCTGCGATTTTGAAACGGCACAATAAAACCGTTTTTAAAGTTCGGATCGATCCGGCCTGAATTCGGATCGATCCACGGGGGGGGGGGGGGGGGGGGGCGGGGGCGGGGCCAGCAGCAGTTTTTATATGAGATAACTTCTCATTTCTGTTGAAACTCTTCAAGAATTCCCTAAAATCCTCTCAAATCCCATAGCCCATACTTCTCCAAATCTCCCCTTTGTGCTCTCTCACTGTCTAGATCTTCAACATCCTCCATCCAAGGTATGAATTTGACAACTTTCATCGATTGTTTTTCATGTTTTAATCATGTTTGCACCCTAGGTTGGGTGATTTCTTCCCTTGCTCACTATTTTGAAAATCTCAACCTTAGGGCTTGATTTTTCACCCTTTTCCTTACATCGTGGGTTGATTTCTCATGCATTTTGATTGTGCCTCTTGCTCAAGCCACATTGTGGCTTGTTTGGGATAGATCCATGCATCCATACTTATTAAACATTGAGATTACTCCTTAGGTACACAATGTGTTTGATTAAATGCCCGAATGAATTCTCCTAAGGGCATTCTCCAAATTCACCCGTGCATTTTTACAATTTTCGCGTGCATTGTGCTTATTTTCTCATTTCTTGTGCACGTTTCCATTCTCATGTGTGACTGTCACATTTGTTTTCACGGCCATAGGCACGTCCCTCTCACACCTTGCACTGTCATGCACGTGCGCGTCGGTCATGCACGTGCGTTCGCGGCCGTTTCTCGTGCTTTTTGTCCATGCCCCGTGCGTAACGTCTTAGAGGGTATCTAATTCTTTTCCCCGAACTTTCACGTTCACGGGACGTCCGTGCATGTACCATTGGTGTTACATGACATTTTGTGTGAAAATTGCACCTTTAGAGCGATTTGGCTATTGTCTTATTCGGTATGCTTGCCCCTTGTTTTTTTTTCAGAAACAATGGTGAATCCGTTGAAATATGACAAAATCGAGTGCTCCCCAGCTCGAGGGTATGATTGTTTCCGCTCAAAAACTGAGAAGCAGTGGTTCGTAAACTTCTTTAAGTCAAAAAAATCCATCCTCCCTGAGCGGCCCATTGCTTTTTTCGATTTTCCGGATGACGTGGTCCAGATCTTTAGGGGCCGTCGCTGGCTCCCCCAGTTGGAGTATTCGGGTGGGTACAACGAGACATGGGTTAGGATTTTCTTCGCCAGCTTGGTCACCACCGGCGCTCGCACTTTTGAGTCGTATGTTCGGGGTGTCCGCATCCCGGTCTCCCCAGCTACTTTAGCCGTTTTCATGGGGGTTCCTCACGAGGAGAACCCCGAGCCTTAACTGGATGACTTGGAGCTGCGGCCTCACTATGATACCTTCGCTACCCGGTTCACGGGCCGATCGACTGAGTGGATCGGGGACCAGATTGCCCCATCTACCTTCACCAAGCTTTACCGGTACTGTAATATCATTGTCACTGCGGCGGTGTGGCCAACTCACCACAAGACTGTTAGGGGGGACCACGGTACTCTCTTGTACGCTATTACTGATCCCACCGCCCGAGTCGACTTCGCGAGCACTATCATCTCCCTCATGGTAGCGGCGTCCAACGACACTGCTGCCACTGCGAGCCTCCCTTTCGCTGTCCTTGTTACCCGACTTTGTACCTTGCATGGGTGCGAAGCCTTAGCATCCGATGTTCTGAAACCCGCGCCGTTCCCAATCAATGGGACGATGCTCACTCGTAGCGACGCACAGGTTAGATCCACGTCCAAGAGAGCCAGAGTGGAGGAAGGACCATCTGGAGCTCAGGCCGAGATGGAGGAGGAGGGGTCTGCACAGGGT
Organism: Hydrangea macrophylla; assembly: GCA_033977485.1. Classification (NCBI taxonomy): domain Eukaryota; kingdom Viridiplantae; phylum Streptophyta; class Magnoliopsida; order Cornales; family Hydrangeaceae; genus Hydrangea; species Hydrangea macrophylla. The sequence continues at coordinate 129,801,778 of CM066989.1, read as the reverse complement.
ATGGTCGAGTTGCACCGTCGATTCGAGACTCTTAATACCGAGCAGAGGCAGTAGGGCATGGAGATTGCAGGGATACGAAGTGATGTTCATAGCTTACGGGGGGAGGTTGATGCATTCAGTATGAGCTATCGGCGGGACATGAGCATGCTGATTCGCTTCCAGACCGATTCGTTCCAGATGCAGTACCCAGGCGCTGATGTCCCGGACTACTTCCGCGACCCGTATGGTGTCGCAGGCGGCCCCGGCTCTTTTGGTGGTGCTGGTGGCTCAGGTGCCTACGGCGGTGCGGATGACCCCAGTGCTTTTGACGGTGCAGGTGGCTCGGGTAGCTATGGAGGTGGAGACGGAGATGGTGAGGATTAGTTGGGGGAGTGTTTGTTTTTCAATTAGAAATAGTATTTTGCTTATGCTGGGGTGTGTTTATGTTCATTTCGTTAGACTTGGAGTTGTACTTTTATGTTTGGATGGTTGTGTTATCTTGTTCAGGGTTTTGTTGGATTGACTTTGGATGTTTATGGACATGTGGTTATTTGACTTTTGGCCCATGCTTACAGTTTTACTATTGTGCCATGTCCAATTGTTTGTTTTCTTGTTCTTTTCTTTCTTTGATTCTAACAATCGCAGGCACCAGCTATTACCGCATGCCCACCTTGTTTGCGTCTGGTAATATTGTTCTTCCACTTACGCTTTATAGTTGGTTCCATTGAGGACAATGCACAGTCCTTGTTGGGGGGTGTGAGAGCTTTTGCTTCTCTCATCGTAGCTTTTGCTTCTCTCATCGTAAAAAAAAAAAAAAAAAAAAAAAAATCTTATTTCCGTGTTTCCAATGACTTTGGTATAATTGACCTATTCTAATGCCGAGCGATGACACTTGCCTCGAAAATTTTCTTCAAATTTTAGTATGTGACACTTGTGAATCCCTTTAGTTCTTTTACTATCTTGATTATAGTGGATTTCATGAAGTTCCAAATCTTGGATTATCAAGCACGTTGCATGACTACTTGTATTAGGATGATGTTTAATGCAATTGTTACGCGGAAATCGTTCGAAACATTTGTGGAGACTTTACCCTTGTGAGCTCTAGATCATTTTCTCCATTGTTGAGTGTTACATACTTCAATTCTTTCTTGTTGAAAAACATACAAAAGTCGTAGATAATCTCATCTTCTTGCTTTGACTGTTCAATAGAGGAATCTTTTTGTGGAATGCAAAACTCTTGCTTGCTTGCCATTATAGTGGAGACAATGAATCACATTGTCCGAGAAAATAATTTTAGGATCTTTTCACCATTTCTAGCCTCAACCACACATACCCTTCCTTCACTTAACCGTTCACCGTCCATTTTCGCGTTTGAATTACATTTTTGGGATACCTTTGCATGTGATAGTGTTTGTAAAGTTGTAAAAGAGATTGAATCGTGTTGTTGTGAGAGTGCAAAAAAAAAAAAAAAAAAAAAAAAAAAACTTCATAGTCAATTGTACTTCTCTTTTTGAGTTTCAAATAAATACTTGCGAATGATTCATCTTTTGTAGCCATTTGTGTCCATGCATTCCAATAAATCCCATGTTTGTACCCGAACACTCCACTTCACTTCCTCTCCCCTTGTCCTTCACCTTATAACACTTTTCCACTTTACCATACGCTCGAGGTCCTAGTTGATTCTCAAGTTTTGTGATTCGGAGTTTGAAGCAATCATGACAAGTAGTTAGAGTATTCCACATCCTCTAGTGAATAGTATCTTTCATGAGATTAATTTTGCATGTTTTTTACGTTTACGTTTTTCATCATTGGCATGTGCGTGGCTTTGATTCCTAATTCCATTACTCTAATTGCCCGCATGCCTCGAGTGTATTACTCATTTCGAGTGATTCACTTTTTGAGTGTAATACCGGTGAGAATTGAGTTGAAGCGCGTTTTGAACGAAATTCGGATTATGAAAGTATTTCCATCTTCTTGATAGTTGTAGTTATGCACTTCACACCACACACGCATCCAAGATTGAGCTTAATGAAGTTTATCTAATAGCCTTGATAGTTTGAGAATTTTTTGGATTTGTGTGTCATGTGCTAAAATATTTTGAAAATACTTGGGTGAGCAAATGTGAACTCAATATGTATATAGAATGAGTAATTCTAGAACTACAACTTTTTGCTCACAACTTTTTTTACGTGTCTAGAAACTAGAAACCTTGCATCCTTTAGGGATATTTTTGGTCGGGTAATACTTCAGGCACACCCAAAGACACAACTTTTTGGACACAACCTAAGAGATGTGTCTATCTCTTTCCTGTGTCACTGTGGGATCCAGTGATATCATAGGAGAGATATAGACACATCTTTTAGGTTGTGTCCCAAAAATTGTGTCTTTGGTTGTGTCCCAGTCTTTACTCTTTTCGGTATACTTCACTACACCATTTGGCCAATTTTGTAACATAGATGGTTTCGGTTTTCTAACGGTAATTTACCGTTACTAATTGCCAACGGTAAAAGTCCGTTAGAAATATCAATTTTCCGTTAGAAATATAAGCAATCCTTTAAAAATAGTGTAAAGTTTTAAAAAAAATAATAATGTAGTGGCATTTTTGTAATAAAACACACCAAACAAAAATGCGGTGGCAATTTTGTGAATAAAAGCTTCACAAATTTTTGCCCAAAATTTTCACCCAAAAGTTTCCCCCCCTAAACTAGCGAATTCTCTCACGCCAAATTCCTTTCCCCTCCCACCCCCCCCCCCCCCAAAACTAGAGCTCCTCCACCTTCCATCTCCTATTCTTCTCTCTCTCTCTCTCTCTCTCTCTCTCTGTGGTTATTAATCACCGGCCAAATCTAATTCAGATTTTAGGGCCCCAAACTATTCCAACTACATCTCCAGTTTCACTCCTTTTCTGCGAGATCTAGAGAGGAAGCCTCTTTCTGTCCTTCACGCCTCCATCTCAGCCTCCACGCCAAAAGCAACGACTCCCCTTGCTGTTGCCGACGTCGACGCTGCCTTCTCCAGTCGTTTTCTCTATGGCCGTCAGTCCATCACTTCCGCCATTGCTGTAGTCCGTCGCCTTATTGTTGTCTCTCTAAAGAGGTAAGGTTCTCTTTCTCTCTCTTCCCTCTCTAGCTGCCTTCCTCTTTCGATTCAGTCTCTTCTTTCTCTACCAACCTTCTTATGCAGTGTAAGAACCCTAACAATGGTGGATGATGTTAGCTCAGGGGAAAATCGACATATAATGTTGATTGAACTAACCGATGGTGGGAAATTGACGGTCTGATCACTCGAGACTTGCTTGGTGGGTGTTGTACCCTTGATTCCAAAGAGTTGGACCATGATTTGAAGGTCTCTACTAGTATGTGTTTTCTAATGTCTGTAGAAATTTTAGTTGCCACTGATAACATTGGCGTATGCAATCTTTGGAATTTATTTTTCCTATCTAATTGCCCATGCTGCTCTAAGAACGTTGTAAACTTCTTATATATATGTAAATCATTACATAATCGGATCATGATCTAGATAAAGGACAGAATTCCAAAAGGGCAATACACTTTCTTTTAACTTTCTTTTAACTATTCCAAAAGGACATTTCTTCTAATATTTGTTGTATTTTCTCATCAACTGCACCTCTCAATACTTTTTTTTTGTTTATTTTCTAGGTAGTATAAGTGTTAGTTCTCTGTGTTTTTTGCTTGTACCATTGTTTATATGCTTAGTTTTGAGCTATCAATTATATTCATACAGCTGTTTTGTAGTTTTTTTGTGGTGAGAGATTATGCAAGAGAAACTCTTTTTTGAGATGGAGGCCTTGGATGACAGGCTATTACATGCAACGCTACCTCAAAGATCAGATACTTTACAAAATACAATCTTAATCGATAATTGATAATCTAGATCATAGGATCGTTGATGATCTAAGTTCATTTAAATGAAAGCACTTTCATTCTTTGACACTCATCAATGCTGCAGTATACTTGATATCATTTAGCAACATTCTTAGCTTTGTAATCATATTTCCCAACTTGCATTGAACCTTTCTGCACTAAAATATGTGATCATCTCCAACTGATGGGAACTGTTTCATCTGCTATTTCAGGGACTGGTAAATCTAAATTTCTTGCAAGAGAAAAAAGAAGGAGATTTCCGTTATGGACTTGTACGCATTCAAGAAAATGCCGAGTCAATTGCATTCTACGACGGAGAGGAAAATGAAATCCAATTATTGATGCAACGCTTCAGAAGTGCTTTCGAAAATTTAATTGTATGATTAGTTTTGTTCTTTTGTGGTTTCTGTCATATGCAAGTTTTCAAAGAAATTTAGTCAAACAGCTTTGTATTCAAGACTTTGCTGTCCACTTGTTGCCATGTCTTACTTTTCTTTGAGACCTGACATAGCAAACATAAGTATGGATGCGTAGATTTAGACATGATACACGTTTGTTGTCTTGGGAATGTGCTTGCAAGAAGATATACCCAACATGCTTTGCTTCAATTAGAAAGCAAAAATGTTTTCCCACTAAAACCTGAAGCAAAGAAAAGTTGGATGTGTTGTCTCTGATTTGTTGAGCTCTCTAACTCTTGTTCAAGCAATGCTAAGCCTTTTTGTTGAAGCTAAAATTTTCTTTTCTGCATAGCTGCTCATTATTGCTGGGATGAAGGTTGAGTTTTAAGAACTTTTCTATAATTTTTAATGTTTTGCGATATAAGGTTGTGTAATGAATATTTTGTTGACTGAAACTATTGTACTAAATCTTTTTCAATTATTTAATCTTGTTACCTGTTAATGACTATTTTGTTGACTGAAAATATTGTAAACCTCTTCAATCATTTATTCTTGTTATGAGTTATTGTCTCACTTTAATGTTCAACTTCACTAAAATTGTTGATATCTTCCAGAAATATGGAGTTCTTCACCAATGGTTATCGCTATCTGATTCAGATGCTTCTCGCTGCTGTGGTTGCACCCATGTATTTCTCAGGCAAAATTGAATTTGGCGTCATAAATCAGTCTGTATCTGATTTTAATCATATACTTGGATATTTCTCCCTCATTGTTTACCAATTCAGGCTATCAGTGCCTTTTCAGCAGTCATTAATCGACTAGGTACCTTGTTTTCCCCCTTTTTTCATGCACATTTTTGCCTGTGATTGCCTATCTCCACGAAGAAGATTTTATGAAAAACCTGGCTGATATCATGTATTAAAAATAATTAAAAATTATATCCTTGATCCTTCCTATACGGAGTGATGAAGAGCAAGATCACAAGAGAAAGAGAAAATTAGGAATTACACATGGAGCATGCTTAAAGCCTTTGCCTAATTGGTTTTAGGATTGTTATTAATTAATTTGCTATTATTATTATTGTTGTTAGAGAATATGAAGCCGTTAAGGTTGTGACTGCTTCTATTTGGCAAATGAGTTATCGGTCCGTCTCTCAAACTCGACTCTGAGATTGTAAGTTCTTCAATCATTCATTTCCCAACTGGCACACGTGTGTATATATATATATATATCTGCTTCAAATTTGATTAGGGCGTTTTTGGTTACAAACATCGTCGATTTAATGGAGTTAATGGTAATCATATTGAAAGAAAAGTTGTTGTCCACGCATTTTGAGCTATTTGGCTGATAAAAATGCAAGTTCAGTACATGTTAAATAATCTTTTTAATAGAGGGCTATCTACAGGGAGAAAAGGTGATTTATCTAAGTTAAAAGTAAGAATTGCAATATAGTTAAAAGTAAGAATTACAATTACAACTTACATGAAAGGTTAGGCATCCAATAATTGCATTTGTTTTAGTTTACTCGTATGTTAAGTTTTATGCTCTAAATGAAATTTTAATGTGATGACAAACAACGTGTGCTTGAAGATGATAGATATATTCTAAACTACATTTGCAGCATTGAGTTATATCGTAAAATATTACTTTAATCTACTTAAGTTTACCTTCAGGATATTTAATAAGGCTGGGCCCTCTATGTGGCATTGTTAATATAATTACTTTATATTTGTACGATGTGTAAATTGGTACAATGTTGTCTCATTTTATACTTAAGTTTGCATTGCTGGTCACAATTTAGTAGAGGGAGTTCAAATACAAAGGGAAATGATAGACTTAAGTATTAGTGCGTGGTTGGTATAAACTTAAGTAGTTCTACTACTTTAATTTTATCTTCTTCATTTTAGCTTGTCTATTCTTTGTCAATGAGCTATGATCATTATCTGATTAATTTTGGGACCATGAAGCATAAAGAAGATGAAAATGAGTGTTTGGTAATTTGTTTCCCCCACCAGATGGGTACAAGGTGCCAACCAAATGGCTTGCTTGATTTGTGAGCTTTAGTTTCTATAGGTACTTGCCTTAAGTGAGTTCTGCTATCTTCTAACTGGACTTTAACTTGCAGGATAAAACCTTCATTTGAGCTCTCTGGAAAGCTTGCTGTAGAAACCAATAGAGTTAGAGGTAATATTTTGATTGCGCTCTTTTGTATTTTTCCAGGCTACACTCCTTTATTTCCATTGTACTGGCTAGAGTTTCGCCTTAAGGTCAGTGTTGGTCAATGTCATCCTTTTGCAGCCCTTTTCCTTATGTTCCTTCCTCTTCCTCTCTCTCTACACAGTCTCGTGCGCGCGCACACACACACACACACACACACACACACACACACACATATATCCCTTTGTTGCCCAGCAAAAAAAAATTATATATATCCCTTTGTTGTATCAATACATGGTATATCCATATTCCTTTCAAGTAATTTTGATCTAAGAATTTTTATTTTATTCTTATTATTTTTTTTTGTTCTGAGATCTAAGATTCAATTAATAGAGTTGCGGTGATCGATCTAATATTGTGGAGTCATCGCAATTCCACAACATATTTTCTTTTCCTTCCAAGAGTGGTTTGGAGAAGAACACTAAGGGACTGCAAAGCCCCAGAAAAACAAGGCTGCTCACGTAAAACGGACATAAGGAGCCCCTCAACTCAACAGCAACTCGAAACCAAACAGCCAAAACCCAAAATCAAGGAGAGCAAACACCAGGTGGCCAATGGAGCAACCAAAAACAAAAGACACCACCACTGGGCAACCCCGCAGCAAACCTCAACCAAACCACCCAAAAAACAGACCCGCAACCATAAGACGCACATGAGAAAAGCCATAGTGAAGAACAACAGACCAGCACATACACTACCCCCATGTGATATAAGAACCGAGCCAGGCAATAGCAAATCTCCGACAAAACACACAGCAACAACACAAAGCTCCAAAAACCAAGCCAAATCATGGAGAGACCAAAACCCAACAGAGAGAAAAAAAAAAATCTCCCAGAGGCACCCAAAAACCCGAATAAGAACCAGAATCAAAAGACCACCCAGGCCCAAATAAGCAAACAGAAATTAAAATTTAAACCCAAGCAATCCAAAGTTCACGCCTGTGGACACCGGCCTTAGCAAGGCAGTCCGCAAAGCCATCCAAAGTTCACGCCTGTGCTCAATGATTTTTTAATTATTGTCGAAAACATATGTAGAAAAAAGAAAGAGTTAATTATAGCACCTTAGCAAGAACTTGCATTTATCCGTTTCCTCATATCCTAATACGAATGTAGATTAAATTTTTTACATAATTATCTTCACTGCATATCTTACCCCTAAGGAGCTTCATTTTTAGTCCAAACCAAGTATATTCATTTCCTTGAAGTACTTCAGCACATCAATGAAGCAGTATTTCTTAATGAATAGTGAATACATGTTGGACCTGTTGGTATACATTGTTGTGACATTTTTGCTGCAATAGAAATGATATTTGATTTGAAGAATAATTTTTTTTTTCAATTACCTTGGGATTATTCACAGAGGCTAAACTGATGGTTTTACTTTTACCCTATACTCCTAATGACAATGTTCCTTAATTCTGCAACATGGTGTCAGATCAAAAGTTAAGTATACATCATTGGTCCTAAGGTTGTAGATATTTCTTGGGTTCTCTTTCTATCTCAAACTCCTTGATTTATTTTTAGCTATGTAGCATGATACGACACGATACGGACTTGGCGACACATCAAATCCTACAAGTCTAGGCTACGAACACGACTGACAAATAAAAAAAAATCGTATTTCATAATTGTATACAGTGTACTGTGACGTGTCCACTCCTGTTTTTGAAATTCTCAAATAAACCAATTAATACTCTCCTATTTTATAGTATTATCTATATAGCACCGACGATCTCTCTATTAATACACCACGTTCTCTCTTTGTTTAATTTTCTTTGGTTCATGTATTTGTTGGAACTATTAATTAAGGGCTCGCATGGTAACGTTGTGGTTTATTATTTTTCAGTTTTGGTTTTCATATTTTGTATTGAATTAGAGGCAGGCATCAATACAAAAAATGAAAACAAAAACTAAAAATAAAATATCACAACATTACCATGCTAGAAGACATTAATGGTTGGATTCACTTCTTTTGAATATTCAGTGTCTCAAGCCCTTCGATTTTTTTAACTTTTATTTGTATGCAGGATGGCAAGCCAATCAGCCACGAATAATGCTAAAAGCCTCCGACAGTGAATATCCGTGGGCAGCCTGTTGCACAAAGCGGTGGCTGCTGCTCTTCTTAAGCAAAATATGGTTTTGGTTTGGATGTAGAAACAATTTGTATTTAAGGATAAATATGCTTATCATGGATTATATTTCTTGTACTTAATTTGGATTTGAGCTTGTATTTATTATGGTTTGGATTTGAACTTGTTATATGTTTATTGTAAATGTGATGTGGCTGTGATGTAAATTAGGTGCAAATAAAATTGGGGAGCATATTTTCGTATTTATTTTTTTTCATATTTGAAATAATTACTAACGGATAATTTCCGTTAGTATTCTTACATGTGTTTAGAAACAAACCGTTAGTAATAAAATTACTAATGGTTTATATCCGTTAGTAATTGTCTCGAAAGTGTTAGAAACTGTTATGTTACATACCGTTAGTAATGAAATTACTAACGGTAATTTACCGTTAGTATTTTTGTATATAAAAGTGTTAGAAAATAAACCGTTAGAATATATATTACTAACGGAATATTTTCGTTAGGAATAATAAATTACTAATGGTAATTTACCGTTAGTAAACATGTTACTAACGGTAATTTACCGTTAGTATAAATAATTTTCCTAACGGAAAATTACCGTTAGAAAATTCCGTTAGAATTATTAGCCACACTCTATATCTAACGGTAAATTACCGTTAGAAATAATTTTACTAACGGTAAATTACCGTTAGTAATGTACCCTTTTAGTGTAGTGCTTGTTAAAAGTTAGGGGCCTTTTTGACAAGAAATATCACATGTCTATAGGCTCAAAGAGTTGTCACTTGTCACTTGTCAGTGAAGGACGTGATATATTGGTGTAAAGTTTGTCCTTGGTGTAGGATTTGCTTGGCATAAAGCCAAAAAGGGAAGGGGCAAGCTGGTAAATGCGCAGAAGTGCTGACCAGTTATAACTGCGTTTTGGCCTTTTTTTTTTTTTTATGTACTTACCTGGATGATACACGCCACACACACGCACACACCCAATTCAAGTAGTAGTATCCCAAGAAATCGGCCCGCGTTTTGGCCTTAAGCGCCTTCCCTCCAGCTTTAGCAAATCGTGCCCAAAAGCTGATTTAGCCCAACAGTCTAAAGTAGCGATTGGACATCAAAAGCTGTTGTAACGCTTGGCAAACGTCCTGCCAAACAGCCATTTTTGGACAAACAAATCTTGCTTACAAATTTTAAAATGTGTCTATCTCTTCTTTTTTGTAGACCCCATAATATTAATAGACCCTATCAATAAAGAGATATGTGTTCATGATTTGTGATTGTGTGATCTGTTTGCATGTGTTAAAAGACTTGCTCACAGTGAACTGCACGTTTTTGGATTCAAAAAATATCCTGTCTATATATATCATCTCTCAAACTCCCTCATCTAACCCAAGCTCTCCATTCCTCTCTCTCTCTCTCTCTCTCTCACGGGAGCAATACCCAAAAAACCCAACAGCGGCACCTCCACCAACCTCTGCCAGCGCCAGGGGCAGATTTAGAAAATCAATTAAGGAGGGCTTGATATATGAGGGTTCGGGAACAGCGCCTCCGAAATTTTTTTTTGGACTTATATATACATATTTTGGACTTTTTTACGCATATTTTAGACATATTTATACATTTTTTGTATATATTTCAGACCTTTTTATACATATTTTATAATTAGTACAAAAACTTAAGAGAAAGGGGACTTGTATTATAATGTTGGGAGGGCTTAGTAGGTAATTTTCATAACTAGGGGGGCTTGAATGGAATTTTAGGGGGGCTCGAATATAAAATATTTTTGCTCATAGGGTAAAATTTGTAATTTTTAAAAATTTTGGGGGGCTCTTGCCCTTTAATACATCCGCCACTGGGGCCCAGCGCTCATTCCCGTGGCCTCCGGCCTCGGCGTCGTCTACGCCATCTCCAGACCCAAAGTATACTCTTCTCTCGCTCTCTCCAACTCACAAGCACAAGATTTAGATTTACTAAAAGGTCTCATTAATTAGGTTTTTCTTTTTCTTTTTTTTTTTTTTCAATTCTCAATAATGGAACTCCTCCAGTTAATTTTTTTTTTTTTTTCTTTTTTGCAGTTGTGAAGGAAAGTTATAAATTAAGCATAAATTTGCGTACTTGATTTATGTGTCCCTTGGTAAGGTAGTGACTCCATATCTCTACCTAAACTGTCCCATTAGCTCATATTCAAAATAATGTATCTATACAACATGGCTTCACTCTTTAAAATTTTGACATGACTAATGCTGAATGTTTTCTAATTTTTGATGTTTCTAATGTTTGTTTTGGGGCTGCCATTCCAATCAAATGTTTGCTCAGTTTTAGGTATTGGTATTAGTTTTAGGTATTGGTATTAGGCATTAATATTGAGGTATCTTACAAGCTAATAATATTTTATTTTGTGGGTGTGATTTTATTTTGGTCCTAAAGTTTCAATTTTGTCAATTTAGTCATTTAAGTTTAGGTACAATGTGGTCCATTCATCTAAATTTCCTGCAAATTTTATTTTATTTTGTTGTTTTTTTTTTTTTTTAATAGGTAATGTGGTGCACACATGACGTATCATTAGAGGCATTATGGTAAATTTTCTTAGAGAAATTAAATATTGCACACGTATACGGCCATATTGAACCTAACTCTGTCAAAAATTGCAAGAAAAATTGACAAATGGATTGTATTGACCCTAAACTAAAACTGCAAGAACAAAATTAAACTGCGAAAGACCAAAATGACATCACATCCAAACTACAAGGTTGTAAAGTATAATTACCCTAGTATTTCAGTATGTAACTCACAACAAGGGATGTAATTAAATGATGGGAAATGTGGTTAGGCCTGAAATTTTAGTCCTCATTTTCGTTATTGTAGCTGATTTCTCACTCTCCCACCTTTTTTGTTTGTGAAATTATACAGATATGGTGTTAGCAAACAGAACGAGGCATTTAGTACAAAGATTTGTGATTTGTTTTAGTCATTATATTTTGATGATAAGATCGATATTGTATGTTGATGTGTGAATATTTGGTAGGGTGTGTGTTGAGCAAACCAAGTTATGTATTTGCAGAATTCAAATTGTAATTGTTATCTCTTTTCAATGCAGGACATTAGAACGACAAAGCTTGCAAACTTGGGTCTTCAACATGGTTGTGTAAGTTCTTTTGTCCTTAGCAAATACTACCCAGAAATTCTTGATTATCACCAATATGAACTATGTATCTTTTTTCTTACATTACAGCAGTAGCCATAGGACCAGTGGATGTTGTGTCTCTATTAATTAGTTCTCTACCACAGCAAGAGATTGATCCCAAGAATAAGTTTGAGTATTATCGTCTTGTGTTCGCAGCCAGTGGCGGACCCAGGAATTATTTCCAGTGGGGGCAAAGCCGACAACTATAAAATATATATATTTTTTCAAGTATCAAAAAATCGAAAAATTGTTTACTATGCTTTTTTTTTAAAAAGAAACTTCATTGAAAAACAGTACAAGCACTGAGGTACAAAATACACCAATAGATCAACTCCAAAAAACCCACAAAAGATTAGACCCCATGATGACCCCAATATCTAAAGCCCCACATGTTATGAATCACTTAACAAACAGAAAGTAAGAGGCACATTGTTGCACTGCCTATAATCCCCAAAAAAAAAAAAAAAAAAAAAAACCTCCCAAAACACTTAAAGCATTGTAGCTCACACCAACACATGGAACAATTATTTACAATACACCTCTTCGATTCTTCATATTCTGAAAACGTTGAATGACATCTTCATTGTCAATGGCCGCAAATAAGTCTCTTTCAATAATGCCACCAAGCAATCATTCATAAACTCATCTCCCAATCGATTACGTAGTGAAGTCTTGATGATTTTCATTGCAGAAAATACTCTTTCAACAGTTGCAGTTGCAACAGGTAAGAGTAGTGCCAGCTTCACGAGTAAATACACTAATGGATATACACCATGCTTCTTCAATTGAACCATTTTTTTAGAAAGCCCAGTGATCCCCACAACTTCAGAAAATTGGATGTTGAAGCGCACATCCAAAATATAGTTATCAAGTTGACGACCAAGTGCCATCAACTCTAATGGAGGAAACTCAGATGGGTAAAACTCAGCAAATCGAAGCAATTTACTCTTATCATATGCAGAGAATGAATCACTTGGATCAAGACAAGACATACACGACAACAATTCTGTGTTCACCTCATTGAAACGATTACCCAACTCTAGAAGTTGCGAATCTATCACTGCGTAAAATACTTCAACCCGATAATGATGAAGATTTGTGTTATCTTCAACATTGCGACGTGATCTTCCATGAACTACATAGTTATCTTTCATGTTTGAGATTGATATCTTATGTTTAATACAAAACAAGGAAACTTCATTCAACAATTCTTCCCATCCTTCATCTCTCATCATTTGCAATTGTTGTTTGTTTATTTTCACAAGAGCCATGGCATTTACAATGTCTTGGTCCTTTCTCTGCAATGCTTGTGACAAATCATTTGTAATCCCCAAGACAGTTTGCATTAAGTGCAAGTGAAATGCAAATTCATAACTTTGAGTGAGTTCCAATAGATTATCTGCTTGAGCTCTTTGCTGTTTAAGAGATCCATGCTCTCCAACAACCAAAAGCACATCAATCACCGAGGAGAACAAGCAAATCAAACTCATAATTGTACCATAATGAGAACCCCAACGTGTGTCTCCTGCACGTTTCAATGTTGCTTCTTGATTCAAACCTCTACCAGTCAAAATTTCCTTGTTGGCAATTCCTTCAATAACTTTCTCAAATTGTTTCTCTCGAAGAATGTCTCTACGTTTGCATGATGCTCCAACAATATTTGACAAGATTGAAATGATCTGAAAGAAAGTAGCAATCTTTGAGTGGTTTTCTGCAACAGATACAAGTGTTAGTTGAAGTTGATGAGCAAAACAATGAACATAGAAAGTCGAACTATTCTTATTCAGAATCAAACTTTTTAGACCGTTGAATTCTCCTTGCATATTGCTAGCGCCATCATAACCTTGCCCCGTAAATTGGATATGCTTAATCCATGTTTGGTTAAAAGAGACTCAATAGCTGCTTTAAGTGATTTTGCACTAGTGTCACTAACATGTACAATGCCAAGAAACCGCTCATTGACACACCCTCTTTTGTCTACATATCGCAAAACAATAGCCATTTGTTCTTTCACGGATATATCACGAGCCTCATCAACCAAGATAGAGAATAATCCATCGCCAACCTCTCCAATGATAACATTTGTAGTTTCAACAGCAATGGCACTAACAATATCCTTTTGAATTTTGGGAGATGTCAATTTCAGATTTTCAGGAGCATTTTTCAATGCAACTTTTTTGATTTGCTCATTGTGGTCGGCAAGAAATAGTAAGAGGGACAGGAAGTTTCCCCTATTCATTGATTCATCCGATTCATCATGACCACGGAAAGCCAAACCTTGTTGCAAAAGATATCTAATACAATCAACTGATGCAGTCAAACGAATACGATAATCGACTCGAGCTTGTTCAATGTGATTAGCCAAACAAACTTCTATGTGTTGACGTTGCATCATTAAATCTTGACATTTTCTCCAGCAATCGTTGTGAGAACTAGAATGTTTTCCAACATGTGCCTTAAGTCGCTCCTTCTTTTTCCAATTTCTAAATCCCTCACCAACAAATGAATCAGAACCCCCTTGGTTACCATGATCGGATTTGAATAGATAGCAATACAAACAAAATAAAGCATCTTTTGCTACACTATACTCCAACCAACTCTCATTATTTTTGAACCATGAAGTACAAAATCTACGTCTATCATTTCCAAAATATGTCCAAGGAAAGTCATGTGTCTGAGTTGGGTGGGTTGGACCTTTTTGCAAGTACGCTCGTTGAACATTCTCCCTATCATTTGCATTATATTCATTTATACTTTTTCGTAATCCAGGATCAAATTCAAGCTCTTGTAAATTGACTTCAACACGGGGGGCAACATTCGAAGAAGTTTGTCCTCTCATTGGTTTAAAAAACTTCTCCATTACTGTTCAATTTAAAAAATCAACAACAATTTTATTAGTTTCAGTAATCTCACTAAAAATCAGCCCATAATCATATACAATAAGAGAAAAGTGCAGACTAATTGGCAAAAGGGAAAAGTGCAGAGGAATCAGCCCATAATCGTTGATTATAATTTATACTAATTTATGAGGTTCAATGTAGACACAAAAAAAATTAAAAATAAATCCCAGAAAAATAAAAGAAAAAAGAAAATCTCCTCAAGAAAGAGATGGTACATTTGAACTGTAATGAATCTATTGAATATTATAGACTACAAAGTTCAAATTGATCAAAGCCTGATAATTGTTTAAGAACAGAGTAGATTAGAAAGAAAGATAAATAAAATGCAAGTACTTGGCCATTACACAATTATCAATCAATGAATCATCCAAGTTCCATGAAATAGCCGAAAGAAATCAAAAAATCCCAATGATATTTACAGTTTACCTCAATGGAAAATTACTGAGGAGGGATACTTAGGGTTTTTTGCAGGTTGAGGGGCCGAGGGCCGCGTGCAGCATCAGAAACAATACCTGCGTGGCTGAGTAACCTGCGTTGGGTTATGCACGTTTGGCTTGAAAAGTCTTTAGACTTTTGTGCTTTCAATGTTTTCAATTTTTTTTTGTTTCTTTAAAGCACAAGTGGGCCACAGCTGTAAAGCATTCTGACTTTTCTGAGTAGTCAGTAGCGTGAACATGTGAACAGCTTAGTTTAAAGTTTCAACAATCCGTAAAAGGCCCCTTAGTTGATAAAAATTCTACTATGGCCCAAATATTTTTGAAAACTATCATATATACACTGTTTTTTCCCAAATTTCAGTGGGGGCGGCGGCCCCCGCTCGCCCCCACTGTGGGTCCGCCCCTGTTCGCAGCTACGTTCTTCGTTGGGTTTATTAGTGTAATATTTAATGTATTGTGGGTTTAATTGGGCTTGGGCTGTGTATTATGGTGGATTTAATTGAGTGTTAGTTTGCCATTACACTTAATTAGATGGGTATAATTTAAACGGTTTGGGTTAAAAAGGATCGTTGAAATAGGTTAGCTATAATAGGGAATGGGTTGGAGTAACTATGTAAAAAATGATTAGCTAAAATGGTTTTTTTTTTAGGCATTTTAGCTAGAATGGTCAACCATTGTTCTAAAACAAAATTTGGAATTAATAATATTGCTTTTCTCTATTTTATTAATGCAGGTTTGAACTAAGATTTAACTTCAATGGCATGAGTGGAGTTGGAAAAAAAGGGTAAATTTAATTTGTTACATTTTTTTCTTGTTTGATATATTGTATGGAATTCCACATTTTTTTTAAATTAACTACTCTACTTCTGGCCATCCATATGGCAATTTTTTTGTTCCCCTTTTCTTACTCGATGCTTTGTTAAGTAATTAAACTTGTGGAAGCGTGATTAAATCACAAACCAAGAAATCAACGAACAAGATTGTAGTTGGTTCGGCAAAAGAGAGCTTTACCAGGGTCAGCCTTGAAAACTTTTATTGATGATGGTAAAATCCAAATAGAGAGCTTTACCAGGGTCAGCCTTGAAAACTTGGAGGCCCTAGGCAAACATTGAAAGACAAGGCCCTTATGACATGATGATTTGTGAGTCTTTTTGCCCATTTTTTGAGAATTTGGAGGTTTAGAGACTGTAATCTTTTGCATATAGTGAATTTTGAACTTCTCAACTTTCCCCTTTGTAATTCCACATGTGAAATATTATAACCTTTTGTTGATAGTAAAAGTTCATTTTACTAAAACTACAATCTCACCCCCACATTTTAGAAAAGACCCGCCTAGTGTCACGGCTTGGTATTTTCTCAAACATTTGGTGTGCATCCTATAGGAGAAGGTTCTAGTATATTTGAGGAGTTGTACATTTAGATGAATCTAGGATTTCTAATATGTTTTTATATCTTGTACATTGTAGACTTCTATAGAGAATTCTAGAAGATTGTAGATCATGTAAATATCTAGATATTTCTTATGAGTATTCTAAATGATTGATGAGGACCATTTGATTGAAATGCTCTAGACCATCCATTATATTCTTAGTTCCCTATAAATAGGTGAGGCCCTCATTTGGTCAAACCATCAAAGAGTAGTAAATCATTTGAGAGAATGCATACTATTTCTCCCAACTCTCCCTCTCTATTCTACTTTGAGTGCTACCAGCTGACAGTAGTGGTGTATGAGTCGAAGTGCCACACGGGAAGGTGTTAGAAAATTCTTAAGTCCATGACACTAGATCCCACTTAGCGCATAGATACCACGTAGCGCATAAGCCTATTTTTACGAACGCTTAGTGCAAAATCGCGGTGATCAAACTCCACCTGGGCCGATTTTTAGAACTCTATGTCACGATAGTTAAATAAGTTTTGATCTTGACAATTGATTAAATTAAAATTATTGTTTTCCTTAAAAATAATATGACTTTAAAATAATGACTCTTAAATTGAGGCAGAAGGAATATTCAATAGTACTCTTATATCATAGGAAAGAGTGACACTAGAATTAGACACATCTTATATGTCTTAAATGTACTGATTGATGTGTGTGATTCTCATTCTATCACTTTGTCAATACTTTTCTTCCTTGCTTTTTAGCAAACCTCTTATTGTATTTTTTGAAATACTTGAATTTTTTCTCGCCTCTATACAGTCCTATCAAAAGGACATCAAGATATCTCTGCAGGAAAATATTAGAACCTAGAGAAACATATAATGAATGGATCATAAAGCCCAATAAGACAACTTGGGATTTTAAGATAACCAACGGACAAAAACCTTAATCAAAGGATTTGGGGATGACAGTAGAGAGTTTCTTGGGTGAGTTTATAGATGTACTTTTTTTTTTTTGTTATCTATATGTTTACTTATAACTAAATTATCCAAACAATTAGTTTTTGTTTTACTTATAATGGCTTAGTGGTGTTTTAAACGAGCTTCAAAAAGTTCATGAAAGCAATCGATACCACGAAGATTTAGCCAATGACAATTTAGTGGACGACATCAGCGTATTGAATGACAAACATGTGTAACTTGTTAACTTTGCATGCTTTGAAGGTATTAATATCTTTTAAATTTAAATTTTTCTTAAGCTAAATAAATTCATATATTAAAAAGTTTTTTTTCTAATTTTTGTAGAGACAACGATGAAATATGGAATAAGAAAGGATTTTTTCGACTTCAGCACTTTGGTTGGAATGATGACATATCACTACGACACTGCTTACACTCCCGATGTCAGGATTTGTACCAACAAGTTATTAAAGTACCAAATTTAATTGTATTAAGGTTAAATTTAAAATTGTGCATTTTTATTATTACAATTGTAGTTTGTTGATTATTGAAGATTTTTTTTTCCTTTAAATAACAAATGATTCTTACTATACAGGGAAGATGCCTTCTATATTTATATTGCATTGCTGGCAAGCCTGATATGGGATGGAAAGCAAAGATATTATTTTATCAGGAAATTTTGGGAACTGTACTTGAAAAACAAGAATGAATTTGTACATTGTTTGGGTCAATTGCAAAAATATGATGGCAGGATTTAGTATAGATGTCTATATCTTTTAGATTGACAGATTAGAATTAACAAAAATGAGGACTTGATATTGAGAAATGTTTTTTTCGAATTCCGTACTTTGGTTGGAATGATGGCATATCACTGCGACACCGCTAACACTCTCGATATAAGGGGCAGACTTAGACATCCCGCTTCAGTATTAGTGTTTGAGAACTTGTACCAACTAGTTATTAAAGTACCAAATTTAATTGTATTGAGGTTAAATTTTAAATTATGCATTTTTCTTGTTACGGTTTGTTGATTGGAGTTTTTTTAGGGACTTTTTGAAGTTTTTTTTTCGTCTTAAATAACAAATGGATTTCACAATACAGGGAAAATGCCTTTTATATCTACAATGCATTGCTGGCATGAGATAGAAAGCACATTATTTTATCAAGAAAAATGCTAGACCTACACAGTGAATCACACATTTTTTTCACACACAACTTTAAATGCTTGTACCCTGTGCTGTATAAGTGGGGCACAAAAAAATGTAAAAAAATTCAAACAGAACAAGGTACAAGCATTTAAAGATGTGTGTAGAAAAAGTGTGTGGTTTATTGTGTGGGTCTAGCATGACTCTTTTATCAAAGCAATTTTTGACTCCTTCCTAAATAAAACTTATAGAGAAAGACTTGGTTTGTAAATTCAAATGCTTATGAACTTAGATCTTAATAAGAGGCCAATTGTTCCTTTAATTATAAAAATCCCTTCATAAATTTACACGTACAAGAAATTGATATTTCCAAATTTTTGCCTATTTTTGTTTTATACTATGTGATTAATTATGTAAGTCCTTCCACCCAAATTCATTTGTAGTTTCAAATGGTGGATAGCGTAAACATCGACCACCCCCTTCTATGAGTTTAGTATATTGTAATTTCACGAACATTGACAAAATTTAACTAAACTCACTTGAAGTTCTTATTAGTTTTATGCAAATATAAACCTCAAAGTACGTTAGTGATATTTTGACGAACTTACATGTATAGGTTTTACAAATCTAAATTTCAAGGTTGGTCAATGATGGTTATCCTTCCAAGGTATTGTAAGGTTTGTAGTGTCCGGTTTTCAAAAATCTGAAAAGAGGACTAGATTTTATTTTCTTTTTACAACAATAAAAACAAAAAAATCACCTTTTTTTTTTTTGGGTACAATCTTATTGTCATTTACAAAAACAAAATCACTTTTTTTTCCAGAAAAATAAAAACTAGAATGATTACAAATTAGCCTTCAATTGTTATTCTTTGAAAAAAATAATAATAAAACCAACCGAAAACTGCAGCATTATCAAACAGGACTACGTGGAAGAGGCAAAGACTACGCAGGTTGTGTGACAAGGACATTTTTTCAGAAGAATTAATGATATTTTGTAGGATGTATTTCGATTAGTTTGACCAGTTCCTTGATTCTGCACTTTGAGAGTGTCAAGTTCTTCAATCTAAATCTGAAGCCGACTATTAATTTTAATTCAATTAGGGGAACGAAAGATCTATGTTGCTTCCTTCCTATCAAGCTAAATTTTTTTTTTCTGATAGAGTATTATAAGCATGATAGGATTGTAAGTTTGGGCATGTTTGTGCCTCCACAAATTTTGGATGCAATAATTCATGATTTACATATTTTTGGTGTGAAAAATTATCATTTGACGTGGTGATCGCTTACAAAAATTGTAGATTTTATTTTATTTTTTTAAAAAGTTGTGCTTAAACTCATACACAATCTATCATCGTAAGGGAACCTAAGAACGACCACATGTGATAAAATAGAGTGTGGTTCTCTATTTTTCTCAATGAACTAATTCAAAATAACGTGTTTCTATATTAAAATAATTTACAATGAATGCTCTTATTTAAATTAGTGTACGCATAAATAGGCCCTTAGTGAATTTCTTTGAGTATCTTTCGTATTTGGGGTCTTTTATTGCCTTTGAGTACAATGAAAATATCGGCAACTCTTGATATATAGCCTAGATTTTGGTGAAAGGAGTAAAATTTGGTGGTGTGCTTTTCTCTCATTTCTATTTTTGT
Source organism: Hydrangea macrophylla (assembly GCA_033977485.1). Lineage (NCBI taxonomy): Eukaryota > Viridiplantae > Streptophyta > Magnoliopsida > Cornales > Hydrangeaceae > Hydrangea > Hydrangea macrophylla. Next base: position 129,781,560 of record CM066989.1, on the reverse strand, counting down.
CTCTTATGGGACAGGGTAAGTCTCTAAGAGCAACTATAGAACTGGTGTGGTGTATGTAGGGAAAATTAGGCTAGTTACCTTATAGAGATTCACAGTGGTGTAGGTTAAAGGGAAAATTATGGTAAAAAATGATAGGAAAACCTAAGTTTAGCATACCTCTAATTTTTTAGGGTTAATTACACGAACCTTCCCTGAAATTTGGCGAAATTAATTACACGAACCTCCCTTCCATATTGCAAACTTACACAGATCTCCTCTCTAGCATGAATTTACTATTTTACTCCTCACTTTGTTTACCATTTTACTAAATTACACATGACACCTCTCTCTCTCTCTCTCTCTCTCTCTACTGTGTGTATGTATATCTATATATAGATATAGATATATAAGTACATACATAATATATATATATATATGAATATGAATTTGTTCAAAAATAAAAATTTTAACCCAAAATCAATTTGTTCCAAAAACTAATTTGTTCCTAAGATTTAAACCCAAAATTAATTTATTCCAAAAACTAATTTTTTTCCTAAGATTTAAATCCAAAATCAAATTGTTCTAAAAACCTAGGATCTAAACTCAAAATATCAAACCCACCTCAAAGATGTATACAAATATATATATATGTATATATGGTGTGTATGTATGTATATATGAATATATGCATGGTCCGTTTATATGGTTTGTATGGATGTATGTATGCATGTATATATATATATACAGTAGAGAGAGAGAGAGGAGAGGGTTTTTTTTTAAATTTATAACTAAGGGTATTTTTGGCCAACGATGATATACCCACACCCTCAACCACACCCCCAACCACAGTTAGCACATCCTGACCCTTGATTCTAGCGGGTCCTATGTGAAACTCATGAGGAACCCACCAGAATTAAGGGCAATCAAGGGTCAGGATGTGCTAAATGTGGTTGGGAGTGTGGATGAGAGAGTGTGTGTATCATTACTCGTTTTTGGCATTAGCAAATTAAGAAGGGAAGTCTCTGTAAGTTTTGCAATCTAGAAGGGAGGTATGTGTAATGAAAATCCAAAGCTCAAGGGAGGTCTGTGTAATTTTTCAATATAAGTGGGAGGTTCGTGTAATTTTTTCCAAACCTCAGGGGAGGTCCATGTAATTTACCCATTTTTTTACCATATAGGCAAACGGCAATCACTTTGTCGGTAGAGTCACAAGCCGGCAAAGTCAATGCCGACTGCGGTTTTTTTTTTTCCTCTCTCTCTCTCACTCTCTCTCTCTCTCTCTCTCTCCCCCCCCCCCCCCCCCCCCCCCCCCCCCCCCCCCCCCTTTCTTCAATAGGCAAAGAAAGAAAGAAAAAAGAAAAATATAGTTGAAACGGCAATCATTTTGCCGAGTCAATGGGAGTCGGTAGTTTCTTTGCCATCTACTCATTACACCACTGTGAGACTCCAAAACTTGTATTGTAATCTAACCTAAATTTATCTTACATTTTATAACACCACTACAGATGCTCTGACAATTAAGAAGCACACATATTCTCACTAGGACACTGAAGGTAAAGCTCATTTAAGCAGCCTGAAAATGTTGAACATGTATGCAATATACGCACCCGTCATGTTATTGAACATAATTGTATCTATATTATAATTGTATCACTTACAACTTTTGATTTACTCAGTTCTAGAGAGATTCCCAAACATCAAAAACCCTTTAATGAACCTTACGTCTCTACCATCGCCGTTAATCGCTCGAGTCGCCGCCAAGTTATCGTTGCCGTCAACCCCACACAAAGCTTCAACTCCCTTTGCCGGTTTGTTCAGTTCCTCTTTTTCATCATCTTCTTCTATGATCTATCCCTTCTTATTTTCTCTTCAAATTTTATAGATCTAGATCTTGTAATTGTATCTATAGATTCAATTCTATACACATCATGTTGCAGATAGAAAAATCATTGTTGAATTACAGACCTTTGAGCAACTCTTTGGGGTGCATACATACAGTTCTACAAATTTGTGTGTGTATATATATGAATGATTTTGACTAAGAGTTTTAGGTATTCAGAATTCAGATCTAGAACTTTTATATATATAGCAAAACTTTTATTTTAATTTTTTTAAGAACAAAACTTTTGATTGTCGGTTTCTACCCGAGCCCGAACTGACTCTCCCGAGTCCGATGAGTCAGTTTCACCCCACCATTCGGTTGGATGACGGGTGACACATCTAGAACCCGATGGGTTTCAGGTGGATGAGCGGGTTGACCTCAAACCCAATTCACCCGACCAGTGGACAACCCTAATTGAGCTTTTACATATGGTCCCTAATTGGTTTGGAATGGCTATACTTAAAACAACTTTCAATAAAAATGCAAACGCTACTCGCCAAAAATCAATGTATTAACCAGCACACTAGTTGATAACTAAATTTGAGAATGATATCATTTTTTTTATTTTCTTTTTGCGGGGTGTAATTTTCATGTCCTATGACTAAGAACTTAATTTATCCTTTTAATTATTATGCGAATCAAGATATTTTTTGATTTGATAAATTCAATCACTCAAAAACTTCAAAAAGAGGATAATTAATGTTGTCAATCACTCAAAAACTTCAAAAAAGGGATAATCAATGTTGTCACAGTCTAAAAATAGACAACCTTTTGAAGTCAAAATAAAAAACTCCAACAAGACCATGTTCATGCCAAACTCCATTATTGAACACCATATCCAACACTATTCAAGATAGCTAGCAAAGAAAGGAAGTGCATGGTCAACAATGTCACTCTCATTGTTTATTTATGCTAATCTTCAAACAAATTTATTTTTTATTGATGGACTGATATATGATTAATAGCTTCAAAAAGAAAGAAAAAAAAAGGAAAGAAAAAAATCGAATCACCGAATTACCGAGAGAATTGTCATAACAAAAATGATACATACACACACCAAACTACACTAAATGACCCACAGGGTCTAAGACAAAAAAACTATTGTGGGATCCCCCACCCCACAAAACCAAATCCCTAATATTGGATTTCCTTCCATTCTTCACTTCTTCCCCAAAAATCCCCCAAACCTCTGCGAACCCCCCTTTCCCACCAAAACAGATTCGGTCTCGTCGCCCCCATAGAAACTGGTCGGAGCTCGCAGTCGCCGGCAGACCTTTGGTGGGTAAGTCCCCTCTCTCTCTCTCTCTCTTGCAATGTCTCATAATTGGTGTGTGTATATCATTTTTGTTGTTAATAATATGCTTTGGGATATTGGTGATGAATATTTGTAATTTCCCAAATGATTGATCTTTGAGGATATTTTTCACTCACTTTAACTTGCAATTCCCACTTACAATCTATAACTAGGGGGCAGCATTTTTTTTCAAATGACTGTGAATGGTTGGGCCTTTAATGAACATTCTGTTGCTTACAGTACATGAATGAAAATGGTATGTAAAATTGCTCATACTTTGAACTGAGCTGACATTCTTAGGATTAATTGATTTCCCTTGACAATATAATAGGATTAATGTCCATTTTCGTTAATAGGAGGAACTATTAATACCTCACTCCGGGATAAAGCATTAGCCCATATGTCGGACTATTCAATTAAAATACAGAAATAGTCCCAGGACAATAGACTATAGAATTAACAAGAATATTAGCCGAAGAAGGGGATTCTGTGATTTTTCATTTTATTTGCTTTCATAATGTTGAGTTGTTAATGCAATCTCTATATAAATCCGGATAAATTGATGATTGTATTATATATTGTAGAGAAATGGAAGAAGAAGTTTCAAGTGGTTCGGTAACCATTCATGAGGATATTATCGAAATTGATCATGACAAGGAGCAAATAAGAGACATAGAAAACCAAATAGATTCAAAAAATGGGATGGAGTTTGATTCTTTGGATGAGATGACGGTGTTTTCATGCTGAATATGCTAGAGATAAAGGTTTTGCTGCGTCTAAAAGAAGCTCTACAAGGAAGGAAGGGGTCGTGAGATATGTGGCATTGTAGTGTACTCGTGGTGGTACGTTAAAGAGTAGATCAACCAACCCATCAAATGTGCACCCAACCGCAAAAATTGATTGCAAAGAAAAGTTTAGGGCATTTCATTGTCCCAATGGAAAGTGGTCTGTGACATCAGTTGAACTTTCCCATTACCATGAAATGAGTCCAGGTAAATCTCGATATTTTAAATGCAATCGGTTATTACACCCACATGTGTAAAAGAGACTAACGTTGAGTGATAAAGCTGGAATGGATGTAACTTGAAAAACCAAATCACTATTTTCATATGACTACTTGCTCAATTACTTGACACCACCATATTGACAAGGTAATAATTGTCAATTGATTGATGAGGAAACATTAGAAAGCTATGCAGCCCTTAATGAAAAATTAGCCCACAAGTAAGAAACAGTCCCATAAAATAAAAAATTAGCCCACAAGGGTGAATGAAATAGCCATGGAACTATCAAATGCAACAACCACAAATTCAGAAGCAGCATCCCAAATTATGATGAAGTGTTCAACCATGGGGGTTGCACAACTCTGCAATAGAAAACTCCAATTCATAGACACCACTATGATGCCCCCAAATCCTTGTGTCTGAGCAAATGAAAATTAAAAACTCTGAGGCATAGGAACCTGGTAGAAAACAAAAAAACTGACAGCAACCAAAAGCTGAGAAGGAAACAAACCACCCCTTATGAATCTTCTTTCCTTTATCTTTAGATGGAGCATTTGATCTATGTAATTTTTTTTCAAACAAAAAACATATAAAAAACTAACCACCCCAGAGATCACCACAAAAAAAATCTGCAGAAAAAGTCCCCATCTCCAACCAATATGGGTCAAAATCATGAATCACAGAAAACTGGGTCATCCTTTTTTTTTTTTTGCAAGGATGGCCTTTTTTATTCTTCTTCCCAACAATCAATGAGAAATCATAGAGGAGAGAGAGAGAGAGAGAGAGAGAGAGAGAGGGAAGTTTGTACAAGATTCCGGAGCCGGAGCCGGCGCCAGCGAAGAGAGAGAAAGAGAGGAGAGGAGCCGGCGCAAGACTGAGAAAGAGAGAGAGAGAGAGAGAGAGGAGAGAAGCCGGCGCCGGCTACTGGGAGCTCCGACCATTTTCTATGGGCGAGACGGGACCGAATCTGTTTCCGTGGGACGGGGGTTCGCAAAGCTTTGGGGGATTTTTAAAGAAAACAAAGGTCTGATTAGGTAGATAGAAAAGATGGAGAGAAATTGACAATCACTCAAAACGTGATTGACTTTATCATTGTTTACTTATTATACTTAAGACATATCAATACAAAACGTATAGGAGACATTTCCTCCATAACTTGTGCAGTTACCAAAACAAGAGATATTATCTCCTACAATAAATCTAAGCTCATGATATGATTTGTTTGACCATATCCTTTATTGTTATAAATACAAAACGTATTGCAGTCACCTAATCAAGAGAGATGTTTTCTCCTAAAATAAAGCTAAGCTCATGATGGGCTTTGTTTGACGAAATCCAAATCCTTTATTGCTATCAATTCTTTCTGTGATTGCTTTGATTCTTTGGACTGTGTTTTATCAATTTTTGGGGAAGAAATGAAAAATGGAGGGAAATCCAATATCAGGGATTTGAGTTTGTGGGTGGTGGGTCCCACAGGAGTTTTTTTTGCTTAAAGACCCCTGTGGGTTATTTAGTGTGTAGTTTGGTGTGTTTATGTATCATTTTTGTTGTCATAAAATAAGTAATGCTTAGGTAATCATTGTATCTATGCTCATAATATCTTGTTGAATTATTAAGATTGAAATTAAAATGATTATCATCACGTGCCTATACACACTCAGTCATTCTCAGTTGTTTTTTCAAATATAAAAAAAAAAAAAACCCACCAGCTAAACATGCCTCCTAACCCATAAACCTTATTAAGTCCCCCACCACCATTTAGATATTCTAACACACACACACATACATATATATATATATAGATATTTGGAGAATGCTAAGTTGCTAACATACTATGCATCTAAAGATAGGTTTTAAATACACCCATGCCACCTTAATAACATGATACAACTAGTCTTCAACGTATATATGATGTATCTAGGTGCATGGGTGTAGAGATTAAAGTAATATTAATGTGGAGTACATAGCAGCTCCCTGTCAAAGTGTTAGAAATTTTTTTTAGGCGAAAAAAAAAATTTTTTCTTGCCACCTATAATCTTACAAATGAGTTGAATAAAATTTCATTGATACCCTCACGGTAAAATTCTCTATGGCTCTCATTTAATGTGGGATGTGTAAAGACTAGTTGATTTGTATCTTAGAGTTAGATAACAGAATCTGTTTTAGATGGTTAAGAGAGAGTGTTGTGAGAATATTCTGTTGTAACTAACTTTACTGAAGTTTACTTTGTTTCCTCTCTCTCCCTCTCTCACTCTCTCTCTAACCTCTTATCTCTATATACATATATACTGTAATTGTCTTTTCTTTTGATTAATGAGAATTACTTCTATTCTACTCAATACATTCTTCATGATATCATAAATCTCTGAATTATTTTTTTTTCATCGATCTTTAGTTATGGCGATACGACCATCTGTGAATCTGCCTTCCAATCTTATATTCTTCGTCTCTAATCTCAATTCTTTAGTTACAATCAAATTGGATCAAGATAATTACATGGTTTGGTCTCTTCAACTATGCAGTGTTCTAAAGCCAATCAACTTCTTGGCTTTGTTGAAGGTTCAATTCCTCAACCCCCCATTGAAATTACAGATGCAACTGGTCAGGTAATCCCTAATGCTGCTTTCCTTGAATGGATTAACATTGATCAGCAACTTGTTAGTTGTCTAAATGCAACGATTTTGCCTGCAATTTTACCACAAATCATCGGTTATGAACATTCATCACAAATCTGGATACATTTAGCAAAAAGATACATCTTGAATTCAAGATCTCATATTCATGAGATCAAACTCAAGTTATTGAATGCGACAAAAGAGGGATCTATGGATTCTTATCTTGATAACATCAAGAATTGTGCGGATAGGTTAGTTGCAGTTGGGTCTCCTATTCGTGATGAAGATCTAGTGTTATATACTGTGAATGGTCTTTCTAGTGAATATGCTTCATTGAAATCAACTCTTAGAACTAGTTCTCAGTCCTTGTCTTTGAGTGACCTACATGCAATGTTGAGATATGAGGAAATCCATATGAACAGGGAACAGAAAACCCCGAATCAGGTTACTATTGCTTTCGCAGCTATGTCAGTAAATAACAATTTTGCTAAGCCACAGAATAATCAAGATTTCAATCAGTTCAATAGATCAGGAGGTTTTAATTTCAACAGAGGAGGAAGAAATGGAGGGGGGGTTTCGAGGAGGAGGAGGTAGAAACAATAGCTATGGTAGACAAAATTCTCATAGAGTTTTTTGTCAAATTTGCGGAAAAGGACAGTGCTTCAAAATGTTATCATAGGTTTAATCATTCATTTCAGATGCATGATTCTCAAAACCCACCTCAAGCACATCTTGCTGTTCAGAAAGAAGATATCTCATCATCTTCACTGTTACCCACACCTATTTCTTCTTCCTTTTCTCAGTCTCAATCTCATCCACTTCAAAATTCATCCTTTGTGTCTTTTCCTCAAGAGAATTGGTACTTGGATAATCAATCTAATCCACCTTTTTCTTTCTCAAAAAATTTTCCACATGTTCAAAGCCAACCTCAAGCCTTTCTTGCTACTAATCATTCTCAATCTACCTCTTCTCATTCAACTCAATGGTTTCTAGACACTAGTACTACGAGTCATTTGACAAAGAATCTGAGTAATCTCCATTGTCTCAAGCCTTACACAGGTTTTTCCTCTGTATTAATTGGAAATGGTGCAGAAATCAATATTCAGAATACTGGTGATGGTATCTTACCTACACCAGCTAAATCTCTTTCTCTTTCTCAAATTCTTCATGTTCCCGATCTCAGCCACAACTTGTTATCTGTTTATCAACATGCAAAAGATAACAATTGTAGGTTTATCTTTGATAGTGATGGATTTGTTGTTCAAGATAAACTCACTAATCAAATCATTTTCCAAGGACCTTGTCATCAAGGTTTATATCCCTTTGTTCCTTCAATGTCTTCTACCCTAAAATCTCCATCTTCACCCACTGCACTTGTTTCAGTTCAGTCTACTACTCATCAATGGCACCTAAGGTTGGGACATCCCTCTTCCAAAATCATGGGAATTCTTGCATCACAGTATCAAATTCCATTGTCCATTTCATCTTTAACTCCTTGTTCAAGTCTAAAAGCCATAGACTCCCATTTACTCAGTCTCATTCTACTTCCACTGTTCCTCTACAACTCATTCACACAGATGTTTGGGGTCCCTCTTCTACATTATCAGTCTCTGGTTATAGGTTTTTATGTTCTGTTCATTGATGATTACTCAAAATTAACTTGGCTATATCCTCTTCATCACAAGTCTGATGTTTTCAAAACCTTTGTACAATTCAAAAGTCTTGTTGAAAATCAGTTTACCTCTAAGATTAAGGTATTAAGGACAGATAATGGGGGAGAATATGTTAATTCAGCCATGACTTCTTTCCTTCACCATCATGGCATTGTTCATCAAAAGACTTGTCCTTACACTCCAGAACAAAATGGAGTCAGTGAGAGAAAACACAGACATCTCATTGAGACTACTTTAACCCTTTTTTCTCAGTCATCTATACCATTAAAGTACTGGGTTGATGCCATTCTTACTGCTACCTTTCTCATTAATAGATTGCCTTCTTTCACTCTGCATTTTAAAACACCCTATGAGCTGCTCTTTCATGTTTCTCCTGACTTTACTATGTTTAGAGTTTTTGGATGTACCTGTTTTCCTTAGCTAATACCTAATATGGATTCCAAACTGTCCCCCAAGTCTAAACCTTGTGCTTTTCTTGGTTACTCCCTAGACTCAAAAGGGTATAGATTGACATCAACACGGGTCAAGTTTTCATCTCAAGGCATGTTCAGTTTATCGAAACTGAGTTTCCTTTCTCCATTTCTCCTGTATCTACTCCATCATCTTTAGCATTTCCTCAATTGTCCACTTATCAGTTGTTTTATGATAATATGGTTCTCAATTTAGCTTCCATCACTCCTAATTCTACTTCTGAATCCATCCCTTCCCATGTTTCTTCTGCTATTCATTCTCTTAATCCTCCAATAATTCCCTCTTCTTCCACAACCAACACTCATACCATGGTTACTAGATCCAAACCTGACATCTATAAACCTCAAGCTCCATTTAATCCATCAGCTAACATAGCTACTGAGTCTGCTAAATCCTTCACTGAGCCCTCTACTTTTCTTACTGCTTACAAATCTCCTGTTTGGAGATCAGCAATGTCAGAAGAATACAATGCCTTGTTGGGTCAACAGACATGGACCCTGGTACCCTTACCTACAAATAAACCTGTGATAGGTTGTCAGTGGGTGTTTAAAGTCAAAAAAACTCAGATGGTAGTATTGCCAGGTATAAGGCTAGATTAGTTGCCAAAGGACTTCATCAAACTGAAGGCTTGGATTTCTTTGAAACTTTTAGTCCAGTTGTGAAGCAGCCCACTATCAAACTTGTGTTAACTTTAGCTCTTCACTTTAATTGGCCTATAAGACAGCTTGATGTGTCCAATGCTTTCCTTCATGGCATACTGGAAGAAGAGGTTTATATGCAGCAGCCTCAGGGTTTTGTTGACAACTCTGTTCCTCACCATGTTTGTAAGCTCAACAAAGCCCTTTATGGTTTAAAATAAGCTCCCGGAGCCTAGTATTCCACTCTATCCTCATTTCTGCATCAACAACATTTTGTCAATAGCCAAGCAGACACTTCCTTGTTTGTTCAACATTCATCTACACAAGTTTTGATTATTTTAGTATATGTTGATGATATCCTGATTACTAGCAGCAACCCCATAGCTGTCTCTTCTTTTATTCACTCCATGAGCTCAGTATTTGCTATGAAGGATCTTGGTCCCCTACATTACTTCTTAGGAATTGAAGTTACTCGAAATTCTAAAGGTTTGTTTTTATCTCAATCCAATTATGCTACTGATCTCTTAGTTAAGGCTGCTATGACAAATTGAAAATCCACTGAGTCTCCTATTGCTACCAAACCTCCCATGGTGTTAAAATGATCCTCCATTCTCTGATCCTCAACTGTACAGAAGTATTGTTGGCTCTCTGCAATACTTAACCATCACAAGGCCTGATCTCTCATTTGCTGTCATTAAAGTTTGTCAACATATGCATAATCCTCTTAACTCTCACTTTCAAATCTTAAAGAGACTTCTCAGACTTGTTAAAGGTACCATCCATCGTGGTTTGCAAATGCAAAATGGTCCTCTTAACCTGATAGCCTACTCTGACTCTGACTGGGCTGGAGACTCTAGTGATAGAAGATCCACATTTGGCCATTGTGTTTTTCTGGGTTCAAATTTGATCTCCTGGTCTGCTAAAACGCAACCTACAGTTGCTAAATCAAGCACTAAGGCAGAATATAAGGCTTTATCAACTGCTGCAGTAGAAGTGGTCTGGATTCAACATGTTTTGGCTGACTTACATATTCAGTTAACTCATACTCCTACTCTCTGGTGTGATAACATCAGTGCCTTGTCCTTAGTAGCAAATCCGGTCTTTCATGCTAGAACTAAGCATGTAGAGGTGGATTATCATTTCATAAGAGAAAAGATTGGTGCTAAGAAACTTCAAGTGGCTCATATTCCATTAGTTGATCAGTTGGCTAATTTGTTCACTAAAGCCTTGGACTCTCCTAGATTTAAATATCTCAAACCTTAACTCATGCCAAGCTGACTCTGCTTACATCTCCATCAGCTTGAAGGGGGATGTAAAGACTAGTTGATTTGTATCTTAGAGTCAGATAACAGAATTTGTTTTAGATGGTTAAGAGAGAGTGCTGTGAGAATATTCTATTTTAACTACCTTTACTTACCTTTACTTTGTTTCCTCTCTCTCCCTCTCTCTCTCTCTCTCTCTCTAACCTCTTAATTGTCTTTTCTTTTGATGAATGAAAATTACTTCTATTCTACTCAATACATTCTTCAAGATGAGGCTTTTCTTTGTCTGTTTAGATTTGAAAACAATGTTGTACTATTTGCTTAACCATGTATGAGTTATTAAAATGAATTGTACCCTTAGCTTTAATTTATTTTGGAATTAAAACAACTGAAATGTATGATATATCTGAATCCACAAGGATGCATTATAGAATTTCCTCTCCTTTATCATGTCATTTCTCTTGTACTGTTTTGTATGGTGTCACTCAAAGGACACTTTGTGCAGATGAATCAGACATGAAGTCCAATCAATTTAAAACGGGTAATACTTTAGGCATACTCAAAGACACAACTTTTGTGACACAACTCAAGAGATGTGTCTATCTCTCTCCTGTATCACTGTGGGATCCAGTGATATCACAGTGGGGTCCAGTGATATCACAGGAGAGAGTTTGACATATCTTTTGGGTTGTGTCCCAAAAGTTGTCTTTGGGTTGTTCCAATCTTTACTCATTTCAAACTTCGTCCACACCAACTCCCAATATAATATATGATTTAGTTTTCTCCTCCAAAAGGCCATGTTGAGTGAGAGCATTTTTATTCACTCAAAAATGGTCACACTTTGTTCAATCAGGTTTTCATTTAGTGACATGTGTCTCATTATAATAATTATGCTAATGGAACAAGAGCAAATAAAAATGAAAAGGGACACATGTCATCCAATAGAGGTCTAAGTGAGCATTTTTAGGTGAGCAAAAATGCTCTCTATAACAATTAACACTAAGAAAAGACGAAGAGAGAAAGAGAGAGAGAGGGGGGGGGGGGGGGGGGGGGGGGGAAGGGGAAGGCAGAAATTAATATTTCGACTTCACAGGGCGACGCCGGCAAGAAGAGGGACGATGAGGCATAGGCGACGGTGGGGATATGGTGACAGCTAGGTGAGGCAGTGTTCACTAATTGTGAGACCATTTCAACATTTTCTTAATTAAAATTAAGTGAGTTACCACGACATGTGTTTAGAACCCTTAAAAATACGGAGTACACAATTTGAAAAAACATTGCATTACTCATTTGAAATTTAATCTGGTCAAATATTTGACTGGTTGGTAAGGGAAAATTTTATTGGAGAATGGTACCAAAATCATTACTTTTTGTCCGGATTTTCCTTTGGGTATAACACATCACTTTTTGACTGGTTGGTGAGGGAAAAAGTTTGTTAAAAAGATTTAAGTGCCTTCGTCACTTGAAAATTTTGTGGTGAGTCGCCTATCCATCATCTAAAATCTTTATCTTTATTTAATATATGAAGCTAGAGGCTGATTGTGACAACCAACAAAATGGGCACATTGTTTAATTGATATGCAAATTTTCTAGCTAGTGAAAATTTAGAACTGATATATCAAGGTCAAAGACATTATGTACGGTGGGTGACTTACTGGCGTCTGTAATTTTTATGAATCTGTGAAGGAAAAAAAAGAAAAAGAAAAAAGAAAAGAGGAAGAAAATAAAAAAAACAATGAAAAAAAATAGAATAAAGCCCCTGGTTTTTGCTTTTTTCATCTTAATTAATAATGCTAATCAGCCTCTTACTTTGCCCCAAACATATCTTGTGCTTCTTTCACTCTCTTGATTTATTATTCCAGTCTAGATTTAACCGAGGAAAATGCGACAAGCTAGATATTCATTTATCATAATTGTCATGCCTAACACTTTCATTGGCCGAGTTTTGTTCATTTTATTGTACAAAACTCAACACTTCGTTTGGATTGAGAGAAATTGAGAGAAGAGAAGAGAAGAGAAGAGAAGAGAAACTTATCAAGGGAATAGAAGAGAAGAGAAAAGAAGAGAAAAGAAAGTTGAGTTTTCTCTATTATGTTTGGATAGACAATAGAGGAGAGAAGAGAAAAGAAGAGAAACATAACTTTTGCTCATTTGGTTAACTTTCATAAGAGAAAAGAAAAGAAAGTACTTATGACTAATTTACCTTTTTATCCTCTATTAGGGGTATATGTTAGATGAAAATATAATATATTGGAGCGTGTTGGTCTTTTACATATTATTTAATTAATTTTCTCTTCTTTTCTCTCCGAAATCTCTCCGATTTGGAGAGAAACAAAAGTGGGCTCTTTTCTCTCCACTTTCTCTCCATTTCTCTTCTCTTCTCTCTCCACTTAAATTACCAAACGAGATAACTGGAGAGAAAGTGGTACTCTTTCTCTTCTCTTCTCTCCATTTCTCTCAATCTAAACAAAGTGCAAATGTCTTGCTCTTTTTGTTGTTGTTAGCAACTTTCTCAAGTGCACAGTTTTGGTTTTTTTTTGGGTTAGTTTTTATGACCTAATTGAGGGGAACACTTGGCAAGTATTTCTTAATTTTTGTCTTCAGATATTTCTTAATTGGTTTGGCTGAGATAGAAGCTTTCAAATGTCTTCGTTGAAAAAGATTTTCAGATGGGTATTATGCCTTTTCAGTGTTCATACAGGCTATTTCGATTCTCAATAATAATGGAACTCCTCCAGGTTATTTATTCTTACAAAGTCATTTTTTTTTTTTTTGCTGGAAACAAAGTCATTTTTTCAGTTGTGATCAAGGAAAGTTGTAGTAGCTTCCTTCACATTTTTTTGCGTGTACTTGATTTAGAGTAATGCTATGTCTTCTAAATTTTTTTTTCCCAAAAGTGTTTTTCAACACATGTAGCAGTGGGCCCAATTGATTTCGACTGGTTGATATTGAAGTGGTCCTACCATTAATAAAGAGGCCAGGTTCTATTGCTATATGTGTTGGGCAACACTTTTTGAGAAAAAAAATTTGGAAAGCATAACATTACTCCTTAATTTATGTGTCCCTTAGTTAGGTAGTGACTCCCTCTCTCTCTCTCTCTAAGCTGTGCCATCCCATCGCGAGCTATTTTCACAAATATTGCCAATTAATAACTTAATTATTAAAATAAGGTGAGTTTTAAGTTAAAGACAAAACAAGGGTAAAACGTTATTAGCAAAAACGTTATTCAATTGACTTGGTTTCAAATAATTAAACGAATGCAAATGACGCTATAAGAATGACATAATTACAAAAAAAAAAACACCATTATTAATTATATTTTTTAACCCCAAAAACATTTTTTTTTTTTATACCGAAAATGATTTTTTTAGAAAAATATGAATGTCTTGGTTTGTAAGGACGCCATTAATTTGATTTTCAAAATATTAACACTACCTTAACAGTTAAATAAAGAAAATTAATTATCCTGAGTGTATGATAGAATTTTAAAGGTCATTGAGTGAGATTGTTTCCAAAATTCACAGCCATAACACCCATGATGGAACTACAACAATCGAGAACGGCAATTTATAATGCAGAATTGTTCCGTACAGGTAGTTCTAGAGTTTGAAGAAGAAAATGATTGCGTGGCAATCTATAATTGGATGTCGTAAAACATAATTTTGACAGATAGACGGGTGTTCTAAAAAAACAGGGACGTCCACACCGAGATATTAGGATAGGCTGAGTGTTCCAATGAGTTCAAATGTTGAGATTTCATTGGCTCGGTGCTTAAGCTGTAAGCGTGTTTTCTGTGATATTGGAATAGATAGGTGTTTGGTCCATGTGACCGTGTCATCAATATTATAGTTAAAAACACTTATATTTTTTCATTGAAGTAGTGCCTATTATCGTACCATATACCTCATGGATTTATGGTTATTTTCTAATTACAAGATTTGAATGGAAATGGCCAAGTTCTACTAGGATTGTTGAAAATAATGTAATGTAAAGAATTAGAATAAATAAAAAATTAAAATCAAATTAATGGCGTCCTTACAAACCACCACGCCATTCATATTTTTCTAAAACAAAAAAAATATTGTTTTTTTGCAGGGTAAAAAAATTAATTAATAATGGCGTTTTTCAAATGTCTTCATTTAAAAAGATTTTGAGGTATGTATTATGCCTTTTACAGTATTCATACGGGCTATTTCGATTCTCAATAATAATGGAACTCCTCCAGGTCATTTATTCTTACAAGTCATTTTTTCAGTTTTGAAGGAAAGTTGTAGTAGCTTCCTTCACATATTTTTGCGTACTTGATTTATGTGTCCCTTGGTTAGGCAGTGACTCTCTCTCTCTCTCTCTCTCTCTCTCTCTCTCTCTCTCTCTCTCTCTCTCTCTCTCGTGATTTATGTGTCCCCTTGGTTAGGCAGTGACTCTCTCTCTCTCTCTCAACTACCCCAAGCTCAAATTCAAAATAATGTATCTATACAACATGGCTTGATCACTCTTTAAAATTTTGACCTCACTTCCAATGTTGAATGTTAATTTGCTAATTTTTCATGTTTTTGCTTGCTTTGGGCTGCCATTCCAATAAAATGTTTGCTAAGTTTTAGGTATTGGTATTAGGCATTAATATTGAGGTATCTTATAAGCTAATAATAGTTTATTTTGGGTGTGATTTTATTTTGTTCCTATAGTTTCAAATTTGTCAATTTAGTTATTACAGTTTAGGTTCAATATAGTCAATTTATCAAAATTTATTGTAATTTTTTTCTTGGTTATATAGATAGGTAATGTGGTGCACACATGTCCTATCATTAGGGGCATTATGGTAATTTGCTTAGAAAATTAAATTTTACACACATATACGGCTATATTGAATCGAAATCTGTCAAAAATTGCAAAAAAAATTGACGAATGGATTATATTGCTAGAAGGACCAAATTGACAAAATTAAAACTACAAGGGTGTAAAGTGTAATATACCCTAATATTTTGAGTATGTAACTCATGGCATACAACAAGGGATACAATTAAATGATGGGAAATGTGGTTTGGTCCTCATTTTCGTTATACCCTAAATCCTAATTTCCCCCAAGTAGTCGGGCCAGCAATTTCTCCCTCTCCCTCTCTCCACCTTTGTTGTTTGTGAAATTTTACAGATATTATGTTATGTTAGCAAACAAAACGAGGCATTTAATACAGAGCTTTATGATTTGTATTGTATTTCAGTCATTATATTTTGATGATAATGTAGACATTATAATTTTGGTTATTATTCAATTATTGATTGATTAATTAATAATTAATTTAATTTAATTATTACATGTAGTCAAAATCAAGAAGTCAAAATTATCTCAAAAGTGGGCCCCACAAGATACAAGTGGACCAATTTATTTTTGACATGTGTCATATGCACCATATGAAATCATATAAATAATAGTCTCTAAAGTGGTGACACGTGTCAAAATCTTAAGGGAAGACTTCAAATCAACGGTTAGGATGAATTGAGTCTCAAATTAAAACTCTACACCCTAAGCCTATAAATAGGAGTCTCCACCCATGTAGAAGGGACTTTTGAGCCTTTCAACAAACTGAATTTTTCCCATAAAATTGAGAACTCTCTTACACTCAAGTCACCCCAAGCCTTTCTGAAGAACAAACATTCGGTTTGTTGTTCTTCAGATTCAAATCAAGCCTGTTTAATCAGTTCTTCAATAAGTTAAGATTAATCGTTCTTTTGTTGGAGATCATGAAGCCCCGACCCTCGTTCAAGCTTCCCTTCAGTTCCATCCATTGTGAAGATTTGAAGGACAAATCTACGGTTCAAGAACAAGCTCTAGAAGCCCTTGAATCGTGAACAATCAAGGAGATCGAATCAAAGGAATTGTCTTTTCGTTGTAAAAGAATACCCACGGAGATTTGTACTCATATTCTACAAATCAATAAAATAAACATTTGTTGCTCAATTTTCTTGTTATTTCTGTACTTGAATTTTGTTGCGTACAAATTTCTGGCACGCCTGGTGGGACCTCTCTGCCTTTCGTCTCTTTCTCCTACATTAAATTTTCAAAATCTTACTCTAGCGACATTCAATGGCATCTAAGAAGGTTCAACTTTCCAAAGATACCAAGAATAGTAGCAAGAACATTGTTACTGCAAGTAGCAATAGCAACTGCACTGCGAAGAGCATCGATAGCGTCTCCTAAGGGCCATTCACCCGTACAAAAGTTGCTACCTCCCTTGCTGGTCAAGTCACTCCGGTTAAATCAGCACACGAGAAGGCCTGCACGGTTGTCAGTACTACTCCTATGGGGACAAAAACGAATGACATGTTGCAACCCAAGAAACTTACAGTTGTTATACAGGATGATACAGCGAAGAACTTGTCAGCATGTTCATCTCGCTCGGTCTCAGATGCTGAATCAAGCTCAGATCCGTCCCCAGAGTCATCTTCAAGTAGCCTGAAAAAGTCTATTTCCGCAAAGCACACAAGCTCTAATACGTCTTCCTACATAATGGAGATGCCGGTCATGATGACCAATACAACTTCAGTTGAAGAACAACTGGCCACAATGGCTCGTGCAATCGACCAACTTACAAAGACTGTTGAAGAAAAGGACTTACAAATAGCTTCTTTGATGAACAAGTTGGAGGTCAAAACATAGGGGAGTCAAGCCAAACCCTGAAACACCCTCCTGGATTTACACCTCTAATTGCATCCGCAAGTGATGACCAACATGCGTCGCTTGCTAAACAAGTGGGAGAGCAAATTGCTACCTCAACATCCGTTGGTGCGTTATCTGTCCAACAGCTCCATGACATGATAACAAATACAATAAGAGCACAATATAGCGGTGCTCCTCAAAGTAATCTCATGTATTCAAAGCCTTACACGAAAAGGATTGACGACATGAGGATGCCTGTGGGGTACCAACCTCTTAAGTTCCAACAGTTCGATGGAAAGGGCAACCCTAAGCAACATGTCGCCCACTTTGTTGAAACATGCAACAACGCTGGAACTGAAGGGGATCTTCTCATCAAGCAGTTTGTCAAGACCCTTAAAGGCAATGATTTTGATTGGTACACTGACTTGGAGTCACAATCAATTGATAGTTGGGAACAGATGGAGCGAGAATTTCTAAATCGCTTTTACAGCACTCGTCGCACGGTCAGCATGATCGAGCTCACCAGTACCAAGCAGTGGAAAGACGAACCCGTGGTGGACTTTATCAACCCATGGCGGTCACTTAGTTTAGACTCTAAAGACCGACTCAGTGAAGTGTCTACCATCAAGATGTGTATGCAAGGTATGCACTGGGGCCTCCTTTATATTCTTCTAGGTATAAAACCACGTACCTTTGAAGAACTGGAGACATGTGCGCATGAAATGGAAATTAGCATTGATAATCATGGTGGCAAAAATCCTCCCATTGTGGAACAACGTCAGGATGTGAAAGAAGTGAAGAAGAGTGACAAGACGGGCAAGACCGCAGTAAAAGGGTCTATGGTGGTGACTACTGTTCCCGTAAAGATCCCTCAAAGGATAAAATGGAAGCAGTGAAGAAACAAGACCAACCCCGTGAAAGTCAAAAGAAACGATTGACACTCAAAGAGTTGTAGGAAAAGGAGTACCCTTTTCCAAATGCTGACGTATCAGGCATATTGGAGTACTTTCTCGAGAAGAAGGTGATTCAACTCCCAGAATGCAAATGACCTAATGAGATGGGACGTGTGAATGACCCAAAATATTGCAAATATCATCGCATTGTCGGTCATCCCATTGAAAAGTGTTTTATTCTCAAAGAGGTTATCATGAATTTGGCTAAAGAAGGCAAAATTCTATTGGACACAGAAGAAGTAGCAACGTCAAATCATGTTGACGTCGTTTCTCAGCCTCCAAACGACACATATGCACAACGTTCTCAAAAGCGACCGTCATTTCCCACACTGGGAGCAGGCGTCAAGTCAATCCAGTTTGGCTCTTTTAAGCCAGTGCAAATTCAACGGTCACCAGAATGCCATCTAGACTATCACGTCTTGCATAAAGAACCATCGAAAGAAGAAGATGAAGGATGGACCCTTGTTACAAGGAGAAATTCACGAAAGCAACAAGTACTCTTACAACCCACTATCAATGCTAATAGAGTGCTTCAAAAGAGAAATACCTTTTGGAGGCCCAAGAAGAATAACAATAAGCAATGGGTAAAACGTGAGATACATGTTGATGATGCGTTACAATAGCTGCCAAGTTTAGCTACTTTGCGGGAGTATTTTCGTAAGGGGTATTTCAATGATAACCTAGTTGTAACAACTTATGCAATTTCTGCTCAAGAAGCTGATACCGAAGATGATTCTAAAAATGAGAAGATGCAAACTTCTAGTATCGACATTGCGCATGCAAATGAACAAGTTGAAGTGTCGAAGGTGCTTCAAAGTTTACCAGCAAAGTTTAGTGTTCACGAGGCCTCACAGTTTCCACAACATGTGCGGTCTACCCTAGTTCAAGTGCTATAAGAGCCAAACAAACATGCTGCAGTTATTAGTAAACTTGGCGACAGCAACGTTAGTTCGAGCTCTTGTGCGTCTTGCTGTGCAACAATTACTTTCACTGATGAGGACTTGCAGTTAGGGTCGAAACTTCAAAATCGACCACTTTTTGTTTCGGGTTTCATATGAGAACAAAAGGTTAATCTCATTCTCATTGATGGAAGATCAGCGGTAAATATTATGCCAAAATTCATCAAGAAACGCCTTGGTATAACGATCGACGAACTATCTTCTATTCGTCTTATCTTATAAGGATTTAACCAAGGAGGCCAACGAGCAATTGAAATGATTCGTGTCGCTCTCACAGTTGGAGAATTAAAGGCAGAAACTTTATTTCATGTAATCGTTGTGAAGACATCACATAACCTGTTATGGGGCCGACCTTGGACCCATTGGAACGGAATCATCCCGTCGACTCATCATCAGTGCTTGAAGTTCAATAAAGGTGGCGTAAAGACAGTGATAGGAGATATGAAGCCATTCACTGAGGCTGAAGCTTCCTTTGCTGATGCAAAGTTTTACATCGACACTGACACTGACGCATCATCAGAGGCTCTTTCCATAAAAACTTTTTCAAAAGGAAATGGCGAGCACAAAAAAGATAAACATGTAGAAGTTCCTCTCATTAATGCTACGGCAAACGATAGTGGTGATCTTTCAAAGGTTGTTCTACCTCAAGAGCTGGAATCATCGGCGAGTGTCAAAACTTCATCACCGCTTTTCAAGTATGTGCCGTTGTCTTGCCGCAAAAAGGAAGAGTCACCTTTTATTGAATTCTCTAAGGATGAGAAGGCGGAAAGAAAATCTCTCATAGGAGCAAAGCTAGAAGATATTTAGTTTCCAAAAGAAAATTTAACCATCCTGCTTACCAAGGTTGAATGAGATGATTTGTTGAAGACTCCTTAAAAGGGTTTGTTAAACCATCTGGAATAGCGACAGAACATGGAGCACTCCCTAACAAAAGAACAATTGAAGGGTTTGATCCAAAAGCATATAAGTTAATGGCAAAGTCAGGATATGATTTCTTGAATCCCACACCCTTGGAGTCCTTAACCCTCAATCTACATGAGAGAAGGTGGATGGTCTCACCTAAACTCAAAATAAGCTGAGGCAACAAGGACACATAGGATTTAATCCTGAGGAACCTATTCGTATTCCAGTCCGAGGGAAAAGCAAGAAAGCAAATGTCCAGTATATTACGGTAGAAATAATTGATGACGAGAAAAATTCGCAACGTACTTCTCGTGTTTTGGTGTTTGACCACATTGGAACATCATCTTCACGTACTTCCATCTTCAATAGGTTGGGTGATCGTATACCAAATGAAAATCGTTTATTCCTTCGTCTGAGACCCATGCCTCGCACTTCTGCTTTTAATAAGCTGGGTACTTCCAATCAAATGGAGGAAAATCAAACCCCTCAATTACGGAATTAAGTCTTCTATCGAATCACCAAAACAAATTGCTTGCTTAAAAGGAGACGCAATAACGACGTTCCTTAAAGGATCAAAATTGAAAGAAAGGAAGATACCCAAACTCGAAGTTTGATTCCCTCTCGCATGAAGCGCACTACCAAGCTAGATGTAAGTGTGGATGATGTATTTATCATGTTACATTCGAAGAGGCACGCGATGACGACTCCAGCAGGGATGATGTTAATGAAGCACCCTCAACACTCGAAGACGGGGGGCAACCTACTGTCGATGAGCTCAAGGAGTTGAATTTAGGGACAATAGAAGAACCTAGACCAATCTTAGTCAGCACGCTATTGGAGCCTTCAAAAGAGAAAAAAATACTTTGAGCTGTTGTTTGAATATAAGGATGTGTTTGCTAGGACATACAAGGAAATGCCAGGTCTAGACCCCAAAATTGCAGTACATAACCTTGCAATCAAACATGGAGCACGGCCAGTCAAACAACCTCAACGTTTCTTTAGACCAGATCTTTTTCCAAAAATAGAAGAAGAAATTAATAAGTTGATTAAAGCAAGGTTTATTCAAGAAGTAAAGTACCCCACTTGGATCTCAAGTATCGTCCCAGTGAAAAAGAAGAATGGACAAATATGCATTTGTGTTGACCTTCGCGACCTAAACAATGCTTATCCTAAAGATGACTTTCCTATTCCTATTACTGAACTGACAATCGATGCAACTACAGGACATGAAGCTCTTTCCTTCATGTACGGTTTTTCAGGTTATAATCAAATATGGATGACCCCTACAGATGAAGAGTTGACTGCTTTTTGGACCCTAAAAGGCATTTATTGTTACAAAGTTATGCCGTTTGTATTAAGAATGCAGGGGCTACTTACCAACGTGCAATGCAAACGATCTTTGATGATGTACTCCATAAAAATGTGGAGTGCTATGTTGATGACTTGGTAGTCAAAAGCAAGAATAGGGAGGACCATCTTCATGATCTACGTATGGTGTTCAATAGGTTGAGAAAAATATCAACTTAAAATGAATCCTCTTAAGTGTGCTTTCGGTGTTACTTCAGGAAAATTCTTAGGCTACATTGTCCGACATTGTGGCATCGAAGTTCATCCAGCCAAAATCGATGCTATTCAAAAAATGTCACCGCCTAAGAATTTGCATGAATTACGAAGTTTACAAGGTCAACTCACTTTTATTCGTAGATTCATTTCAAATTTAGCCGGACGATGCCAACCTTTCAGTCAGCTTATGAAGAAGGATGTACCTTTCATATGGGATCAAGCTTATCAGAACGCTTTAGATAACATAAAGAGGTCTCTCCTTAATCCCCAGTGTTAGGAGCTCCCATAGTAGCAAAGTCGCTTGTACTTTACATTGCTACGCAGGAAGAATCACTTGGGGCTCTCCTTGCGCAAGAGAATGAAGAGTGCAAGGAAAAATCATTATACTACTTGAGTCGTCGCTTGACTGTGACAGAGCTAAAGTATTCTCCTATTGAATAGACATGTCTAGCGTTGGTCTTTGCATCATAGAAGTTAAGACATTACTTTTTAGCTCACACAGTTCACTT
This sequence comes from Hydrangea macrophylla, assembly GCA_033977485.1. Classification (NCBI taxonomy): domain Eukaryota; kingdom Viridiplantae; phylum Streptophyta; class Magnoliopsida; order Cornales; family Hydrangeaceae; genus Hydrangea; species Hydrangea macrophylla. The sequence continues at coordinate 129,759,200 of CM066989.1, read as the reverse complement.
GGTGGCGAGAGCCGATCCTATAAAGTACGTCATGTCCAAACCTGTTCTTTCAGGATGACTTGCACAATAGTCGATCTTATTCAATGAATTTGAAATCATTTACATTCCTCAAAAGGCCATCAAAGGACAAGTTATACCAGACTTCTTGGCTGATCACCCAATCCCAGCTGATTGGGAAATTTCAGAAGATTTACCTGATGAAGATGTACTATTCATTGATAAACTTCCCCCATGGATGATGTTTTTTGATGGGGCATCACGATCTGATGGAACAGGGGCAGGCGTAGTCTTGGTCTCACCATAAAGAAAATTTTTACATACACTTTCACACTCGGTGAAAGGTGCTCTAATAATGTCGCCGAGTATCAAGCTTTAATCATTGGCCTTGAAATGGTAGCAGAAATGAAAATCCCTGACTTAGAGATTTATGATGATTTAAAGTTAGTTATAAAGCAGTTTCTCAAAGACTACGAAGTTAGAAAAGATGACTTGGTGCCATACTTCTGATATGCTTCCCATCTTTTGGAAAAGTTTGATAGTGTCGTGTTTGAACATATTCCTAGGAAGGATAATGGACTGGCAAATGCCTTAGCAAACTTGGCTACAACTCTAGCATTGTTTGAAGATGAAAAGATCGACATCCCTGTGTGCCAACAGTTGGTGTTACCCCACTTGCTTAATTGCACGTTAGAGGAGGTCAACTTGATCTCAGTTTTAGCCATTGAAGTAGATGATTGGCGGAGACCTCTCATCGACTACTTGGAGCATGGAAAACTTCTAGACGACTTGCGTCACAAGGCTGAGATAAAACGGTAAGCTCCACGGTTCATATACTGTAAAGATACCTTGTTTCGACGTTCCTTTGAAGGACTATTTCTACGTTGCCTTGGAAAAATTGAAGTGACTCAAGCTATGTAGGAAGCGCATTCTGGAATATATGGGGCCCATCAGTCCGGACCAAAACTTCACTTTTGTGTCAAAAGAATGGGTTATTATTGGCCTACTATGGTGAAAGATTGCATGGAATATGCAAAACTTTATCCATCAACCACCAGAACCCTTACACCCTACTGTCGCTTCCTTGCCATTTGAAGCGTGGGGACTTGATGTAGTTGGACCTCTAAAAAAATCATCTAGAGGTCACTTGTACATTTTGACGGCAACTGACTATTTCTCAAAATGGGCTGAAGCAGTCCCGCTCAGAGAAGTGAAGAAGGAAACTGTCGTTGATTTCATCAAGACTTACATCATCTTTCGGTATGGTGTTCCCAGATACATCATTACCGACAATGGAAAACCTTTCTACAATTCTCTCATGGACAAGTTATGCGAGAAGTTCAGTTTCAAACAACGGAATTCCTCTATGTACAACGCTCTAGCCAACGGTCTTGCAGAGGCGTTCAACAAAACCCTGTGCAACTTGCTTAAAAAGTGGTAGCCAAGTCAAAGAAGGATTGGCACGAGAGAATCGGCGAGGCATTATGGGCGTATTGCACAACTTCTAGAACATATACGCAAGCCACCCCATATGCACTTGTTTACGGTGTTGAAGTTGTTTTACCGCTAGAGCAACAGATCCCATCATTGAGGATTGGATTACAAGAGAGCCTAACAAATGAGGAAAATGCACGTTTGCGTCTTGAAGAATTAGAAGCGTTGGATGAAAAGAGACTCAAAGTGCAGCAAAGAATGGAATGCTATCAAGCCCGACTCTCCAAAGCTTTTAACAAGAGAGTGCAAAATCGGTCCTTTCAAGTTGGAGACTTAGTATTGGCTGTTAGAAGACCCATTATACTTAGTCACTGCACTGGCAACAAGTTTACGTCAAAGTGGGATGGTCCTTATGTCGTACGTGAAGTCTACACCAGCGGTGCCTACAAGATTATTGACGAAGGTGGATTATGTGTAGGTCCAATCAATGGGAAGTTCCTAAAAAGATACTATCCATAAAAGCACCCCGCGCTCCTTGACGCGCGAGTCTAAATTGCATGTTACTCCTGGCCCGCATGAATATATAACTGTGAATGGCACAAAAAAATAAATAAAACAAATAATAATAATAATAAAATAAAATAAAATAAAATAAAATTGTCTTTCGGGAAATAAATACTCTGAACTACGTAATGACTTGATCCCTTTCTTTGGGTACGTAGGCAACTTGAAATTTCAAGTTCAGTCAACATTAATGAAAAGCATAGGCAAGTTACGGTTGATATAATAGAGTTGACCGGATGAGTTACAATGACAATCATAAAGTGCTTAAAACATTAGATACCGTTGCTTCTTGCAGAGGCTGAAGTGCCAAAAGATTCTTCGGAGTCACAATGGAGTGTTTGCCCATGAGGTATTAATGGCTATAGGGTAGCAAATCCAAAGCTGTTCCCCGAAGGTCTCTAGAGTCACAATGGAGTGTTTGCCCATGAGATATTAATGGCTCTGGGTAAGCAAGTCCAAAGCTCTTCCCTGAAGGTCTCTAGAGTCACAATGGAGTGTTTGCCCATGAGGTATTAATGGCTCTGGGGTAGTAAGTCCAAAGCTGTTCCCCGAAAGTCTTTAGAGTCACAACGGAGTGTTTGCCCATGAGGTATTAATAGCTCTGGGGTTGCAAGTCCAAAGCTGTTCCCTAAAGCTCTCCGAAGTCACAATGGAGTGTTTGCCCATGAGGTATTAATGGCTCTGGGGTAGCAAGACCAAAGTTGTTCCCTAAAGATCTCCGAAGGCACAATGGAGTGTTTGCCCATGAGGTATTAATGGCTCTGGGGTAGCAAGTCCAAAGCTATTCCCTAAAGATCTGCGAAGTCAAAATGGAGTGTTTGCCCATGAGGTATTAATGGCTCTAGGGTAGCAAGTCCAAAGCTATTCTCAGAAGATGCCGGATAATGTGTTACCTTGAATCCCTGTAAATAAATAAATAAAAAGTGCTACAATTCTATACAAAATACATTTTTTAGGTAATCAAACAAAAAAAAGGTAAGAGGGAATGCTTACTAAAGGGTCGGTAAACTCCAAATTCTTTAGAAGATGATGTGCAAAAATGGAAGCAGCTGAAAAAAATAAGAATAAAGTCAGAGGCAAAGAGAAGATGAAGTAAGGATCTCAAACAAATATGGTGATCAAGTGCGAAATATAATTTGACCCGTGTGCATGCAGGTATCGTAAAATTGCCATGCAAATCTAAAGCAATGATTGATTTATGGTTATTACAGTTTGTTTACATTACCATGATGAACGATGAGATACTACTGGGCTTCAATTGGTAAATGGTAATTTGACCCGTGGTTGCATGTCACCACCATACATATGTGTATTTACATGTTTGGGTTGAATATTTATGAACCCACAAGTTGTCTTGCTTGGGAAAGTATTCATAACATGATTAGAAAAAAAAAAACTTGTATTTGGAATGATCGGAAGTGAGGCATGGCGGTTGGTCTTGTTCACCATTCAATGTTGTATGGATCTGATTGTGGCGGTTGGTGTTGTATGGATCTGATTGTAAAAAAGGTTGGTGCAATCCGCTTGTTCACAAGTTAAATGCTATGAGTCGGCGTAGGGAAATCCTAATTTTGATAGGGTTTACAATGGTGGATTGGTTTAGGCAACCTGATGATTCTTGTGACTTTACATGTGCAAGATATGGAAGTACAAAGAGATATGTACGTGGCTGATTTTCATGAGATAATTATGGGTGAAAAAGGAGTCTAATACAATTGATTTACCTACAGGCACCAGAGAAATCAAAGCATGTTAAAAACTTGATTCAAGCAAGCAAGTCAGACTTGATTGGTGCATGTTTCACATTGACAAGTACAAGTCCACGTGTAAATTGGATTTACAAGCTGAAGCCTACTAACGAAAATTGTGTAAAAGTCAATGGACACGCATTATGTAAAAAAAAAAAAAATTGCTTCGCAGTGAAAAAAAAAAAAGGTTGTGTATACATGGATCAGAATATCACAAATTTTTTTTAAAAAAATTGGGAGTGGTTCTACAACGGATCGAATAATTTGACTGCGCAAGTAGCAAGCAGCGAAGCAGATGGGAATATACAGATTCTTCTCCAAATTTACTCACCCAGAAATCAATGAGCAATGTAGAATAGGCTACAAATATAAAATTGAAGCAAGTTCTAAAAGTATACGCTATATATATTACTGACCAACAAGAAGGCTGAGAATTTCGATTCTTTGGGCCCAGAAAAGGAGACATGAAATAAACAAAGAATAGGGATAGCAACATACGGTTCGTGCGTAGAAGTTCTCTGTGGAGGCTTTCCAAACTGTGATTGTGTATACACCATACATATGATTATTTATATAGGTTACGTTCTGCAATTGTGAACCCACAACTTTCCAAAAAAGAGGAAAAGCTTGTCTTGCTTGAAAAGAAAAAGGAAAAAGATGCCCAACTGGTTTAGCAAACAACAAACCGAGAATTTGGAAAGGTTCAAGTGATAGGACTTGTTTGGGAAATTCGGTTATAACACAATGGACCACCACACGTGGTCTAAACTTTCAATGGTGACATGGAGCAAGTTCAATCTGTGTAAATGCAAGTGGGGAGGCGGATCAAGATAGGGGGTGTTCTACCCTCTTGGTCTTGTGTTCGAAACTCCTCATGGGTAAATATTAGGGATTTGGCTAGGGCTTTTGGCCTCCCAAAGGGAGGTTAGGGGTTCGAAATCCCCCAGGGGTCGTGTAAGCTAGTTGGAGGAATGGATCTCAACATATACTTTAAAAATGTCCAGCTTGGTATGGGTTCAGATCCTACCACTAGCTTGCCTCCCTGATTTACTTGGTGCGTGTGTTGTGGGGTCGGTGCACGTGCCCGGGGTTTGCCCCTTGTTCTACTCCGATAAAAACGACAATAGGTATCGATCCCGAAGTCGCGGAGGACAAACATGGGGATTTGTCCTCGTATTCCAAAAAAAAAAAAGTCTATGTGAAGGGAATTTATCCAATGTGATGCATTGCAATGGGCCGTGTTCATCCAAATTCCATAGGTCTATTTGAAAAAGTCTAAAATCAGACGTAGTTCAGTGTAAGTTTTTATTTGGTTCTTATGAGAAACTAAAGCAATATTAGTTTCATAAAAGAATCATCTAAAAGAGTTTTAGACTGGACAATCGCTCTTATGTAAGAAATAGGCACTTACTAGATACTGGAAGTGATGATTGGGAATCATGTATATGACAGTTCTTTCCATTCCAAAAATTTGCAAGTCAAAAAAATTACTTTAAATACTTCAAGTCCCGTCGCGGGTGTATGGTAAACATAATGTCGACGTGCCATGAAGTGGGGGCATTTGTAGACATTAAAATTTTGGTAATTAGTTAATTATCGATTGATTAATTAATAATTAATTTCATTTAATTGTTACATTTAGTCAAAATCAAGAAGTCAAAAATATCTCAAAAGTGGGCCCCACAAGATACAAGTGGACTAGTTTATTTTTGACATGTGTCATATGCACCATATGAAACCATATAAATAATGGTCTCTAAAGTGGTGACACATGTCAAAATCTCAAGGGAAGACTTCAAATCAACTGTTAGGATGAATTGAGTCTCAAATTAAAACTCTACACTCTAAGCCTATAAATAGGAGTCTCCACCCTTGTAGAAGGGACTTTTAAGCTTTTCAACAAACTGAACTTTCTCCATAAAATTGAGAACTCTCTTACATTCAAGTCACCCCAAGCCTTTCTGAAGAACAAACATACGGTTTGTTGTTCTTTAGATTCAAATCAAGCCTGTTTAATCTGTTCTTGATCAATAAGTTGAAGAAAGATTAATCGTTCTTTTGTTCGAGATCGAGCCCCGACCCTCGTTCAAGCTTCCCTTCAGTTCCATCCATTGTGAAGATTTGAAGGATAAATCTACGGTTCAAGAACAAGCTCCAGAAGCCCTTAAATCATGAACAATCAAGGAGATCGAATCAAAAGAATTGTCTTTTCGCTGTAAAAGAATACCCATGAAGATTGTACTCATATTCTACAAATCAATAAAATAAACATTTGTTGCTCAATTTTCTTGTTATTTCTATACTTGAATTTTGTTGCGTACAGAAAAGATCAATATGTGTGTGATATGTATTTGGAAGGGTGTGTGTTAAGCAAATCAAATTATGTATTTGCAGAATTCAAATTGTGAATATTCCAATGCAGGACATTAGAACATCAAAGCTTGCAAACTTGGATCCTCAACTTGGTTGTGTAAGTTCTTTTGTCCTTAGCAAATACTACCCAGAAATTCTCAATTATCACCAACATGAACTATGTATCTATTTTCTTACATTACAGCTCTAGCCATAGGACCAGTGGATGTTGAGTATCATCGTCTTGTGTTCGCAGCTACATTCTTCGTTTGGTTTATTAGTGTAATATTTAATGTATTGTGGGTTTAATTGGGTCTTGGGCTGTGTAATATGGTGGATTTAATTGAGTGTTAGTTTGCCATTACACTTAATTAGATGGTTATAATTTAAACGGTTTGAGTTAAAAAGGACCGCTGAAATAGGTTAGCTATAATAGGGAATGGGTTGGAGTAACTACGTAAAAAGTGATTAGCTAAGATGGTATTTTATTTAGTCATTTTAGTTAGAATGGTTAACCATTGTTCTAAAAAAAATTAGGAATTAATAATACTGTTTTTCTCTATTTTAATAAAAATGTAGGTTTGAACTAAGATTTAACTTCAATGGCATGAGTGGAGCTGGAAAAAATGGGTAAATTTAATTTTTTACATTTTTTTTCTTCCTTTTTTGATATATTGTATGGAATGCCACATTTTTTTTTAATTAACTACTCCACTTCTAACCATCCATATGGCAATTCTTTTGTTCCCCTTTTCTCACTCGATGCTTTGTTGTGAAATGATTAATACTTGTGTGGAAGCATGATTAAATCACGAACCAAGGAACCAAAAAAGATCCAAATGGAGAAACAAGTAAAAGTATATTGGATGTAACCAAAGAACAAGATTGTAGTTGGTTCGGCAGCAACTTTAAGTCTATAGAACTACATGAAACTAACTTTTATTGATGATGGTAAAATCCAAATAGAGAGCTTTAGCAGGGTTAGCCTTGAGAACTTGGAAGCCCTAGGCAAACATTGAAAGATAAGGCCCTTAAGACATGTTTGATTTGTGAGGTTTTTTGCCCATTTTTTGAGAAATTGGAGGCTTAGTGACTGTAATCCTTGTTGAATATAGTGAATTTTGAACTTATCAACTTTCCCCTTTGTAATTCCACATGTGTTCATATTATCACCTTTTGTTGATAGTAAATGTTCATTTTACTAAAATTACAATCTCACCCCCACATTTTATAAAAGACCCGCCTAGTGTCACATCATGACATTGTTCTTAAACATTTGGTTTGCATCCTACAGCAGAAGGTTCTAGTGTATTTGAGGACTTGTACATTTAGGTGAATCTCGAATTTCTAATATGCTTTTATATCTTGTACATTGTAGACTTCTATAGAGAATTCTAGAAGATGGTAGATCTTGTAAATATCTAGATATTTCCTAGGAGTATTCTAGAAGATTGATGAAGACCGTTAGATTGAAATGATCTAGACCGTCCATTGTATTCTTAGTTTCCTATAAATAGGTGAGGCCCTTATTTGGTCAAACCATCAAAGAGTTGTAAATCATTTGAGAGAATACATACTATTTCTCTCAACTCTCCCTCTCTGCTCTACTTTGAGTGCTACCAAGACTTACCAACTGACAGTAGTGGTGTATGAGTCGAAGTGCCGCGCGGGAAAGTGTTAAAAAATTCTAAGTTCATGACACTAGATCCCACATAGCGCATAGATCTCATGTAGCGCATAAGTCCATTTTCACTAACGCTTAGTGCAAAATCGCGGCAATCAGACTCCACCAGGTGCTTAGGCCGATTTTTAGAACTTTGTGTCACGATAGTTAAATAACTTTTGATCTTGGCAATTGATTACATTAAATTATTGTTTTCCTTTAAAACAATATGACTTTTAAATAATGACTCTTTAAGTTAAGGCAGAAGGAATACTCAATAGTACTCTTATATTATAGGAAAGAGTGACACTAGAATTAGACACATCTTATATGTCTTAAATGTATTGATTGATGTGTGAGATTCTCATTTTATCACTTTGTCAATAATTGTAATACTTGAATTTTTTTTCTCGTCTCTATACAGTCCTATCAAAAGGGCATCAAGATATCTCTACAGTGAAGCATTAGAACCCAGAGAAACATATAATGAATGGATCATAAAGCCCAACAAGACAGTTTGGGATTTCAAGAAAACCAATGGACACAAGACCTTAATCAAAGGATTTGGGGTGACGTTGGAGAGTTTCTTGGGTGAGCTTATAGATGTACTTTTATATATATATATATATATATGTTTACTTATAAGCAAATGTCATCCAAGCAAATAATTTTTGTTTTACTTATAATGGCTTAGTGGTGTTTTAAACGAGCTTCAAAAAGTTCATGAAAGCAATCGATATCACGAAAATTTAGCCAGTGACAATTTAGTGGATGACATGAGCGTATTGAATGACAACCAAATGCAACTTGTTAACTTTACGTGCTTTGAAGGTATTAATATCTTTTAAATAGAAATTTTTCTTACGCTAAATAAATTCATACATTAAAAGACTTTTATTTTTAAATTTTTGTAGATACAATGATGAAATATGGAATGAGAAAGGATTTTTTCAACTTCAGCACTTTGGTTGGAATGATGATATATCACTGCCACACTGCTTAGACTCCTGATGTCAGTGACAGACTTAGACATTCCGCATTAGTATCAGTGTTTGAGAACTTGTACCAACAAGTTATTAAAGCACAAAATTTACTTTAATTGAGGTTAAATTTAAAATTGTGCATTTTTATTATTACAATTGTAGTTTGTTGATTATTGAGTTTTTTTTCTTCTTTAAATAACAAATGATTATTACTATACAGGGAAGATGCCTTCTATATTTTACATTGCACTGTTGGCAAGCCTGACATGGGATGGAAAGCAAAGATATTATTTTATCAGGAAATTTTGGGAACTGTACTTGAAGAACAGGAATTAATTTGTACATCGTTTGCGTGATTTGCAAAAAAAATGATGGCTGGATTTGGTATAGATGTCTATATCTTTCAGATTGGCAGATTAGAATTAACGAAAATAATGACTTGATATTAAGAAATGATTTTTTCGACTTCTGTACTTTGGTTGGAATGATGGCATATCACTGCGACACCGCTTACACTCCCGATATAAGGGGCAGACTTAGACATCTCGCTTTAGTATTAGTGTTTGAGAACTTGTACCAACTAGTTATTAAAGTACCAAATTTAATTGTATTGAGGTTAAATTTTAAATTATACATTTTCCTTGTTACGGTTTGTTGATTGGAATTTTAGGGACTTTTTGAAGTTTTTTTTTCGTCTTAAATTATAAATGGGCTTTCACGATATAGGGAAAATGCCTTTTATTTCTACAATGCACTGCTGGCATGAGATGGAAAGCACATATATTATTTTATCAAAGTAATTTTTGACTCATTCCTAAAGAAAACTTAAGAGTTGTGCAAATTACTTCAAACTCGTCTAAATGTTGATATCAGTAAGGCAACTGTGAAAATTGGGTAACAGCGAGATTGTTGATGGTTTAATTTCAAATTGTGCAGTTGTTACTGCCGGTAACTCGATACATGAAGGGGAAGCATAAGTAGTGGGAGTAAAGTACTCCATAAGTAGAGGTTGTTGTTGAGCCATTTGCTCAGTTGGAATAAATGGCGTAGCGCAAAGTAAACATAAATTGCGTTTGATTTCCGGGTCATAAGGGACTAGTTCTTAATTATTAGACCTAACACCAAATATAAACCGTAAAAAAGACTGACTCGGAAAGACTAAACGAAACTTAGTTAACACGACTCAAAGAAAAAGAAAAACTACTATGATGCATGCAATTATCGTGTAATGCAGAATGACCGCGTCAAAGCCCAGCGCCCTGAGTTTCCTAATCTAATGCACGTGAGAGTTGCGTAACAAAGCCCAACGCCCTGGGACCCTAGACTAACAAAAGTAATGCATCATAGTGCCCTGACTTACAGTGATTACGCGCCGAATTTAAGTACTTTTATTTTTTATTTGATTTTTATTTTAATGTGTATGCTCCTTCCACGTTTGCTCCTTGTATGTCAAATTCAATTTCGCAGCAAGCTTCTCACTTTACTTAGATAGATCAACTGCAAAATAGAATAAAAACTTAGCAACTATGAAAGATAAAATAAATTAAAATAAGGGTAATTCTTGCGACACAACTTTTATACAACTTTCACACAACCTCCTAAAAGATGTGTCTATCTCTCTCCTATGTCACTGTGGGGTCCAGTGACATCACAAGAGAGATAGACACATTTTTTAAGAAGGCTGTGTGAAAGTTATATGAAAGTTGTGTCCCAAGAATTACTCATAAAATAAATTAAAATTAACTCCTAAAATTAACGAAAATAATTAGACAATTGAAATAAATTTTTTTGAAACTAATAACTTCATTTGCCAATCTCCGGCAATGGCGCCAAAAATTGATATTGTCAAAATCAAGATAAATAAACCCCACTAAAAATATGAGTGCAATGAAAAGCAGGGGTAGATTCCTCAAAGATTATGCTATGAATTTATTTAGAGTCTCAAATAATAATTCTAATTGGCTACTAAAAATAAGATCGCTTTATTTGTTGAGTTTTTAGAACTAATGAAAGTGGTTTTGAATAGAGAGTTTGAAAATAATTAATTAAACTATTAAAGAATTAACTAAATAAAGTAATAAATATAATTGATGAAAAGATATAGAAGAAAGGGATCTAGGGTTAGAAATCCACCACTAACTATATAAAAGATTCATATATGCAATTCTTTAGATTACTTTATTTAGATGATTATGGGGAATCATGGCTGCCAGTCCGATTCCTCCGTCAAGAAAATAATCGAGATTTAATTACCAACATATCCTTATCTGTGGTTAGTATGGGGTGTCTTGCACTAAACTAGGGTTGCAGCACACTCCATATTCCCTAAGCATGTCATATTTAATAATTACAACCTTAGTTCCATAAGCACCATTGCATGCACACATCTCATACAATTACCGAAAATATGAACTGTGGAGCACATTGAAATCAAAATAGATCTAAGACAAGAATAAACTTTGAAAATAATGATTTAAACATTAAACACGATTTTATTATTAAATCCTCAAGCATACTATCGTCATCCTTGGAATACAAGTAAAACTAAAAGACGACATAAATAGCATGCTTTTACAGCAAGGGTCAGGTGATTAGTTGGCCATGGAGGGAGTTGAATGCATGGAGTTGTTGATGGAGTCCATGGAGAACCTTGAACTTCTTCTTCTTCTTCTTCTTCTTCTTGCCTTCTTCTCTCTCTAGGGTATAGATATAAGGAGCATAGGGTTCTATAACTTATTAGAATAAAGTTATGGTTGAATGAGCCTGAGTCCTAATTCATAGAGTCGAACCAAAATAAATAAATAAATACCAATCGTTAAAAATCATTGCTAAGATAAGAACAAATAGAGTCCTATAATATAAGAATTAGATGTACTGCAATCATTGATTCCACAACCCAAAAAAAAAGGGTAAATTAGGTCCAAATCCTCAATTAAAGCAAGAAAAAGTTCAACAGAGCTGTTTTTTTTTTAGCATTAGTCAAAAGTCCCTCTCACAATTTTCGTTGATCAAGGCCCAAGCGTGCCCCATGCACGTGGCCAAGCATAGCCCGAAATATTCTAACCACTCACACCGTGTGAGTGGCTGTACTATAGCATTTCTCATTTCATAAAATATTTCAAAATTTTAACCCTCCATAACTTTAGATCTACAACTCCATTTTTTATAAATTTTATACCGCTGGAATCGTGTCGACGAGAGCTACAATACTAGTACCATTGTTGAAATTTCACAAAACTACACAAAACTCTATTTTTTTTTTCAAAATTTCTTCAAATTAAAAAAAATGCTCAAAACATATCAACAATAGTACTAGTTTTGTAGCTCTCGTCGACACGATTCCAATGGTATAAAATTTGAGAAAAATGGAAATGTATGTCAAAAGTTATGGAGCGTGAAATAAAGTTGCAAAATATTTTTTGAATTTAGAATATCATACAGTACAGTGCTCATACCGTATGAGCGGTTGCAAATGCATGGGCTCGTGAAAAGTTGGACGGGAGTGGGGAAAATGTGGGAAATGTTTGGATGCATGTCAGCTTTGTCTTTTTGTCAAAGATAAGGGATTTTTGATTAAATGCAGATATTGAAGATACTTTTTGTTAAGTTTTTAGTTGACAAGGGATGTATCTCTAACTGTCCCAAAAAAAAAACCCGTAGGAAGTTGAGACTCTAAGTCTTCGTTTGGCAGGTCGATAAAACTGTTAAATATGACAAAATAAGATATGATCGGATAAGATAGTAATCATGTCGATTCAGATGTTATGCTGTCTATGTGTTTGGAACGTGCTGGATAAAACTATCGGATAAGTTGTTATATCTGAATAATAACTAAATTATTGCTTTTTAATACCCAATAAAAAAAAGGAAAAAAAAAGAGATCTAAAAATGAAAAAGAAAAAAAAATCAATACCAAAGTCCGAAGAAAAAATTCATACTAATGCAAAGAAAAAAAAAAGAACTTAGGCTGTGTTTGGATAATGGATTTTGTGAGGGAAAAGAAAAGATTCGGTGAGGGATTCAGTATCCCTTGTTTGGTTACTGTGGATTCTTAGGGGGGAAAAGAAAAGATTTCCTTTTACTTTCCCACACAACCAAAGGATTTTGTATCCCTCCATTTCCTTCTGCTTTTCTTTCCTTTTCCCTTCACTTTTCTTTTCCCTCACAAAATCCATGATCCAAGCACAGCCTAAATGTATCCCGACTTTGAGTCCTCTAAACTATATATTTTATTAACAATAGGAGTTCAAATTTTTATATATAATTTAAAAGTCAATCTATTGTTTTTTCTAAATTAATGAAATATAAACTTTTTTTGTAAAATAAAAAAGTCGTTAAATTTTACATGATATTGTGGAACAACTTTTTCAAACGTTGGGAGCAACTCTACGAAACGTTTGGGAGCAACAGGGGCAATTACCTAGTAATTCAAGCTATTTGGGGCAATTACCCGTGCCTAAAGGCACTACAAACAATCATAACCATGTGTTTTCAACACGTGCTTTTGACATTTAATAATTTTGCATGCATTTGGCACTTTCCAACAATCATAACCAAGCATTTTTTAAAGAAATATAAATGAACCTTAGATCTACCATTATCTAGATGACCATTTTGCTTAAATAGCATTTCCATTCTCATCTTTCCTGAAAAATGAACAAAAGAATTCTTATGAAATTCTTGTATAAGGAGTACATAAATGGTTTTCCAACCGAGATATTTTCTCCACCTGAAAATAGAATAAATCACGGCTTTTAGTATAACTATTGCTAAATATGGAACGGGATCAAAGCCAGGAGAGATTTGCAATTAATCAAACAATATCTTCCCTTATACTAATTTATGGAGTTGCACCCCCAAGGCAAAGTGATGTTTTTCTGTATGGGGGCCCGTCCAAATTTTTATGAATAAGAGTAATATGCTTTTCAAGTCTTAAAAATTACATGGTCGTTACATGTGATTCACGTTTAGTTGATTGAGGGTTAAAGTGATATTTTTTAGTTTAAAAAGGATAAATTTAGACAAATTCAAAAATCAAAGTGAGATTTGAGTAAAAATTAACATTCAAATTTCAAAGTGAGATTTTTGAGTTTATAAGAGTAAAGACCATTTTGTCATCTAAAATGCAGCAGTCGCTAAACAAAATAACAAAGGGAAAAAAATAAGAACTCACCACCAATAACAAAGGAAAATTTGATCTTAAAGTAACAAATTTGATAATCCAGATACATGATATACAGTCCATATGTGAATCAAATAGATTTGCATACAATACTCACCACCACTATTTTCAGCATTAACTTCTCTGTTAATCTGTAGTACTTGTGTATTCAATGGACAAAGGAAAAGGAAAGACTAAATAAGTACCAAGACTGGCCCATTATGCATGTAAGGTACTCAACAATTCACTACAATTCCTATCTAAAGTTATTTGTCTCATTCAAAAACCTTTTCCTTTTAGTTTTGGGTAATAATTGGGGCACAACCAAAGTCACAACTTTTTTTGCACAACCTCCATTTTGTGTCTATCTCTCTCCTAGTGGGCACTGTGGGGTCACTGGTACTGTGGGACCCATCAAGAGAGAGATAGACACAAAATGAAGGTTGTGCAAAAAAGGTTGTGACTTTGGTTGTGCCCCAAGTATTACTGGTTTACTCTTTAGTTTTCTGATTGTGTAGACAAAAAAGAAACAATTGAAGTTCCACCCACAAACTATTAAAAAGAGTGTAATGCCAAAAAAGAAAGAAAGAAGCTTACCATATTAGTTTGGCACTTTCAGTAGCCACAATCTCTCTGGCTTGGACTAAAAGCAAATGAATGAATAGAGCAACTCATAAATTCCAAAACCTCCAAAAAAAATACAGAGAAATGACTTAATTTTTATTTTTATTTTGGTATAACAAATAAATAAAAGTAAAACGAAATTTCCATATTCTCACCACAACAGAGACCTCGTAGAACAATCTTCAAATTCTGTTTAAAAAAAAATCAATACAATTAGAGAGAGAGGAGAACAATTAGATAGCACGATGATAGCATTACTGGGTACACAATTCTATTTCAACCAACAAATTGATCATTGATTCCTTGCCAGTTGAACTAAATCACTAAAAGAAATTAGCTCAGCAACTGTTAAAAAAATGCTATGATCCCGAAGATTTGTGTACAGCAAGTGGAAGGTCCTCAACAATTGAGCTACGATGAGCTCAAATCAGCCACAAAGGGTTTCATGGTGATATAGCCTCACCTCAACTTTATAATATAATGCAAAATTTTAACTAAGTGAAGGAATCAAAAATGGAAGTAAAATCATCAGGGCAACACTTGAATAAAGAAGAAAAAGGCACACAAAAAAAAGAGAAACTTGGTGATGCATTTGCAAAAATGGAAGAAATACACACTTGAATAGAGAAGTAAAGAAACTCGTTCGTGATGCATTTGCAAGAAAAATTGGAAGAAAAATATAGCACGATGATAGCCCAAAGTATGACTCTGTTAAAACGATAGGGTACTAAAATATTTTTTTAACTTTAGTTTCATTCTAGCAAATTTACAAAAGGGATAATAACATTTTAGTCTACAATTTTTTTAAAATTAAAAAAATTGACATTATGTTTACCCAATTTTGTATCCCAAACTTAGTCCTCAACACATGTTGTAGTTTATTAAAGTTGGAACCACTTCAGTGTGAGTAATGCTATGCATTCCAAATTTATATCCCAAAAGTGCTTCTTAAATAATGTGACAGTAGAACCAGGTAAATAACTTCTAATTAAAATTCAACTGATCCCACTGTATTAGATCTGACCCCATTACCATATCCTTTAGAAATCAATTTTGAAATGAAAATTTAGAAAACATTATATTACTCTTCAATATATTCCAATAAAGATCATGTAGGCCCACATATATGTGTCGAAAACCACTATATAACTTTGAAAACATTAAATTAAGAAGAAAAAAAAAATTAAGAACAAAGCAATAATTTGGTTTATTTTTTTTGTCCATTTGACTTGTAGCTGATATATACTTCAATTTCACTTTCCTCTTTATGATATCGTAGAAGAAGAAGTTCACCTTTCACAGTTTCTTCTCCGTCCCCTTCCAATTTCTTCAATCCAATTAAACAGATCACAAACAGTACACAATTAGATGGACGATAGGATTCAACATTTTTGCCATCTTCATCGATTGACCCTCCGCCTTGATGCTGATGAAGAGTGCGATATCTGTCGATCGATCTGCAAGGGTTTGAGATACTCTTGTAAAGGCTGCAATTTTGTTATTCACAAAACATATGCCGAATTGCCGAGACGAAATCAACCATCCCACAACACCCACTCACCCTCTTCACTACTGGAAATTTTGAGATCCATGCTTATAGTTATCGTTACATATAATTTTTTTAAAAAAGCATAGAATTCTATCGCAATTTTGAGAGTATTGCCACTCTTTTATTCAAATTTCCTAGTTTTGTTTGACCAACAAAAGGATTAAGGCAACAAGGCCTCTCTCTCTTTCAGCATCTCTCTGTTTCTCTCTCCTGACCCCTTTCCTCATTTACTTTCTTTAAGTTTTTAATTTGTATTTCTGTATCAGATCTGATATACATATATATACATACATATATATATATAAGAAAGATTGTATAGGGTCTAGTGATTGTTGGACTTGTGTTTTAATAACTGTGACACATTTATTCATACCAAGTAATTTTGAAATTTTGGTATAATGGCTATTTTGTTTTTACTCCGTACTTAAATTTTTGGTTTCTAATTAGGTTGTGCGTTTCATGGAGGAAGAGTGGTCCTTGACCCAAAAACATGGTGACAAAAGGTTGGCTACATCAGCTGATTCTGATTCATCGCAGGAGTATGGCAATGAATTGGTTAGTAGAGTCTTGATTGAATAAGAGGAGACCAGATATCAAATTGAAGACACTAAATCTATTATCTATCTATCTATTACTATATGTAAAAGCTGAGAGTGTAGCCTAGAACAATCTGAGAGTGACACGTGTCATTACTCATTTATGTTGAACTCTTTATCCTATTTTTTCAATATTTAATCACTCTCTCCACACTAAAGGACTATTACAGCAGCGGGTGTTAATGGGCACATACTACCATTTAATTGGTACATGAAAGACTTTTTGTATTCAAATCTGTGTCATTTCTATTTAATGCTTGGAGCCTCATTTCATAACCCGCTTGAACTATCTCACTCAACTACCTCTTACTCTTCCCATGTTTAATCTTTTTACTACGGTGTACAAATTATTTCCATTCAAATCAAGATTTTATTATGATCATTTTGAAAGGTTGTTATTTCTTGTCCTATTATTATTATTATTATTATTATTATTATTATTATTATTATTATTATTATTATTATTATTTTCTCAGCCCATTCCATGAATTTGTATTACTTCTTCCACAGTTAGTATAAGCTTGCAACCAATAACCATTCTTATCTTAAATGACATTATCATTTTAACAAAAAATAAGATCCATCGTGTTTTTTTAACGTATATGTTGATTTCTAAGTTTTCGTGAGATGAAAGTTGTAACGACCCTAATTTTCTAAGTGCTTTTAGTAATTTTTATATTATTATTTTCAATTATTAGACATTAACTATGTGTATATATCTTAGTGACACCTAATAAAAATGTTGAAGTAGCGTGTATGGGTCGTTAGTATGTTAAGTAGTGTGCTTGACATAGAAATTTATTGCCCAGGGTCATGGGTATCTATTGGGCTAATCATTTGTCACTTTAGAATGCATTTTCGGGTCCATATAAAGCCTTTTTGTGTGGCCCTTAGATAAAAAACGGGATTCACATGTTTGCGTGTGTTTTATTTATAAGTGTTGTGTGTGAAATATATATACACATATATTAAACCCTAGCCCCCATTTAACAACAAAAAAAGGAAGAGGAGAGAAGAAACTAGAGAACAGACGTATGTGACACAGAGAGAGAGAGTGAGAGAGAGAGAGAGAGAGAGAGAGAGAGAGAGAGAGAGAGAGAGGGAGGAAGAAGAAGAAGAAGAAGAAGAAGAAGAAGAAGAGAGGAACCTCAATCTTTGGTTTGTGTAATCATCATCAACCTTGAAGCCTAAATTGGTGAGTTAACTTGTTATTTTCTTTCAATCTCGTTTGATTGAAATTTAAATAGATAGAATATTAAATTAGTATGGTTATGGATTATGAGATTTAAAGTATTTTTTTTTCAATGATTGAAGTTTTGATTTGAGATTTATAGATGAGCATTGGATATGCATTTGAGCAATTATTCAATTTTTGGATTTGGGGTTTTCACGGATCAGATTTGAGTAGAAAATTCATAATAAATCATACGTTATAGTTTTCGTGATTCTGTTTGCCTAGGCCTGTAGGAAACGCAATTCTGGACAACTTTCGTCTAATGGTATTTTTCCCAATTCTGCACCGTTTGGGTAGAATATGCATATTACAGTAGCAGTTTTATGAAGGTTAAAATAAGTGTATTTGCTATATTACTTTTTTGTGTGATTTCGTGTTCGTTAATATATGAATTGATTTGTTTGTACTTAGAGAGATATAAGTTCTCGTGTATTGATTTGTTTGTACTTAGAGAGATATAAGTTCTCGTGTATAGTTGAGCTTTGTGAAATTGTAACTGTGCGATTTTGTAAGGGTTATGAATCTGTGTGAACATGTAGCTGTTAATATGATTTTAATGGAAATTTTATTTGAGATATATGAATCTCTTATAAAGTTGAGTTTTGTGAAAAACGTGGATGTATGAACGTTAGAAAAGTCCTTAGAGTTCACCACTGCTCCTTATGATTTTAGGCGGCAACTTCGTGGATGACCTGTTCTTGTGTGATTAGACGGCGACTACGTGGATGACCCGTCTCTTCATTTTTAAGCCTTATGTCCGGCTTGTTGGTCTATTTCATGTGTATTTAGACATTGTTTTATTGACGTCAAGAACGTAAGGACTAGCCTTTCGGTGGATACTCAAATCCCAGTGATACCCCATGGGAGTTGGGACCGGAGTGGGAGTTAGTATTACGTTAGGAGACACATGGGATATATGTGTAGGCTGAACCATGGATGGGTGGCCGAGGTGGTGAACATAAGGTGTAATTTGGATCGAATATTATGTGTTTTTTTTATTTGCGGATTTACAGTTGTAATGTGGTTTATGATTTTCAGTTATATGAAATTCTAGGAATTTGTAGTCGTGTAGTTTTCAGGATTTTAAATAATTTCGGTGTTGTGCCCGTTAGCGGAAACCTAGCATTCTATGTGTAACGTGCCATTTTTGGGAACGTAGTAATTTGATAATAAACTGGACCAGATTAGTAAATTGAATATTTTGGATACTTAGATTCATGGTTTATGGCCGTTTCGCGTAAACTGAAGTAAAACGACGATCCGAACAACTTTCGTGTTTTACACTTTTTCTAAAAACGTCATCTTGACACTATTTTCATCGATTTTCAGAATCTGCTGAACATCGTCTATGTAAGAGCTGAATTTTAATAATTAATTTCTGAATTATCTATTTAGAATTTATGAACGAGGACGCGTGTCATTCCTTGAAAATTTTATTCTTACATTTTTCGTGTTTTAAGTTTTGTCTAATTCCAGTTCTTTGTTAGAGATAAAATCATTTTAATTAATAACACCTTATTATTGGTTTATATTATTGTGTTAAGTTCTATTTGTACAGGATGGTAGGCCTACTAATGGTTTGTAGGTATCGGCCTACCGTAGTTAATAAAGGTAAGTATTTAATTGTTTTTATTCGGGCAAGAAACTACTTGCCACCACATAAATGGAAACTACTCTATTGTCCACATATGTGTGTGGAACTACCTGTCTTGGCCCAAGAATGTTGTAGTATGATTTGTAGTCTACGGGTTCAAGTTGGATCCCTAAGACTTGTGTTTTTGTTTAACTCATACCAGTCATGTGACTGACCCGAATGTTATGCATTCGGGTGCGTTTCTGTTTGAAACGTAGTCGGATGACATGTGCAGGATAGTATAGTTCGAGTTCATTGTGGAGCAGCCGATCTGTTCGTGAAGTTGAAGATACCTTCTTTTTATTCTTTAATTACTATATGATACTCTTTTATTTAGTTGGCATTGTAAGCCATGGTTGAGAACTTGTATTCGATGTAGTTATATTTCAGTTGTATTATTGAACTTTTGGGGACGTTTATAGCAGATCTAACCTGAGATAGTGTAGTGTTGAAATTATTCCGTTTATTATTATAACCAGATAATTTTATTGTGATTCGATGGAGAAAATTATATCATTTCTATGTAAAGGGAAACGTTTGGTTTTCATTTTGTAATAAATGAGAATGGAGAAAATTTGAAACGTGGATTTTTCTTGTAATGTTTTTGGGAATGAGTTTGATAATAAATGAGTTTTGTTTAAATAGAAATCATGTGGTTTATGAAAGCAATTAAATTCAGTTTATCTTAAAATGGTCTTTTAAAATTGGGTATAGGTTGTCATCCTTGAATTTTTGGGTGGTTGAATATTGATTAGGGTATGCACTTGATTGAATATTTGTCTTTCCAAAAATCGGGGTGTGACAAAAGTACTCACAACTTTAAGAGAAACACTATTAATTAAGAGAAACATTTGTATATATATGCTACACGAAATTTTACACAAGGACAATTACAAGTGTGTAGTTTTTAATCGAACCCTCGATGATAATAATATTCATCACTAGTATTTTTGATTTATTATATGCACAATACACCCACGCATTGTGCGGGATACATGCTAGTTGGGTCATAAAATTTATGGACTTGCACAATATTTACGATTGATGAGTACCATTTTTTCAGTACTATGGGAGTTAATTTTTTGATAATTGGGAATATGGATCATTTTTTGACTTGAATTTTTGTAGATTAATTACATACGGCTTGCAATGGTTGAAGAGGGGTCAGTGGCCCATAAACATGGTGACACAAATTTGGCCTCATCATCAACTTGAATTGAAGAGAACACTATTAATGATGTGGTTAGAGAAGTCTTGATTAATACTATACTAGTTAATTGTTTGATAATTTGGGATATACCTCATTTTTGTTTTTCTACTTCAAATTCTTGTTACTAATTACATACAGCTTGCAATGGATGTGGAGGGGTCATTGGCCCATAAAATTGGCGATACAAAGTTGGCCTTATCATCAATTTCATCTGAAGGGATCACTATTTGTCAAATGGTTATAGAAGTCTTGATTAATTTTTCAGATTTTTCTCAACGACATGAAGATCGAGAAGACGCGATTGCAGCAATTCGAGTAAAGATTGAAGAAGAAAAAGTAAAAATAGAGGCATTAAGAAAAAAGTATATACAGGAACACGAATTTAAAGTAGACTTACTAGAGAAAAGGTTGGAAGTACTTGAGAAGCAATGTACTTAATTATCTATGAAAGAGGTAAAAAGTTGGGGTTGCTTAATTTGATATTAGAAATGGTAGAAGGGGTCTCTTCATTACTTCTGTAGGTACTCAGGGGAACAAACAAGTATTCACTGTATTCCATCACCAATCTTCGTCTAGCCAAAGGAGCATTAGCTATTTCATTTGAACCCAAGTCTAGTTTCTTGTTATTCTTTTCTACTATTATTATTATTATTATTTTTATTATATGGGACAAAAAGGGAAAAGAAAATAAAAACCTCAAATTGGACATTTGAGTCAAAGGGATCACCAGATCTTGGTTTAATCAAAGAAAATCCTTACAAATTTCGCTTAACTAGTTATGTGTAGCCTTCTGTTAAGGGACCTTTTAGTAAAAGAAAAAAATCGGTTTGAACCTATGACTGAAAAAAATTTATGTTTTATTGATTTTGGATAAAATTTGCTTTTATCCATTTCCGTTTTCTCTAAGACGTTGATCTTGAATTTAGTAATTTAAAAGAAAGAAAAAAAATGTTTTCTTAATATTCTCTCTCCCATTAACTAAATATGAGAATTATTTTTTAATAACTAACGAATGTAAAACAAACCAGAAATTTAAAACAGTCTCCTATTTTTCCAGTTTACAATTTAGTTTATATACATTATTTTTTTCTCATTTGGACCATTGTAAATTACTTTGGCGCAATCACTTTTGATGAAGCGTTGTGGACCTTTTTATTCAAATAGAAGTGTGTGTTTTTCTTTTTCTTCTTCTTCTTCTTCAGATTATTAATTTTTTAAATAAACAAAGTGCACACTTTAGCATATAGAACATTAGCATTTCCCATGCGTTTATTCGATATATTTTCATACTTGTAATTTCTCTTAAAACTCTCCTAATAAGATTAGGATTTTTTTTATTACTTACCTGAATGAACGCATGGCACACACACACACTCACAAAATCCAAGTAGTCAGAGCTCCAAGAGAATCCTATGCACTGAAGGGCTGGGTTCTACAAAGCAAGGAGGAATAAAATTCCTCCCACTCCCCATAGGGAGATTCGAACTCTCCCTACCCACTTGGGAGAGGAGGTGGTACCATTGGGCCACTTGAGTAGTGATGGCAACGGGGCGGGTATGGGACGGGACCCCCATACCCCGCCCCCGCCCCGCCTCATTGAAGCCTCCCCCCGCCCCGCCCGGCCTAATGTCTCTTCCCACCCCCGACCCCGCCCCGCACTCGAAGTCCCCGACCCCGTCCCTCCCCGCCCCGATTAAGAGAGGTTTTTTTTTTTTTGTAAACAAATTAAAAATTGCAGTTTTTTTAACGCATATAAATAGATTCAACCTAAGAAGAAAAAAACTATATATCAAGACTGATAATTTTAACCACTCGGAGCTTTCCAAATATGTTTCTACTGAATTTGAAATTATGGCTCCATGATTCCCAATTTTCATGATGAACTTCCCAAATATGTTTCTACAGTTGACCCCAAAAAAACTAAAAACAAAGATCTACAAAAACTGAAAAAATCAAAGCAAAGTTGTCAAAAAGCATCAAATAAAGATGACAAAAAACATGAAGAAACATTTAGATCAACAATGGCAAGAGTTCATATGGTAGGCGTTTCAGGTCCATTTCCACTTGGCGAATGGTCCAGTGCATACTCTCTAATTTCTGCAACCCCCCAAGAACTGAACAAGGATTATCTATTTGCAAAACAATAATATTTACCTTAACTATGTCATGGTACTGCCTCGTGATTGTGTCGAAGTGAGGATCAACACCTTGATACTCACGAAGGCGTGTAACCTGGTAAACATTTATCACGCCCATCACAAACACACCCGAGTAAAAGGGAAAGAAGAACGAGTCGAAGAACGAGCATATAATGCTAGAGCACTAAATTTAATATTCACTTACACAAGAGTGGGTTGAAGAGAGAGAGAGAGAGAGAGAGAGAGAGAGAGAGAGAGAGAGAGAGAGAGAGAGAGAGAGAGAATGACTCACGCTGAAGAGGAGCTCTGCGGCGGAAGAGGAATGAGTTGCTGTAGAGAGCTGTGTGTGCCCTAAATGAGTCAGATGACTTCAATCCTTCATAAGGAGTATTTATACTCCAAGTGTCTTAGGTAATATATATAATAAACAAGGGTATAACTGTAATTTCTCAGTATAATCGGGGCGGGTTCGGGTTTTTTGGCTATACCCCCGACCCCGACCCGAACCCGGCCCGGGTTATAAAACCCTCCTCCATACCCACCCCTAACCCTATTAAGCTCCCCCATACCCTACCTATTAGGGTAGGGGCGGGGCGGGGCGGGGAACCCTACAAACCTGCCCCATTGCCATCCCTACACTTGAGCCTTTGGTAATAAGATTACTATTGTTGATTATATAAATAATTACAATATGCCCTGCAAAGAGGGATCAATATAGTTTTATCAATGATGTTGACATCTATTTTTAGACATTATTTTTCTTGTTCGCGTGCGTCACGATATATATATATATATAGTACATTATCACTAGGGCTTTAGAAATAAATTAGAGAGAGATGGATAAAAAGAAGAGAGCTCTGACCATTGCCCTCTCAAATAAATTTTTAAAGTTAAAATACATGTTAATTTTTTTTTTTTTTTTTATCGCATTAGGCCTTTTTTACACTCAAATTGCTATAATTTTTGTTATATAAGTTTGTTTTTCATAAAATTTGATGTTTTGAAATCAGCAAAATGAGATCCATCAAACGAGTTCAATATTGACCATGAAATACAGGAACAAAAAAAACTAAACATCAAATAAATATGAAAAATTGAATTTTTAGCATATATATAATAAAAACACATTTCTTTCGTACAATTGGCATCATAGATGCATAGATCTTAAAAAAATACATAAAATCAAAAAAAAAAAAATCACTTAAAAAACCCAAGAATTGATAAAGTTATGGTAGTTTAAAGTTAACAGATAATATTATCTGTTAGACACACAGATACAGATAATGTTATCAGTAAAACCTCAAAATCAGGCTACAACTTAACTTTTTTCATAAAATTTCCATGCCTATTGCGTAGATATAAAAGAAATACATAAAATCAAAAAAAAAAAAATCACCCAAAAAGCCTAAGAATTGAGAAAGTTATGGTGGTTTAAAATTAACAGATAATATTATATGTTAGTGTCAAACAGATAATATTATATATCTGAAAGATAAAAATGAAAAACGAAGTTCCAAATTACTTTTTTTTTGTACAACTTTCAAGTCCATTGCGTAGACTCGGAAAAATACATGATTTCAAAAAAAAAAAAAAAATCACCCAAAAAGGCCAAAAAATGAGTGAGTTATGATGATTTAAAGTACACAAATAATGTAATATTATCTGTGAATGGAGGGGCTTTTCACCAAATACGAAAAGTAGCGAGAGGCTTTTCACGAAACTGCAAAAAATGTGAGTTTTTGGCTAAAACACTTAATTTTAAGGGGCCTATGACCTAATATCTCTCAAAAAGAAGAGAAATGATATTATAAATTACATGCTTCAGTAAACAAATACAAAAACATATTGTTGGAAGGGTAATGTTATGGTTCCTAAATTCAAATCCTGAATCCCAAAATACTTTGTCAGTTTTACTTCATGCTATCACAGTGATTAATGGTATCACATACGACTGCTGTGGTTCAACTGTCAAAACATTTAGGATTTAAATTTGGTAACCATAACATTACTCTGAAACCTTGACACGCAAAAGGAAATTGGAAAATTGAATTGCTTTCTATAGTAGGAGACAACCACTACACAACCTCCAAATGATTGTTCTAGTTACACGCATACATGGGCGGAGGCAGGAATTTTGGCCAGAGGGGGCCTAGGCTATACGGGGTTCGGAGAAAATTTTTTTTGGGGTCTATTCATACATAATTGACAATTTTTTTAGGGTCTACTTGTCTATAGTTGTGATGTTTTGGGGATATGCTTATAATATAAGTGTATTCGGTAACACGTAAATATTATATAGTATCTTTCAAAATTTTAAGGGGGTCTATTTCTAAAATGCATAAAATTATCACACTAAAAGTGTAATTTTTAAAATTTTAGGTGCATTTCTTTTGAGTTGTATATACCAGTATATCAATATATATGTAGTTGATAGCACTAAATTGGGCCTTGGACCCCTTTGAGGGCCTAAACATAAGTTGAGGGAGGCCTAAACATAATTTGAGGGGGGGCCTAAACATAGTTGAGGGGGGCCTAAATATAAAATACTAAAAAAATTTAGGCTAAAATTTTAATTTTCAAAATCTCAGGGGGGGCCTAGGCCCCCCTGGTCCTACACTGCCTCCGCCCCTGCACGCATAAAGAGACAGCGCCGTCAGCACCTTGAGGCAAATAAACTAATCGGCCTATTTTAGGTTTTGAAAAGAAAAAGAAGATTACTGGCATAAATCAAGTGGCAAAGTAAAAAAATGTTCGAACCTAGTGGTTTTACATCCTATGATACATCATAGTGGTTTTACATGTGGGGGAACAAATTACTATATTTTGACACTAATTTTGAATGTATCATCGAAGGTCCGTGAATATTAAGTTTATTGTTTCATGTACTGTGTACAATACTAGTCAACCTTCACTCAGAAATCAATAATTTGTCCAGATACCAGTGAGCATCTCAAGCTATATTCTCTAAAATAGCTTTTTACCTATCGGAAGAGCCAACAAGCTTTATTTTTTATTTTATTTTTGTTCATAGGCTCCAAATGGATCACCATTATGGAGAGACCCTATTTAATTCTCCAAATATGAGGAGAGCGATAGTAGATTTAAATGCAGGGCAATTAGAAATTAATCCAAATTAAGGAAAGTATAGTGGTTTGAGTACAACTAGTAAAAATTTTTGGGATTAGGTCTTTTGACAATACTACCTCAAGCATTCAGCCAAAATATTAGTAGAGGGACAAAAAGAGCGGGACGGAGCTCATAACACCAATGCGAGCGACGTGAGTGAAATACTAAAAAATTTCAAAAACAATCTCAAAGTTCAGTTTCAAAATTCAAAAATCATCATCAAAATTCAACCTTCAAGTTCAAATTTGAACAATCGAAACCCTAGGATTCCATTCATCTCTGATACAATTTCTTCAAGCTTCGAACTGGAGAATCATCATCATCTTCATACAAAATGGGCATAACAGGTAAGCAAATGAATTTTCAGTGCTACTAGTTGTTCGACTCTAACACATTTGAATTCTATTCTAGGTTTCGAATATTTTGTATCGAAAAAATCAGAACTACTCAAATATCTATAAACACTGCTTGAAATTACTTAATTACATGTCAAAAATTTTGAACAGTCACTATATCATTATTGTCCTAGAAATGTTTAGGAAATATGTTTCTTCTAGACCTAAAAATAGCAGAAAATAATAGAGCTCAGTCCATTTATATGAAATGTTTTACCGAAAACCACATTAGCTTGATATTATCCATGTTTGTGTAGATTATGTTGTGAAATTTCACAAGTTCATTTATGTGACAATTATAACTGATCATGTTCACATTATTAAACTTACATGAACATCAGCATCAGCCTCTCTGAAAACCTAACTGAACTGGTCTACACACATTAGGCCGAGAAATTTAAAAAACTTACGTCAACAGGTTGAATAGTTCACATACTAGTTTTTGTGCGAAAAGTATGCTTGTTTACAGTTTCTGTATAAAAACTTGTAAAATTTCACAAATTCATTAATCACATTCACATAATGTCAAAATGTTGAATACTTGTGAAATTTGACAACTAATTTTTGTGTGAAAAGCATGCTTGTTTTCATTTTGTGTACATGAACTTGTAAAAGTTCACTATTTCAGTGATGACATTCACATTATAATCACATTATTTTAACATGTTGAATAGTTGTAAATTTTCACAACTAGATTTTGTGTTAAAGGCATGCTTGTATTCATTTTATGTAGATGAACTTGTAAAATTTCACTAATTCAGTGATCACGTTAAATGATCACATTCAAGTTATAAACATGGTATATCAAAATGTTGAATACTTGTGAAATTTGACAACTAATTTTTGCGTGAAAAGCATGCTTGTTTTCATTTTCTATAGATGAACTTGTAAATTAAATTAGAAAAATTCAATGATCACATTCAGATTAGCCACAGTGTATGAAAATGTTTAATACTTGTGAAAATTTTACAACTAGTTTTTGTGTGAAAAGCATGCTTGTTTTCAGTTTTTGTAGTTAAACTGTAAAATTTCACTACTTCAATGATCAAGTTCAATATATAAACATAGAATGTGAAAAATACTAAATACTTGTGAAATTTCACAACTATTTTTTGTGTGAAAATAATGCTTGTTTTCAATTTCTGTAGACGAAATTGTAAAATTTGAAAAATTCAGTGATAAAGTTCACATTATATTATAAACATATATTGTTATATCTGTTGGGTTTGTGCCCTCAAACCATTACTTTATGTATTAGACGTTAGCATTTTAATAAATGGATATCAGCTTTGCATTTCATTATGTATGTTTCTTTCATGAGATGATTATTTAATCCTTAAGTATCATAGTAAGTAATTCGTGTATGTATGAGATGCATACAATGAGATACGGATTACTATTCATTGATACTTAGAACTTGTCACAGTGGATGATGAGGCTGGATATCTCATCAGGTATACATTGTAGCATGATTGACTACCATTGGATGGAGTGATGAATATCAATCACTAGAGTGTAACTCTTAGTTAATATGCTAGTGCTTATAGTGCATTGACGGACCTGAGCTTTCCTATTGACACTTAAGGCTGTCAACAGTCAATAGGAACTCATAACTTGTATAAGGTACGTGTTCTCAATCTTGAGATGATTATGAACACAGACTATGGATATGACTACTTTCACTTACCAATCAGTGAGGTCTATAAAAGATCAACACATGGGTATCTTGGGTATGTCATGTTCATAGGGTTGTGAACATAATAGAATCTACCCTCTGATTCAGAGTAGGCATTCCCTTGAGTATGTCATCAAGTTGATTACTGAGTACTGCAGTATTGTTGATAAGAGTTATCAACATGTTTGGTAATCATGAAAGGTGAATGTGACTCAAGGAATTCAAGAAGTAATCATGATCCAGGTTGACAGTAAACGTTTATCCGAATACTTGAATATGATTGCGAATGCTGACGGTAGAGGGACATTAGTACAACATACAAGTCTAGTACAACATACAAGTCTAGTTATCGCTTCAGATATGTTCTTTTGCGTTGGAGTTCAGTTATCGTTTTATAGTGGAGTAAACGTTAAATGATCAGTCGATCAATTTGCTGATCAAAGAGTTTGGTCATGGGAATTAATCAACTGATCTGAGCCAACAATAAAGAGCGTAGGAGGTTCCACTCTTAGCCTCGCCAGGATGCTTGAAAAGGCACATGAGGATCTTGTCAAGGCAGGTTCGATCAATTGATCGAAGTAGTCTCGATCGATTGAAGTCTTGACATGTTTGATCGATTGAGGTTCTTCGATCGATCGAGATCACTTCGATCGGTCGAACGTTAGGTCGGTTCTGGGAATCTATAAATAGGGCAGCTGCGTACTGAATATTGCTAATTGTCATTTTCATACATAGAAGCTGCAGAAACTATTTTGGTCTCCCAAAACCTTCTCTATTCTCTCTATTAGGGTTCCCACCAACCCTAGCCTCTCTGGGAGCATCCGCAGGAGTCCTAAGAGTGAAGACCATCTAGTGGAAGCTGCTGAAAGTTAGAGATTTCAGAATTGGATTCAAGACACTAAGGTATAACTCTTGTCCCCTCTTGTACGCATCTAGCGAATTGACGAGTAGTAGATCCTGGGCTACCAACATGTTTTTGAAACATAATCTTTCCGCTGCACGTTTAAAATTTTAATTTAAACCTGTTTTTCCATCAATATCTCTCTAACATGAATATCATCTGTCAAGAACTAAATTAAGTTGAGAAATTTCACAAAAAAAAAAACTTTAAATCCAAAACAACTAGTTCCTAGTGTTACATCAGAATTCATCTTTCTCAAAACATCAGGTTGATAAATTTAACAAAAAAACAGACTCTGTAGCTCATTCATTTTCATATGTATAACTCACAAATTTTTTTTTTTGCATATTGCAGCTATTGCAAACAAATTAACCTCAATGTCCTCCAAGTCTGAAAAACTACCACAGTACCGTTCCACACTAGTTGGAATGGTTTCTTTCATGGAGACCTTAAAGCTGAATGAAGACCATATTGCAGAGCGGAATAAGACACCATTATGGTTCATATTTGAGGCATTGATCAACAAGAACATAAAATACCCAAGCAAGTAAGATGGACTGGACCGTTAGAGAGAATTATAGAACATTACAGAGCATGAAAAAGAACATTCGAAATAGGCCCAGCTTTCTTACCTATCACTCCTAAAGAAATAAAATTGATCTTCGGCATCTTCTCAGGGGACAAAAAGATTTATCTCAAATACAAGAAAAGGGAAGCCACACTATTCGTAATAAGAAGGTTTAGAACAACAACAAGAATAACTGCCGACAACATCAAAATAGCAATTAGAGAGGCGATACAAGGAAAATCAACAAATGACATTGAAGATGTAGCAAGACTCTTGTGCCTACTTCTATGTGTCATCTTCTTCCTTGCTACAACTTGCAGCACTATCAAATGGGGGTTTGTAAAATACATTGAAAACATCAAGGAAATGAGAGAATATGCATGGTCGAACTCCATTCTAACCAAATTCCTGCACTTAATTGAATCATCATATGGAGACGCTTCTACGGTTATAGGATGTGTGATGGCTCTACAGGTATAAGTTCCTTTAGACAAACAAATGAAAAAATAAAAAATAAAAAATAAAAATAAAATGTTTGATATTTTCACACCATTGTTGTTTTTCAATACAGTATTGGCTCTGTGAGCACACCAATGTCATAGCACCATTAAGACAACGTAATGGACCAAGATTTCTAAGATGGGATTTGCTAAAGTTGAACAGGGCACTCAGAGAAACAGATTTGTCAGATATTGATGAAAAATGATAAGCAAACAGAAAACATAATATTAGCAGCCACATAATTTATGATAAATTTCACAACTTTTTGATTTGGTCACTGAATTGTCCAACATATCCTTGTAGGTTAAACAAGCAGAAATAAGGACTACAATGCCTGACATAAAAGGTTATGGACACATTATGAAGGAATTTCTACCAAGTTCTTCGGACAAAAATGGCCAAGAAACTTCTAATGAAGAGACAAAACCAGAAGAGAGTGATGAAGATAGTGAAGACGAAGAGACTAAAATAGATATAGAAATTGAGGATCATTATCCTATACATTTGGGGTCCAACAAAGAAACTGAAAGAGTGGAGCAATCATATGACATTCCTACCCCAAGGTTTTATAACATCCAGGAGCCAATGACAGAGTGATGAACATTCTATAGAGATCATAGACATGACGGAAGATGATGTTGATATGGTAGATGAATTAGACAAGTCATTGGATTCAAGTCCTGTATCTGAAACTCCTATTCCCGAATCAGACATCCTGTTCTATCAAGAATGTTTCGCTACCTACTCCTTAACTCCAGAATTTGTGAAGAGCTTTGGGAAAATAATAGCATCTTTTCACCCAGAGAGACTGACACCAGGTTCAAGAACTCAAACACTGATCAAGGAAAATGAAGATCTCCATAAAACGATTGAATCCTACATAAAAAATGAAAGCTTCCTATTGTAGATTCAAAAGTTGAACCATGAGATCAATCTGCTGAAAATTGAGATGAATACCAAGGACTCAACATTTAAGCCATCACCATCGATTGACCTTCTACCTTGATGCTGATAAAGTGTGCAATATTTGTGGATGGATGTGCAAGGGTTTGGGATAATCTTGTAAAGGCTGCAATTTTCAAATCCACAAAACATGTGCTGAGTTGCCTCAAGAAATCAACCATCCCTTTCACCCTCAACACCCACACTCGCCCTATGTTTTCAGGAACATATTGCTTGTTATTGCCCTACTTGTGGGGAGGTGAGTTATTAGTATTATTACCATTGTTCTGAGTGTGAATTTTACTTGGACATTATTTGCGCGCTACGCTGATGCCTACAAAAACAACAACTGAAAGTAGTAGTGGTAGTAGTAGTCATGAGAAGAAGTGCCAGATTGATCATCATATTTTTAAGCCACACCCACACCCACACCTACACCCATACCCTTTGTTTATCTGCAAAACAATGGAGAAGAAAACTGATTTTTATTGCTCTGGTTGCAAGCTAGTTATCAAAAATGGATCAATCTATGTTTGTATTCAATACAAGACTCCCAATTGCCACAATTTATAAAACATCCCTCCCACCCCAACCAAACTCTTACCCTCGCCCCCCTTATAGTTTAGGGGAGTTTTTTGCTATGCATGTGGGGGAGTGCATGAAGGCCTTACTTTCCACTGTTCAGAGTGTGAATTTGATCTAGATATTAATTATGCTTTCTTGATGCCCAATAGTACTACTGATCATCATCATCCAAAGGAGGAACACTAGATTGATCACCACCCCTATCCTCTGATCCCTTAGAAGAGTTGTAGTAAAACAAAAAACAAGATTTCGTTTGTTTGCAAAGCATGTCAACTACCCTTCGATGATGATGGTTCCTCTATGTATTATTGTCTCAATTGCAGCCAATTGCTGCATAAATCATGTGCATAATTGCCTGATGAAATTCAACATCCATTTTACCCAAATCATCCTTTGAAATTAAGGACTCGTGATTTGAGTTGGTATCTTCGTTACATGGAAAAAATTGACATACTTGAATGCAAGGCATGTCTACAAGAAAATAATGCTTTGCCTATGAATGCCTCAGTTGCAAATTCTCTATTGATATTCTATGTGTATTGTCGACACCTTTCTTAGTAAA